>CM002514.2:29463671-30138905 GCA_000576495.2 Oryza glumipatula
TCTGAACACATACAGAGTGAACTCTATGGTTTCAGAGCAGGTATGTTCCTTCTTTGACATGGTCATCAATCTGACAGCATGTGCTGTAATATGATTCCATGATGGAGGAAACAAAACTTAATCATGTGCACGTCTTTCCTTTTCTTTTCTAATTAAAGTGCGTGCCAGCTTTAACACCATGGACTATAATATTCACGTAAACTAATTATAATCACATCACCAAGTCCGTCCAGTGCGCTTCATGCAGCCACGGGGAAGCTGTCTTCTTCCAGGTCAGGATTGTCGATCAGAGCCAAACCAAGCAGTTTGTTCAGAGTTCAAAATTACATAGAAACTACTGAAATCTGAATGCTGAAAATGATTTTGTTGTTGCATGCAGGCACAGCGAGGGGAAAGGAAGGCATGACACTTATCTTCGTGTGCTGCAACCCCAGCTGCAATCACAGATGGAGGGAGTGACATGTAAATTAATTGTAATTAATGCTACTATTATGCTGCATGTAAAAGCAATAGAGCTTTGCATTATGCCATGAATTGGTATATGTTTACTTGTCAATTCGAGGGATAAGACAACAAACAAGAGTATGAGATGCCATTGAACCCGTGACGGAGGAAACAAAACTCAAGCATGTGTATGCTCTTTGTAAAGGCAATAAAGCACGCAGCTGGTTTCACATCATGGAATCTTGGAAGCAAACTCTAAATTAATCACATCGAAATAAACTGTAAACTAATCACATCGCCAGAGCCCAAGCGCCAGCTAATCGTTGCAATATACTATTGCATCTGTTGATCAGTGCCCTAGAATATGTGAGTGTAGCTAATAGAAGTACGAAAAGGAAAACACAAAGTTCCCTACTAATCTGTAAGGTCTATTAGTAGGAATTAAGTACTCTCTCAGGAGCATCACCATTTGCATTCTAACAAACCTAACGTTTTGACAAAGACCATAGCGTTTCCATGGTGTTACTAGAACAATTGCTTCAGCGCTAGTGTGCAGGAAATCAATTACCATTAGTGATGATTGGGGATATGAATAAGAAAAGGAGTAGCCATAGCTAACTATACGGTTCATGAATATACACAATTTTTTTTTTAGAACTAAGGCGATGGCGCCCCCATTTCTCTTACTAGAAATGATAGTCATTACAACAAGTCTTGAGAAGTAAAAAAAAAACAGAGAACTAAAGATAAACCTGACCACTGAGTGGGACAGGAACAAAAGACCATCAGCCTAACCATTACAGGCATAACCCAGATGACGATCCTAGATACAGAGTACTAGGGAATAAACAGACATTCCAAGGAGTATCAAACAAGATCAAACTGCCAGGGAGAGACTAAGCCGGTCCAATTCTTCTGATGAATATACACAAAATGTTGGGTTGTGGAGCATAGACAAGTGGACAATAACTTAAAATTTTGTCAGGGATAGTACCATGGGAAAGATAAAAGAAAAGAAGAGTGGTTCAGCAGTTGTCTAGCTAGTCTGAATGTTCAGCTATGCAATACATGCAAGGCCTTACCACCTCTCCTAAACCGCCCCTTCACTCTTACTTTGTTCCACTGTATGGCATTCTTGCATTACATTTCTACCTGCTGTGGGTAAGCTCAAGACATATAGCTGAATTTACTTTCTTTGTTTGCTTAAGTTAATCTATAAATGCTCATTTGACTGCAGGCTCCGAGTTTCATCAGGATCAGTTGCACCCATAACTGTCCGCGCTCTTATTGATTGAGACGAGATCTACAAGGAAGGAAAAATCTGCTTCATCTGAATAAACACATATATACCGATCTCTCCTTGCAGCACACACTCTCTCTTCGGTGGATGTCAACACAATTTCTGGTATTATCCCATTGATCCTTCTAGTTAACCTTCTGAACCATTCAAGTTCTACATCTGTAAAATGAGCATACACTTCACCTCTTACTTTCATCTCTCCCCTTTTTGCAGGTGTAGCAGCACAATCAGTGGTTCTCTGTTGATGACTGGCTCATAATGTTCTGAAGTCCATTCTACACTTTGGCGTATCCACTCCGTTTCTTTTGATCTTCACTAATCTGAGTTTGTCGAGTATCCCAAGTAGATGGGTCAGAGCAAACTTCTAGCTTGTGCAAGATGAATGCTACTATACTATTGACCCTTGTTACGTAACATATGTCTTTTCATGCTGAATTATCACTCCATAAGGTAAGATTTGCATGCAGTATACTTGAGTAAAACCTGTCAATTTGTTGCCGGTTACTACTTTCTCCTCGTTTACCTTTAACCCAAGAAATTAACCGAAATGTAACCCCCATTATTCCAGTTCTTTAGCTTCAGTATGCTAATTTGCTCAAAACATATGGCAAAACAACTTATTGAAAAACTTACAGAAATGTAACCCCATTATTCCAGTCCTTTACCGAGATGTGCTCCTCTGTTACAAAGATACTCTAAAACTGATTGAACTTTTGTCCATTTTCAGATCGTGTAATTTTCATAAGTAATTCACTTGGAAATTTTTGGTGCATCACCATCAACGAGTTTCTCTATGGCAACCATACTGGATTCTTTGATTGGATCTTGCGTAAACAAGTTGCAAGGGATCATTACAGCGGAGGCAATATTAATTTTAGGTGTAGAAGAAGAACTCAGAAAACTGCAGAATAGAATGAAACAAATACAGTGTTTTATCAGTGATGCTGAGCGAAGGGGCATGGAAGACTCAGCAGTACACAATTGGGTTTCTTGGCTAAAAGATGCTATGTATGACGCTGATGACATTATCGATTTGGCTAGTTTTGAAGGAAGCAAGCTATTAAATGGCCATTCTTCTTCACCAAGAAAAACAACTGCATGCAGTGGGCTTTCACTTCTCTCATGCTTTTCCAATATTCGGGTTCGCCATGAGATTGGTGATAAAATTAGAAGCCTGAACCGAAAATTAGAGGAAATAGCAAAGGATAAAATATTTGCAACACTTGAGAATACACAGTCATCTCATACAGTTTCAACATCAGAATCGAGAAAAAGTTCTCAAATTGTTGAACCCAACCTTGTGGGGAAAGAGATATTACATGCTTCTAGAAAATTGGTGAGCCAGGTGCTTACACACAAGGAAAAGAAGGCTTACAAGCTTGCTATTATTGGAACAGGGGGAATCGGAAAGACAACACTTGCTCAGAAAGTATTCAATGATCAGAAATTAAAACGAAGCTTCGACAAACATGCATGGATCTGTGTTTCTCAGGACTACTCCCCAGCCTCTGTTTTGGGACAACTACTTAGAACCATCGACGTTCAATACAAACAAGAAGAATCAGTTGGCGAGCTACAAAGCAAGCTTGAATCGGCCATTAAAGACAAGAGTTATTTTCTTGTGTTGGATGATGTATGGCAGTCTGATGTATGGACCAATCTACTACGAATTCCACTATATGCTGCAACCTCAGGAATAATTTTGATAACTACTCGGCAAGATATTGTCGCTAGAGAAATTGGGGTTGAGGAACCCCATCGTGTCGACTTAATGTCACCAGCTGTTGGTTGGGAGCTACTCTGGAAGAGCATTAACATTGAGGACGAGAAAGAAGTGCAAAATCTGCGAGACACAGGGATCGAGATTGTTCAGAAATGTGGTGGGCTACCTCTTGCAATCAAGGTTATTGCTAGAGTTTTAGCAAGCAAAGATAAAACGGAGAACGAATGGAGGAGGATTTTAGCTAATAACATTTGGTCCATGGCTAAACTTCCTAAGGAAATAAGAGGTGCTCTATATCTAAGCTATGATTATTTACCACAGCATTTAAAGCAATGTTTTCTTTATTGTATTGTATTTCCTGAAGACTGGACCATTCACCGTGATTACCTTATTAGGATGTGGGTTGCCGAAGGCTTTGTAAAAGTGCACAAAGATCAATTACTTGAAGATACAGCAGAAGAATACTACTATGAGCTAATAAGTAGGAATCTCCTCCAACCGGTTGACACATCTTTTGATCAGAGCAAATGCAAAATGCATGATCTCTTAAGGCAACTTGCTTGTTATATATCAAGAGAAGAATGTTATATTGGAGATCCAACATCATTGGTGGATAATAACATGTGTAAACTGCGACGCATTTTAGTTGTCACCGAGAAAGATAGGGTTGTCATACCTAGCATGGGTAAGGAGGAGATTAAGTTGAGAACTTTTAGAGCCCAACAAAATCCACTAGGAATTGAGAAGACATTTTTCATGAGATTTATGTATCTTCGTGTTTTAGATTTGTCTGACTTACTTGTGGAAAAAATACCAGATTGTATTGGACATTTAATTCATCTACGTTTACTTGATCTTGATGGGACCAGCATATCCTGTCTTCCAGAGTCTATTGGTGCTCTAAAAAATCTCCAGATGTTACACTTACAAAGGTGTGAATCTCTGTACAGTTTGCCTAGCTCGATCACTCGATTATGCAATTTAAGGCGGCTTGGTCTTGATGATTCACCAATAGATCAGGTTCCAAGAGGGATAGGAAGACTGGAATTCCTCAATGATTTAGAAGGATTTCCTGTTGGTGGTGGAAGTGATAATACTAAAATGCAAGACGGATGGAACTTGCAGGAGTTAGCTCATCTTTCACAGTTGCGCCGGCTTGACTTGAACAAATTGGAAAGAGCAACTCCTTGGAGCAGTACAGATGCATTGTTGCTAACTGACAAAAAGCATCTGAAAGATCTAAATCTATGCTGCACCAAACCCACTGATGAAGAATATTCAGAGAAAGGCATTAGCAATGTTGAGATGATCTTTGAGCAGTTAACTCCTCCACGCAATTTAGAAGATCTTATGATTGTATCATTCTTTGGGCGAAGGTTCCCCACCTGGCTTGGTACTACCCATTTGCCTTCAGTGAAATCCTTGTTCCTCGCAAATTGCAAATCCTGCTTGCAGCTTCCACCAATCGGACAGCTACCAAACTTGAAATACCTGAAAATTAATGGAGCAAGTGCAATCACCAAGATTGGACCCGAATTCGTTGGCTGCTGGGAGGGTAATCTCAGATCCACAGAGGCAGTTGCTTTCCCCAAGCTTGAAGTGTTGGTCATCAAGGATATGCCCAACTGGGAGGAGTGGTCCTTTGTTGAAGAAGAAGAAGAAGAAGAGGTGCAGGAGGAGGAGGAAGCAGCTGCAGCAGCCAAGGAAGGGGGAGAGGATGGAACTGCTGCTTCGAAGCCAAAGGGGGAAGAAGCCCTGTCTCTGACTCCAAGGACGTCGTGGCTGCTGCCTTGTTTGAAGGAGTTGCAACTTGACGACTGCCCCAAGCTGAGGGGTCTCCCACCACAGCTTGGACAGCAGGCCACCAACTTGAAGGAGCTCCTTATATGGGGCGCAAGCAGCTTGAAGACGGTGGAGGACCTCCCGTTCCTCTCTGGTTGCCTTTTAGTTCAAGTATGCAAAGGCCTGGAGAGGGTCTCCAACCTTCCCCAAGTGAGAGAGCTGCGTTTAAATGTCTGCCCCAATTTGAGGCATGTTGAGGAGTTGGGTGGTTTGGAGCAGCTATTGCTGGCTGAAGGTATGCAGGAGATCTCTCAGCTGTGGATCCCTAGGCTTCAGGAGCAACACCGCCAGCTCCATGGAGATGAGCATGAGCTGGAGGTCAACGAGTGGCTCTGAGAGGCAGTTAATTTAGATGGCACAAGGTATGTACACTAATTGGTTGGGATTTTTCACTGCAACGAACTAATCATAGGGTTGTACATTCATGCTCCCCCTCTGCTCTTCAGTTGTATGCAGCTAATCTAGCATTTGATAGTTTTCTTAGATGTTTATGTTGTTTGCATTGGCTGATTGTTTAATAACCTATATGATTTAGTTTTTTTTTCATTAGTGCTGCATGTAATAATTTCACTGTGCTCAAGATTTTCATAAAATGGTGGATATATCCATCCAAGGACTTGAGGTAGTTAGGGAGAATCATTTTTTCACCTTTGGTACACAAACTGCATAAGTAAAGGAGACATATGGGCTAACAAATAAATATCATTTAGTTCAGATGCAGAACAGTTTACTTGCATTTAGCCCTCAATGACCCAAGTGTGTTTTGTATCGAGATTATGCATGTATATAGGAGACATTGAAGGGAGCACATATTATCTTGTAAAAACAAGTAGAGATGTCAATTTTTCATGAAATATTTCAACTGTGCAATATATTAGACCTATACAACGGTCATTTTAGACTTGCAAGCGATACAACGCCCAATTCTACAGATTTTCGGCCTGCAGCCTGTTGGCAGCAGGACATTGAACACAAAAGGGGCAGCGCCCAACATCTGCTCCTAGGCCACTAAGGTTTGTTTGGAAAATAAAAGCTGCCTAAATGCCTTTGTATTTGTTCCAATTGATTAATATTTTAGTTATATCCCTAACAAAAAAAAAAATAAGCAGGGTACATTGCCCTGCCTACATGCTTATGTGTAGTTCATATGTGGCTTTTTCTTAGACTATTTTTTTCTTGATGTCTGGTAGGTTTAACTCCAGAAAACATGATTGTTGCAAAAACTGATCACACTTGTATTTTATTTTCCTTAACTAAGTTATTGAAGTACCAAATTGCTTATATATAGCGATGCTTAATTTGTGTGTGCTTGTTTATTTTGTAGGTTGCTAATCTCGAAGATTTGGGCAGTGCAGGCACTTTCTTATTTATTTGTTATCTTTACCTAGTTACCGATCTATGGAAGATTTAAGAAATCCAAAAAAAAGAAAGAAAAAGAAAAATCCAAAAAAGGGGAAAACTAAGCAAAAAAAAAGAAAAAAAACAGGGGCATTTGCTTTACCTCATGAAATGTATTTCATTTTTTTTTATGATTTGTGTGTGTTTCTTCTTCTTCTTCTTCTTCTTCTTCTTCTTCTTGTAGCTGTGTAGGTAACTCCGCCTATGTCACTTGAGGTGTGATTTTAATGACATAGCCGGTCCCAAGCCCGGAAAAGGAGGAGGGGATAATCTTGTATATATACTTGTCTAGTGAAACGATGCTGTGCTGCTAGGTGGATCATTGAAAATTTTCTTGAAATTTGCTGCATTCTTGTCAAGTTATTTGTATATTCAATTATTAGAGGCACATCCACTCTGCTGCTCGCCTGCTCTATTGGACAAATTTGATTCTAAACTATTTTAGCTCAACCTCATTACAATCCAGTTTTCAAGTAAAAGCAATTGAACACATGCACCAATTCATTCTCCTCCCAGTCCCCTGATTGAGAGTTGAGAATTGAGATACTGAGATATTTTCATTAGTGATATCTACTGCACTGTGCAACCTCATTACAATCACAGGCAGAAAGATGATATGTCTATTAGTACTCCTTGTTCTTTATTTTTTCACTTTCATGATGTGTGACCAACTGATGGTGAACCAATTCCTTCTACTTTCACTTTTCACTTAGTGGCTTTCAAAAGCATAGCCCAGATGCTATTGGGACATGTTACATGTACCGTTTCACTTCAATTCTTGGTTCCTGTAAATGGTCCCTTCTCCTATGCCACTATGGCACCATCCACTAGTAAGGATAGAAGTTAGCTCCAAGAAAACTACTAGTGGTACTATGTATTTATGGAGCAGTGTTGTAATGCCAAAGCAAGAAAACTACTAGGGTGCCCACTTCTGTGAATCAGTATATGATCTTCCTACTGAAAATGCTGAACAACTATTTGTCTGCAACAGCTAAAGAAATAAGGTAGGTACTTGGGTAGTGTTGTCCTATGTCAATGTAAGTTAATAATTTTATGCTTCAATACTGTAAATTTTGCACCCAAACTGCAGAAAACATGGAGATGATTCCACAATTCCACTTCCCAAGGTTCCTAGTAGCAGTGTGTTGCCTCATGTCATCATGTATGAATCCACCGTTCTGTATCACTTCTGTCCATGGCCACAAGCACAAAAAGGCCACTTGCAAGCATGCACCACTCAAGTGGAACCAAACTGGATGGCTTCAGCTCATGGAATTCAGCAGCTGTAGATGTAGTTTGGTGCTGAGACTACACTGCACAACATGTGGTACTGACTGCATGTAGAACAGGATACTGTATATGCTCAAACAGCTGGTGAAGTAATGGGAGCAGGAATGAATGGAGGGATGATAGGAGTACCAGACTGACAGTGTATCTGTTAGGCAAATTGAGTCATGGACTATATTGAGTCTCTCTGATTGGATACAGCACATCTTGACTGAATTTTGCATCTGTAATGATTGTCTGCAAGGCTCTTTCTCCCCCACCATGCTGCCAAATGCATGTATATCTTCAGAAACAGAAAACAAAATCTTTCCCTCTGTTATCCACCTTTGTTTTTTTATTGAATTCATCATTCTACATTTAAACACTGAACAGAACAGCTTGTCAGTCATCAGAATTGGTCCTTAGCTTTCCTCATAGCTGTCCCACTAAATTCTTCAAATTAACCGTAATTTTGATGCCTTCATATGGTCTGCAGGGGATGTTAACCAGTGCTCTTCTTCGATACTTGAACCTTCCTAATTTTTCACACTGTATTCTGTTCTACTAGCAATGCCTTCCCTGATTCATAGCTCGAGTTGTTGTCTCAAACTGATTTCTGTACAGTGTACACATAATTCTGGGTAAAATTATAAGTTTTCAACGGCCATCAGAGATTAATAGCAGTTGAGAGTAGCTGATGGAGGTGTAATATGACTCTTGTATTGTATCTGAAGAGCAGTGTGGCTTGTCAGAAGTTCTAATTGTACTTCCAGTTTCACACACTTATCTCTTATCAACGTTTCACCTGATGGCATTTGATCACTACAGTATGTTCATAGACGTTCAATTCTGACGCTTAAAAGTTCACTCCCCAAATCTTCAGCCTCTCATGGACTATTAAATTGGAATCTAGCTTAGTGTTCATTCTTGTACTCTTCACTTATTCAGTATTTCAGTTCACTAGTTCAGTGCTCTAGTTTCATTTCAACCATTTCGATTTTCGGGTACAAATTATTCTTCCCATGCATGAGTGACGCATAAAACAATGAACGGTGTTTGGCGAATTTCATCTAACCAGAGCGACGAGAAGCGAAAGGAATGGCGATGACTTGGGGTAGGTTCTTCGAGCCTTCTGCGGGCTTAGGGTCTTTCCATCTCCTCTTTCAGATCGAACAAGTTCAGCGGGTACCAAGTGCGAATTTGCAGAGGCATCCCAATCGATAGAGGATGAGTTCGTCAATCTGTTCCAATTTGTTTGTCTGTAGCATTCACAGATTCAGATCAGATAATATCTTCAAGGTACCACAGTACCTGGTGCAAACCTGAGAAATTGTAAAGTCCAAACTGGAAGAAAGGTTTCCAAGAAGACTGAGTTGTTAAATGTTCAGTTTGTTCTTGTTTGTTTGTCTGTAGCATTCAAAAATTCAGATGATGTCCTGACCTTGACTTAAAATGTACTAATGTAGTGTTCTCCTTTGCAACGGATTGGGCTAGCACTATTTGGGGATTGAGAAGCACTCTACAAATATGTTTTACTGAACTTGACGATCCCATGTCAGACGCTTGCCGATGTTCTGTAAGCTATGCTGTTCTGCACACAACTTATTTATTGAGATGACAGAATTCAGTTTTATACTCGCTTATTTAAGCTATGTTTGAACATCCGTCTTATTTGGAAAATTTATAAAAAAATTTTTTAAAAATAAGTCACACATAAAGTACTATTCATGTGTTATCATCGAATAAAAAAACACTAATCATAAAAAAAATTCAAATATGACGGACACATAAATCCACAACTACACTTAAAATAGGACGGAGGGAGTACTGAATGCAGGATGCTACGGAAAAAAGGATTAACATGGTTTATGAGAACAAAATTTCGAAGAAACCGTCTACACTGATCAATAAAATTTTCTCTTTGTATATCCCGAAATGGAGATCACTGCCCAGCAGCTCAAGGAGTGGTACAGCCGGACAGCCAGAACATGAGGAGCTGTGGTGCCGCCCCTTGTAAAGTTTGTAGCTCTAAACTTGATTTGACCTTTTCAGAACGGGTATATAAGGTTATATTCAGTTTAAAAATGATTCAGTTTTCAGAATGTTCTATAGTCGACCTGTAACTCGTTTTTTTAGGAAAAGTCAAACTTTAACTGAAATCTTAGAAAGGGAATCGTCATGTGGTTTCTGGCCGATGTTAGTGAACGGTCAACTTCTGAACCAGCACATAAGATTCCAGTAATCAGTCTAGGGACAAGGATGCAATAGTGACGTATACGAGTCTACCTTAATTTTCTATATCTGCAGCTATCGTGTGAGGACAATAAGCCATTGTCTCGTCACAACCAGAAAGTAACATAAGCATACTTATATATTCTTATGCTAGAAAAGAAACAAGAGGATCGAGGCACATGGTACTATAGTAGCAGCAGAAACTCATCGCTGCTGCAAGCTTTTTTTTTTTTTTTTAACAAACCGGCGAGCTGCCAATTTCATTGAATAGAGAAGGAGCATCGCTGCTGTAAGCTCAATTCATGGCTTCATACAAGGTATAATAAGTTGCTCCCTTTGTCTGGTATTGCTACTTTACTTCTCAGTGCTGTGTAATTTTTGTTTCCGTAAGTTCTTTGCCGGCTTCCCTCAATTTACCACTGGTCTCAGTGCTAGCTTTGCCCTGATCCATCCATGGCGGGCTCGCCGGCAGAAGCAACTGCAACAAAGGTGGCGATGCTCGCTGTACTCAGGCCAGCGTCTCCACCACCTTCAGTCTCATGGAATTTGTTCTGCTTCTAATTCTTACACTCCAATTATTGCTTTGTTTCTGCTACCGTTTTATGCCAAACTGAAGTGAACAGGTGAGTATTGTTTGCTGTTAATTAGTTAGTCTTATTCTCACCAGTCCTATATACAATTATGTAATTGTAAAAGATGCACCATTCTTTAGTTGTAGTCCCATTTTAAGAGTAGACACACTACACTACACAGAAAAAAAAAACATACTTCTATAAATACCTCACATGATAAGAATGTAGTAATACTTTTTAGTGTTGGTTATGTACCTCATACTGTGCATGATTTGTCCCTAGAACTTTAGTTTAAGTATGATAAGCTAATTATTGTATTAATATAAATGTCAATTCAGTAGTTATACCCATGGATGTCTATTTTATCAATACAAAAGTTTTAGTGAACATTATATATTTTTCAGATCATGCTAACAGATATCGTGCATTCCTTGCCAACCTACAATGCTGTCACTTTCTGAAACGTTAAAAGTGGATCTCTCTTGCTGATTTTTCCTATGGCAACCATATTAGATTCTTTGGTTGGATCATGTGCCAATAAGTTGAAAGAGATTATTACTGAAGAGGTGATACTTATTCTAGGGATACTTATTCTAGGGATACAAGAAGAGCTCGCAGAGTTGCAGCGGAAGACTGAACTCATACATTGTTGTATTAGTGGTGCTGAGGCAAGGAGGATGGAAGAGTCAGCAGTTGACAATTGGCTTGGTCAGCTAAGAGAAGTTCTATATGATGTTGATGATATTATTGACTTGGCTAGATTTAAGGGAAGCATTCTACTAACTGATCATCCTTCATCGTCATCAAGGAAGTCAATTGCTTGCACTGGCCTGTCAATTTCCACTTGCTTTTCTAATGTTCAAGCACGTCA
The DNA here is from genome assembly GCA_000576495.2 of Oryza glumipatula. Classification (NCBI taxonomy): domain Eukaryota; kingdom Viridiplantae; phylum Streptophyta; class Magnoliopsida; order Poales; family Poaceae; genus Oryza; species Oryza glumipatula. Next base: position 29,475,320 of record CM002514.2, read on the forward strand.
TGAGGTTGCTGTGAAGATTAGAAGTCTCAACAGGAAGATAGAAAACATTTCGAAGGACAGAGTATTTTTTACACTCAAGAGTACGGTTCCTACTGGAAGCAGTTCAGTATTGAGAGTGAGAAAAAGTTCCCACCTACTTGAGCCCAACATTGTTGGCAAGGAGATCATACATGCCTGCAGAAAAATGGTAGATTTAGTGCTTGAACATAAGGGGAGAAAACATTATAAGCTTGCAATTGTTGGGACTGGGGGAGTTGGTAAGACAACATTAGCTCAGAAAATATACAATGAAAGAAAAATAAAAGGAAGATTCAACAAAAAGGCCTGGGTTTGTGTTTCCAAAGTGTACTCTGAAGCTTCTCTTTTGAGAGAACTTCTTCGAATTATAGAAGTTCATCACGGCCAAGATGAATCAATCGGAGAGCTCCAGAGCAAGCTTGAAATATCAATTAAGGAGAAAAGTTTTTTCCTTGTGTTGGATGACATGTGGCAATCTGACGCATGGACAAATTTACTAAGAATTCCAATGCATGCTGCATCAACGGGAGTAATTCTCGTAACAACTAGAAATAATATTGTTGCCCTAGAAATTGGAGTGGACCATACTTATCGAGTTGATTTGATGTCAATCGATGTAGGATGGGAGCTACTTTGGAAGAGCATGAATATCAATGAAAGCATAGAATTGCAAACTCTACAGGATGTTGGGACTGAGATTGTTCGCAAATGTGGTTGCCTTCCTCTTGCAATCAAGGTTATTGCTAGAGTTTTAGCGAGTAAAGAACAAACAGAGAACGAATGGAAAAAAATATTGAGCAAAAATGCTTGGTTCATGAACAAACTTCCTAATGATTTGAGAGGTGCTTTATATCTGAGCTATGATGAGTTACCACGTCATTTGAAGCAATGCTTTCTTTATTGTAGTGTATATCCAGAAGATGCAAACATTTACCGTGATGATCTTACAAGGATGTGGATCGCTGAAGGCTTTATAGAGGACCACGGAGGTCAACTACTAGAAGAAACAGCAGATGAGTATTACTATGAGCTGATCCACCGGAACCTTCTTCAACCAGATGGTTTATATTATGACCACAGCAGCTGCAAAATGCATGATCTTTTACGGCAGCTTGCTTGTTATTTGTCAAGGGAAGAATGTTTTGTTGGAAACCCAGAATCATTGGTATTTAACACTGTGTCTAAACTTCGACGTGTTTCAGTCGTCACAGATAAGAACATGGTAATGTTACCTAGCATGGACGAGGTGCAATATAAAGTAAGGACATGGAAAACTTCTTATGAGAAAACACTCAGAGTTGATAATTCATTTTTCAAGAGATTTCCTTATCTTCGTGTTTTAGATTTGACTGATTCATTTGTACCAAGCATCCCAGGTTGCATCGGGAATTTGATCCATCTACGTTTGCTTGATCTTGATGGTACCAGTGTATCTTGTCTTCCAGAGTCCATTGGCAACCTGAAAAATCTTCAAATATTGAACTTGGAGAGGTGTGTTGCTTTGCACAGTCTTCCTTCAGCGATCACTCAACTGTGCAATCTAAGGCGCCTTGGCCTCAATAATACACCGATAGATCAAGTTCCAAAAGGGATTGGCAAATTGGAATTTCTCAATGATGTAGAAGGGTTTCCAGTCTATGGTGGCAGTAGTAATACTAAAATGAAAGATGGATGGAACTTGGAAGAGTTGGCTTATCTTTACCAGCTAAGGCGGCTTCATATGATTAAATTGGAAAGAGCAGCTTACCGCACTACTTACCCATTGTTAACAGACAAAGGGTTTCTGAAATTTTTGTATCTATGGTGTACTGAACGTACAGATGAACCATACACAGTAAAATATTTCAGCAATATTGAGAAGATCTTTGAGCAGCTAATTCCACCGTGCAACCTGGAAGATCTTGCTATTGTTAAATTCTTCGGTCGCCAGTATCCCTTCTGGATAGATTCTACCCATTTGGCTTATGTAAAATCCTTGCATCTCTTCAACTGCAAATTCTGTATGCACCTTCCACCAGTTGGGCAGCTACCCAACTTGAAATATCTAAAAATTGAGGGAGCAGCTGCAGTTACCATGATTGGACCCGAATTTGCTGGCCGCAGGGCGAGTAATCTTGGACGAACAGTTGCTTTTCCCAAGCTTGAAGAGTTGCTCATACGAGATATGCCCAACTGGGAAGAGTGGTTCTTTATTGATGAAGCAACGTCAACTGCTAAGGAAAGGGTTGATGATGGAGATTCTGCAATGCCAAAAGAGAAAGCCTTACCTCCAAGGATGCAGATACTGTCACGGTTGAGGAGGCTGGAACTTTCTGGCTGCCCAAAGCTGGAAGCTCTTCCACGGCAGCTTGCACAGATTAACAGTCTGAAGGAGATAGAGCTAAGATGGGTAAGCAGCCTGAAGGTGGTGGAGAACTTCCCCCTCCTCTCTGAGACGCTTTTGATTGCGACATGTCAAGCCCTGGAGAAAGTCTCTAACCTTCCTCAAGTGCGAGAGCTGCGCGTGCAAGATTGTCCAAACTTGAGACTTGTTGAGGAGTTGGGCACTTTGGAGCAGTTGTGGCTTTATGAGGATATGCATGAGGTCTCTACATTGTGGGTGCCAGGGCTTCAACAGCAGTGCCGGCAATGTCATGGAGAGGATCTTGATGTCTACAATTGGACATAGTGATAATGTATGGATGCCAAAATTATTTGGACGCTTCGGTTGTTTGATGCAAGGTATGTGATTTATATACTCTGGATTCAGATTGCGCCCATTTTTTGGCATGCTATTGTGTACATAGATATATATCTTTTGCTTTATTAGATCTCGGTCTTGAGGATGAAAGGATCTAGTACTTTGTAATATCGGATATTACAGATATGACAATAATCCCAAAGAAATGGCAGTATAAGAACTACATAACTGTACTTTTAGTTTGTTCCGGTAATCTTCTATTAGGTTCTGCAACTTCCATGCAGCTCATTATCAGCACATCAACCTTCTATTGAGCAGGAATGAATGAATGGATCAATGGGTAGATGGTAGGAGTACCAGACTGACTGTGTGTATATTCAGCAAATTTAGTCTCCCTGATGGTTACAGCCTACCTTAACTGAATTTCACATCAGCAATGATTGCGTGCAAGGCCCTTTTTCCTCCACCAGATGATGCTTAAGGACCACAAAATCCATGTATATCTTGATGAACAGAAAAGAAAATCATTCCTTCCATTATCCAACATCGTTTTTTATCGAGTCCATCCTTTTCCATTTAAACACTGAACAGAACAGCTTGTTACTCTGTCATCAGGAGAGATATTATGACCAATACCCCCAGGTTTTCCCCTTGTTATTTCATATTGTTGAATTAACTGTAGTTTTGATGCATTCATGTGTTATGCGCGGGGGTGCTGACCAGTGCCCCTTTTGGATACTTCAACCTTCCTAATGTTCCACGTAAGCTTTTACCTAATTTTTCCCATTGTAATCTGCTCTACTAGCAATGGCTTATCTGCTGCATCTCCTGTACAGGATTCAGAACTCAAGTTCTTGCCGCAAAATGGTTTCTGTACACACAAAAATGGCTAAAATTGTAAATGCAAAATTTCAAATGCCACCTGCGATTAACTGCAGATTGAGTTGCTGATGGAGGTGAAAACTCTTCTATGCTTTAGAGTTCACTCCCAAATCATCAACCCTCTTATGGACTCTGAAATCAGAATCGAGTTTTGTGTCCAGTTATTTCAGTTCAGTGCTATAGTTTCATATCATCTGTTCCGGGTAATTAACAACTGAAGTAGAAATTATCCTTCCCCTGAACTGAATCACAAATGCATCGCAAAGCAATCAAAGCTGTGGCGAAATTCCATCTATCCAGCGACGAGAAGAGAGGAAGGGAGGGAGGCGTCACGTACCTAGGTTGAACTCGAGGAAGAGGAAGAGGCCGCGGTGTCGACCCCGGGCGCCGTGGCGGCGAAGGGGCCCATGGAGCGCTCCAACTTCTCCTCCCTCGGATCTCTGTCGCTCCCTGCGGCCCACCCTCCAGCTCCGCCTCCGCCTCCGCTCCCCGGCGCCATCGCCGAGTTGGGCGGTTGGACGGCCGTACCAGGCGCTCCACGATGTACCTCACTCACTTACTCACTGCGCTCGCCCGCAGCAACGGTAGTTCCCTTCTCCACCATCAACAATACCAGCTATACCATACCTTTGCTTTATATCAGTATTATCTCCATAAAATTAGTCAAAGTGATTATATTTTATAGCAATTAGCATGTGGTTAGTGTTCACTTAAGCATATTAGGTATGCAGTCCTTGGTTGTATTAGAGTTAAGGATTTTCTAAATAAAATATTTTTATAAATGTCAATTTAAAATTTAGATTTTATACAAGAAAATGATAAACTTTATACACGTAAACCTTATACACGTAAACTTTATACACGTAAACTTTATACGTAAACTTTATACACATAAACTTTATACACGTAAACTTTATACATATAAACTTCGATAAAAAAGACTTTATACCTAAATTATACTTTTAAATAGATAAAATTGGATTCAAATTGTACAGTTAAATAGATTATAAAATTAAGAGATAAATAAAACACATATATATATATCGATAAAAAATAAAAGTATATAATAGCAATAATGATATAATATTATAAGAGTACCTTGCTAGCTAGTGTTACTTTGGTAATTAACAATCCAAATTACCGTATAGAGAAATTACCGTACAGCCCCAACTCCTCTCTCCACATGGGCTGGTCAAAGCCCATAGGACAGGCCTCAATCTCTCCCAGGTGAGAAACGTGATCGCGTTTGTCTCCCCCACGCGATCGATCGCTTAATAGCAATCTCGGTCTGCGTGGCTTGAGACGTGCGTGTTCACATCGAAGTGGTGGAGTCTTCTTTGTTTCTGCTTTGTCCGTGTCGCGCATCTGGACATCTGGCGTATGGGATGGTGCCAAACATCGTTGGGTTTTTTCCGGGGTGGGGGGGTTGGGGGGACCGAAATTTTGGTAATTTCGGAAATTTTCTGGCTGAATTTATTTGAAATTTTGACTGATTTTGAATGGATTTGAATAAAATTTAACCAAATTCACAACATCGGAAATTTCGAACCCTGGGATCGTGGCGCATGCATGATGCTCACTACGGCCATCTCTTTCATTCTGTACCAAAATAAAAGGAGATAAATAGAACCCACATAAGCTGCTGAAGGTGTGCAGCACCAAAAATCTTTGTGTATTCTCATCTCAAGTTGATCAAGTGTTGTTCTTGTCAGTAGAGAGATCCTGGTGTCCGGGATTCTGGTCACCGAGCTGACAAGATACACACAACCAAAACACACCTAAACACTACTTTAGGTGTAGTTTATAACGAAGGAAAAAAAAGATTTGCATGTATACTTTAAATCTCGTTTTGCATCATTCTGTGACCTTTTATGGGATTGGGATGCATGTAGTAGGTAGGGAGAGGTTTTTCCATGATGTTAATCACAACTTCTTGGTGTTAAATATGTGATCCGAATTTCGGACCCACAATATATTCGGATTAGTTATCTAATAGGACTCTACTTTATAGGATTAGTTTCCTATTAGGGCTCCTAGATTTCTCCTATATATATCCCTTATAAACTGCACGGGGAGGGTGCGACAGCCCAATGTATCCCCTGCGTTTGTATCCAACTCCTCTATAGTGATCATTGCCGGTCGGCGCCCGTGGTTTTTTCCCGCAAGGGTTTTCCACGTAAAAATTCGTGTCTCCGTTGTGCATCTATTTTCATAACAAGTGGTATCAGAGCATTGAAGATCCGTTCCGCAATTCGCCCGTTGTCGTGTTCGTCATCTATGTTGAAGTTCATCGTTTCGCCTGTTCGGCGATATCGATCTACCCCACGCTGTCGTGGTGACTGGTGAGTTTTCGTCCAGTTCAATCGATCTGTTGCTAAGATCGATCTTTTCTGCTACCGCATAGATCTGTTGGTTCATCAAGTAAGACGCGGAGTCGGTGTTTTCGTGCGAGGAGAAAAAGGCGATGCAGCAGCCGTCATCCATGCCTACGCAGCCGCACGCGTACATCGAGGAAGCAGCAGCCGGTGTCATCCTCGAGCACACACAGGTGGAGAAAAATAAGAAGCCACCGAGAGCCATTGCTTCTGTTTTGTTCACGTGAATTAATTTTCACGGTTGGAAATTTGTGGCACACGGAGTTTACCAGGAATTCAAGTTCTGTGCATTGCTTGGTTCTGTCGAGGTGAATCCAAATTCACTTTCAATTGCTACGTTCACAAGCCATGTTTACCAGGAGGTTGTATACGGAGATCAACTTCGTTTTATACACCCAGAGTGTTTCGCGTTTCTGCTAGGGTTTGACAAATTGTACCAGCAGATTCAGGATTTTATTCCCACGGCGAGTTTGAAGTTTGATCTACTGCTTCTAGATTGAGATGCAATATTCTCATTATGGCAAGTGAAGTTTTGTAGCGGGGTATATACCTAGGAGGAGAAGTATGCTGAAAAAAAAAGAGAAGCACATTCAAGTCGTCGAGAGGGAGCCTCGCTCCTGTCTAGATCACAAGGTGATCAAATTGTCCGGCGAATTTTGCTACCATTGTACCCAACATACCAGGAGGTTATCAGGGGATCTAAGTACTTCGTTTTGTGCACAAGAATTTTTCGCGTTTCTATTTGGATTCCAGAAATTATTGCCAGCAGATTCAGGATTTTATTCCCATGGCGAGTTTGAAGTTTGTGCACCAGTTTCGCGTCTCTGCTAGGTTCAGACAAGTTAATACTAGCAGATTCAGGATTTATTCCCAATGGCGAGTTTGAAGTATGGTCTACCTCTTCTGGATCAAGGGTATTATGGATTATAGTCCAAGTGACTATTTGGCGCACATTGATCTTATCATCACGAGGTTGTTTAGAGATTGAAGATTTCTATGCTACAAGGGAAATTCGTCTCCAGGTGGAGATTGTTAAATATGTGATCTGAATTTCGGACCCACAATATATTCGGATTAGTTATCTAATAGGACTCTACTTTATAGGATTAGTTTCCTATTAGGGCTCCTAGATTTCTCCTATATATATCCCTTGTAAGCCGCACGGGGAGGGTGCGACAGCCCAATGTATCCCCTGCGTTTGTATCCAACTCCTCTATAGTGATCATTGCCGGTCGGCGCCCGTGGTTTTTTCCCGCAAGGGTTTTCCACGTAAAAATTTGTGTCTCCGTTGTGCATCTATTTTCATAACACTTGGTCATCATGTCTGAAGCTACCTAAATAATATAAATGTCAATTTTGCTAGCCAGCAGACTCAACATTCATTGAACACTGAATTAATGGTAACTCTTATATAAAGAATAAATGGATAATATCTTTTACTAAACCTAATTTATATACATATCTAGTCAGTGTTATCTATTTTTAAACTATGTTAACACAAGTTTTAGAATCTTAGTCAGACTGCATTTTTGACATCCATCTGGTACTTATTGTGGATCTCCCCTTTTGAGTTTGTCAGATGGCAACACTAGTAGATTCTTTGGTTGGATCATGCATCAATAAGTTGCAAGCGATCATTACAGACAAGGCAATACTCATTTTAGGGGTAAAAGACGAGCTCGAAGAACTGCAGCGAAGAACAGATTTTATAAGATCTTCTCTTAATGATGCTGAGGAAAGGAGGATGGAAGATTCGACAGTTGAGAAATGGCTTGACCAGCTAAGAGATGTTATGTACGATGTTGACGATATTATTGATTTGGCTAGATTTAAAGGAAGTGTCCTACTACCTGACCATCCTATGTCATCGTCAAGGAAATTGACTGCTTGCAGTGGCCTTTCACTTTCCTCTTGCTTTTCTAATATTCGGATACGTCATGAAGTTGCTGTAAAAATTAGAAGCCTCAACAAAAAGATAGATAACATTTCAAAGGATGAGATATTTTTAAAACTTAGCCGCACACAACATAAAGGAAATGGTTCAGCATGGACACCAATAGAAAGCTCCAGCCTAGTTGAACCCAACCTTGTGGGCAAGGAGGTCATACATGCTTGCAGAGAATTGGTGGATTTGGTGCTTGCACACAAGGAAAAGAATGTTTACAAGCTTGCTATTGTTGGAACAGGAGGAGTTGGTAAGACAACACTAGCTCAGAAAATATTCAATGATAAAAAATTAGAAGGGAGATTCGACCATCATGCATGGGTTTGTGTTTCAAAGGAGTATTCTAGGGATTCTCTTTTGAGACAAGTTCTTCGTAATATGGGGATTCAACATGACAAAGATGAATCAGTTCCAGAGCTCCAAAGAAAGCTTAAATCAGACATTGCAGATAAAAGTTTTTTCCTGATGTTGGATGATGTATGGAACTCTGAAGCATGGACAGATTTATTAAGCACTCCACTTCATGCAGCAGCCACAGGAGTAATTCTAATAACTACTCGAGATGACACTATTGCTAGAGTAATTGGGGTGGACCACACTCATAGGGTTGATTTGATGTCAGCTGATGTAGGATGGGAGCTGCTTTGGAGGAGCATGAACATCAACCAAGAGAAACAAGTGCAAAATCTGAAGGACATAGGTATTGAGATTGTTCACAAATGTGGTGGCCTTCCTCTTGCAATCAGAGTTATTGCTACAGTTTTAGCAACCCAAGAGCAAACAGAGAATGAATGGAGACGGATATTGGGGAAAAATGCCTGGTCCATGAGCAAACTTCCTCGTGAATTAAGTGGTGCTTTATATCTGAGTTATGAAGTACTACCGCACCAACTGAAGCAATGTTTTCTTTATTGTGCACTTTTCCCTGAAGATGCAACCATTTTGCGTGATGATCTTACTAGGTTGTGGGTTGTTGAAGGCTTTATAGATGAGGAAAAAGGCCAATTACTAGAAGATACAGCAGAGAGATATTATTATGAGCTGATCCATCGGAACTTGCTCCAACCAGATGGTTTATATTTTGACCACTTCAGCTGTAAGATGCATGACCTCTTAAGGCAGCTTGCTTGTTATTTGTCTAGAGAAGAATGTTTTGTTGGGGACGTAGAGTCACTAGGGACTAATACTATGTGCAAAGTGCGGCGTATTTCAGTTGTCACAGAGAAGGACATGATGGTGTTACCTAGCATCAATAAGGATCAATATAAAGTGCGAACGTATAGAACCTCCTATCAGAAGGCACTGCAAGTTGATAGTTCACTTTTTGAGAAACTTACATATCTTCGTGTTTTGGATTTGACTAACTCACATGTACAAAGAATCCCAAATTACATTGAAAACATGATTCATCTGCGCTTGCTTGATCTTGATGGGACAGACATTTCTCACCTAACGGAGTCCATTGGTTCCCTGCAAAACCTTCAAATATTGAACTTGCAGAGGTGTAAATCTCTGCACCGCTTTCCTTTGGCAACCACTCAGCTGTGCAATTTGAGGCGACTTGGTCTTGATGGTACACCAAAAAACCAGGTCCCAAAAGGGATAGGAATAATGAAATTTCTCAATGATTTAGAAGGATTTCCTATCGGTGGTGGAAGTGACAATATAAAAATGCAAGATGGCTGGAATTTGGAAGAGTTGGCTTATCTTCCACAGTTGAGGCGGCTTGGTATGATAAAATTTGAAAGAGGTACTCCACGCAACAGTCTAGATCCATTTCTGCTAGCAGAGAAAAAGCATCTCAAAGTTCTGAATCTATGGTGCACTAAACAGACAGATGAATCATATTCAGAGGAAAATGCTAGAAACATTGAAAAGATCTTCGAGAAGCTAACACCTCCACACAACTTAGAAGATCTTTTTGTTGGGAATTTCTTTGGTTGTAGATTCCCCACCTGGCTTGGTAATACCCGTTTGCCTTCAGTGAAAATCGTGATCCTTTCAGATTGCAAATCTTGTGTGCATCTTCCACCAATCGGACAGCTACCAAACTTGAAATATCTGAAAATTATGGGAGCAAGTGCAATCACCAAGATTGGACCCGAATTTGTTGGCTGCTGGGAGGGTAATCTCAGATCCACAGAGGCAGTCGCTTTCCCCAAGCTTGAATTTCTGGTCATCGAGGATATGCCCAACTGGGAAGAGTGGTCCTTTGTTGGAGAAGAAGAAGAGGTTCAGGAGGAGGAAGCATCTGCAGCAGCCAAGGAAGGGGGAGAGGATGGAACTGCTGCTTCGAAGCAAAAGGAGGAAGAAGCCCTGTCTCCAAGGTCGTCGTGGCTGCTGCCTTGTTTGAAGGAGTTGCAACTTCCGGAATGCCCCAAGCTGAGGGGTCTCCCACCACAGCTTGGACAGCAGGCCACCAACTTGAAGGAGCTCCTTATATGGGGCGCAAGCAGCTTGAAGATGGTGGAAGACCTCTTGTTCCTCTCTGGTTGCCTTTCAATTGTTGGATGTGAGGGCCTGGAGAGGGTCTCCAACCTTCCCCAAGTGAGAGAGCTGCGTGTAGGTGATTGCCCGAATTTAAGGCATGTTGAGGAGTTGCGCGATTTGGAGCAGCTATGGCTGGGCACGGATATGCAGGAGATCTCTTCACTGTGGGTCCCTGGGCTTCAAGAGCAACACCGCCAGCTCCATGGAGATGAGCATGAGCTGGAGGTCATCGAGTGGCTCTGAGACTCAATTAATTTAGATGGCACAAGGTATGTACACTAATTGCTTGGGATTTTTCACTGCAATAAAGTATTCATTGGGTTGTACATTCATGCTGCCCCTCTGCTCTTCAGCTGTATATATGCAGCTATTCTAGCATTTGATAGTCTCCTTGGTTGTTCATGTTGTGTTCCTAGCTCTGCAGACAGAGATAGAGATTACTGCTACTCCGAAAGAAAATTGTATGGGTTATATCGTCACCGAACAATGCTATGATGGCATTGCTATATTCACTATATGCCGGTAATAATATCACATATGTATATATCCATCCAAGGACTTGGGGACAATATAAATGGTTTGGCATTTGGTACACAGGCTGCACAAGTGCACGACTAAACATAATGGACTTCATTAGGCCAAGAGATAAGTAATCTTTAATTCAGCTCTTGAATGTAAAAATGTGCTATCTATGATGAAGACCAGCTTACGTGCATTTAGTCTTCAAGTCTACAAGTGTGTTCTATGTCATATCAATGTGCGCATTTAGCATTCACTATCTTACAAAAACACAAATACACATGAGTTTTCGCAAGACATTAGGCCTATAGAGTAGTTTTTTTAGATTTGACAAAAAATAGGTCAGGCCCAATGTTACAGATTCAGAGATTCCTTGCAGCCTGTGAGCAGGATATTGATGATGGAAGGGTTGTGCCCAACATCTGTTCCTAGTGTAGGGCTCCTAATTAAGGTTTGTTTGGTGAAAAAACAAAAGCCACCTAAATGTCTTTGTATTGGTTCAAATTGATTAATATTTCTGTTCGTATTACATCTGTTAAAATAAGCAGAGGATATTGCCGAGCGACATGCCTATGTATAGTCCCTATGTGTCTTTTCCTTATACTTTTTGTAATTCACGTCTGATGTTTGGTAAGTTCAATTATAGAAAATAGATTGTTGCAAAAGGGATGTCACTTGTATTTTATTTTCCTTAATTAAGTTATTTAATTACCAAATTGCTTATGAATATACATCCATGATTAATTTTTGTGCGCTTATTTGTGTTGTAGGTTAATCTTGAAGAATTTGGGCTGCAGTCACCTGTAATCTGTACTTTTGTCTTTACCTAGCTACTGGTCTTTGAAATATATTAAAAAAAATCAAAAATATCAAAAAATGGGAAAATGTCAAAAAAAAAAGGTTATATTTTCTTTAGCTCTTGTAAAATACATCGTCATGTTTTCTTAGATGTGTGCGTTTCTTTTCTTTTTATTTTTTTTATTGTAGGTGTGTAGGTAACTCCGCCTATGTCATCTTAGGTTTATCTGAATGACATAGCCGGTCCCAAGCCCGGAAAAAGGAGGAGGGGATAATCTTGTATAGATGTTGGTTGAAATGACGCTCTCCTACTATATAGTAGATCATTGGGATTTTTCCGTACTTTTATCAGATTAATTTCATTTTCAATGATGGAATAGTTATGGAGACACTTCTAGAGACTCATCCAGTCTTATTTTCAATGACGGAATAGTCTACTGCTACCAGGTCTTTGAAAGTTTTCTTGAAACTGCACCTTTGTCAGGCTACTGCATTTTTTTTGTGATGGAATAATTATGAAAACACTTTCAGAGGCACATACACTCTGTTTCTCTGTTGGACAAACCTGAGTTGGAATCCAGTTTAGTTTGAGCTCATTTCAACCCCTTCTTTCACCAGAAGCAATTGGGTTAAACCCAAGCACCAATTCATTCTCCTGTCAGTCCTTAATGACAAGCCTGCAGGACAAGGAAATCAATGAAGATCACTGAGGCAAAAATATATTTATTCTCCCATCATGATCGAAACTGATTGTGCTTTGTGAATTGTGATCGAGAGGAGAGGAAATGGTGGATAACCTTCCTAGTCATTCCTTTGTACTGACAATGTTTCAGTACTTGAGGAAATCTCAGTGATGATACCTCGTATTGACAATCAATACCTGTGTTAATAGATGGATACAACACATCTTTGACTGAAATTTGCATCGGCAATGATTTGTGTCCAAGGCTCTTTCTCCACCAGCTGCTGCTTATGTGGGATGGAAATCATGTATATCTTGAGGAAGAGAAGTAAATCCACCTTTTGTTTATTTCATTGAATTCATCCTTTTTCCTTTTAAACACTGAAAATAACAGCTTGTATGTCTTCAGGATTGGTTCAGGAAAATGTTATTCTGACAGTGCACTAGCTTTTCACCTTGTTATCCCATTACATTGTTTTTTTTTTCGCCGGGCCATTACATTGTTCAATTAACCATGGTTTTATTGCCTTCGTATTTTCTGGACAGGGATGTAACCCAGTGTCTTCTTGGATACTTGCATCTTCCTAATGTTCCGTGTAAGCTGAATTTCCTTATTTTGCATAGTGTAATGTGTTCTACTAGCAACGACTTATCTGTTACCTTTCCTTTACAGGACTGGAAACTCGACTACTTGCCTATAAAAAGGGTTCCTGTGCACACAATTTGGGTGAACTTGTAAAGTTCAAATGCCAAATGTGATTAGAAGCACATTTAGTTAGTTGCTGATGGAGGTGTATAGGGCTTTTGTATGTATGGATTGTGGTAAGGCTTGTCAGAAGTTGTAATTCCTACCTCCAGTTTCAGATACCTGGCAGAATTTCACCTGATGGCATTTGATCATTATGTTCAGAGATGCTCACTACTGATGCTATAGAGTTCAATCCCCCAAAATCTGCAGCCCTCTCATGGACTCTGAAATTAGAATCGAGGTTTGTGTTCATTCCTGTACAAATTATTCTGTACAATGGACAAATTATTCTTATCGTGACAGATCAACGCAGCACAAAGCAGAGCACATCTATAGCGATTTACCTCGTTGGAGCGCTCGCTCGCTTGCTGTCGTCGCATCAACGGCAATGTAAACATATAATGTCTCCCTGACTCGTGGAGCCCACTTGAGGGCAAGAACGCAAGAACGACGCGTGTCTCTTCTGCTTGAGAACTAACCTGCAGCCGCTCGCCGGAGCTCCCGCCGGAAACCCCAAATCTCGGCGCCCGTATCAGGAGGCGGTTCGTGTCCCGTTGGTTCTTGGACTCCTATCCTCGTGCAGATCAGAGACGCTGTTCAATTCTTGTTTATCCAGTGGGGCGCAGCGAAATTTGCAGAGGAATCTCAATCTCCAAACTGGTAGGAAGATATTTTGGTCGATAGAAGTTGAGTTCTTGTTTGTTCTTTGGTCTGTAGAGTTTTTTTTTTTTGAGGGGAAAGGGCAGGAGCTCTGCCAATTTCATTTAAGGAGAGAAAGCAAGAGTACAAACAACCCCTAACAAGTTAATGGGTCTAGATCCCGTCGACATTTGGCGGGGAAGACAGGCAATTTTTAGGGAATGTAAGGCAACAAGCATCAAAATACGTCTGGAAATCATCTAAGTGACATGAGCTTCATCAAAGGACTTGAACGATTGTATAATTGACTCCACCACTTGTGAGACCGTGTTGTAGGTGCCATGAAAGATCCTGTTGTTTCTTTGCAACCAAATTCCCCATGTCGTGTAAATGATGAGGCCATCTAGGTTTCGCCTTTGCTCTTTGACAATTTTTTTCCTGCAAGAATCCCACCATGCCAAGATATCTCCATTGAAGAGGCTTGTGGTTGGCATTTGTAGGCCCAGCTTGGACCAAATTGAGCTCCAAACCTGCTTTGCGAAAGCACATTCCATGATAAGGTGTCTAGCCGTCTCGAGTTCAATGCCGCATAGGGAGCATATCGGGCTGTTATCCCATCCCCTTAGCTGGAGTTTGTCAGAGGTTAGGATTTTTTTATGTACCATAAGCCAAGCGAAAAACCTACATTTGTTTTCTGTCTTTGCCTTCCAGAAGAAATTTGCTCTGTTGTCCTGTATGCTACCTAGGAATTGGATTCTGTATGCCGAGCTAGCTGAGTATGCCCCATTCGGCGTCCATTTCCAGGTGATGGAGTCTGTTGCGCTTTCATCCAGGTGGACTTGTTGGATTAAACCCCAAAGGAGAATGAACTCTCTTACTTGGGTAGTCGAGTTCATCCTCCTCATAGGTCTAAGCCATCTGTTATCCTGTAACTCCTGTGCTACTGTTCTATTTTTTCTAGTCACCAACTGGTAGAGGGAAGGCGTTAATTCCTTTGGTGAGGATCCCTGTAGCCACCTGTCATGCCAGAATTTGGCTTTTCCTCCGTTCCCTAAAGATATGATCGTTGAGGCCCTGAAGAGTTGCTTATCGGTCTCGTCACATGGTAGATTTGAGCCCTTCCATGGTTTATCTTCATCCATCCATTCCTGCCAGAGCCATCAAAGGCGAAGCGAGCGACCAAAGATTTCAAGGTTTGTCACACCTAGCCCACCTAGGTCTTTTGGTCTGCATACCTTCTTCCAGTTAACTAAGCAATGTCCCCCATGAGCTTGCTCAGATCCTGTCCATAGGAAGCTTCTACGGATTTTGTCCATCTTTTTTTCCGCCCATTTTTTAAGCGGGAAGATCGTAAGATGGTAGGTTGGCAGCACGGAAAGAGTTGATTTGACAAGGACAGTATGACCTGATTTGTTCAAAAGTTTCCCCTTCCATTTCGGAAGTCTGGCCGAGAACCTGTCAATTAGAGGTTGGACATCCAATTTTTTCAATTTCCTGATGTGTAGTGGAAGGCCCAGGTAGGTGTAGGGGAAGGATTTTTGCTGCGCTGGGAAGGGGGATAAGATGTCCTGTAGGTCCAAGTTTTCACATCTAATGGCAAAGATCTCACTTTTGGCTAAGTTCGTTATCATCCCTGTGGCTTGACCGAAGAACTGGAGAATGCTCTGTACTGTCTGCAATTCCTGTTTATCCGGCCTAGTGAGAATTACTGCATCATCTGCATATAAGGCCATGTTGAAGCGGGCCGTCCTCTTATGAATTGGTTTCAAGAGGCCTTCTTCCTGAGCTGCTGCGAGTAGTTGTTGGAGTGGATCAATTGCTAGAATGAACAACATCGGGGAGAGGGGATCACCTTGTCGTAGACCCCGCCCGTGGAGGAAGCTATTACCCGCCCTGCCATTTAGAATTATTTTGGATGATAGACCCATTAACTTGTTAGGGGTTGTTTGTACTCTTGCTTTCTCTCCTTAAATGAAATTGGCAAAGCTCCTGCCCTTTCCCCTCAAAAAAAATATATTATTTCACCACATGGTATTCATTTCTTACAGGTGTATCGTCTTGGACCTGAGAAGGCAACTGGTTTGGATACTTATAAGGTGCAGATGGCTGGCTTTAAGGCCTCGCTTAAAGGGTTTGGGCAAATCCGCAGCAAGAAAGTCTTAAAAAGAATTGTAAGTTAGTTCCTAACACTTTCTAGTGTCACGTTTTATAAAGCGCACTCACTCTATTGTTTTTATAGGACTATTGCCAAGGAATGGAGGAAGAATATGGTGAGGAGCTTCCGCGAGTAGTTGTTGGAGTGGATCAATTGCTAGAATGAACAACATCGGGGAGAGGGGATCACCTTGTCGTAGACCCCGCCTGTGGAGGAAGCTATTACCTGCCCTGCCATTTAGAATTATTTTGGTCTGTAGAGTTCACTAGTTCAGATAATCATGTCATCAACACCATGAATTGAAAGAGATGCTGCACTGCTGTTTATTGTGTTCACTGTTTAATTCGTAGCATCCATCAAACCTGTATCTGTTTGGGAGAATGTTCGAGCAATGCTACTGCTGGAATCAAATTCAACTCAGGACCGAATTCGTGTTAGGCAAATATTCATGTTCAATCTGTTAATACGTTTAACTGCAGTTCTCTACATCTCTTGACGAGCAAGCTGTGGCTGCTGCTGCTGCAATTCAAGTGCAGCAATATGTTTTGTGCAATTGTGCATTAGTGCACAAGTTGAGAATGGTAATATTATTTCACTCGGAAGAGATGGAACAGTTGCGAAACACAGAACCACTCGGTTCAGAGGAGAATAGTCCTGGACAAAAGGACAGAAAATGTTCCAATGGTGAGCATTGATCATTTTTACAGTGAATGGTGAGCAACTGATCAGCATCGACCATGGTAAAGCTGAACCTGATAAGTCGACAGCACTAGGGGTGATGATCGTAGCCACCCATAAATCCTTTCTTGTATGTTTCCTAACATATATAAGTCAGCAAGTCAAATGTTCTTATAGTTTTCTTTAGTCGATGGTTCATGGATTCTGACATCAAGACAAGAAGCCAACATACTGCTAGCCATGTTCCTTTCCTCTTGGCTCACATACGGCCATTTGAATGGATTAGATTCAGAAATAATACAATATCTCGTCTTTCTTACTTACTTACATGAGTTGAAATATTCTTGGCCTTTACTAGGGCGGAATTAAGATTTTGAAGATGAGCTGCACCCCAATCCTTAAGGAGATACTAGGAGGTACCATATTTTCTACTGTAAAATTTGGTACTTCTCGATACCTTCGGTATTAGGAGGTCTTTCTTTCTTTCTTTCTTTCTTTCTTATTTACATGAGTTGAAATATTTGGACCTTTCTTTCTCTATTTACTAGGATGGAGTACTTTGAATGAATTTCAGTTCAAATATCTTTCCTGATATGGGAATATTTTTAGTAGCACGATGGAGAAATTTATATATGTGGCTGAAACATCAAGATCGATGGTTTGTCTTGTTCCGTGCAATTTGCACACTGGAAAACAAACTCCTCATGCACAGTGGGACATAAATGGTGAGACGGATAAAAGAGCCATTGTACTATTTGAACACTGCATAAGAGAGCCAGCCCATGCCCATCTAGTCCACGAGACATAATCTCATAATGGGAACTTGCTCGTTGTCTTCCTTGTGACCGCCGATGCCTCGGCTGCACGCATCAAAGGCCTTGCTCTCAGGCTCAGCTGAGTTTTCTCTCACAACATAGGGTTTGAACAATTTTCTGCTTGTCGCGTTAGGAGCTAGCCAATCGAAACATTGGCTCGCTCGGTCATCATCTTGCATTCCAGAAGACACCCGCCTGCTCCACTGCCGTTCCCGTCGATTCGATTCACTTCAGCCTCAGCTCGGCTTTCAATACCAAGCAAGTTAGCTTTGCCAACTTGAGCAAAATTAACACCGCAATTTGAGCCGGTTACTTCTTTCTCATTTGCCTGTTGATACAAAGAAGCCACCAAAAGGTAAACCCCTTAATGATTTCAGTTCTTCAGCTTCAGTAATCAGTATATAGTTGCTCAAAACAGATTGCAAAATAACTTGCTAGCTACAAAGATACTCTGAAACCAATTCAACTTTTGTCCATTTTCAGACGGTATTACTCTTGCATGATTTACTTGGATATATTGCTTACGCCAAAAAAAAAACTTGGATATAATGGAGCATCACCCTCGACGAGTTTCTCTATGGCAACCATACTGGATTCTTTGATTGGATCATGTGCTAAGAAGTTGCAAGAGATCATTACCGAGGAGGCAATACTAATTTTAGGTGTAAAAGAAGATCTTAGAGAACTGCAGGAAAAAATGGAACAAATACGATGCTTTATAAGTGATGTGGAGCGAAGGGGCATGGAAGACTCATCAATACACAATTGGATTTCTCGTCTAAAAGATGCTATGTATGATGCTGATGACATTATCGATTTGGCTAGCTTTGAAGGAAGCATGCTATAAAATGGCCATTCTTGTTCACCGAGAAAAACAATTGCATGTAGTGGGCTTTCACTTCTCTCTTGCTTTTCCAATATTCGGGTTCACCATGAGATTGGTAATAAAATTAGAAGCCTGAATAGAAAATTAGAAGAAATAGCAAAGGATAAAATATTTGTAACACTTGAGAATACACAGTCATCTCATAAAGATTCAACATCAGAATTGAGAAAAAGTTCTCAAATTGCTGAATCCATCCTTGTGGGGAAAGAGATGTTACATGCTTCTAGAAAATTGGTGAGCCAGGTTCTTACACACAAGGAAAAGAAGGCTTACAAGCTTGCTATTGTTGGAACAGGGGGAATCGGAAAGACAACACTTGCTCAGAAAGTATTCAATGATCAGAAATTAAAACCAAGCTTCGATAAACATGCATGGATCTGTGTTTCTCAAGACTACTCCCCAGCCTCTGTTTTGGGACAACTACTTAGAACCATGGAGGTTCAATACAGACAAGAAGATTCAGTTGGCGAGCTACAAAGCAAGCTTGAATCGGCTATTAAAGATAAGAGTTATTTTCTTGTGTTGGATGATGTATGGCAGTCTGATGTGTGGACCAATCTACTACGAACTCCACTGTATGCTGCAACCTCGGGAATAGTTTTGATAACTACTAGGCAAGATACTGTCGCTAGAGAAATTGGGGTTGAGGAACCACATCATATCGACCTAATGTCACCGGCTGTTGGTTGGGAGCTACTCTGGAAGAGCATTAACATTGAGGACGAGAAAGAAGTGCAAAATCTGCGAGACATAGGGATTGAGATTGTTCAGAAATGTGGTGGGCTACCTCTTGCAATCAAGGTTATTGCTAGAGTTTTGGCAAGCAAAGATAAAACAGAGAACGAATGGAAAAAGATTTTAGCTAATTATGTTTGGTCCATGGCTAAACTTCCTAAGGAAATAAGAGGTGCTCTATATCTAAACTACGATGATTTACCACAGCATTTGAAGCAATGTTTTCTTTATTGTATTGTATATCCTGAAGACTGCACCATTCTCCGTGATGATCTTATTAGGTTGTGGGTTGCCGAAGGCTTTGTAGAAGTGCACAAAGATCAATTACTAGAAGATACAGAAGAAGAATACTACTATGAGCTAATAAGTAGGAATCTCCTCCAACCGGTTGACACATCTTTTGATCAGAGCAAATGCAAAATGCATGATCTCTTAAGGCAACTTGCTTGCCATCTATCAAGAGAAGAATGTTATATTGGAGATCCAACATCATTGGTGGATAATAACATGTGTAAACTGCGCCGCATTTTAGCTATCACCGAGAAAGATATGGTAGTCATACCTAGCATGGGTAAGGAGGAGATTAAGTTGAGAACTTTTAGAACCCAACCAAATCCACTGGGAATTGAGAAGACATTTTTCATGAGATTCACGTACCTTCGTGTTTTGGACTTGACTGACTTACTTGTGGAAGAAATACCAGATTGTATATTTAATTCATCTACGTTTACTTGATCTTGGTGGAACCAACATATCCTGTCTTCCAAACTCTATTGGTGCTCTAAAAAACCTCCAGATGTTAAACTTACAGTGGTGTAAATCTTTGTACAGTTTGCCCAGCACGATCACTCGGTTAAGCAATTTAAGGCGGCTTGGTCTTGATTTTACACCAATAAATCAGGTTCCAAGAGGGATAGGAAGACTTGAATTCCTCAATGATTTAGAAGGATTTCCTGTTGGAGGTGGAAGTGACAATACTAAAATGCAAGATGGATGGAACTTGCAGGAGTTAGCTCATCTTTCACAGTTACGCCGGCTTGACTTGAACAAATTGGAAAGAGCAACTCCTAGGAGCAGTACAGATGCATTGTTGCTAACTGACAAAAAGCATCTTAAAAGTCTACATCTATGCTGCACTGAACTGACTGATGAAGCATATTCAGAGGAAGGCATTAGCAATGTCGAGATGATCTTTGAGCAGCTAAGTCCTCCACGCAATTTAGAAGATCTTATGATTGTATTATTCTTTGGGCGAAGGTTCCCCACCTGGCTTAGTACTTCCCTTTTATCTTCACTGACATATTTGAAACTCAAAGATTGCAAATCTTGTGTGCATCTTCCACCAATCGGACAGCTACCAAACTTGTAATACCTTAGAATTGATGGAGCAAGTGCAATCACCAAGATTGGACCCGAATTTGTTGGCTGCTGGGAGGGTAATCTCCGATCCACAGAGGCAGTTGCTTTCCCCAAGCTCGAATGGTTGATCATCAATGATATGCCCAAATGGGAGGAGTGGTCCTTTGTCAAAGAAGAAGACTTGCAGGAGGAGGAAGCAGCTGCAGAAGCCAAGGAGGAAGAAGCCCTGTTTCCAAGTTCGTCGTGGCTGCTGCCTTGGTTAGAGAAGTTGGAACTTGTGGGCTGCCCCAAGCTGAGGGCTCTCCCACCACAACTTGGACAGCAGGCCACCAACTTGAAAGAGCTCGTTATAAGAAGAGCAAGATGCTTGAAGACAGTGGAAGACCTCCCGTTTCTCTCTGGTATACTTTCAGTTCAAGGTTGTCAAGGCCTGGAGAGGATCTCCAACCTTCCCCAAGTGAGAGAGCTGTTTGTAAATCGTTGCCCAAATTTGAGGCATGTTGAGATGTTGGGCAGCTTGGAGCAGCTATGGCTGACAAAGAATATGCAGAAGATCTCTTCATCGTGGGTCCCAGGGCTTGAGGAGCAACATCGCTAGCTCCATGGAGATGAGCATGAGTTGGAGGTCAACAAGTGGCTTGAAGAGCCAATTAATTAGATGGCATAAGGTATGTACACTAATTGGTTTGGATTTTTCACTGGAATAAACTAATCATTGGGTTGTACATCTATGCTTCTTCTCTGCTCTTCAGCTTTATGCAGCTACTCTAGCATTTGATAGTCTCCTTAGTTGTTCATGTTGTGTGAATTGTGATTGTTTAATGATTTATATGATTTAGTTCTTTTTTCATTGAGTTTTTCTCCCGGCCTTCCTTTTGTAGCACGCGGTACTGGTACTGTGAGATACCAGTCTCCATCCGGCCGTTGATTGCTGACGGGTATGATGGGTATCGCGTGTGGCCCAAATAGCGTGTGCGTCTCGATATCTCTCGCTTTCCCTTCTCCTTCTGCATCTAGCGCTGCCGTAGGGCACGTGAGAAAAAAGTCGAGGTGAAGGTCGACCCCATCGGCCGCACCGTCGCTGGCAGACGCAGCAAGGGTGACGGCATCCGCAATCGTCCCGGAATCGTGGCCGCTGCAGTTATCCTCGCCAGCGCCGCAGGAGTTGTCGCTGCCGCAGGTGTCATCGCTGCAGCCGCAGTAGTCATCGTCGCGGTCGCAGGAGTCGTCTCGGCGCCGCTGCAAGGGCCGTGGCTGCAGTGGATCTCCAGGACCCCATCCGCAGCACGGTCGCAGGAGTCGCGGCGTTGAGAGGAATGGATGAGGCGCTGCCGCGAAGGGGAAAACGATGGGACAAGGGGAAGACGCCAGCATCGAGACCAACGGATGCCGCCGCCGCCGCCGTCGTATTGTCCACCACGCGCCGCCGTCGGGAGGAAGCCTAGGGTTTTGCTACTCTGCGGCACTTCCCCAAACAAACCACCGATCCAAACATCCTTCCAAACGCGAAAATACGATTATACCCTTCCACTATGGCTCAGTCGCGCTTGCTACCCCACGATCAAGCTGGTACCCCGAGGTACCATGTAATCGTGACCGTTCGATATGGCATCATTAACGG
Source organism: Oryza glumipatula (assembly GCA_000576495.2). NCBI lineage: Eukaryota > Viridiplantae > Streptophyta > Magnoliopsida > Poales > Poaceae > Oryza > Oryza glumipatula. The sequence goes on from CM002514.2 coordinate 29,497,345, forward strand.
ATGGGATTTTAGTACCTCACGGTACTAGTACCTTGCGGTACAAAATGAAGGACCGGAGCAATGCTCTTTTTCATTAGTGCTGCATGTAACCATTTCACCGTGGTCAAGATTTTTATAAAATGGTAGATATAGATCAACAAATTAATTAGTTGACCATATCTTTTATCCACTCATGGTCTTATTAACATCCTGCATGGTATGCTAAATAAGTGTATCGTCCTATAGGTACTACAACATGATCATATGCAGTAGTGTACAAAGCTTTGAAGACAGAGATAGAGACTACTGCTACTCCAAAACAAAACTGTATGGGTTATATCGCCAAAAACATGCTATGATGGCATTGCTATTCACTATATGTCAATAGGAATATCATAGATGGATATATCCATCCAATGATTTGTCCCAACATAAATGGTTTAGCATTTGGTTCATAGGCTGCAAAAGTGAGGGACTAAACATATTGGGCTTCGTTAGGCCAAGAGATAAGTAACCCTTAATTTGACTCTTGAATGTACTAGCTATGATGCAGAGCAGCTTACATGCATTTAGCCTTCAATTTCACAAGTGTGTTCTACATCAGATCATGCATGTGTGCAAAAGATAGCATTTACTATCTTGTAAAAACACATATACACATGAATTTTTGCAAGACATTAGACCTATAGAATAATTTTTTTAGATACGACAAAAAATAGGTTAGGCCCAATGTTACAGATTCCTTGCGACCTGTTAGCAGGATATTAAACATGAAAGGGTTGTGCCCAACATCTGTTTCTACTGTAGGGCTCCTAATTAAGGTTTGTTTAGTGCCAAAAGTATCCACCTAAATGTCTTTGCATTGGTTCAAATTGATTAATATTTGTTTTCATATTCTATCAGTTAAAATAAGCGGAGGATATTACCGACATGCCTATCTGTATTTGTGTCTTTTCCTTATACTTTTTGTAATGCATGCCTGATGTTTGGTAAGTTAATTCCACGAAATATGATTGTTGCGAAACTGATAGCACTTATATTTCTTTCCTTAATTAAGTTATTAAAACTGATGTCTGATGTATAAAGTATATATACATCCGTGATTAATTTTTGTGTGCTTATTTGTTTTGTAGGTTGTTAATCTTGAAGAGTTGGAGTGCAGTCATTCCACAGAGAATAAAATGAAAAAAAAATCACAAAACATGAAAATTTAAAACAAAAAAAAACAAAAGCATCAAAAAAGGGGAAATGTCAAAAAATGAAAAAAAGCATTTTCTTTAGCTATTGTAAAATACATCTTCATATAATTTGTTATATTTGCTTGCGTTTGTTTTCTTTTAAAACTTTTTTTATTGTAGGTGTGTAGGTAACTCCGCCTATGTCATCTTAAGGCGTAACTAAATGACATAGCCGGTCCCAAGCCTGGAAAAAGGAGGAGGGGATATAATCTTGTATACTTCTATATTGAAATGATGCTCTGCTGCTAGATACATCATTTGATATTTTCTTGGAAGTTTCTGCACTTTTATCAAGCTAATTTCATCTTCAGTAATGGATCAGAATAATTATGGAGAGTCATCCACTCTGTTTAATTGTTCAACAAATCTGATTCTAGACTATTTTAGTTTGACCTCATTACAGTCCAGTTTTCCAGTAAAAGCAATTTGGATGAACACATGCATCAGTTCATTCTCCTCTGTCGGTGTGTCCTACATCCTTCAGTTATCAGTGCCAGATCAATGATCACAAGAGTTGATATTTTGGAGACCACAAATGCACAAGTCTGTTTGTTGGAGGCTTTAGTATTTTTCATGATCAAAACTGGTGCAGAAAACATCTGTTATCACATATCACGCTATTTAGGTTCAGAACATAATTACGAAGCACATGATCAACAAATAAAAATGATGAATTTAAATTCATGAAAAATGGCAAAAACCAGAAAAAAAGAGAGGCGTGCTTGATGTCCTGACAAGAATGATTTCCAGCGATGGTCAGTAATTACTGAAGTACATTGCTCTAGTGAATCTAAACATAATCACTTCACCTCCATGTAAGTTTCTTGACTGGAAAAAGGTAAACATGGAACAGAATAACAAACTGCACCTGGAGGGGGCTACTTTATTTTTATTTTTTTTTGAAAGATATCTTAAAGCGGATACTGAACTGGACTGAAATTGCCACTGAATGTTCGATCACATTAAGCCTGGCAGGAAAGCGGAGTTCTCAACAAACAGAGTTGGACAGGAAATGGTCCAGCAGCAATGCAAACAAGAAATGCTGATCCGGGTAGGAATGGGCGAGTTCAAGTCGTTGTGTCAGGCAGGGTTCTTCCCCGAGGCGAAGATCAAGGGACACTGGAAGTGGAGCAAGACGATTAAGGTCGTCGAAAGCGAGACGCTCGGCAGCGCTACCTATGGTAAGAATAGGAAGATCTTACAATCGAATTCAGGGCGTTCAGGTAAACACTAAACATATCCCCATCGCCAAATCCACAGCATCCTAAACGAAAATCAACAGTGTTTCTCACAGCAATGATCTGAATGAAATTCATCTTCACATGCATATATATCTCCCATGGCCAGCACCCCCACACATACATATCTTATTCAACAAAATTACAAGCAGTTCCCTGATAAAGTTGCATATTACACCAACAGGTTCTGCAACTTCCATGCAGCTCATTATCAGAACATCAAACTTCTATTGAGCAGGAATGAATGAATGGATCAATGGGTAGATGGTAGGAGTACCAGACTGACTGTGTGTATTGTTAGGAAACCGCCGGCCCATGAAGGCTTGGCCCGGTTACCCACTAATTGGGCCCATCACTAAATATGGAAGGTGGAAGAGGGAATGGCTATAAATAGAGGAGTAGAGAGGAGGATTATACACTTGAGAATGCAATGGATGAATGAGAAAGGATGCCACACCCTCATATCTTGTGTCTCCACTTTTGTAGAATTACGCAATCCCTCTTGGACTACCTTAGTACATTTAGTTTCCCTGATGGTTACAGCCCACCTTAACTGAATTTTACATCAGCAATGATTGTGTGCAAGGCCCTCTTTCCTCCACCAGATGATGCTTAAGGACCACAAAATCCATGTATATCTTGATGAACAGAAAAGAAAATCATTCCTTCCATTATCCAACATCGTTTTTTATTGAGTCCATCCTTTTCCATTTAAACGCTGAACAGAACAGCTTGTTACTCTGTCATCAGGATTGGTTCAGGAATCAGGAGAGATATTATGACAAATACCCTAGCTTTTCCCCTTGTTGTCCCATCATATTGTTGAATTAACTGTAGTTTCGATGCATTGATGTGTTCTGCAGGGGGATGCTAAAAAGTTCCCCTTTTGGATACTTCAACCTTCCTAATATTCCATGTAAGCTATTTTCCTAATTTTTTGCATTGTAATCTGCTCTACTAGCAATGGCTTATGTGCTACATTTCCTGTACAGGATTCAGAACTCGAGTTCTTGCCACAAAATGGTTACTGTACACACAAATCTGGCTAAAATTGTAAATGGAAAATTTCAAATGCCAACTGCAATTAACAGCAGATTGAGTTGCAATTAACTCTCCTATGCTTTAGAGTTCACCCTCAAATCATCAACCCTCTTATATGGACTCTGAAATCAGAATCGAGTTTTGTGTTCAGTTATTTCAGTTCAGTGCTCTAGTTTCATCTCAACTGTTCCGAGTAATTAACAACTGGACTAGAAATTATTCTTCCCCTGTACTGAAACTCACTCACTGACTCATCGGAGCGCTCATACACTCTTTGATGGGCCATACACTTTGGGCCTCATTTTGCTCCTGCCCTGTGCTGACGGGCCGCATGTCCCCGTAGTATGGAAAAAGTACACCGAAGGTTCCTCAACTTGTCATCGAGTTACAAAATTGTCCCCCAACCACAAAACCAGATATCCGGCGTCCCTTAACTAATTAAAACCGGTCACAATAGGTCCTTTAGTGGTTTTAACCCCGGTTTTATCCTATGTGGCAACTGACTCAGCATGGGACCCACGTGGGTCCCACATGTCAGCATCTTATTCCTTCCTCTCTCTACTGCCCTTTCCAATCCCCCTTAAACAGGCGACGGGCGTGCGCGGGACGGAGAGGCGGGGCGCGGGCGGCTGGGCACGGCGTGGCCGGCGGCTGTAGACCCCCGATTTTGGAAATCGGAAATCTTCTGTATTTATCCGTACCAATCCCTGGATCAGTAGTTGGTACACACATACATAGTTGGATCACAACATATCACGAATGAATTCAGGCTAAAAGAGTTAAATACTTACATTAGGGCCAGGTAGGCCAACAACTATCAGAGAACAACAGCGGAAGACAAAATAATATAAGGGCCCGGTTAACATGCCACAGGCAGTCGACTGGGGAACGAGACCTAGAACAAGACCGTACTCCGATCATCTTGTTGGATACGCAAGCGTACCGACAAGGGCTTCTCTTCAACACTCTCCTAAAAGATATATAAATAGCAAGGGTGAGTACCAACCGTACTCAGCAAGCCACCACAGCAACAATGCACATGATAGGGGTATTCAAAGGATGGCTATGGTTCTTTTGCACAAAGCAAGTTTTGTAATTCTTTTCACAAGCCTAAGACCTAGCATAGACTGATCAAATTTTAGTACCAGTATTCACATTAAACAACGACGGTTCTGTCCACCATCCATTGTGATCCCAAGGATAGCTTCCCGCCATTGAGTCGTCATGGTTTTCTGAGGACGTCCACCTTCCCTCCTCTCAGGAAGTGGCTCCATCAGCATAAAAATCATCATGCAATAACCCATCCCACACAAGTTAAGAATTTCGAGTCTAGCCAAGTGTAATACACGTCCCGGTGCTCAATAACCGCGAGCACGGCTATTCGAATAGATTTGGTTTACTCACACTGCAGTGGATGTACACTTTACCCGCACTCCGCGACTGCCCAACACATGAGCCTCGTCCCAACACATGAGACGCGTCACGGCAAAGCCTTTTGATAACCTCGCATTGGCAGTACCCGCTCCATGAACTTTAGTCCTCATGCACTCTAGGCGTCATACGTTTCTAGCAGTGAGAGGAGTTCTGGCGCTCCTGGGAATGGAAAAACACACACTCCTACGTTGCTTCTTGTCGTTGAACCCAGTCCATCATGATTGTTCTCTTATGGGTATCCTCATGTAGTATTGCCAAGCCAGCCTTTGACCATCCAGAACGGGCATCCGCCATCCACCTGGCCATCCGAACCGGGCATCCGCCAGCAGACTGCTTGCCACATCACACACCTAAAAGAAGACCACTACGCATGGATACTGCCTCCGCTCAGCTATCTACTCCGCTAGGTCTATACCCATACGAGAAGTGCGGTTGTACGGGGGTCGTTTCATGCTTAACTTCATGGCTCGGTCCTTAATTGACCGGGGACGACACTAGCCTTTTCCGGACACCACCCAAATCCTCCAGCCGCCCCAGTCGAAAACAGTTGTTTAGTTTTTATTTTTTTTTTCTTTCACAAATCATGTCATCAACATCATGGCAATGTGGCGCTCATGTCTCCACATGCCGCATCTCAATTACCTTCCCAAAGGTAATTGCCCAAGCATATAATATTTGATAAATATGAGTATGCATGATTCTAAAATAGCATTTCTAAGCAATTGTCATAATTGACTAGGGACTCATACGTAAACATGGTTACAAGGATTTTAAGGGTAAACAATAATCAAGGCATGGCATAATCACAAGTAGGATGTTTATCATTGCATGCAATTTTATTTGTAAACAAAATAATTTCGCAATTGGGATCAACATGTTCAACGAATAGTGATGACTTGCCTGCTCAGAGTAGTCCTTATTCTTGATATAATCTTGATCAACCTTCACCTCCTGGAAGCTACATACGTTGCCTCACGACTAACCGATACACAGTCTAGAATACGCGAGAAAAGCCAATATTCAAGCAACAATCAAATATGCACAAACAAAATATATTTGTTGAGGTCGAACCTAAGGTTGCTCATATTATTCGCGCTTGCTAATGGATTCCAACATGCTAAGAGCTAAGGTTTCTTAGTCTTTCTGTTGTCATGGTGGTTCAGTCTAGCTAATGGCTAAGGAAGGATTATGCTTACACATGCATCTATCTAAATAGAACGGTTATACACTAGAGGTTCTGTTGCCGGATGGATTTTGGATCGGTCAAATAATTACTGTGAATCATTTGTATTATTATTTTATTAATGGAGGCTTTACTTTAATTATGTACATATTTTACTTGTCAAAATAAATTATAAAAGGTTAACAATTACCCATGCTTTGTATGTTAGAATTGTTTAGGTTAATCATATTATGGTTACGGATTATCCCATCACATAATTTTACAATGAATAATCCAAATTTACAGTTGATCTGTAATTATACGAGGACAAGATGTATAACTAGTATTTATCTAATATTCATGTTTGTCATACACTCCCTCTAAATTAATATATGCAACAAGCAAATTAATACGATACTATATAACTACAATGGGATGTACAATATATGTGTGTGCACAATATCTTAATATATATATTGAATCATTTATTTGAATAGTTGCTATTTACTGCTTGGTTAACTAAGGGTTGCTCACCTCTCCTACTATATCCTATTATATGGGATATGTCATTGATTAATTTCATATAGGTGATTTAACCACACTAGCTCTGTTATTATTTGCCATAAACAAGCTTAGAACCGATCTATGTGTATCCATATTTTACTTACCTACAAATTATAAGGCTAACTTTTAAATAACTAATAAGTCATGGGTTTTGATTATATTTGGACATAGATTAATAAATGGCACTAATATTTTCCTATATATCCATTAATTTCAAACATTGATTATAATTAATTTATGTGATTGCTACAGTGACAAAACATATTAAAGATAATTATTCTACTGTACAATATCCATTTTTATTTATTGGCACACTATTTAGGTTAACTATTATCTAATCATTTGATATTAATTAATTTATAATTATAAATATATTTTATTAAATAGTGAATTGTTTACCATTGGAAAGCTTATGAATTTAGATGAATTTAGGTTCAAGTTTCACTCGAATCGGAGTTAAAACGAATAAGAAATGCTAGCGTAAAGATCCAAATTCGAATTAATCCGAGAAATTGTAAAAAGCTACTATTCATAAATGATTTATTTTAATCCGAAACCTATCCACAGCTCAGAGTCACTGACGGGTGGAGTCAGGGGTTTTATTATATTTTCTATCGAATTATTTTTGTTAGAGAAAAAATAGGGAGCGGGCCCCACACGGTTTTTCTCTCTCTTCTTTCTTTTCCCATCGTCTTCTTCCTCTCGCTCGCGACGAGCAGAGGCGCGGCGCGCGTGGCTCAGCGTGGCCAGGCGCAGCCGGGACGGCGCGAGACTGGCACGGCGGCGGCCGGGGAGGGTGCGGCGAGGCTCCGGCGAGCTTCCTCCGGCGACCACGGCGCGTGCCGACGTGGAGGCGAGCGGCGCGGCAGGGCCGCCATGGCTGAGCTCGGGCTGCAAGTGGCTATGGCAAAAAGGGAGGGTTTCGGACCAAATTGGTCAGGGCTTGAGCATCTACGGCGTATGGGGATTCCATTTTGCTAGTTAGATGGAGAGGAGGAGCTCCGGGATGGCTTGTCCACGGTGAGCTCGCCGGCGGTGGAACGGCGGCCGAACCGGCACGGCTTCGGTTGCTAATTGGCGAAATTAAAGGGGGCTCTAGTTTCTACGGAACTAGGAGAGGCCAGAGGAGCGAGGACTTACCGAGGGATGGAGGAACGACGAAGTTCGATGTCGCGGCTGTGGAGTAGAGAAGAAGATGCAGCACGCCCACAAGGTGTTCGACGAAATGAGTAGAAGGGAGGAGAAGTGGCTGAGAGGGGAGGACGAGCTCTGGGGCTCTTGGGGCCTTGTGATGGCAGCCAAGAGGGTGTGGGGAGGAAGGGAGATGGGAGGGGGTATTTATAGGGTGTGGGAAGGGTGGCTTAATGGTCGACGCGACGGACGGCGCACGGGGCTCGAGGACGACATGATGGCGCGCGGGGCTCGAGGGCGACATGATGGCGTGCGGGGCTCGAGGGCGACATGATGGCGCGCGGGGCTCAAGGACGACATGATGGTGCGCGGGGCTCGAGGACGATATGATGGCGCGCGGGGCTCGAGGGCGACATGATGGCGCGCGGGGCTCAAGGACGACATGATGGCGCGCGGGGCTCGAGGACGATATGATGGCGCGCGGGCTAGGACCAGATCGAGCAGATGGCGTGCAATGAACAGTGACGGCAGTGCATAAAAAGGAATTTTTGGATTTTGGTTGGTTTTAAAAATTGAGAATAATAGCTATTTAAATTTATATTTTCACCAACGCATTTGAGTGGCATTATTAAGTGTTCCAATGTGAATTTTATTTAAAGTTAATGTTGTCCATTACCTAATACTCGTATTTATTATAGTCTTTGTAATTTCCTAATGAGACAATTACAGAGGCAGTGATATTATACACTCTATTTATTTATGTAAGTGAATTTTATGCGAAGATGGTTGCGTTAAATATTGATTTAAATATTCCAGCAAAACACTCTTTTATAGATGGGATCCTGGTAACGATGTGATCATTATTTTGTGTGAACAAATTATTCTATCTAAATCTAATGCATGAGCTAACCTTGTTCTTTTAAAATTGGTTTTACCTCCATATGGATCCTTATAATTTAATATTCGTGGTTCAATACAAATTATGTAACATCTAATTAATTATTCCCAGTAAAACTATTTTATAGATAGAGTTCCCTTTATTTGAACGATTATCATTTCCTAAGTGTTTATATTTCACGGCACGCATTACATGGTTCAAGTATTCAATATTTGATCCATAAATTAAATTAGTAATTAACATTCCCTTTGTCTGGCTTTGTTTTCTTGTGCGTAAATATTTACGGGGTTCATAATAAATATCATATTATTATAATTATTGCTTAGTTGTATAACTTTAGTTTAATTTTCCATTGTGACAATTTATAGTTTGGCAAGCAAAAGCAACCATAACATCCAGCATGATGCAAGAGTTTTTTTAAAAAGTTCAAAATTTTAGTGATTTTTATTATCTTGAATTTTCAGGGTGTTACAAACCTACCCCCCTTAAAGGAATCTCGTCCCCGAGATTCGGTGGGACTATGGTGACATTAAACTAGTTCGACTAAAATATCGTTCGACAACAAAACATGCTAATCGAAGGTTGAAACTCCAGGGTCTTCGTGGCTTTTGGACGTCATGAGTTGATGAGCAAAGCGAAGCGAAACTCTTTGTACTTCCGCCGTCTTGGTCAGCAACGGACTTAGTTGACAGTCTTGTGGCACATGGTCCATCTTTCCGCAAAGGAAGCACGTGATCTTCGTTGTAGGGCATTCTCCGTTTGTATGGTCTTCGTCACAGTAGGGGCATTGAGTAACGCAATTACTACCGTAGTGTCCTATCTCCCCGCAACGACTACATGCCTTAATCTTCGAAACTTCTTTGGATGGGTCTGGAACTCTATCCTCTTCCGGGCTGATCTGTGAAGGCAGTGTTTCTTGTTCTTCATTGGTGTCTTGAGTACAGCCTATCGCATAATGTCCAAATTGTCCACAAGAAAAACAACAGCCATCTCTCTTTCGTTGCCATAGTTGTAGCTCTTCAACTTCTTCAGGCAAATCACCGATTTCTATTCCCATTTTACTGAGATCAAGTTCAGCATATGTTATTAGTGATGACGCTTTTCTTTTCCGTTCTTCTTTCCACCAATGCTGTGTAGTTCTTTGTCTAGGAAATGGTTGATACGGAAGTTTTGGATTCCCTGAACAGGGCACTGGTGTTGGTAATATTCCTGGTCTTATATTGCATATTAGGTGCCAAGGCAAATTCCTTCTCGGTCCAACTCTCAACCTTCTTTGGGGGTATTTATTGGCATAATGTCCTTTCTCCCCACAACCAAAACATGTGACATTTGCCTTCCGTCTTGTCGTAATCAGTTGATAGCTCTCATTTGTAGGGTATTGCTTTGGGTGGTTTAGACCGAGGGTGTAGTCTTCCGGCTTTTGTGGGGATTGAACCCGTTCTTGGACACGGGAAGTTTGGGAAGGATATTCAGGTAGTAGCGTGGATTGGCTTATCTCCATATTCTGCAGTTATTGAGAGTCGAAGAAATTCTTGTTTCTCGGCGTTAGTTGTTCCATGTCCTAACGTCCCGTGGTAGGTTATTCTTAACACATTATAAATCTTGTCGACGATTTACTGTCATACGGTGCTGAATATACTCAAAATTCCTTGTACATGGGTGAATAGAACTTGATACGTTGTGTTCCTTATCCATATTTTCACAAGTTATTTGATTCTCTTGAGGTTTCTCCACATAGGCTACCCCCCTTAAAATAAGAAATTTTGATATGCTTTTGCGTTCACAAAGTAGATTTTTTTTTTATTATTCATCAAAATGATTTTGCACAAATATCCTTTCGAAGTGATGTTTGCAAAACATTTAAAATTTTCAAGAGATGCATTTTCTCACCAAATATAATTTGAAAATAGATTTTTCAAGCAAGATTTTGTATAATCATACATATGTTTAACAAAAAGCAACATGACAACTAAAAACTTTTGTAATCAATTTTTTCTTTCAAAACAACATTTGATTTTATTTCGCAAAAGAAAACTATTGCCAATAGGGCCAAGATACCATATAGTTTGCATGCATGGTTCATAGTTGAAACAACAATACTTTTGAACACCTCAAAAGAAAACTCATGAAACCCCCTTTTTTTTCTGAACTTTTTTCAGAAAGTGCAACATTTTCATATGGAAATAATCACTTAGAAACGGGTTTTCACAAAGCATTTGGAAAGGTTTCGCAATCCCCTTTTTTTTTTCTCTCTTTTTTTTTTAGCAAAGCTTTAGGCAAATAGTTATTGAAATTCAACTTGGAAAACCTTTTGAAAGGTTGTTTTTCGAAGACATGCTCTCAAAACTTGGTTTTGAATGAAGTTCTATTTTGGAAAATTTTGCAACACATTATTTGGAATCAAAATTTCACAAATAATTTTCAGAGAAAATTTTCTTTTCAAGCTAATTTTGACCATTCCCAAAATTTAATATAATTTCAGAGCGGCTTTGGGGACAATTTTGCAATTACATAGTTTGAAACAAACATTTCCTTTCTTTTTGAAGCAATTTTTTTCTTTGTAAGACTATATTTCAAAATGCAAAAATTCATTTGTTTTTCAATATTTTCTAAAGACAACTCATAAAACAAAGTTTTAAGGGGATTAAATCCATATAAGTTTGACTTGTCCTTGGAATTTTGAAGCAACCCTAAAGCTAAAATCCAATAAATTCAAATCTCTTTCATCCTTCGTCCATGTACTCTTATCGAAAACATGGTTCCTTTTATTAAATTTCCATATATGCACACCATCTTATGTTCCTTTTTGATCCATAATCTTCAGATCCTTGTATGTTTATGGAAACAACTTAGCATTCTTGCCGGGCTTTCTCATAGATACGCAGTTTGTTTCTTTTCTCTTTATTGTTCTTTATGAACTCCCATGTCGCAGGTAGAGCTTCTATGGTCACTAACGGCTTAGTCGAGACTTCACTTCTACTATATGAGTGTGTGACTAGAGGAAACTAGTACTAACAATAATGAGTTATCATGATTGATGAGTTAATTTCTGATCTTTTCTCTCTTTTTTTTTTACTTTGTTTTTCATATAACATGATGCAATCGTCTACTTTCGAGGATGAGGTTTCGGCACAACCAATAATATTCCCATAGCGTCTTAATTGCTTTCGGTTCTTATTCTATAATTTTGAAATGTGGATGAGAATATAGAACCAATATTTTTCAATCACAAATCAAGTGGTAAAATCGCCTTGTCAAAGGAAGGGTTGAGATGCAAGGTATCAAAAATATTTTTTTTTCTTTTTGGCGTATCGGAATCAGATATTTTTGAAGAGAGGTAAGATGAGAAACAACATTTGAATGTTTTCACAACCTTTTTTTTTTGCATTTAAAAATATCATTGTAAAATATAGGGTCCTTAAACTAGCGGCCATTCTATCTAGGGTCTCGTCCTACAGTCGATAGGCTCTGATACCAACCCTGTAGACCCCCGATTTTGGAAATCGGAAATCTTCTGTATTTATCCGTACCAATCCCTGGATCAGTAGTTGGTACACACATACATAGTTGGATCACAACATATCACGAATGAATTCAGGCTAAAAGAGTTAAATACTTACATTAGGGCCAGGTAGGCCAACAACTATCAGAGAACAACAGCGGAAGACAAAATAATATAAGGGCCCGGTTAACATGCCACAGGCAGTCGACTGGGGAACGAGACCTAGAACAAGACCGTACTCCGATCATCTTGTTGGATACGCAAGCGTACCGACAAGGGCTTCTCTTCAACACTCTCCTAAAAGATATATAAATAGCAAGGGTGAGTACCAACCGTACTCAGCAAGCCACCACAGCAACAATGCACATGATAGGGGTATTCAAAGGATGGCTATGGTTCTTTTGCACAAAGCAAGTTTTGTAATTCTTTTCACAAGCCTAAGACCTAGCATAGACTGATCAAATTTTAGTACCAGTATTCACATTAAACAACGACGGTTCTGTCCACCATCCATTGTGATCCCAAGGATAGCTTCCCGCCATTGAGTCGTCATGGTTTTCTGAGGACGTCCACCTTCCCTCCTCTCAGGAAGTGGCTCCATCAGCATAAAAATCATCATGCAATAACCCATCCCACACAAGTTAAGAATTTCGAGTCTAGCCAAGTGTAATACACGTCCCGGTGCTCAATAACCGCGAGCACGGCTATTCGAATAGATTTGGTTTACTCACACTGCAGTGGATGTACACTTTACCCGCACTCCGCGACTGCCCAACACATGAGCCTCGTCCCAACACATGAGACGCGTCACGGCAAAGCCTTTTGATAACCTCGCATTGGCAGTACCCGCTCCATGAACTTTAGTCCTCATGCACTCTAGGCGTCATACGTTTCTAGCAGTGAGAGGAGTTCTGGCGCTCCTGGGAATGGAAAAACACACACTCCTACGTTGCTTCTTGTCGTTGAACCCAGTCCATCATGATTGTTCTCTTATGGGTATCCTCATGTAGTATTGCCAAGCCAGCCTCTGACCATCCGGAACGGGCATCCGCCATCCACCTGGCCATCCGAACCGGGCATCCGCCAGCAGACTGCTTGCCACATCACACACCTAAAAGAAGACCACTACGCATGGATACTGCCTCCGCTCAGCTATCTACTCCGCTAGGTCTATACCCATACGAGAAGTGCGGTTGTACGGGGGTCATTTCATGCTTAACTTCATGGCTCGGTCCTTAATTGACCGGGGACGACACTAGCCTTTTCCGGACACCACCCAAATCCTCCAGCCGCCCCAGTCGAAAACAGTTGTTTAGTTTTTATTTTTTTTTTCTTTCACAAATCATGTCATCAACATCATGGCAATGTGGCGCTCATGTCTCCACATGCCGCATCTCAATTACCTTCCCAAAGGTAATTGCCCAAGCATATAATATTTGATAAATATGAGTATGCATGATTCTAAAATAGCATTTCTAAGCAATTGTCATAATTGACTAGGGACTCATACGTAAACATGGTTACAAGGATTTTAAGGGTAAACAATAATCAAGGCATGGCATAATCACAAGTAGGATGTTTATCATTGCATGCAATTTTATTTGTAAACAAAATAATTTCGCAATTGGGATCAACATGTTCAACGAATAGTGATGACTTGCCTGCTCAGAGTAGTCCTTATTCTTGATATAATCTTGATCAACCTTCACCTCCTGGAAGCTACATACGTTGCCTCACGACTAACCGATACACAGTCTAGAATACGCGAGAAAAGCCAATATTCAAGCAACAATCAAATATGCACAAACAAAATATATTTGTTGAGGTCGAACCTAAGGTTGCTCATATTATTCGCGCTTGCTAATGGATTCCAACATGCTAAGAGCTAAGGTTTCTTAGTCTTTCTGTTGTCATGGTGGTTCAGTCTAGCTAATGGCTAAGGAAGGATTATGCTTACACATGCATCTATCTAAATAGAACGGTTATACACTAGAGGTTCTGTTGCCGGATGGATTTTGGATCGGTCAAATAATTACTGTGAATCATTTGTATTATTATTTTATTAATGGAGGCTTTACTTTAATTATGTACATATTTTACTTGTCAAAATAAATTATAAAAGGTTAACAATTACCCATGCTTTGTATGTTAGAATTGTTTAGGTTAATCATATTATGGTTACGGATTATCCCATCACATAATTTTACAATGAATAATCCAAATTTACAGTTGATCTGTAATTATACGAGGACAAGATGTATAACTAGTATTTATCTAATATTCATGTTTGTCATACACTCCCTCTAAATTAATATATGCAACAAGCAAATTAATACGATACTATATAACTACAATGGGATGTACAATATATGTGTGTGCACAATATCTTAATATATATATTGAATCATTTATTTGAATAGTTGCTATTTACTGCTTGGTTAACTAAGGGTTGCTCACCTCTCCTACTATATCCTATTATATGGGATATGTCATTGATTAATTTCATATAGGTGATTTAACCACACTAGCTCTGTTATTATTTGCCATAAACAAGCTTAGGACCGATCTATGTGTATCCATATTTTACTTACCTACAAATTATAAGGCTAACTTTTAAATAACTAATAAGTCATGGGTTTTGATTATATTTGGACATAGATTAATAAATGGCACTAATATTTTCCTATATATCCATTAATTTCAAACATTGATTATAATTAATTTATGTGATTGCTACAGTGACAAAACATATTAAAGATAATTATTCTACTGTACAATATCCATTTTTATTTATTGGCACACTATTTAGGTTAACTATTATCTAATCATTTGATATTAATTAATTTATAATTATAAATATATTTTATTAAATAGTGAATTGTTTACCATTGAAAAGCTTATGAATTTAGATGAATTTAGGTTCAAGTTTCACTCGAATCGGAGTTAAAACGAATAAGAAATGCTAGCGTAAAGATCCAAATTCGAATTAATCCGAGAAATTGTAAAAAGCTGCTATTCATAAATGATTTATTTTAATCCGAAACCTATCCACAGCTCAGAGTCACTGACGGGTGGAGTCAGGGGTTTTATTATATTTTCTATCGAATTATTTTTGTTAGAGAAAAAATAGGGAGCGGGCCCCACACGGTTTTTCTCTCTCTTCTTTCTTTTCCCATCGTCTTCTTCCTCTCGCTCGCGACGAGCAGAGGCGCGGCGCGCGTGGCTCAGCATGGCCAGGCGCAGCCGGGACGGCGCGAGACTGGCACGGCGGCGGCCGGGGAGGGTGCGGCGAGGCTCCGGCGAGCTTCCTCCGGCGACCACGGCGCGTGCCGACGTGGAGGCGAGCGGCGCGGCAGGGCCGCCATGGCTGAGCTCGGGCTGCAAGTGGCTATGGCAAAAAGGGAGGGTTTCGGACCAAATTGGTCAGGGCTTGAGCATCTACGGCGTATGGGGATTCCATTTTGCTAGTTAGATGGAGAGGAGGAGCTCCGGGATGGCTTGTCCACGGTGAGCTCGCCGGCGGTGGAACGGCGGCCGAACCGGCACGGCTTCGGTTGCTAATTGGCGAAATTAAAGGGGGCTCTAGTTTCTACGGAACTAGGAGAGGCCAGAGGAGCGAGGACTTACCGAGGGATGGAGGAACGACGAAGTTCGATGTCGCGGCTGTGGAGTAGAGAAGAAGATGCAGCACGCCCACAAGGTGTTCGACGAAATGAGTAGAAGGGAGGAGAAGTGGCTGAGAGGGGAGGACGAGCTCTGGGGCTCTTGGGGCCTTGTGATGGCAGCCAAGAGGGTGTGGGGAGGAAGGGAGATGGGAGGGGGTATTTATAGGGTGTGGGAAGGGTGGCTTAATGGTCGACGCGACGGACGGCGCACGGGGCTCGAGGACGACATGATGGCGCGCGGGGCTCGAGGGCGACATGATGGCGTGCGGGGCTCGAGGGCGACATGATGGCGCGCGGGGCTCAAGGACGACATGATGGTGCGCGGGGCTCGAGGACGATATGATGGCGCGCGGGGCTCGAGGGCGACATGATGGCGCGCGGGGCTCAAGGACGACATGATGGCGCGCGGGGCTCGAGGACGATATGATGGCACGCGGGCTAGGACCAGATCGAGCAGATGGCGTGCAATGAACAGTGACGGCAGTGCATAAAAAGGAATTTTTGGATTTTGGTTGGTTTTAAAAATTGAGAATAATAGCTATTTAAATTTATATTTTCACCAACGCATTTGAGTGGCATTATTAAGTGTTCCAATGTGAATTTTATTTAAAGTTAATGTTGTCCATTACCTAATACTCGTATTTATTATAGTCTTTGTAATTTCCTAATGAGACAATTACAGAGGCAGTGATATTATACACTCTATTTATTTATGTAAGTGAATTTTATGCGAAGATGGTTGCGTTAAATATTGATTTAAATATTCCAGCAAAACACTCTTTTATAGATGGGATCCTGGTAACGATGTGATCATTATTTTGTGTGAACAAATTATTCTATCTAAATCTAATGCATGAGCTAACCTTGTTCTTTTAAAATTGGTTTTACCTCCATATGGATCCTTATAATTTAATATTCGTGGTTCAATACAAATTATGTAACATCTAATTAATTATTCCCAGTAAAACTATTTTATAGATAGAGTTCCCTTTATTTGAACGATTATCATTTCCTAAGTGTTTATATTTCACGGCACGCATTACATGGTTCAAGTATTCAATATTTGATCCATAAATTAAATTAGTAATTAACATTCCCTTTGTCTGGCTTTGTTTTCTTGTGCGTAAATATTTACGGGGTTCATAATAAATATCATATTATTATAATTATTGCTTAGTTGTATAACTTTAGTTTAATTTTCCATTGTGACAATTTATAGTTTGGCAAGCAAAAGCAACCATAACATCCAGCATGATGCAAGAGTTTTTTTAAAAAGTTCAAAATTTTAGTGATTTTTATTATCTTGAATTTTCAGGGTGTTACAGCGGCCGACCAGAAAGAACTGGGCGGCGGCAGCGGGGGAGGAGCTGGGCGCGAGGGCGGTCGCGGTGGAGCCGTGCCATCCTCGCCTCACCTCCCGCACGCGCGCGTGTGCGTGCGCCTCGCCACACCCCCGCCGCCTACCGCGCGCTCGCAGCCGCCACTGCCGAGCAAGGCGAAGGCGCCATGATGGCGCTCACGCAGGCACTCCCGTCCGTGGCACCCGTGCCGCCGCCGTCGTGATCTCTCTCCTCATCGTCATCTAGTTCCAAGGAAGGATTTGGTCTGTGTGTCTGTACATGACTTTTTTTTTTGTTTTGCTTGGGCTAGCTTGGCCATTGTTAGTGAATTGATGGTGAAAATCAAAAAGAGTTTATTGGGTAGGTCTGGTGTTGCCGCCAACGCCCTCCCGTGACCAGGCAGCGGCAGCAATCGGAGACGACCAGGCTGCGGCGACAAAACAGAGGGGAACACGCAGCGGGGAACGGAGGGGAACATGTCGATCTGGCCGATGTCAAGGTTGGTGGGTACCAGCGTGGGGTTCACCCGCTCGACGGCCTGGTACTGCATCAGGTTCTGCAGCTTGGTGGTGGAGACGATCCAGAAGGTGTCGCCGGCGTTGATCTGGTACTGCATAGGCGCGTATGCATTGGGCGAGTGGGAGGGGCACCCACACTGGAGCGGCACAAGCAGCGGCTGCCCCGCCACCCGCGCGCAACCCCTCCCCCCACCGACCGCGTGACGCCCCTCCCCCGTCGCCGCCTCGTGGGTCTCGTCCCCTCCCTGCCCCACGCACCCGTCCGTCTCGCGCGACGCCATCACCGCTGACGCCCTCCTCCTCTCCTGCCTCGCAGAACGCAGAGCAGAGAAGTGAGAGGGAGAGAGAGAGAGATGAGGAAGGGAGAGAAGAGGGGAAAAGAGAGAGGAGGCTGACGTGGCCACGCTGACATGTGGGATCCACGCGGGTCCTACGCTGACTCAGCCGCCACGTCGGACAAAACCAGGGTCAAAACCACCGAAGGATGTAAAGTGAACGGTTTTGTTAGTTGAGGGATGCCCGCTATCTGGTTTTGTGGTTGGAGGATGATTTTGTATCTCGATGACAAATTGAGGGACCTTTGGTGTACTTTTTCCCCCGTAGTATCGTCGAGGCCCACAAATTAAATGGAATCCCTTGCTGGACCATATAACATGGGCCTACGTCGCTTCCGGCGTACGCCCATTAATCGGCCTGACCGCAAGAGCGATAGTCTCCTGGATGAGAGAATCCGCCGCCATGGCAGCCGCTCGCCGGAGCTCCGCCGACTGGCCACGGAGCTCCTCTCCGGCGAAGATTTGCATCACGTAGGTTCTTCGAGTCTTCCCTTTCCATAATGTGCTTTGGCTCTTTCATCTTCTTCTCTCTGTCTCACAGATCAGACAAGTTGCGCATGATACCAAATTAGAGATGCTGTACTGCTGAGTAAACTTCAGATACTATTGTGTTACCAAAAATTATCCTGGGAAAGCAACACCTGAATTCTTTTGATATCAACACATATCTGTTTGGGACAATGTTAGATCAGTGCTCCTGTTGATGTCACAATCCAATTGGATGCTTTCTAGGAGTAAATGTTCTGTGCAATATTTAGTTCAACACTTCAATCAAACCAGATGGTTTCAGATCAGAGGTATTCTAAGGCATAGTTATCAACAACACAAACTTGCAGAAGGACTATCAAACTGGAGGAAATAAATTTTGGTCAAAAAGAAAAAAGTCATGAAAACAAGTACTCATCTAAGCAATTACTCCAGTAATTATGTATAATATTCTATGAGAAATAGTTACAATGGCACAGACTCCAAGAGTCTTTGAAGACTTCATGATATGTTCATCAGCCATAAATTCTAGAATTAGAATGCGACATGACTAGCAAGATCCAAATTCTCCTAGAATGCTCTGTCCTTGTCTCTATTGCCCGGCTCGTTCACACTGCAGATGCAAAGCAGAGAACTGATTGGGGTCTGGATGGTCGGGTGTGATCCCATTCTCTAGACTCTTTGAGATAACAAAGATTTGCTCTTTGTCACCTTTAATCTCCTTCTTGAGAAGTACTAGAAGCATTTCAGTTGCCTGCAGCTTAGTAGGGTTCAACGTGGAGAGGAAGATCTGCAAGAACCAGATAGGCATCAGCCATGAGTACCATGAAGTTTTGCCGTGAATGTTAAGCTGATTAGATTCTTATATAGTCATATATATTTACCTTTCTTAGTTTTCTATGTAATAAGTGATAAAAGAAGAATTTTGTTGTTGTTGAGTGTGAGTGCAGTAACAACATCAGGTTCTTAGAAAGCCCTCATCCAACTTCACATATTCTACTCCGTATTATTTATAGACATTTAGAATAATCTCTAAAATTCTGTAAGACTTTGAGGTGACAAACTGCCATGAGCTGACCTAGAAATTAACCGATTACTTCTGCACTTCACTAATGTACCACAAGTGTTACAGTACACTCAAGAGAAAATTCAACCTTCAGACTTTCGGTTCCAACTGTGTTTTTCCCTTTTTCTGTAAAAGGAACAACATCATTATGAACCATTGTGTCATACATACCACAAACAGTATCTAGATTTTATCATGAGAGTGTCCGTATTATGTTTATTCTTGTTCATTCTTGAGCTAGAAAATACTAACAGCTTTGGATGGCAATCTCTGCATTGCTTGACTGAACTTTTGCAAGCTCCTGAATCACAGGAGGTAGCTGACAGATACTGTGTGTACCGCAACATGGTGCACCACATCGCCGGGGAGTTCACCACATTGCTTGACCTGGAAGGATGTCTTCTTCCAGGTCAGGATTATCGGTCAGAGACAAACCACCAGTTTCTTCATAGTTCAGAATTACATAGAAACTACTAAACTCTGAAAGGTGAAAGCTTTAAAAGCTTTAAACCACAGCGAAGGGCGAGGAAGGCATGACGCTTATCTTCGTGTGCTGCAACCCCAGCTGCGATCACAGATGGAGGGAGTACGTGGCATGCAAAGGCAGTAGAGATTTGCGTTATGCCATGAATTGGTATATGTTTACTTTGTCAACAAGAGTATGAGATGCCATGATCCCATGACAGAGAGGAAACAAAACTGAAGCATGTGTGGCCTTCCTTCTCTATCTGTTTTTTTTTTCTAATTCAAGGGCGCAGCTAGTTGACTAGTTCCACATCATGGAATCTTGAAGCCAACAGTAAAGTAATCACATAGAAGTAAACTGTAGATCAATCACATGGAAGTAAACTGTGAACTAATCACATCGACTAGACAAGTGGACAAGCACAAAACGTTGGGTTGTGGAGCATAGACAAGTGGACAATAACTCAAAATTGGGTCAGCGGTATTAACGTGGGAAAGATAAAAGAAAAGAGTGGTTCAGCACTTGTCTAGTCTGAATGTTCAGCTAGCTATGCAATATATGCAAGGTCTTACCACTCCCTCCTGCAGTACTGTTGCTTTGTTCCACTGTTGTGTGTGTGGCATTCTTGTACTGCATTTCTACCAGCTGTGGGTAAGCTCAAGACATATAGCTGAATTTACTTCCTTTGTTTCCTTAAGATAATCTGTAAATGCTCGTTTTGATTGCAGCCACGGTGTTTCATCAGGATCAGTCACGTCTATTTCTGTCTGCCCTGTGATCGATTGAGACGAGGTCTGCTAGGAAGGAAAATCTGCTTCATCTGAATAAACACATATATACTGATATCTCCTTGTAGCAGACACTCTCCCGTCGGTGGATGTCAACACATTCACCTGTATTTTTGGTATTATCCCATTGATCCTTCTAGTTAACCTTCTGAATCATTCAAGTTTTACATCGGTATAATGAGCATACACTTCACCTCTTATTTTCATATCTCCCCTTTTTGCAGTTGTAGCAGCACAATCAGTGGTTCTCTCTTGATGACTGGCTCATAATGTTCTGAAATCCTTTCTACACTTGGCGTATCCACTAAGTTTCTTTTGATCTTCACTAATCTGAGTCTGTCGAGTATCTAAAGTAGATGGGACAGAGCAAACTTCTAGCTTGTGCAAGATGAATGCTACTATACTATTGATCCTTGTTACGTGACTTATGTCTTTTCATGCTGAATTATCACTCCATAAGGTAAGATTTGCATGCAATATACTTGAGTAAAACCCCTCAACTTGTTTCTGGTTACTTCTTTCTCCTCGTTTACCTTTAACCCAAGAAGCTTACGCGAAATGTAACCCCATTATTCTAGTTCTTTAGCTTCAGTATGCTAACTTGCTCAAAACTCATGGCAAAACAACTTATTAAAAACCTTACCGAAATGTAACCCCATTATTCTAGATACTCTGAAACTGATTGAACTTTTGTCCATTTTCAGATCGTGTAATTCTCATAAGTAATTTACTTAGAAATTTTGGTGCATCACCATCAACGAGTTTCTCTATGGCAACCATATTGGGTTCTTTGATTGGATCATGCGTAAACAAGTTGCAAGGCATCATTACAGAGGAGGCAATACTAATTTTAGGTGTAGAAGAAGAACTCAGAAAACTGCAGAAAAGAATGAAACAAATACAGTGCTTTATCAGTGATGCTGAGCGAAGGGGCATGGAAGACTCAGCAGTACACAATTGGGTTTCTTGGCTAAAAGATGCTATGTATGACGCTGATGACATTATCGATTTGGCTAGTTTTGAAGGAAGCAAGCTATTAAATGGCCATTCTTCTTCACCAAGAAAAACAACTGCATGCGGTGGGCTTTCACCTCTCTCTTGCTTTTCCAATATTCAGGTTCGCCATGAGATTGGTGATAAAATTAGAAGCCTGAACCGGAAATTAGCGGAAATAGAAAAGGATAAAATATTTGCAACACTTAAGAATGCACAACCAGCTGATAAAGGTTCAACATCAGAACTGAGAAAAACATCTCACATTGTTGAACCCAACCTTGTGGGGAAAGAGATATTAAAAGTTTCTAGAAATTTGGTGTGCCACGTGCTTGCACACAAGGAAAAGAAGGCTTACAAGCTTGCTATTGTTGGAACAGGGGGAATCGGAAAGACAACACTTGCTCAGAAATTATTCAATGATCAGAAATTAAAAGGAAGCTTCAATAAACATGCTTGGATTTGTGTTTCTCAGGACTACTCCCCGTCCTCTGTTTTGAGACAACTACTTAGAACCATGGAGGTTCAGCACAGACAGGAAGAATCAGTTGGCGAGCTCCAAAGCAAGCTTGAATTGGCTATTAAATATAAGAGTTATTTTCTTGTGTTGGACGATGTATGGCAGCATGATGTATGGACCAATCTACTACGAACTCCACTGCATGCTGCAACCTCAGGAATAATTTTGATAACTACTCGGCAAGATATTGTCGCTAGGGAAATTGGGGTTGAGAAACAGCATCGTGTTGACCAAATGTCACCAGCTGATGGTTGGGAGCTACTCTGGAAGAGCATTAGCATTCAGGATGAAAAAGAAGTGCAAAATCTGCGAGACATAGGGATCAAGATTATTCAGAAATGTGGTGGTCTACCTCTTGCAATCAAGGTTATTGCTAGAGTTTTGGCAAGCAAAGATAAAACAGAGAACGAATGGAAAAGGATTTTAGATAAAAACGTTTGGTCCATGGCTAAACTTCCTAAAGAAATAAGAGGTGCTCTATATCTAAGCTATGATGATTTACCACAGCATTTAAAGCAATGTTTTCTTTATTGTATTGTATTTCCTGAAGACTGGACCATTCACCGTGATTACCTTATTAGGATGTGGGTTGCCGAAGGCTTTGTAGAAGTGCACAAAGATCAATTACTTGAAGATACAGCAGAAGAATACTACTATGAGCTAATAAGTAGGAATCTCCTCCAACCAGTTAATACATCTTTTGATAAGAGCCAATGCAAAATGCATGATCTCTTAAGGCAACTTGCTTGTTATATATCAAGAGAAGAATGTTATATTGGAGATCCAACATCAATGGTGGATAATAACATGTGTAAACTGCGACGCATTTTAGTTATCACCGAGAAAGATATGGTTGTCATACCTAGCATGGGTAAGGAGGAGATTAAGTTGAGAACTTTTAGAACCCAACAAAATCCAGTTGGAATTGAGAACACAATTTTTATGAGATTTATGTATCTTCGTGTTTTGGATTTATCTGACTTACTTGTGGAAAAAATACCAGATTGTATTGGACATTTAATTCATCTACGTTTACTTGATCTTGATAGAACCTGCATATCTTGTCTTCCAGAGTCTATTGGTGCTCTAAAAAATCTCCAAATGTTACACTTGCATAGGTGTAAATCTTTGCACAGTTTGCCTACTGCAATCACTCAGTTATATAATTTAAGACGGCTTGATATAGTTGAGACACCAATAAATCAGGTCCCAAAAGGGATAGGAAGACTAAAATTTCTCAATGATTTAGAAGGATTCCCTGTCAATGGTGGAAGTGACAATGCTAAAATGCAAGATGGATGGAATTTGGAAGAGTTGGCTGATCTTTCAAAGTTGAGACGGCTTATTATGATAAACTTGGAAAGAGGTACTCCTCACAGCGGTGTAGACCCATTTCTGCTAACAGAGAAAAAGTATCTCAAAGTTCTGAATCTATGGTGCACTGAACAGACAGATGGAGCATATTCAGAGGAAAATGCTAGCAACGTTGAGAACATCTTCGAGATGCTAACACCTCCACACAACTTACGAGATCTTGTTATTGGGTATTTCTTTGGTTGTAGATTCCCCACCTGGCTTGGTACTACCCATTTGCCTTCAGTGAAATCCGTGATCCTCGCAAATTGCAAATCCTGTGTGCACCTTCCACCAATCGGACAGCTACCAAACTTGAACTACTTGAAAATTATTGGAGCAAGTGCAATCACCAAGATTGGACCCGAATTCGTTGGCTGCAGGGAAGGTAATCTCATATCCACAGAGGCAGTTGCTTTCCCCAAGCTCGAAATGTTGATCATCAAGGATATGCCCAACTGGGAGGAGTGGTCCTTTGTTGAACAAGAAGAAGAAGAGCTGCAGGAGGAGGAAGCAGTTGCAGCAGCCAAGGAAGGGGGAGAGGATGGAACTGTTGCTTCGAAGCAAAAGGGGAAAGTAGCCCTGTCTCCAAGGTCGTCGTGGCTGATGCCTTGTTTGAGGAGGTTGGATCTTTGGGACTGCCCCAAGCTGAGGGCTCTCCCACCACAGCTTGGACAGACCAACTTGAAGGAGCTCCTTATAAGATACACAAGTTGCTTGAAGACGGTGGAGGACCTCCCGTTCCTCTCTGGTTTACTTTTAGTTGAAAGATGTGAAGACCTGGAGAGGATCTCCAACCTTCCCCAAGTGAGAGAGTTGTTTTTAAATTGTTGCCCGAATTTGAGGCATGTTGAGGAGTTGGGCGGTTTGGAGCAGCTATGGCTGGATGAAGGTATGCACGAGATCTCTCAGCAGTGGGTCCCTGGGCTTCAGGAGCTACACTGCAAGCTCCATGGAGATGAGCATGAGCTGGTGGTCAACGAGTGGATCTAAGACCCAATTAATTTAGATGGTGCAAGGTATGTACACTAACTCTTGGGATTTTTCACTGGAATATACTAATCTTTGGGTTGTACATTCATGCTGCTCCTCTGCTCTTCAGCTGTATGCATCTATTCTAGCATTTGATAGTCTCCTTAGTTGTTCATGTTGTGTGCATTGACTGATTGTTTAATCACTTATATGATTTAGTATTTATTTCATTACTGCTGCATGTAACCATTTCACCGTGGTCAAGATTTTCATAAAATGGTGGATATACATCGACAAATTTGTTAGTTGTCCGTATCTTTTATCCTCTCATGATCTTATTAACATGCATCCTGCACATACGGTATATTCTAGATAAATGTATTGTCCTATATGTACTACAACATAATCATGTGCAGTAGTGTTCCTAGCTCTGTAGACATAGATAGAGATTACTGCTACTCCAAAAGAAAATTGTATGGGTTATATCACCAAACAATGCTATGATGGCATTGTGTAACACCCTGAAAATTCGACCAATAAAAACAAAACCCTAAAAATACGGATTTTCAAAAACTTTTCAAATAAATTGCATCATGCCGATCTTATTCGCCTATTTTATTTGATTCGATTTCGAAGTTCACTAATCGAATGTGGAGAATAATTAATCGCTTATAATCCTAAAAATAAATTGGTAAAACAAACATAATTTAAAGATTAAGTGTGGATTGAGATAAATAAAATATTTTCGCGATCATATTCGTATCAATTTAATTTAAACGCAAATGGAATAAGAATTAACACTAATTAAAGGATCAAATAAATAATACAAATAAAATATGAGCAAAATTTATCTAGGGTGAATTCATTGGTGAGAATAACACACATAATGAATAAAAATCAATTTTACAACATTTAGAAATTGTGAAATCAAATTTAAATGGAAAATGGGCTAAAATCGGGATAAATCGGAAATGGCACTGTTCATTGCCCGCAAAGTGCTCGACGCGGAACCCTAACCCCGCGCCCCTGCCCTCGCATCCGCGCCCCTGCCGCGTGCGCGCCGAGCACCGCTCTGCCTCCTCTGCCCCGCGCGCCATCGCCGCCGCCGCGCGCGCGTCGTGGTCCCCTAACCCATCCCATCGCCGCGCCATCGTCGCCGCCGCGCACGCGTCGTCGTCGCCCCATGCCGCTTCGCCTCCCCATCCCGTCGCCGTCGTCTCAAGCCCGCGCCACCCGCGCGTCCCGTCGCCGCACCGCACGCGTCGTCGTCGCCTCAAGCCCGCGCCACACGCGTCGTCGTCGCCTCGAGCCCCGCACCGCCGCCCGTCCCGCGCGCCGCGCCGCTCTGCCTCCCCACGCGCCGCGCCGCCCTGTCTCGTCGTCTCGTCGTCTCGTTGTCTCGTCGTCACGTCGTCACGTTGCCGCCCCCACACGTCGCTTTGCCTCCCCGACCCGTCGCCGTGCCGCGCGTCCGTCCCGTCGCGCCTCCCGTCTCGAACCCCGCACCGCCGCCGTTCCCTCGTCGCCGCACGTCGCTCTGTCCCCCTCCCCTATGCCACACAGCACCGCGCGCCCGTCCCGCGCGCCGCACGTCGCTTTGCCTCCCCATGCCGCCGCGCCGCACGCCCGTTCCCTCGTCGCCTCGCGCCCCGCGCAGCCGCGTCGCCGCACGTCGCCATTAAAACCGCCGCCGCCCCTCTCCTCTTCTCCCTCCCCCGTGCCCTATAAAGCCAAGCCCCCCCCTCCTCTTCTCCACCCCACACCCATCCCCCATCCTTCCCCGCTCTTTCCCCTTCCCCACCGCGCCGTCGTCGTGCCGCCGCGCCGCCACCATCGAAGCCGCCGCGCCGTAGCCTCGAGGCCGCCGCGCCGTCGCCTCGAAGCCGCCCCGCCGTGCATCGCCGCCTTGCGCCGCCATCGCCGCCGCCGCCGTCGGTAAGCCGCCGCCTTCCCTTGCGCCCATCGCCGTCGCCTCGGGTAGAGCGAGAGAAAGAGCCGAGTGAGAGAGAGGAAGGGAGAACGGGGCCGAGCCGAGAAGGAGAAGGAAAGAAAAGAAGAGAGAAGAGAGAGGAAGGAGCCGGGAGAAAGAGAGAGAGAGAGAGAGAAGAAAAAGAAAGAGAGAGAGAGAGAGAGAGAAGAAAAAGAAAAAGAGAGAGAGAGAGAGAGGAGGAAAAAGAAAAAGGAAAAGAAAAGAAAATAGGAAGAGAGAGAGGAGGAAACAGAGAGAGAGGAAGGAAAAATAAGAGAAAAAGGGAAAAGAAAAGAGAAATGGGAAGGGAAAAGGAAAATAGAAAAAGGGGAAAATAGAGAGAAAATTTAGGGAGAAATTAGGGAGGTTTAGAAAATTTAAATAAATTAGAATTTAATTATAGATTAATTATAACCGTAGAATTGCAAAATTTAAAAATATAAAATATTCTTGGTAATTTCTATAAGTAATTGATTCACGGTGGGAGTTCGGATTTAATTAATAGGGATTTTAGCCGTGTATTATATTTAATCGTTTAGGCATAGACTAAATTAAATCGTATAATGTTATAAGATAATTTTTGGATTCCATCCGATATTGAGATCGCGATATAAATTTCTAACCTATTATTTGGATGCAGTGCTCGGGTTGATTAAATTAAAAACTTATAATAACAAAATATTTATACCGTAAAAATAATTTAGGATATATATAAATCGAAATTGGGTTAGCCCTAGTTCGCGAATAGTAAAGTTAATAAAAAGAATCGATTTTCGCATTCGACTTCTATTTGGATTTATTTGGAGTTTTATTTGAATTCTAACCGAATTCAAATCAATTTTCGCACGTAACTATAGAGCCCGAAGGAGTTGCAGATCCAAGTGAAGGCCAAGACCCGCAAGACCTTGAGCAAGGCAAGTCATCACTATCCCTTGAACATGTTGATCCCAATTGCGAAATTATTTTGTTTACAAATAAAATTGCATGCAATGATATACATCCCACTTGTGAATATGCCATGCCTTGGTTATTGTTTACCCTTAAACCTTTGTAACCATGATTACGTATGAGTCCCTAGTCAATTATGACAAATGCTTAGCAATGCTATTCTAGAATCGTGCATACTCATATTTATCAAATGCTATATGCTTGGGCAATTACCTTTGGGGAGGTAATTGAGATACGGCATGTGGAGACATGAGCGCCACAGTGCCATGATGTTGATGACATGATTTGTGAAAGGAGAAATAAAATTAAACAAATGTTTTCGACTGGGGCGGACGGAGGATTTGGGTGGTATCCGGAAAAGGCTAGTACCGTCCCCGGTCAATTAAGGACCGAGCCATGAAGTTAAGCATGAAACGACCCTCGTACAACCGCACTTCTCGTATGGGTATAGACCTAGCAGAATAGATAGCTGAGCAGAGGCAGTATCCATGCATAGTGGTTTCTTGATGTGTGAGGCAGGGGCTCTACGGTGGGGCAGCCATTGGTAGAACCGCGAGGCGGGTGTCTACAGTGGTGTCGCCATCGGTAGGACTGCCATGTGAGAATTTAAACCTAATTAACTTAATGCATGTGTGAGTCTTTCTTTCCCGGGTGCGCCAGAACTCCTCACACTGCTAGAAACCGCGTACGCCTAGAGTGTATGAGGATATAAAGTTCATGGAGCGGGTACTGCCAATGCAAGGTTATCGAAAAGCTTTGCCGTGACGCGTCTCATGTGTTGGGACGAGGCTCATGTGTTGGGCAGTCGCGGAGTGCGGGTAAAGTGTACATCCACTGCAGTGTGAGTAAACCAAAACTATTCGAATAGCCGTGCTCGCGGTTATTGAGCACCGGGACATGTATTACACTTGGCTAGACTCTAAATTCTTAACTTGTGTGGGATGGGATATTGCATGATGATTTATATGCTGCTGGAGCCACTTCCTGAGAGTAGGGAATGTGGACGTCCTCAGAAAACCATGACGACTCAATGGCGGGAAGCCATCCTTGGGATCACAATGGATGGTGGACAGAACCGTCATTGTCTAATATGAACACTGGTATTAAAATTTGATCAGTCTATGCTAGGTCTTAGGGTTGTGAAAAGAATTATAAAACTTGCTTTACGCAAAGGAACCATAACCATCCTTCAAATATCCCTGTCATGTGCATTGTTGCTGTGGTGACTTGTTGAGTACGGTTGGTACTCACCCTTGCTATACACAAACTTAATCAGAGGCTGGAGATGAAGCGTCGGAAGATCCCTATGCCTATTATCAGGAGGGTGATGAAGACGATGGGGTCCAATAGGTCTTAGATACGGTCGTTGCCTGTGGCAATGGCGTGCCGCTGCCTCCATTTCCGCTGCCTTACCTATTCTGTTTTTGAATGTATTCCGGACCATTCGGTCCGATGATTTAAAGACTATGCCTGCGGGCTTATGATGTAATAACTCGTCCTAGACATTCGTGTATGTGTACTCGGTATTTCAGCTATGGATTCGTGTGTACCAGACTACTTGATCCAGGGAAATGGTACTGTTTACACGATTGATTCCTGTTATAAAAACGGGGGTCCACAGAGCTGGTATCAGAGCCATACGACTGTAGGAAAAGACCAAAAGGTGCCCCACCCCTTTTCTAAGTTGGCCAAGGGAGAAATTCCCACTTAGTAATACTTTCAAAAATAAAAACGCTATGTTTACAAAACTCAGCACGATTTTCATCTTACTCTTAACTATTTTCTTTACAAAATAAGTTTTACTCTTAGCTGACCTTGGGTTTTTCTTAAAATTAGATGGCAGATCAGGATTCACCCGCCGCTTGGGAGATGAGCGTACCCCGCTCGGAGGGTTACGTCATCGAGCTACACCGGCTGATGAGGCGTCTGCGATACCCCAGCTCTCCGATCTACCGAGTGAGGCTGTGTGGATCTGTTTGGGAGGCTCGGGTCGAGGTTCACACGCGAGTTCCTCCGGAGTTAGACTACAGCTTCCCGACACGACACCGTCGCGACCTACCGGAGACCGCGATGCAGGATGCAGCACGGGAGGCCTTCCTCCGACTTAGCTCTATCCACCGAGCTGAGTTGGCGAGTACTGAGTTTGCTCACCACCCATTTCGAGAGGAGAGCAACTCCGTCTGCACAGTTCAGGACACGCCTTGCTGCTACAACCCGATTGTGACCCGACTGTCACGATGGGCTGAGGCAGCAGACGACTTTTACGAGGAGGCTCTGTTAGAGATCGACGA
This sequence comes from Oryza glumipatula, assembly GCA_000576495.2. Taxonomy (NCBI): domain Eukaryota; kingdom Viridiplantae; phylum Streptophyta; class Magnoliopsida; order Poales; family Poaceae; genus Oryza; species Oryza glumipatula. Next base: position 29,527,242 of record CM002514.2, read on the forward strand.
CCAGCAGAGGCGTGTGGGAGAGTTAGAGACCGAGGTGACTGACCTCACAGCGCAGCAGCTTCAGCTGGAGGAGGAGCACCAGACTTGGGGCAGTGAGATAGACTCACTGAAGGCACAGCTCCAGGCCCACGGCGACCAGTTCCAGCAGTTATCCGATCAGTACAACGAGCGCCGCGGGATGATGGATACACTTGAGGAGCAGCTGAGGGAGAGTCAGGAGCACGTCAGTCAGCTGGAGGCGCAGCTTCGAGCAGCCACGGCCAGCACCACAGGAGCTTCTACTTCCACAGCAGTAGGGCGTGACCGCTACTTTTTCCTCACTCCACCATACCCACCAGCATTCCACGCTCTTTTGGGAGAGGCTGGCATGTTGGCTACTGAGTCAGCACCTTACCTGGAGGACCCGACAGTGACACCGCCACCTGCCCCGGAGATTGTGCACACTCCACAGATCCCTGTACCTTCTCCGCAGCTGGGTTCCAGTTTGGAGACCCCGATCCAGGTCGATTCCGAGACAGAGGGAACCGACGTCGAGCCAGACACCACTGATTCTTCAGAGGATGAGATCCCTGTTCCCCGCATCACCTTCCTCGGAGGCCCTCGCACCCTCAGCACTGCTCGCAAGAGCACACGACCTCCGGGCAAGAAGCCCAAGCCTGATTCGGAGGCCACTACTTCCGAGCCGTGGGGACTCAGGTTTGCCCGTGCCAGCGACCACCCTCTACCTGCCCCAGGATCCTGCGGATGGTTGGACGACTAGACCGGAGGATGACTGCAGCTTCGATCTCGCTTCAGATGGTTTCTTTTTGGATTGTATGCGAGACACACCCCTACCCCCTTACCTAGATTGACGAATAGCTTAATAGTTAGTTTGATGTATCTTTTGGATGAACCTTATTTGGACTGTGTATGTATGCAGTCGCTTGCATCATGATTTATGTACTATTTATGGAACTCTATGATGTTATCTATGATATTATTGCTGTTGTATTGAAAATGAGTTTATTCCACCAAGCTTGCAAAACAAAGTTCACACCAAAAACAACTCCCTTAATGGGATAAAACCATAAGAACTAGTTAGAAAATTAGGATACTTACTTAATCGGCCTACACAGATGGCAAGCCGACGTAGGGCGTCAACCAGCAATGAAGAAACTTCGACACCTGACCTAACCACCCTGGCCGGAGTTATGGCCACTCAAACCCAGCTTCTGCAAGCCATTGCAAACAACCAAGGCAACCGCGGAGGATCAAGCTTTGGAGAATTCATGAGGACCAAGCCACCCACGTTCGCAACGGCAGACGAGCCTATGGAGGCGGAAGATTGGCTGCGTATCATCGAGAAGAAACTGACCCTTGTCCGGGTACGCGAAGCCGACAAGGTGATCTTCGCAGTAAACCAACTGGAAGGACCCGCTGGTGATTGGTGGGATACCTACAAGGAAGCTCGGGAAGAGGACGCTGGAGAACCCACTTGGGAAGAGTTCACTGCAGCCTTCCGCGAGAACTTCGTACCTGCTGCGGTAATGCGTATGAAGAAGAACGAGTTCAGAAGGCTGCGACAAGGAAACACAACGGTGCAGGAATATCTGAACCGATTTACTCAGTTGGCCCGCTATGCAGTCGGAGATCTTGCAGACGAAGAAGAAAAGATCGATAAGTTCATAGAAGGGCTGAATGATGAGTTGCGGGGACCTATGATTGGGCAAGACCATGAGAGCTTCCAGAGCCTGATCAACAAAGTTGTTAGGTTGGAAAATGATCAGAGGACTGTAGAACACAATCGCAAGAGGAGGCTTGCTATGAATCGCACACCTCAGGGAGTGCCTCAGCGATTCAAGGGAGCCATTTCGTCTGGGTGGAAGCCCCCTATTGTGGCCACCAACCGCCCTGCTGCACCTAGCAACTTCAACAGGCCAGTTGCGATTCAGAACCGCACCCCTACACCAACTCTGGCTGCCCCTGGGGCCAGGAGGCATGTGGACTGCTTCAATTGCGGGGAGTATGGGCACTACGCCAACAATTGCCCTCATCCACGCAAGACTCCTGTCCGTACTGGCGCCAATGCGATCACTGTTCGTGGGACCCCTGCCCCTGCTGTCGGACGAGGCCTGTTCAAGACTCCACAAACGAACAGGACCGCTACAGGATTTGGGCGCGGACAAGTGAACCATGTCCGAGCTGAAGAGGCCCAGGAAGATCAGGGCGTACTAATGGGTATGTTCTCTATCAATTCTACCCCAGTTAAAGTCCTTTTCGATTCTGGCGCATCGCATTCATTCATATCTTTGAAGGCTAGTCAAAAGCACAACTTAACTCTAGTGAGACTTAGAAAACCTATGATAGTCCACTCACCTGGGGGCGAGATAACTATGAGTCATGCTTGCATAGATGTACCTGTCCGTCTTAGGGATGTGGTGTTTCCCTCCAACCTTATGGTTTTGATACCCCAGACCCTGGATGTCATATTGGGAATGGATTGGTTAACAAAGAACAGAGGGGTAATCGACTGCAGACGTAGGGAAGTTACCCTAACCACACCTTGGGGGTCGGACATGCGAGCAACTATGGATCAAGATCCTAGACTAACCGAACGTGCCGGAGGCATATTTACCATGCTACCTTTGAAAGGAATGCCTATAGTGCAACGATTTGCCGATGTGTTTCCAGAAGATCTACCTGGGATGCCACCAGATCGTGATATAGAGTTCATTATTGATCTGATACCCGGAACTGCTCCCATATCCAAGAGACCTTATCGGATGCCAGTCAATGAGTTAGAGGAGCTTAAAAAGCAAATCAGAGAGTTGCAAGAAAAGGGATTTGTACGCCCCAGTTCGTCACCTTGGGGAGCCCCAGTGCTGTTCGTCAAAAAGAAAGATGGTACCATGAGGATGTGTGTGGACTATCGTTCATTGAACGAAGTAACTATTAAGAACAAGTATCCACTACCACGGATCGATGATCTTTTTGATCAACTCAAAGGAGCGAAGGTATTCTCTAAGATTGATCTTCGATCAGGATACCATCAATTGAAAATTAGGACCGGGGATATACCCAAAACCGCGTTCTCAACACGCTATGGGTTGTATGAGTTCACGGTGATGTCGTTTGGTTTAACCAACGCCCCAGCATACTTTATGAACCTCATGAACAAGGTGTTCATGGAATACCTGGACAAATTTGTGGTAGTATTCATCGACGATATATTGATCTACTCCAAAGACGAAGAAGAACATGCTGAGCACTTGCGTTTGGTACTCGAGAAACTCCGGAAACACAAATTGTATGCAAAATTTAGCAAGTGTGAGTTCTGGTTGAAGGAAGTCGCTTTTCTAGGCCACGTGATCTCAGCCGGCGGAGTAGCAGTGGACCCTGCTAAAGTGGAGGCCGTTACGGAATGGGAGGTACCCAAGTCTGTGACTGAAATTCGGAGTTTTCTAGGCTTGGCCGGATACTACAGGAGGTTCATTGAAGGATTCTCTAAGATAGCCCGGCCAATGACACAACTACTCAAGAAGGAAAAGAAGTTTGCGTGGTCAGAACAATGTCAGAAAAGCTTTGAGCAGCTCAAGGAAAAGCTGACCTCGGCACCTATTTTAGTTCTTCCTGACATCAGAAAAGACTTTGTCATATATTGTGATGCATCGAGGCAAGGACTAGGAGGAGTACTAATGCAGGACGGAAAGGTTGTGGCCTATGCGTCGCGACAATTGCGACCACATGAAGAAAACTACCCTACCCATGACCTAGAACTTGCAGCTGTGGTTCATGCGCTGAAGATTTGGAGACATTATCTGATAGGAAACCACTGCGATATCTACACTGACCACAAGAGTCTGAAGTATATCTTTACCCAGTCAGACCTCAACTTGAGGCAAAGACGGTGGTTGGAATTAATCAAGGATTATGACTTGGAGGTTCACTATCACCCTGGCAAGGCAAACGTTGTGGCTGATGCGTTGAGTCGGAAGAGCCATTGCAATCATCTTGAGGCGGAAGGAATGGCTCCTGAGCTTAAGGAGGAAATGGCCCAACTAAATCTACGTATAGTACCTCATGGACAGATAAACACCTTGGACATTCAACCTCTTTTGAGGACTCAAATTGAAGAGGCCCAGAAGGACAACAAGGAAATCCGAGAGGTGAAGGAACGTCTAGCTGCAGGCTTTGCAAAGGAATTTTCAACCGACGAGAAGGATGTCCTATGGTACAAAAAGAGGATTTACGTACCTGAACAGGGTGGACTAAGAGGGTTAATCCTAAAAGAAGCTCACGAATCGGCATATTCATTGCACCCCGGAAGTACCAAAATGTACCAAGATCTGAAGGAAGGATACTGGTGGCCCAACATGAAGAGAGATGTGGCAGAGTACGTAGCGCTCTGTGACGTTTGTCAGAAGGTGAAGGCTGAGCACCAGAGACCGGCAGGTTTGCTGCAACCCCTTAGGATTCCCGAATGGAAATGGGATGAGATAGGTATGGATTTTATTGTTGGATTGCCCAAGACTGCAACAGGGTATGATTCCATCTGGGTGATTGTGGATCGACTCACCAAGACGGCAAGATTCATTCCCGTTAAGACAAATTATAGTAGTGCCAAGCTAGCCGAGTTATATATGGCCAGGATAGTATGTCTTCATGGGGTACCTAAGAGAATCATATCTGATCGAGGCACACAGTTTACCTCGCATTTCTGGGAAAAAGTACATGAAGCCCTAGGGAGTTACCTTGCGTTCAGCACAGCTTATCACCCACAGACAGATGGCCAGACAGAGAGAACCAACCAGGTCCTGGAGGACATGTTGAGAGCTTGTGCATTAGATTTTAGCAAAGACTGGGAGAGATGTTTGCCCTACGCCGAATTCTCCTACAACAACAGCTTTCAAGCAAGCCTAAAAATGTCGCCCAACGAGGCATTGTTTGGTCGACGATGTCGAACCCCGCTGATGTGGTCCGAGACAGGAGAACGTGCAGTATTTGGACCTGACATTATCAAAGAAGCCGAAGAAAAGGTTCGTCTGATCCGAGACCGTTTAAAAGTGGCACAATCACGGCAGAAGAGTTACGCGGACACCCGAAGAAGAAACCTAGAGTTTAAGGAAGGAGATTACGTTTATCTAAAGGTTTCACCAATGAGGGGAACGAAAAGGTTTAAGGTTAAAGGAAAACTAGCGCCAAGATATGTGGGACCTTTTCAAATCCTCGCTAGACGAGGAGAAGTTGCCTACCAGCTACAGCTACCCGAAATTATCGCCGATGTACACCCAGTCTTCCATGTGTCACAATTAAAGAAATGCTTACGAGTGCCGGAAGAACAAGCTCCGCTGGAGGAGATTCACATTAGCAACGATCTCACGTATCCAGAACACCCGATCCGGATATTGGATGAAGCAGAAAAGGGGACTAGAACCAAAACGTGGCGTATGTACAAGGTACAATGGAGTAATCACACTGAGGATGAAGCCACTTGGGAAAGCGAAGAGTTCTTGAAGACGGAATACCCGTATCTGTTCGAAAACCGGTAAGAAATCTCGGGACGAGATTTATTTAAGGGGGGTAGGTTTGTAACACCCTGAAAATTCGACCAATAAAAACAAAACCCTAAAAATACGGATTTTCAAAAACTTTTCAAATAAATTGCATCATGCCGATCTTATTCGCCTATTTTATTTGATTCGATTTCGAAGTTCACTAATCGAATGTGGAGAATAATTAATCGCTTATAATCCTAAAAATAAATTGGTAAAACAAACATAATTTAAAGATTAAGTGTGGATTGAGATAAATAAAATATTTTCGCGATCATATTCGTATCAATTTAATTTAAACGCAAATGGAATAAGAATTAACACTAATTAAAGGATCAAATAAATAATACAAATAAAATATGAGCAAAATTTATCTAGGGTGAATTCATTGGTGAGAATAACACACATAATGAATAAAAATCAATTTTACAACATTTAGAAATTGTGAAATCAAATTTAAATGGAAAATGGGCTAAAATCGGGATAAATCGGAAATGGCACTGTTCATTGCCCGCAAAGTGCTCGACGCGGAACCCTAACCCCGCGCCCCTGCCCTCGCATCCGCGCCCCTGCCGCGTGCGCGCCGAGCGCCGCTCTGCCTCCTCTGCCCCGCGCGCCATCGCCGCCGCCGCGCGCGCGTCGTGGTCCCCTAACCCATCCCATCGCCGCGCCATCGTCGCCGCCGCGCACGCGTCGTCGTCGCCCCATGCCGCTTCGCCTCCCCATCCCGTCGCCGTCGTCTCAAGCCCGCGCCACCCGCGCGTCCCGTCGCCGCGCCGCACGCGTCGTCGTCGCCTCAAGCCCGCGCCACACGCGTCGTCGTCGCCTCGAGCCCCGCACCGCCGCCCGTCCCGCGCGCCGCGCCGCTCTGCCTCCCCACGCGCCGCGCCGCCCTGTCTCGTCGTCTCGTCGTCTCGTTGTCTCGTCGTCACGTCGTCACGTTGCCGCCCCCACACGTCGCTTTGCCTCCCCGACCCGTCGCCGTGCCGCGCGTCCGTCCCGTCGCGCCTCCCGTCTCGAACCCCGCACCGCCGCCGTTCCCTCGTCGCCGCACGTCGCTCTGTCCCCCTCCCCTATGCCACAGCACCGCGCGCCCGTCCCGCGCGCCGCACGTCGCTTTGCCTCCCCATGCCGCCGCGCCGCACGCCCGTTCCCTCGTCGCCTCGCGCCCCGCGCAGCCGCGTCGCCGCACGTCGCCATTAAAACCGCCGCCGCCCCTCTCCTCTTCTCCCTCCCCCGTGCCCTATAAAGCCAAGCCCCCCCCTCCTCTTCTCCACCCCACACCCATCCCCCATCCTTCCCCGCTCTTTCCCCTTCCCCACCGCGCCGTCGTCGTGCCGCCGCGCCGCCACCATCGAAGCCGCCGCGCCGTAGCCTCGAGGCCGCCGCGCCGTCGCCTCGAAGCCGCCCCGCCGTGCATCGCCGCCTTGCGCCGCCATCGCCGCCGCCGCCGTCGGTAAGCCGCCGCCTTCCCCTTGCGCCCATCGCCGTCGCCTCGGGTAGAGCGAGAGAAAGAGCCGAGTGAGAGAGAGGAAGGGAGAACGGGGCCGAGCCGAGAAGGAGAAGGAAAGAAAAGAAGAGAGAAAGAGAGAGGAAGGAGCCGGGAGAAAGAGAGAGAGAGAGAGAGAAGAAAAAGAAAGAGAGAGAGAGAGAGAGAGAAGAAAAAGAAAAAGAGAGAGAGAGAGAGAGGAGGAAAAAGAAAAAGGAAAAAGAAAAGAAAAGAGGAAGAGAGAGAGGAGGAAACAGAGAGAGAGAGGAAGGAAAAATAAGAGAAAAAGGGAAAAGAAAAGAGAAAATGGGAAGGGAAAAGGAAAATAGAAAAAGGGGAAAATAGAGAGAAAATTTAGGGAGAAATTAGGGAGGTTTAGAAAATTTAAAATAAATTAGAATTTAATTATAGATTAATTATAACCGTAGAATTGCAAAATTTAAAAATATAAAATATTCTTGGTAATTTCTATAAGTAATTGATTCACGGTGGGAGTTCGGATTTAATTAATAGGGATTTTAGCCGTGTATTATATTTAATCGTTTAGGCATAGACTAAATTAAATCGTATAATGTTATAAGATAATTTTTGGATTCCATCCGATATTGAGATCGCGATATAAATTTCTAACCTATTATTTGGATGCAGTGCTCGGGTTGATTAAATTAAAAACTTATAATAACAAAATATTTATACCGTAAAAATAATTTAGGATATATATAAATCGAAATTGGGTTAGCCCTAGTTCGCGAATAGTAAAGTTAATAAAAAGAATCGATTTTCGCATTCGACTTCTATTTGGATTTATTTGGAGTTTTATTTGAATTCTAACCGAATTCAAATCAATTTTCGCACGTAACTATAGAGCCCGAAGGAGTTGCAGATCCAAGTGAAGGCCAAGACCCGCAAGACCTTGAGCAAGGCAAGTCATCACTATCCCTTGAACATGTTGATCCCAATTGCGAAATTATTTTGTTTACAAATAAAATTGCATGCAATGATATACATCCCACTTGTGAATATGCCATGCCTTGGTTATTGTTTACCCTTAAACCTTTGTAACCATGATTACGTATGAGTCCCTAGTCAATTATGACAAATGCTTAGCAATGCTATTCTAGAATCGTGCATACTCATATTTATCAAATGCTATATGCTTGGGCAATTACCTTTGGGGAGGTAATTGAGATACGGCATGTGGAGACATGAGCGCCACAGTGCCATGATGTTGATGACATGATTTGTGAAAGGAGAAATAAAATTAAACAAATGTTTTCGACTGGGGCGGACGGAGGATTTGGGTGGTATCCGGAAAAGGCTAGTACCGTCCCCGGTCAATTAAGGACCGAGCCATGAAGTTAAGCATGAAACGACCCTCGTACAACCGCACTTCTCGTATGGGTATAGACCTAGCAGAATAGATAGCTGAGCAGAGGCAGTATTCATGCATAGTGGTTTCTTGATGTGTGAGGCAGGGGCTCTACGGTGGGGCAGCCATTGGTAGAACCGCGAGGCGGGTGTCTACAGTGGTGTCGCCATCGGTAGGACTGCCATGTGAGAATTTAAACCTAATTAACTTAATGCATGTGTGAGTCTTTCTTTCCCGGGTGCGCCAGAACTCCTCACACTGCTAGAAACCGCGTACGCCTAGAGTGTATGAGGATATAAAGTTCATGGAGCGGGTACTGCCAATGCAAGGTTATCGAAAAGCTTTGCCGTGACGCGTCTCATGTGTTGGGACGAGGCTCATGTGTTGGGCAGTCGCGGAGTGCGGGTAAAGTGTACATCCACTGCAGTGTGAGTAAACCAAAACTATTCGAATAGCCGTGCTCGCGGTTATTGAGCACCGGGACATGTATTACACTTGGCTAGACTCTAAATTCTTAACTTGTGTGGGATGGGATATTGCATGATGATTTATATGCTGCTGGAGCCACTTCCTGAGAGTAGGGAATGTGGACGTCCTCAGAAAACCATGACGACTCAATGGCGGGAAGCCATCCTTGGGATCACAATGGATGGTGGACAGAACCGTCATTGTCTAATATGAACACTGGTATTAAAATTTGATCAGTCTATGCTAGGTCTTAGGGTTGTGAAAAGAATTATAAAACTTGCTTTACGCAAAGGAACCATAACCATCCTTCAAATATCCCTGTCATGTGCATTGTTGCTGTGGTGACTTGTTGAGTACGGTTGGTACTCACCCTTGCTATACACAAACTTAATCAGAGGCTGGAGATGAAGCGTCGGAAGATCCCTATGCCTATTATCAGGAGGGTGATGAAGACGATGGGGTCCAATAGGTCTTAGATACGGTCGTTGCCTGTGGCAATGGCGTGCCGCTGCCTCCATTTCCGCTGCCTTACCTATTCTGTTTTTGAATGTATTCCGGACCATTCGGTCCGATGATTTAAAGACTATGCCTGCGGGCTTATGATGTAATAACTCGTCCTAGACATTCGTGTATGTGTACTCGGTATTTCAGCTATGGATTCGTGTGTACCAGACTACTTGATCCAGGGAAATGGTACTGTTTACACGATTGATTCCTGTTATAAAAACGGGGGTCCACACATTGCTATATTCACTATATGCCAGTAGTAATATCACATATGCATATATCCATTCAAGGATTTGGGGACAACATAAAGGCAAAATTTGCCACAGGACACGCAAAAAACGTGTAATTGGCTGAGAGACACCGCGAAAACGTGACATGGCTGATGGACACTACAAAAAACGTGTAATTGGCTGTAGGACATTGGTCGCATTATTTTATTATTTCCGGGTCAAAACAGGTGAGATATTTTTCTAAATGCCCGGATTGCCCCTTCTCTTTCCTTCTTTAAACACCGGTGGGTCCCATGTGTCATGGACAGTGTATGTTTAATCTAATTTATAATAGGTTTTTAACCACCTGGCCCCACGCGTCATGGAGTAATTTTTGTAACACCCTGAAAATTCGACCAACAAAAATCAAAGTTCCAAAAATATGGACCTTCAAAAACTTTTTAAATAAATTGCATCATTCCGATTTTGTTCACCTATTTCATTGGATTTTAATTTCGGAGTTCATAGATCACGAATAAAGAATAGTTAATTAGGAATAAACCCTAAAATTAGATTGGCAAGAGAAATAATTAAGATATAATTTAAAATAAAGATTATGTGAGGATAGAAATAAATAAAACATTATCGCGACCATATTTATATCAATTAAATTTGAAATGTGATGGAATAAGAATTAACACTAATAAATTCGAATAAATTATATATAAAAATAAAATATGGGTAATGATAATCTAGGTTAGAGCAACACAAATATTGTGTAAACTTGATTTGTGCAAAAATTAGAAATATTGGGACAAGATTTCAATAGGAAAAACAACCAAATAGGAAAAATAGAAAAAAATTCACTGTTCATTGCGCTGTAAGTGTTCGATCGCGTTCCCTAGCCCTAACCCCTCCTCTGCTGCACGCGCCTGGCCACCGTCACGTCACCGCTGCCGCCCGTCGCGTCGTCGCCTTGCGCCCCGTGCCGCCGCGCGCCGTCGCCGTCGCTGCCGCGCACCGTCGCCATCGCTGCCACGCGCCGTCGCCGTTCCGTGGCCGCATGTGCGTCCCATCGCCTCGCGCCGCGCGCCGCCGTCGCCGCTGTCGCCCGTCCCGTCGCCGCGCCGTCGTCCCGTCGCCGTCGTGTCGTCGTCCCGTTGCCGTCGCGTCGCCGTCCCGTCGCCGCGTGCCGCCCTCTCGCCGCCTCGCGCCCCGCGCCCGCGCGTCGCCCGCTCGTCGCGTCGCCGCCTCGCGCCCCGCGCTGCTGCCGCACCGCGTCGTCGTTGCATCGCCGTCGCCGTCGCGCCGAGCCCCGTGCTGCGCCGCCCCGAGCCCCGCGCCACGCCGCCCGCCCGTCGCCATAAGGCTGCCCGCCCCGCTCCACGCCCTATAAAGCCCGACACCTCCGCTTCTCCACCCCACACACATCCCCTCCATCTTTCCCCCTCTCCCTCTCCCCCTTCCCCACACGCCGCCGTCGTCGTGCCGCCGCGCCACCGCCTTCGAGCCGCCGCGCCGCCGCGACGAAGCCGCCGCGCCGCGCCGCAACTTGCGCCGCCGTCGCAATCGTCGCCGCCGCCCCCCCCCCCCCTCGCGTCCACCGCCGCCGCCGCCCGGGTGGGCAAGGAGCCGAGAGAGAGAGAGGGAGAAAGGAGCCGGGAGGGAGAGAAGAGAGAAAAAAAAAGAAAGAAAAGAGAAGAGAAAAGAAAGAAAAGGAAAAAGGGAAAAGAAAAAGAAAGAAAAAGAAAGAAAGAGGAAGAAAATAAATAGGCATTTGAGTAAAATTTAGAGGTTTAGAAAATTTAAAATAATTAGAATTTAATCGTAGATTAATTATAGTCGTAAAATTGCGAAATTTAATTATATTTTGGTAGCCTCTATGAGTAATCAATTTGCGGTAGGAATTTAGATTTATTTAAGAACTAAAATAAAGGTGTTGAATTCTTAGGAAAATTACTTAGGAGACACAAAATGTCTTAGGTTGAGGAATAGTTCTATTTCGCGAATAATATAGTGGATATAACAATCGCCTCTCGTGCTCGCTTTTCGATTTGGTCTTTATTGGATTTTATTTGAATTCTAATGGAATTCAAATCAATTCTTCGCATGTACTTGTAGAGCCCGAGGGAGTTGCGGATCCGAGCGAAGGTCAAGACCCGCAAGACTTTGAGCAAGGCAAGTCATCACTATTCTTTGAGCATATTGATCCCGATTGCAAAATTTATTTTGTTTACAAATAAGATTGCATGCGATGATGAACATCCCACTTGTGAACTATGCCATGCCTTGATTATTGTTCACCTTTAAATCTTTGTAACCATAAATACGTATGAGTCCCTACTCAACTATGACACTTGCTTAGAAATGCTACTCTAGATTTATGCATGCTCATACTTTATTAAATGCTATATGCTTGGGCAATTACCTTTGGGAAGGTAATTGAGATGCGGCATGTGGAGACATGAGCGCCACATTGCCATGATATGATGACATGAATTGTGAAAATAGGAATGAAATTAAACACTTGTTTTAGACTGGGGCGGATGGTAATATTGGGTGGTATCTGAGAAAGGCTAGTACCGTCCCCGGTCAATTAAGGACCGAGCCATGAAGTTAAGCATGAAACGACCCCGTACAACCACACTTCTCGTATGGGGATAGACCTAGCGGACTAAATAGCTGAGCGGAGGCAGTATCCATGCATAGTGGTTTCTTGATGTGTGAGGCAGGGGCTCTACAGTGGTATCGCCATTGGTAGGACTGCCATGTGATAATTTAGACATAATTATAACTTAATGCATGTGTGTGAGTCTTCCCTTCCCGGGTGCGCCAGAACTCCTCTCACCGCTAGAAACTGTGTACGACTAGAGTGCATGAGGATGAAAAGTTCATGGAGCGGGTACTGCCGATGCGAGGTTATCGAAAAGCTTTGCCGTGACACGTCTCATGTGTTGGGACAAGGCTCATGTGTTGGGCAGTCGCGGAGTGTGGGTAAAGTGTACATCCACTGCAGTGTGAGTAAAACAAATCTATTCGAATAGCCGTGCTCGCGGTTATTGAGCACCGGGACATGTATTACACTTGGCTAGACTCTAAATTCTTAACTTGTGTGGGATGGGATATTGCATGATGATTTTTATGCTGTTGGAGCCACTTCCTGAGAGGAGGGAAGGTGGACATCCTCAGAAAACCATGACAACTCAATGGCGGGAAGCTATCCTTGGGATCACAATGGATGGTGGACAGCACCGTCGTTGTTTAAATATGAATCCTTGTACTAAAATTTGCTCAGTCAATGCTAGGTCTTAGGCTTGTGAAAAGAATTACAAAACTTGCTTTGCGCAAAAGAACCATAGCCATCCTTTGAAATACCCCTATCATGTGTATTGTTGATGTGATGGCTTGCTGAGTACGGTTGGTACTCACCCTTGCAAATATAAACTTAATCAGAGGCCGGAGATGAAGCTTCGGAGGATCCTTGTGCCTATTACCAGGAGGGTGATGAAGACGATGGTGCTCAATAGGTCTTAGTTACGGTCGTTGCCTGTGGCAATGGCGTACCGCTGCCTTATCTACCTCTGTTTTTGGGATGTATTCTGGACCGCTCGGTTCGATGATTTAAGACTATGCCTGCGGGCTTATGATGTAATAATTCGCACTAGACTCTCGTGTATGTGCATATGGTATTTCAGCTATGAACTCGTGTGTACCAGACTACTTGATCCAGGGAAATGGTACTGTTTACACGATTGATTCCTGTTATAAAAACGAGGGTCCATAGAGCTGGTATCAGAGCCATACGACTGTAGGAAAAGACCAAAAGGCGCCCCACCCCCTTTCCTAAGTTGGCCAAGGGAGAAATTCCCATTTAGCAATACTTTCAAAAATAAAAATGTTATGTTTACAAAACTCTATACGATTTTCATCTTACTCTTAACTATTTTCTTCACAAAACAAGTTTTACTCTCAGCTAACTTTGGGTTTTTCTTAAACTTAGATGGCAGATCAGGATTCATCCGCTACCTGGGAGATGGGCGTACCCCGCTCAGAGGGATACGTCATTGAGCTGCATCGGTTGATGAGGCGTCTACGGTACCCCAGATTTCCGATCTACCGAGTGAGACAGTGTGGATCCGTTTGGGAGGCCCGGGTCGAGGTTCACACACGAGTCCCTTCAGAGTCAGACTACAGCTTTCCGACATGCCACCGTCGCGACTTACCAGAGACCGCGATGCAGGATGCAGCCCGGGAGGCCTTCCTCCGACTTTGCTCGATCCACCGAGCTGAGTTGGCGAGTACTGAGTTTGCTCACCACCCGTTTCGAGAGGAGAGCAACTCCGTCTGCACAGTTTAGGACACACCTTGCTGCTACAACCCGATAGTGACCCGACTGTCACGATGGGCTGAGGCAATAGATGACTTTTACGAGGAGGCTCTGTTAGAGATCGACGACCAGTAGAGACCGAGGTGACCGACCTCATAGTGCAGCAGCTTCAGCTAGAGGAGGAGCACCAGGCTTGGGGCAGTGAGATAGACTCACTGAAGGCACAGCTTCAGGTCCACGGTGACCAGTTTCAGCAGCTATCTGATCAGTACAATGATCGCCGCGGGATGATGGATACACTCGAGGAGCAGCTGAGAGAGAGTCAGGAGCACGTCAGCCAGCTTGAGGAGCAGCTTCGAGCAGCTACAGCCAGCACCACAGGAGCTTCTACTTCCACAGCAGTAGGGCGTGACCGCTACTTCTTCCTCACCCCGCCGTACCCACCAGCGTTCCACGCTCTTTTGGGAGAGGTTGGTATGCTGGCTACTGAGTCAGCACCTTACCTGGTGGACCCGATAGTGACACAGCCACCTGCCCCAGAGATTGTGCACACTCCACTGATCCTTACCCCGTCACCGCAGCTGGGTTCCAATATGGAGACTCCGATCCAGGTCGACTCCGAGACCGAGGGGACTGACACCGAGCCAGAGATAGAGCCGGACATCACTGATCCTTCAGAGGACGAGATTCCTGTTCCCCGCATCACCTTTATCAGAGGCCCTCGCACCCTCAGCACTGCCCGCAAGAGCACACGACCCCCGGGCAAGAAGCCCAAGCCAGATCCAGAGGCCACTACTTCCGAGCCGTGGGGACTCACGTTTGCCTGTGCCAGCGACCACCCTCTACCTGCCCCAGGATCCTGCGGATGGTTGGATGACTAGACTGGAGGACTAATTGCAGCTTCGATCTCGCTTCAGATGGTTTTTGGATAGCATGCGAGACACCCCCCCCTACCTAGATTGACGAGTAGCTTGATGATTAGTTCGATGTATCTTTTGGATGAACCTTATTTGAACTGCGTATGTGTGCAGTCGATTGCATCATGATTTATGTACTGTTTGTGGAACTCTGTGATGTTATTTATGATATTATTGATGTTGTGTTATAAATGAGTTTATTCCACCATGCTTGCAAAACAAAGTTCACATCAAGACAATTCCCTTAATGGGATAAAACCATAAGAGACAGTTAGAAGATTAGAATACTTACTCAATCGACCTACACAGATGGCAAGCCGACGTCGGGCGTCAACCAGCAATGAGGAAACTCAGACACCTGACCTAACCACCCTGGCCGGAGTTATGGCCACTCAAACCCAACTTCTGCAAGCCATTGCAAACAACCAAGGCAACCGCGGAGGATCAAGCTTTGGAGAGTTTATGAGGACCAAGCCACCCACGTTCGCTACGGCAGACAAGCCCATGGAGGCAGAGGATTAGCTACGCATCATAGAGAAGAAACTGACTCTTGTCCGGGTACGCGAAGCTGACAAAGTGATCTTCGCAGTAAACCAACTGGAGGGACCCGTTGGTGATTGGTGGGATACTTACAAGGAAGCTCGGGAAGAGGATGCTGGAGAACCCACTTCGGAAGAGTTCACTGCAGCATTTCACAAGAACTTCGTGCCTACTGCGGTAATGCGTATGAAGAAGAACGAGTTTAGAAGGCTGCGGCAAGGGAACACAACGGTGCAGGAATATCTGAACCGGTTCACTCAGTTGGCCCGCTATGCAATTAGAGACCTCGCAGATGAAGAGGAAAATATCGACAAGTTCATAGAAGGGCTGGATGATGAATTGCGTGGACCTATGATTGGGCAAGACCATGAGAGCTTCCAGAGCCTGATCAACAAAGTCGTTAGGCTGGAGAACGATCAAAGGACTGTAGAGCACAACCGCAAGAGGAGGCTTGCTATGAATCACCCACCTCAAGGAGTTCCTCAGCGACTCAAGGGAGCCACTTCGTCTGGGTGGAAGCCCCCTATTGTGGCAACCAACCGTCCCGCCGCGCCTAGCAATTTCAACAGGCCGGTTGCGATTCAGAACCGCACCCCTACACCAACTCTGGCTGCCCCTGGAACCAAGAAGAATGTGGACTGCTTCAACTGCGGGGAGTATGGGCACTACGCCAACAACTGCCCTCATCCACGCAAAACTCATGTCCGTACTGGTGCTAATTCAATGACTGTTCGTGGAACTACTACCCCCGCTGCCGGACAAGGTCTATTCAAGACTCCGCAAACTAACAGGACCGCTACCGGATTTGGACGCGGACAAGTAAACCATGTCCGAGTTGAAGAGGCCCAGGAAGATCAGGGCGTACTAATGGGTATGTTCTCTATCAATTCTACCCCGGTTAAAGTTCTCTTCGATTCTGGTGCATCGCATTCATTCATATCTCTGAAGGCTAGTCAAAAGCACAACTTAACCCTAGTGGGACTTAGAAAGCCTATGATAGTACACTCACCTGGGGGCGAGATAACTGTGAGTCATGCTTGCATAGACGTACCTATTCGTCTTAGGGATGTGGTGTTTCCCTCCAACCTTATGGTTTTGATACCTCAGACCCTGGATGTCATATTGGGTATGGATTGGTTAACAAAGAACAGAGGGGTAATCGACTGTAGACGTAGAGAAGTTACCCTGACCACACCTTGGGGATCGGATATGAGAACAAATATGGATCAAGATCCTAGATTGGCCGAACGTGCTGGAGGCATATTCACCATGCTACCCATGAAAGGAATGCCTGTAGTGCAACGATTTCCCGATGTGTTTCCAGAAGATTTACCTGGGATGCCACCAGATCGTGACATAGAGTTCATTATTGACCTGATACCCGGAACTGCTCCCATATCCAAGAGACCATATCGGATGCCAGTCAATCAGTGGGAGGAACTTATAAAGCAAATCAGAGAGTTGCAAGAAAAGGGATTTGTACGCCCCAGTTCGTTACCTTGGGGAGCCCCAGTGCTATTCGTCAAGAAGAAAGATGGTAGCATGAGGATGTGTGTAGACTACCATTCACTGAACGAAGTAACTATCAAGAACAAGTATCCACTACCACGAATTGATGATCTCTTCGATCAACTTAAAGGAGCTAAGGTGTTCTCTAAGATCGACCTTCGATCAGGATACCACCAATTGAAAATTAGGACCGGGGATATACCCAAAACCGCGTTCTCAACACGCTATGGATTGTATGAGTTCACCGTAATGTCGTTTGGTTTAACCAACGCCCCAGCATACTTTATGAATCTTATGAACAAAGTGTTCATGGATTACCTGGACAAATTTGTGGTGGTATTCATTGATGATATTCTAATCTACTCCAAAGATGAGGAAGAACATGCGGAACACTTGCGATTGGTACTCGAAAAACTTCGGAAGCATAAGTTATATGCAAAATTCAGCAAGTGTTAGTTCTGGTTAAAAGAAGTCGCCTTTCTAGGCCACGTAATCTCAGCCGGTGGAGTAGCAGTGGATCCTGCTAAAGTGGAGGCTGTTACGGAATGGAAGACACCCAAATCTGTGACTGAAATTCGGAGTTTTCTAGGCTTGGCCGGATACTACCGAAGGTTCATTGAGGGGTTTTCTAAGATAGCCCGACCAATGACACAACTACTCAAGAAGGAAAAGAAGTTTGTGTGGTCAGAACAGTGTCAGGAAAGCTTTGAGCAGCTCAAAGAAAAGCTGACCTCGGCGCCTATTCTAGTGCTTCCCGACATCAGGAAAGACTTTGTTATATATTGTGATGCATCAAGGCAAGGACTAGGAGGAGTACTGATGCAGGACGGAAAGGTTGTGGCCTACGCGTCGCGACAATTGCAACCACACGAGGAAAATTACCCTACCCATGACTTAGAACTCGCAGCTGTGGTTCATGCGCTCAAAATTTGGAGACACTATCTGATTGGAAACCATTGTGATATCTACACTGACCACAAGAGTCTGAAGTATATCTTCACCCAGTCAGATCTCAACTTGAGGCAAAGGCGATGGCTGGAATTAATTAAGGATTATGACTTAGAGGTTCACTATCACCCCGGCAAGGCAAACGTTGTGGCCGACGCTTTGAGTCGGAAGAGCCATTGCAATCATCTGAGGACGGAAGGGATGGCTCCTGAGCTTAAGGAGGAGATGGCCCAACTAAACCTACATATAGTACCTCATGGACAGATAAACACCCTGGACATTCAACCTCTTTTAAGGACCCAAATAGAAGAGGCCCAGAAGGACAACGAGGAAATCCGAGAGGTGAAGGAACGCCTAGCTGCAGGATTTGCAAAGGAATTTTCAACCGACGAGAAGGATTTCCTATGGTATAAAAAAAGGATTTATGTACCCGAACAGGGTGGACTGAGAGGATTAATCGTAAAGGAGGCTCATGAATCGGCATATTCATTACACCCCGGAAGTACCAAAATGTACCAGGATCTGAAGGAGGGTTACTGGTGGCCCAACATGAAGAGAGATGTGGCCGAATACGTAGCGCTCTGCGACGTATGCTAGAAGGTGAAGGCTGAGCACCAGAGGCCGGCAGGTTTGTTGCAATCCCTTAGGATTCCCGAATGGAAATGGGATGAGATAGGTATGGATTTCATAGTTGTGTTGCCCAAGACCGCAACAGGATACGATTCCATCTGGGTGATTGTGGATCGACTCACCAAGACGGCAAGATTCGTTTCCGTCAAGACAAACTATAGCAGTGCAAAACTCACCGAGCTGTACATGACCAGGATAGTATGTCTTCATGGTGTGCCTAAAAGGATTGTATCTGATCGAGGCACACAGTTTACCTCGCATTTCTGGGAAAAAGTACATGAAGCCCTAGGAAGTTATCTTGCTTTTAGCACAGCTTATCATCCGCAGACGGATGGCCAAACGGAAAGAACAAACCAGGTCCTGGAAGACATGCTGAGAGCTTGTGCATTGGATTTTAGCAAAGACTGGGAGAGATGTTTGCCCTACGCCGAATTCTCCTACAACAACAGCTTTCAAGCAAGCCTAAAGATGTCACCCAATGAGGCATTGTTTGGTCGACAATGTCGAACTCCACTAATGTGGTCCGAGACAGGTGAACGGGCGGTATTTGGACCTGACATTATCAAAGAGGCCGAAGAGAAGGTTCGCCTGATTCGAGACCGTCTAAAAGTGGCACAATCACGACAGGAGAGTTACGCCGATACCCGAAGAAGAAACCTGGAATTTAAGGAAGGAGATTACATTTATCTAAAGGTTTCTCCGATGAGGGGAACGAAAAGGTTTAAGGTCAAAGGAAAACTAGCGCCAAGATATGTGGGAACTTTTCAAATCACGGCTAGACGAGGAGAAGTTGCATATCAGCTACACCTACCAGAAAATATCGCCGATGTGCATCCAGTCTTCCATGTGTCCCAATTAAAGAAGTGCTTACGAGTGCCGGAGGAGCAAGTTCCGTTGGAGGAAATTCATATTAGCAATGATCTCACATACCCAGAACATCCAGTCCGGATACTGGATGAAGCAGAAAAGAGGACCAGGACCAAAGTGTGGCATATGTACAAGGTACAACGGAGTAATCACACTGAGGATGAAGCCACTTGGGAAAGTAAAGAATTCTTGAAGACAGAATACCCGCATCTGTTCGAAAACCGGTAAGAAATCTCGGGACGAGATTTATTTAAGGGGGATAGGTTTGTAACACCCTGAAAATTCGACCAACAAAAATCAAAGTTCCAAAAATATGGACCTTCAAAAACTTTTTAAATAAATTGCATCATGCCGATTTTGTTCACCTATTTCATTGGATTTTAATTTCGGAGTTCATAGATCACGAATAAAGAATAGTTAATTAGGAATAAACCCTAAAATTAGATTGGCAAGAGAAATAATTAAGATATAATTTAAAATATAGATTATGTGAGGATAGAAATAAATAAAACATTATCGCGACCATATTTATATCAATTAAATTTAAATGTGATGGAATAAGAATTAACTCTAATTAAATTCGAATAAATTATATATAAAAATAAAATATGGGTAATGATAATCTAGGTTAGAGCAACACAAATATTGTGTAAACTTGATTTGTGCAAAAATTAGAAATATTGGGACAAGATTTGAATAGGAAAAACAACCAAATAGGAAAAATAGAAAAAAATTCACTGTTCATTGCACTGTAAGTGTTCGATCGCATTCCCTAGCTCTAACCCCTCCTCTGCCGCACGCGCCTGGCCGCCGTCACGTCAACGCTGCCGCCCGTCGCGTCGTCGCCTTGCGCCCCGTGCCGCCGCGCGCCGTCGCCGTCGCTGCCGTGCACCGTCGCCGTCGCTGCCGCGCGCCGTCGTCGTTCCGTCGCCGCGCGTGCGTCCCATCGCCTCGCGCCGCGCGCCGCCGTCGCCCCTGTCGCCCGTCCCATCGCCGCGCCGTCGTCCCGTCGCCGTCGCGTCGTCGTCCCATCGCCGTCGCGTCGCCGTCCCGTCGCCGCGCTCCGCCCTCTCGCCGCCTCGCGCCCCGCGCCCGCGCGTCGCCGCCTCGCGCCCCGCGACCGCGCGCCACTCGCCCGTCGCGTCGCCGCCTCGCGCCCCGCGCTGCTGCCGCACCGCGTCGTCGTCGCATCGCCGTCGCCGTCGCGCCGAGCCCCGTGCCGCGCCGCCCCGAGCCCCGCGCCGCGCCGCCCGCCCGTCGCCATCGCCGCCTGCCGCGCCGCGCGCCGCCCGTTGCGTCGCCATAAGGCTGCCCGCCCCGCTCCACGCCCTATAAAGCCCGACCCCTCCTCTTCTCCACCCCACACATATCCCCTCCATCTTTCCCCCTCTCTCTCTCCCCCTTCCCCACGCGCTGCTGTCACGCCCCGAACTAGCCCCGAACGGAACTAGCCCGTGACGCTCCAATTTAACCTGTTAACCGATACCAGTCCCAGGAAACAGTGCTGGTATCACAGGAAGACAGAATATCACAGCAACAGAGGTCTCTTTATTATAGAGTAGGATTACAGTCATGTTGGGCTGCGGACAGACCCCGAGCTCACAACTGCATTACAAAAGAGGAAACGGAAGCCAAGACTTGGACCTAACATCACAGGCGCGACTTGGGAACTAGGCCGAAACCCTAAAACTCATCGAAGCCAACTTGCTCCTGGAAGAACTCCTCGTCAGCGGGATCCACATCACCTTCTTCAGCAACTTGGGGGGGGATTATTTATATAGAGCAAGGGTGAGTACAGGAGTACTCAGCAAGCCATGGGAATTTAAGTGTTTAATGCAGGCTTCAAAGGAAAGGCTATTGTTTTTGCAATTGATTTTATTTAAACTCCGTTTTGGAAACAACTAGGTGAGTGCTTCTCAAACGACATGGATGAGACAGTGCGTCCCGTCCGGTCGGAGTATGTGCAATGTATCAGTCTTTAAATCGATCAAGGTTGGCACCCAGCCAACAGCTTTCAAACGGCCACCCGGCCAACATCTTTTAAACGGCCAACCGGCCAACAGCTTTTAAACGGCCATCCGGCCAACAGCTTTTAAAACGGCCATCCGGGCCTGGCTGATCCCATCAGCCACAGATTTCCACACGTCAAAACCATTCCTCAACAGCAACTTCACAAAGCAGTAGTCAAACAAAACTACGCTAGGAATCACCTCACATCCGCCCATGACCGTGGGCACGGCTGTTCGAACAGTTTGTTAATCCTCTGCAGAGGGGGTACACTTTACCCACACGACATTACTAACCCGAATCATCCAGCCCGTGTAGAACGGCCACGTCTGGTGACCTAAGGGCTTTCATGACAAGGCATTTCGAGAGCAGACACAGGATTGCCATATGCCGACGAGAGGGGTCCCAGACCGACAACAGGTTAGGTCCCAGACCATACTGTGCCAGGAAACCCGGGGGTCCTCCCCGACACCACCCCGATGAATCCACATGTCTCTCAGCATCAAGGCTCCCCCGATTAGCAATTTACTCAGCCAGGGGTGTCCCATTCCACCCATGTGGTCGTACTTGTCTTATGTTTGGATGAAATTCCAAGGAAACGGTCCTTAAGTGCAAGAGCAGGAAACCGTACTCCCGGTACGTCCCCTGGTCCGCGATTTTAGAAATTCGTTTAGTTCGCAATCACCGACCCAGGTGTCGGGTTTTCCAAGTCTTTTGTAAAACCCAAGTTTTACCCATCATTGGATATTTTAAATTTGAGGGAAAGAAAAAAATGTTCCGATGCGCGTGCCCGAGGGCCCACACATCGAAGCACAACGGTTGACAAAGGAGGGTTAAGTGTTCAATTATTCACGGAGGGTAATTGCAGCAATGTAGGATTGGAAGCCGACGGGCTATCCCGTAAATCACGGCCAATTTACTTGTGTAAAACCTATCCATGCAATATTTGCGGAAAAGAAATACTTAGATTTAAATTATAGGTGCAAGATGATCAAAGGTGACTTGCCTTGCTCGAGATCTTGGGCTTGATCCTCGAAATCCTCGCACTGCGGATCTTCGGGCTCCGAAACTACACGCGGAACGGGACAACTCAACAAACAGCGAAAATAAAGTCCTATTATTGACCTCTAAGCGTGCCATTAGATAGATCTCGAGATTTGAGGAATTTTGGAAGTTGAACGGAGTCAAACGGATGCACGGTTGAGAAGATATTGAATTTCTAAGATTATTGGATTTTTGGTCTAAAGGAAAAAGGATTTAATTAAATCCTTTTGGAAAAAGAAAAGAAAATAAAGGAAGGAGGGAGGGAAACTAGACTTTTGCGGCGGCTCGAATGCGGCCCGAGAGGAAATGGGCGGCTCGGCCGAGCTTAATGGGCTGGCCGGCCCAAGAGGCGGCCCAAAAGCGCGCGCGGGCGGGAGGAGAGAGAGAGAGCCGGTGGGCCGGGCTCACCTCGCGCGGTCCCGGGTGGGACCTGCTTGTCGGTGGCTCGGCTCACCGTGAGCGAGGTGCACGCGACGCGGCTAGGGTTTGGGGGAGGGACGCGGCGCACGCGCGCGGCTTGCGGCGGGCGTGGATGCGGCGGGCCCACGCGCAGCCTCACGGCTCGCGGTGGACCGCGCGCACGGGGGAGCGGCTGACTGGGGTCGGCCGTCCCGGTTGCGGTCGACGTGGCGCCGACGTGGCGCCCACGTGGCTGCCACGCGGGCTGGTGAGAGGAAGACGACGACGCCGGCCGAAACGGACGGCGGACGGCGGCGACGAGCGACGGGACGAACCGCGGCGATACAAGCGAAAGCGAGCACACCGGGAGGTTGGTCGAGACGAGGGGAGACGAGCCAACGGCTCGGATTCGCCGGAGGAGGCTCGTCGGCGGCGGATTGCGGCAACGACCACCGGTGGCGAGAGGAGAGGGAAACGGCGAAGAGGTCACGAGGGGCTAATCCCCGGCGGTGAGAGCATCTACGCGGCTATGGGAGTCTTTTCCTTGCGCCGGATTGGGCGGAGCGACGCCGAGCGAGGCCGGCGACGAGCGACGCTTCTGAGCTCGGGCGGCGACGGTGGCGAGCACACAGCGGGCGGCGGCAAGGCTCGGGGCGGCGCCAGCTAGCTACGGGAGGTCTACTCGTGCTCCTACCGAAAGCGGAGGGGAGGGGATGGAGCGAGGAGGGAGAACGGAGGGGAGCACTACCGTGCGGTGAAGGGCGTAGTGGCGATGGCCGACGGCGCGGGAGTGATCTCTCTGGCCTCGGGCCGGGGAAGGGGAAGGAGAGGGGCGCCCAGAGTCCTCTTCCGCGTCCACGAACGCACCGGCTCTCCCGGCGCTTCGGCGACGAACGGCGGAGGCGAACGAACACGGCGAGCGGCAATGGCGCGGTCGCGGCGAGGATGGGGAAGAAAAGGAAGGGAGGGCGCTCGGTTAAAAGGGGCGGCAATGTCGGTTCGGGAGGGGAACCGACTTAGGGGCGGT
Source organism: Oryza glumipatula (assembly GCA_000576495.2). Lineage (NCBI taxonomy): Eukaryota > Viridiplantae > Streptophyta > Magnoliopsida > Poales > Poaceae > Oryza > Oryza glumipatula. The sequence goes on from CM002514.2 coordinate 29,551,030, forward strand.
CAAAGGAGACGGGCCAGCGCTCGGCGCTCGCGGCCAAACGGCGACAGGAGGGTGACGCCGGCGAGGGAGAGAAAAGAGAAAAGGGAGGAGAGAAAGGGGGCTTGCCCCTTTCCTCTTCGGGAAAAAGGAGGGAAGAGAGAGGGCGGGGTGGGGGAGCTCTGCCTCCATCCCGTGGACGCATGCGCGCGGAGTGGCGGGGCCGCTTGTCACGTCCCAAAATGACCCTAAAATACATCCTTTAAATTACGCCTAGAATAATTAAAAATCTTTGTGAAAGCCTCCAAAAATTAAAATGTGCAAAGTAAAAGTCAAATAAGGCTTGGAGGATTTTTGTATATTTCCTAAAAAGCCTAAAATGTGTAAATAAATTTTAGTGGAATTTTCAGAGCACAAATAATAATTATTAAGAAATAAACAAAGTTGAAAAGGTTTTATAAAAAGAAAACCCTAAAAATCACCCTCTCCCCTCTGATGGGCCGAATTCGGCCCATCTCTCTCTTTCTCCCCTCCCCTAATGGGCCGGTCTGGCCCATCTCCCTCTCTCCTCTTCCCCGCGGCCCACTCGGCCTCCTCCCCGCGCGCGCGCCGCTGACGGGTGGGCCCGCCCGCCACCCTCGCTGACGGGTGGGGCCCACCCGTCATCCCCTTCCTCCCGCCGCCCCCGTCGCCTCGACCGCGCCTGGCGCCGCCGCCGCCGCGAATCACGCCGCCTCCCGCCGTCCCCGCGCGCAATAAAGAGGGGGAAATTATTCCCCGTGATTCCCTCCCCCGTTTCCCCCACTTTCCCCTCTCTCTCTCGCATTCAAACGGCCGAAGTCCGTTTCCCCTAATCTCGCCGGCGTCATCAATGGCGGCCGGGCCTTCCGCGCCCGTTTCCTCCTCCTCCGGCCGCCTTCTCTCCCTCCCAACCCTATATAAACCCTCCACGAGCTCCCCACCACCGTTTCCGCCACTCACCGCTCTCTCTCCTCGCCGGAATCGAGCTCGCGCCGTCGCTCTCCCTCTTCGCCGTCGCCGCCGAGCTCCGGTCCGCCGCCGTCGTCGCCCCGGACCACCTCCCACCTCGGCGCCGCCTCCTTCGGCTTCGCCGCACCCTCGTCGACCTCGTCCACCCCTCCGTTTCGCTCGCCGACCGCCGGAGCGCCGACGTCCCCGTCGACCCGAGCCGCGCCGCCGCCTTCCTCCGCTTCGGTCGCCGTTTCCTTCGTCGCCGTCGACCCGGGGTGAGCCGTGGACCGCCGCCTCTCTTTCCCCTTCCCTCCCTCTCTCTCGGCCGCCGCTCCGCCGTGCCTATGGCCGCCGCCGGCGACCATAGGGGCGCGGGCGCGCCGCCTCCCGCCGGCCGAGCCGACGAGGCCGCCTTCGGGCGCGCCTAAGCGGCTGCCGCGTGGGGCCCGGCCGTCAGCCGCCCGCGCCCTCGAGGTGCGGCTGACGCGTGGGGCCCACGGCGCCGGCCGGTGTGAGCCAGGTGCACCCGGTCCACCGTGGACCGTGAGGCTGCCGCGTGGGCCCCACTCCCGTGGACCCGGTCCGCGCGCCCCTCTCTCTCGGCTGACGCAATAAATCCTATTTTTAATTAAAATTTAAATGAAGAAATTCGCAAATATTCACATTAAGAGCATATAAACTTCAAATGGCTATAACTTGGCCATTCGAACTCGGAATTGGACCGTTCAAGTCTCTAATTTTTCCTTAAGAAGTCAAGAACCCATTTTTGTGCTTTGTTACTGCTGGTTATATGGAGTTTATTAGAGTAAAAGCCATTTTCTTTTCCGTTGGTCGTGTAGACGCTGCAGCTTCGGAAGATCCGCTCTACGTGGAAGTTGAAGCCGACGCTTGGGAAAGCGAGCAAGGCAAGTCACATCATTCTTTGAACATATTGGATCCCACTTTGCGAAATTACTTTGATTTAAATTATTGCATTATCGCTTTATTAAAATTCCCGCGTTATCACTGTTTTATTTAGCCATGCCTATTTACCTTTGTTATGACCTTAGTATTATTGTTATTGTTATTATTACCTTGTTCACCCTAGAATAAACAAAACCCCAACTAGTGGGCACTCTATTCATGGTTCCACTAGTAAGAATTTAGGTAGATGCTTCGCTGATTAATTAGGCAACATTAGGTGGTTTTATAACTCTAGACTTTGGGAATATTCATATCACCTGGACACGTTGGAATGGTTGGACTATTGTGGAATTGGATGCACACCTCCCCCTCTATTCAAAACCCCCAAAATGGTTTTAGGCTGGGCTCGGGGTGCATGGTTTTGATAGTAGCACCACGGCCATATAAGGACCGGTCTTCGGGCCTCTGTTGCAAAGCACTACCATACTTCCACATGTCTAATGGGTAAGGCTTAGTTTGTGGCTCAGTCTGGTTATAAACAAAAGTACACGGATGGAGATGGACGAAGTCGGGGATCGATGGACATCTCTAGGGCAAATGAAGGCTACACGAGCTGCGGCTCGGTAGTCGAGATGTCATGGCACAGGGCCGGTGTCCTGCTGCTAGGGGCTCAATCTCGCCTGCCTGTCCCGGGGGTTCCGGCCGTAGGTGAGTTGGGTCGGTACTCTTGTCTATGGCTAGGATGGGTTGGAAACTATGTCACGTCTTCCGTCTGTATGCCGTGGTGGTATGTGGCACGTGGTTACGCGTGAGGAAGATGTGTCTTGTGGGTAAAGATGTACACCTCTGATCAGAGTATAATCTATTCGAATAGCCGCGCCCTCGGTTATGGGCAAGCCTAGCAATGTACCCAAGTTAGTGGTTTAATTCTTAAAACCTGCTTAACAACTAAAATATGGAATGGTTGGCCTGGGTTGGCTTGGGACGAGCTGGGACCCAGGGTCGGGTTGCCAGTTCGGTCTGAATCATCGTAGGCCTTGGGTTAAGGCAGGTTCGTGTGGGTTCACGGCCTTGTTTAATGATATTAAATAGTTTTAGGATCGTGTTTGAAATTTAGCTTTGAGCAACTAAGGGTCTTCTAAAATGCGGTTTATTGCAAAACCTAACCCCTATACTATAACTCCATTGTACCCCTTTGCATTTATGCTGCACTTGTGGATGTGTTTTGTTGAGTACGGTGGTTGTACTCAGTCTTGCTCAATTTTTTTCCCAACCTCAGAAGAGGAGCCCCTGGATGATGAAGGCTTTGGTGTCTAGCTCGTGCCTGCCGTCAAGCGCCTGTGGTCGTCGCCTTAGTCTTCCGCTGTTTTTCGTTGTCTTTGAGTGTGTTGGGCCGCCGCTGCCCATGTATTAATTAACTATTTACGCTTCCGCTTGTTAAACTCTGAATTGTATCAACATTTGGTGTACCTTGCCTCCTGGGACAAGGATTAATGCACGCACGTAAGGAATGCCTGTTGGGTTAATTCCGGTCGTGACAAGTTGGTATCAGAGCCTCCTTGACCCTAGGACGAGCCTTAGATCCCAAGCCTTAGCCATATTTTCGGAATATAAATCCTCTCTTATTTGTGAAAATCCTTTAGTCTCTCTCTGTCTTGCTGCTTCATTTATCATCTAAAAGCTGATCTCCAAAAATATTTTCTCTCTTTTGTTCTTGCTTGTAGATGGCCGGCAGCATCAACCGTCGTGGCCTGGATCTGACTGGCTTTGTTTTGGAGCTGCGGGGCATGTGCGTTGTCCTGGGATACCCGCATGGAGTGGATTACCAGGGCAAGCAGCTCCCGGAGCAGGAGGGTGATGATGCAGAGCCACACGCTGCCTGGGAGGTCACTGCAGTGATCCTCACTGGCTCTCCCGAGAGGACTTCCCTGGCAGTCACCGCGGGTGGAGATTCTTTCCCCGCCGCTTGCCAGAACGCCGCACTCCTCACCATCGGTACTCTTCATCAGCGCTACCCGGACGAGTTGCAGCACTCGCCCTACCGCTACCACCCTCGTCGCGGAGGAGCCCGCAACTACGCCACCTTCCGGGATGCTAGCCCGGAGGATGACGCCACCATCACGCACCTGGCGCGCATGGTGGAGGCGTACGACACGGCCCGCATCGACTTCCATCATATGGTGCGCCGTGGGATGGTCGAGAGTAACATGAAGATCCTGGAGCTGCGTCAGGAGAATCTGCAGCTGAAGAAGGACCTCGACGCACTGGAGGCGCAGCTTCGTCAGCTCAAGGTCGCCCAGGGAGAGGTCTGCCGTCCCACGCTCCGCCGCGTCTGCCGCAGCCAGAAGATCACCGCCCGCAAGAGCACCTCCAGGCCTGCGCTGGTTCATCAGTCCTTGGCGTGGACCTGCTTTGTGGAGACCCCTCGTGCCGAGCCCGCGCCCGTGGTTCCTCAGGAGGGGGAAACCTCCGGCGTTGGTAGCACGGAGGATGCGCTGCTGCTCACCTTCCGCCCTGGCCCGTCGCAGAAGTAGACGAGCAGTTAGTAGGCTCGCGCGTGTGTTCTTTTCGTTTGGTTTTCTGCTTGAGTCGTGTGGGGCATGGTTATACCGGTGTGTGGTATAACTGTGTTGGAGCCTGACTTTATTTTATTTGCTTAAGCAACCTGAACCTTAATGAACCAATTTAATAGCAGAAATAAATTCAAGAATTATGGTAGTCGTGGGTGGTTAGTTTTAATAGTCAGCTCTCTCTGTTTGCTGGTTCTGCGTGGGGTTTTCAGATGGTGACAACCAGGAGAACTGCTGCTACCGGTGAAGGCAACCAACCCGAAGGGAGCCACCCCAACATCCAAGGCGGCCCACCTCCACCTCCTCCTCCACCACCACCACCGCCACCTGACACCAACCCCATCCTGACCCAAATCATCGCTCAGCAGGCCAACATGATGGCTGCTTTCCTCCACCACATCCAAAATCCACCACAGCATAACGCTCCACCTCCACCACCACCCCCGCAACATTCTAAGCTCGCCGAGTTCCTCCGCATCCGCCCGCCTATCTTCTCTATCTCCAATAACCCCATGGATGCCTTGGATTGGTTGCATGCAGTGGGGAAGAAGTTAGATACCGTGCAGTGCAGCGACGAGGAGAAAGTCATCTTCGCCGCCCATCAACTGCAGGGTCCCGCATCTCTTTGGTGGGACCATTTCCAGGCTACGCAGCCCGAGGGGCAGCCTATTACCTGGGCCCGCTTCACTGCCGCTTTCCGGAGGACCCATGTGCCCGCCGGAGTCATGGCCCTTAAGAAAAGGGAATTCCGGGAGTTGAAGCAAGGCAACCGCTCTGTGATGGAGTATTTGCATGAGTTTAACAACCTAGCCCGGTACGCCCCGGAGGATGTTCGGGAAGATGAGGAAAAGCAGGAGAAGTTCTTGGCAGGGATGGACCCTGAGTTGTCCGTGCGTCTGGTCTCCGGGGATTATCCGGATTTCCAGCGTCTGGTGGACAAGAGCATCCGCTTGGAAGCCAAGCACAAGGAACTGGAGTCACACAAGCGTCGCTTGGCGAATTTTCGCAATCAACAGGGGGCCAACCAAAGGGTCCGCTACACCAATCCCTATCCAGGGGGATCCTCCTCGCAGCAGCAGCAGCAGCAATCTCGCCCCGCGCCCCGACCTCAATTCGTGGTGCGCGTCCCACAGCCGCAACAGCAGCAGAGTCAGCAAGGGACCCGTGCACCCCGTCCTCCTGCGCCAGCTGTGCAGCCTGGTCAAGGTCGCAGAGACGCTCAAGGACAGCAGCGTCTGTGCTTCAACTGCTTCGAGCCCGGCCACTATGCGGACAAATGCCCGAAGCCGCGGCGCCAGCAAGGCCAAGCGCCTCCCCGCCCCAACAACGGTGGTAAGGACGTCGCTCGGGGTCGTGTGAACCACGTGACTGCTGAGGATGTGCTGGCGACTCCGGACGTCATCGTTGGTACGTTCCTCATTCATTCTATCCCTGCTACCATTTTGTTCGACTCTGGAGCTTCCCACTCGTTTATATCTGTGTCTTTCGTGGGAAGAAATCAACTGGGGGTAGAACGGCTTAGGAACCCTCTGATCATCACCACCCCTGGAGGGGATATGACAGCAAAGTATTATAGCCCGGCCGTTCCTATAGAAATCCAGGGAATTCCTTTCCCCTCGGATCTGATTCTGCTAGACACCAAGAACTTGGACGTGATCCTTGGGATGAATTGGTTGGCCCAATTCCAAGGAGTAGTGGATTGCGCAAGGCGCACCGTCACTCTGTACCGAGGGCCGGAACAACCAGTTGTGTTCTTTGCACCCCCAACCTCTGTTGGCAGTTCAGAACTTCATCAGATAGGACTGTCAGAAATCCCCGTCGCCAGTGAATTCGGTGACGTATTTCCGGAAGAATTACCCGGTATGCCGCCCAAGCGGGAGATCGAGTTCCGGATAGATCTTGCTCCAGGAACAACTCCTCTGTACAAACGACCCTACCGTATGGCAGCGAATGAACTTGCCGAAGTCAAGAAGCAATTGGAAGAGCTGAAGGAAAAGGGGTATATACGGCCGAGCACTTCCCCCTGGGGTGCACCTGTGATTTTTGTGGAGAAGAAGGACAAGACAAAGAGGATGTGTGTTGACTACAGAGCTCTCAATGAAGTCACCATCAAAAATAAATACCCTCTTCCCCGGATCGATGATCTGTTCGATCAGCTTAAAGGTGCCACTATATTCTCCAAGATTGATCTTCGTTCTGGATATCACCAGTTGCGCATCCGTGAAGAAGACATCCCGAAGACCGCATTCACCACGCGATACGGACTGTATGAATTCACGGTGATGTCGTTCGGTCTGACCAATGCTCCTGCCTTCTTCATGAACTTAATGAACAAAGTGTTCATGGAATACTTGGATAAGTTCGTTGTGGTCTTCATTGACGACATCCTGGTGTACTCGCAATCAGAGGAAGACCATCAGCAGCATCTCCGTTTAGTGTTGGGAAAGCTTCGGGAGCACCAATTGTATGCCAAGCTTAGCAAGTGTGAGTTCTGGTTGTCCGAAGTCAAGTTCTTAGGGCACGTGATATCTGCAAAAGGAGTTGCTGTGGATCCCGAAACGGTGACCGCCGTCACCGATTGGAAGCAACCCAAGATGGTCACTCAAGTCCGTAGCTTTTTGGGTTTGGCAGGATATTACCGGAGATTCATCGAGAACTTCTCCAAAATCGCTCGACCCATGACACAGTTGTTGAAGAAAGAAGAAAAATTTGTGTGGAGTCCGCAGTGTGAGAAAGCATTCCAAACTCTCAAAGAAAAACTGGTTTCCTCGCCAGTATTAATCCTACCGGATACTCGCAAGGACTTCCTGGTGTATTGTGACGCTTCGCGCCAAGGATTGGGGTGCGTATTAATGCAGGAAGGTCATGTGGTAGCCTATGCCTCACGTCAGCTACGGCCCCATGAAGGCAACTACCCTACCCATGATTTGGAATTGGCCGCTGTGGTCCATGCTCTAAAGATCTGGCGGCACTATCTCATTGGGAATCGTTGTGAAATATATACTGATCATAAGAGTTTGAAATACATCTTCACTCAGTCGGATCTGAATCTTCGGCAAAGGAGATGGTTAGAACTCATCAAGGATTATGATGTGGGAATACACTATCATCCTGGCAAGGCCAACGTAGTCGCCGACGCTCTAAGTCGAAAAAGCCATTGCAACACCCTGGGTGTCCGTGGCATTCCACCGGAACTTAATCAACAGTTGGAAGCCTTGAACCTAAACATAGTTGGTCGTGGATTCTTGGCTACGCTGGAAGCCAAGCCCACCTTTCTCGATCAAATCCGCGAGGCTCAGAAGAATGATCCGGATATGCATGGGCTCCTCAAGAATATGAAACAGGGTAAAGCCGCTGGTTTCACAGAGGATGAACACGGAACCCTATGGAATGGAAATTGGGTATGCGTTCCAGACGTCAGGGAACTCAAACAGTTGATACTCCAGGAAGCCCATGAAAGCCCCTATTCCATCCATCCTGGCAGCACGAAGATGTACTTGGACTTGAAAGAGAAATATTGGTGGGTTAGTATGAAACGGGAAATTGCAGAGTTCGTGGCCCTTTGCGATGTGTGCCAGCGTGTCAAAGCCGAGCACCAACGACCGGTCGGACTCCTCCAACCATTACAAGTACCAGAATGGAAATGGGATGAAATTGGGATGGATTTCATCACCGGACTTCCAAAAACCCAAGGCGGATATGACTCTATATGGGTAGTTGTGGATCGGCTAACCAAGGTAGCACGGTTCATTCCCGTGAAGACCACCTATGGAGGGAACAAATTAGCTGAACTCTACTTCGCTATGATCGTAAGTCTGCATGGCGTCCCCAAGAAAATTGTATCAGATCGGGGAAGCCAGTTCACCTCTCATTTCTGGAAGAAACTCCAAGAAGAGTTGGGAACCCGATTAAATTTCAGCACCGCGTATCACCCACAGACAGATGGGCAGACCGAGCGTCTGAACCAGATCCTCGAAGATATGCTTCGCGCATGTGTCCTAGATTTTGGGAAGACATGGGATAAGAGTCTCCCTTACGCCGAGTTCTCCTACAATAACAGCTACCAAGCCAGCATACAGATGGCACCATACGAAGCGTTGTATGGCCGCAAATGCAGGACACCACTATTGTGGGACCAAGTTGGGGAAAGCCAAGTATTCGGGACCGATATCTTGAGAGAAGCTGAAGCGAAGGTCAGGACCATTCGGGATAATCTAAAGGTGGCACAGTCCCGGCAGAAGAGTTATGCAGATAACCGACGCCGTAACCTGGAATTCGCAGTGGACGATTTTGTGTACCTTCGGGTCACGCCATTGCGGGGTGTACACAGGTTCCAAACAAAAGGGAAGCTCGCCCCTCGGTTCGTGGGTCCTTTCCGCATCATTGCTCGACGCGGAGAAGTTGCTTACCAGTTGGAGCTGCCCGCCTCATTGGGCAACGTGCATGATGTGTTTCATGTATCGCAACTCAAGAAATGTCTTCGAGTGCCGTCCGAGCAGGCCGATTCAGAGCAAATTGAAGTTCGCGAAGACTTGACCTACGTAGAGAAGCCAGTGAAGATTCTGGACACTATGGAGCGCAGGACCAGGAACCGGGTGATCCGTTTTTGCAAGGTCCAATGGAGCAACCACACCGAGGAAGAAGCTACTTGGGAACGTGAAGACGAGCTGCAGGCCGCCCATCCCGATCTCTTCACCAGTTCTTCCGAATCTCGGGGTCGAGATTCCGTTTAAGGGGGGTAGGTTTGTCACGTCCCAAAATGACCCTAAAATACATCCTTTAAATTACGCCTAGAATAATTAAAAATCTTTGTGAAAGCCTCCAAAAATTAAAATGTGCAAAGTAAAAGTCAAATAAGGCTTGGAGGATTTTTGTATATTTCCTAAAAAGCCTAAAATGTGTAAATAAATTTTAGTGGAATTTTCAGAGCACAAATAATAATTATTAAGAAATAAACAAAGTTGAAAAGGTTTTATAAAAAGAAAACCCTAAAAATCACCCTCTCCCCTCTGATGGGCCGAATTCGGCCCATCTCTCTCTTTCTCCCCTCCCCTAATGGGCCGGTCTGGCCCATCTCCCTCTCTCCTCTTCCCCGCGGCCCACTCGGCCTCCTTGTCACGCCCAGAAATTTAACCCAAATTTCCAGACTATTTTGTGTATTAAATCCCTGTCCAGGACTAGCCAGGGCACACAAAACGACAAGTAAGATACAGTCCCAAACGAAAATAAAGCGTAAAATACTTACAGAAGAGGCACTTAGTCCTCACACCGAAACAAAAGCAGCAGCAGCAGCGGAAAAAGGCGATCCTAGCGGGGCTTCAGCTCCACTCCACAGGCAAAACTCAACTGGGGTCTGAGCCTTGGTCTTCTAACCTCGTCTTCAGCTCAGAAGCACTACACTTCTGAAAAGGGGGAAATAATAGCAAGACTGAGTACAACCACCGTACTCAGCAAGCCACCTCAACGATGCAGACGTGCAAGGGGATACAAGGAGGGGTTTGTGGCTATTTGCATAAAGGCAGTTGTAAAACACTTTATTGAGCAAAACAGTAAAACAGTTGAGTAATTAAAGTAACATTAAATCTCCACTGATCAACGCTACACCACGTTGAGCAGGCCCAACCAACCCACCTGAAGTACAGAGCATTGGGTCAATTTATTAAAGTGGGACTAATCACGGTGAATCTGGTCGACCGCCCATAACCGCGGGCACGGCTATTCGAATAGTTTTACTCTGATCAGAGGTGTACAACTGTACCCACAAGACACAGCCCCACGACACGTTACCGTGCACCGACATGCCACCACGACATATCGGAAAGAGGCCGTGACAGGACCCTTCGCATAACCCCCTCTAGCCAAGCACACCACACCTCAGGTTTCACCCCCACGGCGCTTCGGAGGTGGAGAGGGGAAATGGAGCGGTGGACGGGGTGCGCACGGCAGCTACGGTGCCGGGGAAGGCGACGGCGCAGTGCGGGGTGAACGGGAGCGGCGGCGCGGCGCGGCTGAAGTTCGCCGGAGAGCGGCGGCGCGTGGGCTTGGCGCGGGGAGCGCGAGGGAGGGCGCGACGGCTTGGGGACTTGGGGAAAAATGGGAGAGGGGGCCCCGGGGATGCTTTTTATAGGTCCGGGAGGTGGAGATCGTGGCCGTGGCGGGCGGCAACGGCCGGCGGATGGTGCTCCGGCGACGTGGGTGAGTGGGGCTCGAACGGCGCCGATTTTTGGGGGAAAATGGGGGAGAGAGTGGAGGAAGGGGAGGACGTGCGGTGGACCGCATCCACACGCGCGCGGGAGCGGGGAGACGCGCGGAGGAGGCGGCGTCGTGGGGCGGCTCGGGCGGCCATGGCGGTTGCCGGCCCGGGCTGGAGGTTGGGGGGTGACCCCGACAGGTGGGGCCCACCTGTCGGCGGCTCGGGGAGAGGAGGAAGGAGGAGGGAGGTGAAACGGACTTGCGCGAAGGAGGGGGCAAGCCGGGCCGACGGCCCAAAGAGAAGGGAGGGAGGCCGGCCGGGAGAGGGAGAGAGAGGGCGCGGGCCGCGGGAGTTGGGCCGAAAATGGCCCAAGAGGGAGAGAGGAGGGATTTTTATTTGGTTTTCTTTTTATTTGATTGATTAGTTGAACTTTGTGACATTAAAATTATTTATTGAGCTCCGAAAATTCACGGAAAAATCCGGAGAGTGTTTTAGGGCACAAAGAATACTACAAAATATTCTCGGCCAATGATTTTTAAGGGAAAATTTTAATTCTCCCAATATTTCACTTGATTAAATTGCTTTAACTTTTATTTAATTTCTAGAAAATGCATTATTAAATGATTTTTAATCCCGAACGAAAATCGGGGCGTTACACTCCTCCCCGCTCGCGCGCCGCTGACGGGCGCGCCCGCCCGCCACCCTCGCTGACGGGTGGGGCCCACCCGTCATCCCCTTCCTCCCGCCGCCCCCGCCGCCTCGACCGCGCCTGGCGCCGCCGCCGCCGCGAATCACGCCGCCTCCCGCCGTCCCCGCGCGCAATAAAGAGGGGGAAATTATTCCCCGTGATTCCCTCCCCCGTTTCCCCCACTTTCCCCTCTCTCTCTCGCATTCAAACGGCCGAAATCCGTTTCCCCTAATCTCGCCGGCGTCATCAATGGCGGCCGGGCCTTCCGCGCCCGTTTCCTCCTCCTCCGGCCGCCTTCTCTCCCTCCCAACCCTATATAAACTCTCCCCGAGCTCCCCACCACCGTTTCCGCCACTCACCGCTCTCTCTCCTCGCCGGAATCGAGCTCGCGCCGTCGCTCTCCCTCTTCGCCGTCGCCGCCGAGCTCCGGTCCGCCGCCGTCGTCGCCCCGGACCACCTCCCACCTCGGCGCCGCCTCCTTCGGCTTCGCCGCACCCTCGTCGACCTCGTCCACCCCTCCGTTTCGCTCGCCGACCGCCGGAGCGCCGACGTCCCCGTCGACCCGAGCCGCGCCGCCGCCTTCCTCCGCTTCGGTCGCCGTTTCCTTCGTCGCCGTCGACCCGGGGTGAGCCGTGGACCGCCGCCTCTCTTTCCCCTTCCCTCCCTCTCTCTCGGCCGCCGCTCCGCCGTGCCTATGGCCGCCGCCGGCGACCATAGGGGCGCGGGCGCGCCGCCTCCCGCCGGCCGAGCCGACGAGGCCGCCTTCGGGCGCGCCTAAGCGGCTGCCGCGTGGGGCCCGGCCGTCAGCCGCCCGCGCCCTCGAGGTGCGGCTGACGCGTGGGGCCCACGGCGCCGGCCGGTGTGAGCCGGGTGCACCCGGTCCACCGTGGACCGTGAGGCTGCCGCGTGGGCCCCACTCCCGTGGACCCGGTCCGCGTGCCCTCTCTCTCGGCTGACGCAATAAATCCTATTTTTAATTAAAATTTAAATGAAGAAATTCGCAAATATTCACATTAAGAGCATATAAACTTCAAATGGCTATAACTTGGCCATTTGAACTCGGAATTGGACCGTTCAAGTCTCTAATTTTTCCTTAAGAAGTCAAGAACCCATTTTTGTGCTTTGTTACTGCTGGTTATATGGAGTTTATTAGAGTAAAAGCCATTTTCTTTTCCGTTGGTCGTGTAGACGCTGCAGCTTCGGAAGATCCGCTCTACGTGGAAGTTGAAGCCGACGCTTGGGAAAGCGAGCAAGGCAAGTCACATCATTCTTTGAACATATTGGATCCCACTTTGCGAAATTACTTTGATTTAAATTATTGCATTATCGCTTTATTAAAATTCCCGCGTTATCACTGTTTTATTTAGCCATGCCTATTTACCTTTGTTATGACCTTAGTATTATTGTTATTGTTATTATTACCTTGTTCACCCTAGAATAAACAAAACCCCAACTAGTGGGCACTCTATTCATGGTTCCACTAGTAAGAATTTAGGTAGATGCTTCGCTGATTAATTAGGCAACATTAGGTGGTTTTATAACTCTAGACTTTGGGAATATTCATATCACCTGGACACGTTGGAATGGTTGGACTATTGTGGAATTGGATGCACACCTCCCCCTCTATTCAAAACCCCCAAAATGGTTTTAGGCTGGGCTCGGGGTGCATGGTTTTGATAGTAGCACCACGGCCATATAAGGACCGGTCTTCGGGCCTCTGTTGCAAAGCACTACCGTACTTCCACATGTCTAATGGGTAAGGCTTAGTTTGTGGCTCAGTCTGGTTATAAACAAAAGTACACGGATGGAGATGGACGAAGTCGGGGATCGATGGACATCTCTAGGGCAAATGAAGGCTACACGAGCTGCGGCTCGGTAGTCGAGATGTCATGGCACAGGGCCGGTGTCCTGCTGCTAGGGGCTCAATCTCGCCTGCCTGTCCCGGGGGTTCCGGCCGTAGGTGAGTTGGGTCGGTACTCTTGTCTATGGCTAGGATGGGTTGGAAACTATGTCACGTCTTCCGTCTGTATGCCGTGGTGGTATGTGGCACGTGGTTACGCGTGAGGAAGATGTGTCTTGTGGGTAAAGATGTACACCTCTGATCAGAGTATAATCTATTCGAATAGCCGCGCCCTCGGTTATGGGCAAGCCTAGCAATGTACCCAAGTTAGTGGTTTAATTCTTAAAACCTGCTTAACAACTAAAATATGGAATGGTTGGCCTGGGTTGGCTTGGGACGAGCTGGGACCCAGGGTCGGGTTGCCAGTTCGGTCTGAATCATCGTAGGCCTTGGGTTAAGGCAAGTTCGTGTGGGTTCACGGCCTTGTTTAATGATATTAAATAGTTTTAGGATCGTGTTTGAAATTTAGCTTTGAGCAACTAAGGGTCTTCTAAAATGCGATTTATTGCAAAACCTAACCCCTATACTATAACTCCATTGTACCCCTTTGCATTTATGCTGCACTTGTGGATGTGTTTTGTTGAGTACGGTGGTTGTACTCAGTCTTGCTCAATTTTTTTCCCAACCTCAGAAGAGGAGCCCCTGGATGATGAAGGCTTTGGTGTCTAGCTCGTGCCTGCCGTCAAGCGCCTGTGGTCGTCGCCTTAGTCTTCCGCTGTTTTTCGTTGTCTTTGAGTGTGTTGGGCCGCCGCTGCCCATGTATTAATTAACTATTTACGCTTCCGCTTGTTAAACTCTGAATTGTATCAACATTTGGTGTACCTTGCCTCCTGGGACAAGGATTAATGCACGCACGTAAGGAATGCCTGTTGGGTTAATTCCGGTCGTGACACCGCTGCTGACGACGGCGATGACGGCGGGGCGGTTTGGAAGGGCGCGGCGACACGGCGGCAGGCGCGGGGCAGGCACTGACGGCGGCGGCGACTGGCCGGTCGGCCACCACGGCGCGCGCGCGGGGATTTTGAACGGGCGGCGCGGGAAGCGGCAGCGAAGGCAGGGGGAAGGCGGTGCGCGGCGCGGCTCTCGCGCTTGCGCACGCGCACGCGCGGCGCGGCGCGGGGGGCGGCGCGAGAGAGAGAGGGAAAGGGATAGGGATCGGGAGGCAGAGAGAGAGAGAGAGAGAGAGAGAGAGAGAGAGATGGGCCGAGAGAGAGAGGCCGGCCCACGAACTCAAGGGAGGCAAAATAGACTTTTGCAGAGGATTTGATTTGGAAGGAATTGGATTCGGGATTTGAATTCGACGGTGGATCGGGGATCCGAGATCAGGGATTGGCACTGAGACTGACGACAAGCAAAGAAACGGATTTCGCAATTAGGGTTTTTAGAATTTAATTTTCCCGCTAGGCGCCACGACGGAACGGGCGCTACAGCTGCCGTCGTCGTGCCGCCGCGCCGCCGCCTTCGAGCCGCCGCGCCGCCGCCATGAAGCCGCCGCGCCGCGCCGTGACTTGCGCCGCCGTCGCAATCGTCGCCGCTGCCGCCACTGTCGGTAAGCCGCCGCCCCCCCCTCGCGTCCACCGCCGCCGCCGCCCGGGTGGGCAAGGAGCCGAGAGAGAGAGAGGGAGAAAGGAGCCGGGAGGGAGAGAAGAGAGAAAAAGAAAGAAAGAAAGGAAAAGAGAAAAGAAAGAAAAGGAAAAAGGAAAAAGTCATTTTTACATGTTTTTTCCTGAAATTGCTAAACAATATATTATATGGTGCATGTTTTGCAAATACTTTTTATATAAAAGTTTTTTTTAGAAAGATCAACTAAATTTATTTTTGCTTTTTAATATTTAATACTCAATTAAACATGTGCTAATGACTTGCATTATTCCGAGTGCCTACATAAACTCACCCAATAAGCTTGATCGAACGAAGTTTAAAGTAGGAGATAAAGGACAACGACACGATGTAAAAATAATATATTTGATATTTAATTTCTAATAATATATAAATAAAGAAAAAACAGTACATAATAAATTTACTAACCTCATTTTAATATATTAGTTTTTTTTACAGTATGGAATGAGTAATTTTTGAGGGTGCTATTTATAACTGGGTTTTTTCATTTTCAAAACGCAGGTCTAATAGTGTACTTCCTCCGTATCACCATGTAAGACTTTCTAGCATTACTCACATTCATTTAGATGTTAATGAATCTAGACATATATGTGTTTATATTCATTAACATCTATATGTATATAGGCAATGCTAGAAAGTTTTACATTGTGAAACGGAGGGAGTACATGTTATGTTTTTTTCTTTTTCCGGGGGTACGTACGTGTGTGTGTTTTTTTCTATATAGTATTCGTATGTGACTGGGTACGTACATATTTTCTTTTTGTCAAATAGTGTACGTGTTATGGTTTTTTTTTTCTTCTCCGCCGGCATGAGAAGTGAAAGAAAAGCGTACACACACAAAGGGGAAACGGAGGTCAGATGGATACGTGGATAGTACGTACGCTACGGAGGGATCATACTTGCGTTGGACGGATGGATCGAGATTTTGATTTCCTTTTAAGATAAATCTAACGATGAAAATTAATGGGTCCACCAAATTAAAGGAAAATCGACGGTCAGATTTCTCTATTTTAATAGAGTGACATGTGGCGACTCGAGAGCGTTTATAGGATGCCACATGTCGATTTAGGAGCGTTTGTAGAAAGTTTAATGGACTTTTAGTATATAATAGATAGATAGATATGAATGTGGGAAATGCTAGAATGCCTTATATTGTGAAACGGAGGGAGTAATACGTTTAACTGCAGTTCTCAACATCTCTCGACGAGCAAGCTGTTGCTGCTGCTGCAATTCGGCCTGCAATTCAAGTGCAGCAATATGTTGTGTGCAATTTGTGCATTAGTGCACAAGTTGAGAATGGTAATATTATTTCACTCGGAAGAGATGGAACAGTTGCGAAATGCAGAACCACTCGGTTCAGAGGAGAATAGTCCTGGACAAAAGGACAGAAAATGGTCCAATGGTGAGCATTGATCATTTTTACAGTGAATGGTGAGCAACTGATCAGCATCGACCATGGTGAAGCTGAACCTGATAAGTCGACAGCACTAGGGGTGATGATCCTAGCCACCCATAAATCCTTTCTTGTATGTTTCCTAACATATATAAGTCAGCAAGTCAAATGTTCTTATCGTTTTCTTTAGTCGATGGTTTATCGATTCTGACATCAAGACAAGAAGCCAACATACTGGTTCATCGATTCTGACATCAAGACAAGAAGCCAACATACTGCTAGCCATGTTCCTTTCCTCTTGGCTCACATACGGCCATTTGAATGGATTAGATTCAGAAATAATACAATATCTCGTCTTTCTTTCTTACTTACATGAGTTGGCCGGTGCGCAACTCTGCCGCCGGCTACCGCCTGCTGCGTAGGGATACAAGTGGTTAGTCCCGCTACCCGTATAAAAACCTGCTTGCTAGTATATTTTTCGTATGGTAGTACGAAATTTAGAAGAAAAAATGAACTAGAAGTGGGATAAGCGGGACAAAAAAAAAGCCCGCTTGCCCGCCCCGCTTGCATCCCTATGCTGCGCGCCAGGTTGAGCTCCTCGGCCGCGAGCGTGCCCCGGTTCCACTACGCCGCAGCTCTCCCTCCGCTCGCGCCTTCCTTCGTGCCCGATAGAGGCGACCGCGCCCTCTGGACCCCCTCACCCACCTCCGTGCCCCACGCCGGTCAGGCGGCCAACACGCGCCTCCTCCGCCGTTGTCGACGTTTGATGTCGCGATTCCGGTATTTGCATAGTATGGGGATCGTTGGTACTAGGATATTCACGAGACTGAGGTAAAAGAGATGGGGACGAGGATTTTTATACAGGTTCGGGCCCCTGAATTGTCAGGTAATAACCCTACATCCTGTTGGCCGAAGCCGGTATTGCTCTTATTCACCATAATCACACCAGTACAATATGTGGGGTAGCCTATCTAATTGTTGTCGACATGGCGGTCTGAAGGTCTGACTCGTAGTCGACAACAGGGTAATCTTTCTCCTCGAATCCGTGCCCGGCGAGATCAGAGATAGCGCTTTCGTCTCTCCTGACAGTATCCGGAGACACCGTAGGGGACTAGCCATGCTTATCCCTGAAGTCGATATCCAACGTCTTGTCTTGGCGTATGTTGGCTTGTATGTTGTGGCTTCTGTTGTTCTGTGTCCCCTCTCCTCCTAGGGGCCTTGTATTTATACCCATAGGTGTCCCCTTGTCCAAGTAGAACTAGGGAAACCAATATGGATATAGTCCGAGTAGTCCTTGTCGTTTCCATGTAGAACTCTGGTTGTCTTTCCTTATCCAGAACTCCCTCCATATCTGAAGTCAGTTTCCGTATAAGACATGGTATGTGGTGGGTCCTGCCGAGATGTAGTCGACTACTATTAGGTATGTGGTATCCATAACCCTGACAGTAGCCCCCGACTTCAATGCAAATGAACGAATTCATATTCTCGACCGCTGACCATGGAGTAACTGTTATCGAGCTCAAGTGACCGTTCTCGGTGAGTTCGGAGATAACGTTAGACTTCCTTTATCAGCCTCGTGCGGGCACCTAAAGGGTTTGTCTGAGTCCATCTCCAACGTCAACCAAGAAAGTACAGAACATTTGACTAAGTCTCCCGTCTTGCTGTAATCGAGAATTTGGATTGAAGTCAAGAAATTTTATCTCGGCGGGTACTCCATCTCTTCATTCTATATTCCTTGCCGAGATCCACCAACTGTTCTCGAGCGATCGAGAAGGCGTAGAATCTGCGACGGAGCCTTGTCAACATTTGTCGTACTCGCCTTAGTCGATCTTGGTGTAGAACCATAGAGACATGGAGTCTTCCACAATGTCGAATAGAATTTTCCTGAAATCAATACTCAGAAAAGAATATCAAATAGAAATAGCCCCGGGCGAACGCTCAAAGGGTGACATGTTATAGTATTTATGGAAAACTGAAAATGAGTTAAATTTACAGACCAATGTTTTGTATATGAGCGCCTTCTCTCTTACTGACTTCGATCAGTCAGTTTGTTGAGTCATACACTCTCCCTAGCCCCTAGCCTTGTCGTCGGAGAATCGTTCTCGAAGGAGAAGGCTCTTGGACCCTTGACCTGCCTTGGTTGAACAAGCACTAATCCTAGCCCCCAGTCGTGAAGTTGGAAAATCCAATTTCCGATTACACGGCTTGGTTAATACGCACGGCGAGAACTCTTACACGACCAGATCTTACGTGGTCTTTTGTCTCTACAGGATCCGACAAGGCCTTATCGGCTCTGGGCGTCCCCAGCCGAAGTTCCCTTAGGTTCCTCGGAGGCCTTGTCAAGACGGCATAAAGGGACATGAGGATAGGTTTCAATGCTAGGTGTCGTCGTGGTAAGGGATCTCTGGGTAAAACACTTGGCAATATTGTGTACCTGATATCAACTTTGTTCGAGTAGAGGTAATGGGAGGATCGCTACACCGTTGGTCAAAAACCAGTTGTAGCCCCAACTCGACCACTTGAAACAAAGGTAGTGGGAGAATCGCTACACCGCTGGTCGAGGACTAGGTAGTAGTCGTAACTCGACCACTTAAAGTGGAAATAGTGGGAGAATCGCTACACCTCTGGTCGAGAACCAGGTAGTAGTCTTAACTCGACCACTAGAAGTAAATGTACGAGAGATCGCTACGATTAACTGGTTGAGAACCAGTGAGTAGGTGTCTCTCGACCATTTGGAGTTGGTACGAGGGCCGTTATGCTGCCGGTCGAAGACTAGTCGTAGCTGTCCCTCAACCATCCGAAGTCATCTGAAGTCATCGTGCGAGGACCGTTACGCTATTACCGTAGTCGTACCTCGACCATCAGGATTTAAGGCGCGAGAGATCGCTACGTCCTACTGGTTTGAGAACCATGAGTAGAATTATCTCTCGAGCACCAATGGAAGCTACGGTGCGAGAGATTGCTACGGTTTACTGGTTCGAGAACCAGCGAGCGAGTAGAATTATCTCTCGAACACCAATGGAGGTTGCGGTGCGAGAGATTGCTACGTACTGGTTCGAGAACCAGCGAGCGAGTAGAATTATCTCCCGAACACCAATGGAAGTTGTGGTGCGAGAGATCGCTACGTACTGGTTCGAGAACCAGCGAGCGAGTAGAATTATCTCTCGAACACCAATGGAGGCTGTGGTGCGAGAGATTGCTACATACTGGTTCGAGAACCAGCGAGCGAGTAGAATTATCTCTCGAACACTAATGGAAGTTTGCGGTGCGAGAGATTGCTACGTACTGGTTCGAGAACCAGCGAGCGAGTAGAATTATCTCTCGAGCACCAATGGAGGCACTAGAGTTGGTTTATTACATGTGCATCTCATGTGGCCAGCATGACTCACATACCCAACTTATAGCATATCCGGATGTCCGTTCGCAATCATATCGGGTGATCAAGCCGACGACGTTCGCGAGGAATTATCCGTTAACAACCTTTTCTCGAGTAGCTCAGCCATGGCTGGTGCTATAAGATAGGTCGTCGGTCTTCGTTGGTAGGTTGGGCGCGACGACTCTGCATTTGTCGAGATCGTTCTCGATAATGGGGTGTACTTGACCACAACCTACTCGAGTGCTCAATTGTTCCTGAAAAATATTTTCTAGAAGGCAAGACATATAGTAGAGAATATCGAGTATGTACTCAAAAAAACTGCATCTTCTAGTATTATCAGGATATAACGAGCAGATGTAAATATCAGGCATTACGTGAACCGTAAACAAGCTTGATTTGTACAAAATAAAATAGAGCGAGTCCCCAGCATTAAACCGTAGTCGGTTTAACATCAGGGACACTCGCACAACAAATATTGTACAAAAAGCATGCTCTAGGTAAACATAATTAATCTGACAATATCTGAAAATAGGTACGGTAAATTGTATATAAAATATTGCGTACCTTTGTAGATATATGCCGGATATATCTACGGAATAAGTAGATCAATTAAATTAATTATTCCACTAATTACCTTAATTATCCTTGGCCGGTCAATGCACAGACCGTAGCTCTGTACATACCAATATGCATCAGCGTACACGGGTGCTGGTCACGGTAGAGTGCATCCGATGCATGCGAGGTGAAGTAGGGATGTCACGTGGCGCCATGCGATCGGGCAGGAAATCATGGATTAATTGATCCAATTAGTTTCCTGTTGTCTCATCGGAAGTCCTAGTCGGCTGCGATCTGCTGCTTCCACTCGGGATGACCGAGTCTGATACGAGGAGGTAGTCGATCTGGCCGAGCCTTCATGATGGATAATATCAAAACGCCGTTCTCCGTGTCGGTGACGTCTTCGAAGCTTGGTCGATCTCGAGAGATCGAATTGTTGATGACGATGGTTCCGATCTCGTCGGAAGACATACTCCGGTCGGGTTAGATCTCCCCACAGCCGAAGTTATCGAGCAGCTTGTTGTTGGAGAATCCATCTCTTAAACCCATCACGTCGAAATCCTGAAGCACCAAAATCCCCCTACCTGGCGCGCCTCTGTCAACGTTTGATGTCGCGATTCCGGTATTTGCATAGTATGGGGATCGTTGATACTAGGATATACGCGAGACTGAGGTAAAAGAGATGGGGACGAGGATTTTTATACAGGTTCGGGCCCCTGAATTGTCAGGTAATAACCCTACATCCTGTTGGCCGAAGCCGGTATTGCTCTTATTCACCATAATCACACCAGTACAATATGTGGGGTAGCCTATCTAATTGTTGTCAACATGGCGGTCTGAAAGTCTGACTCGCAGTCGACAACAGGGTAGTCTTCTTCCTCGAATCCGTGCCCGGCGAGATCAGAGATAGCGTTTTCGTCTCTCCTGACAGTATCCGGAGACACCGTATGGGACTAGCCGTGCTTATCCCTGAAGTCGATATCCGACGTCTTGTCTTGGCGTATGTTGGCTTGTATGTTATGGCTTCTGTTGTTCCGTGTTGTCCGTGTCCCCTCTCCTCCTAGGGGGCCTTGTATTTATATCCATAGGTGTCCCCTTGTCCAAGTAGAACTAGGGAAACCAATATGGATATAGTCCGAGTAGTCCTTGTCGTTTCCATGTAGAACTCTGGTTGTTTTTCCTTATCCAAAACTCCCTCCATATCTGAAGTCAGTTTCCGTATAAGACATGGTATGTGGTGGGTCCTGCCGAGATATAGTCGACTACTATTAGGTATATGGTATCCATAACCCTGACAGCCGCCCATGTAACCCTAGCCGCGCGTGCGTGCGTGCTGTGGGGAAGCGGCGCGCGGGCGTGTATTGGTAAATAACAGTGGCAGATAAGTCTTCCCTCTCTAAATTTATTTTTTTATTTTCTTCTAAATCTATTCCTCACGGTGTGAATACAATAGGGCTAGAACAGTGGCAGATAAGTCTTCCCTCTCTAAATTTATTTTTTTATTTTCTTCTAAATCTATTCCTCACGGTGTGAATACAATAGGGCTAGACGGCCAGTTCGATTTTAAAAAAGAGGGTCAAATGAACAAAGTTAAAAATATAGGGTCAAATTTATAGTTAGACTTTA
Organism: Oryza glumipatula; assembly: GCA_000576495.2. NCBI lineage: Eukaryota > Viridiplantae > Streptophyta > Magnoliopsida > Poales > Poaceae > Oryza > Oryza glumipatula. Next base: position 29,572,802 of record CM002514.2, read on the forward strand.
AAATAGAGTGAAAAAAAGCAATTGTCTCTTTGTCGTTTTCCATATATATGGTCGCCAATATTTCAGGGCTAGCCCAGCCTTGGCTGGCCAATCAAAGTTTCTCCAATTCTCTCTCAGTTCTATCTTGGTATATCAGATCCTCATCATCAAGAGATATTTTTCTTAACCAGCAGAAAAAAATTCGTCCCCATCTTCGAATTTGGACGAAATACATTGAAATGCTTTTAAATTTAGCATTAATAATATCTTCAAATCTGTCCAAAAAACAACATCGGTAGTGTGCACTTAGAATCAGTGGAGAATGGACAAGAGGCTAGAAAACAACCCAATGGTTAGCATTGATCATGATGAAGTGTTAAGTATATATATGGAAGTTAGAGTTATATTAGATATAATTGATTTCTATCATAGTCTTACTAGTCTTACTTATTTTTAATCTTTTCTTATTTCTACCTAAGCATATATTCTACATATACCATTGCCCTGAGGCCCAATACAACAAATCCAATATTCACAATATATGTCCTCCCATTCTATTCAACACGAACCTGAGCCTCATATGTCGACATGATAGGGTTGATGAACATGTATATTACTTCCTCCGTTTCACAATGTAAGAATGCTATAATGTCGACATTATACCATTTCCCATATTCATATTGATGTTAATGAATTTAAATAGATATATGTCTAGATTCGTTAACATCAATATGAATGTGAAAAATGCTAGAATGACTTACATTGTAAAACGGAGGGAGTATTAGACATGCTTTTTACCCTCTCCAGTGGTCGCCACCCTCCCCAGCCTTTTCCTTTTTTCTTTCTCACTTTTGTAATCTCTTAGCCTTCACGGCTATTATACAGTATTTTCCTCTCCTTCTCCTTTAATACAGATACACCATGCTGGGGTTTAAAAAAAGACAGTGATAGAGTATTTTGTTGAACTTAGTCACCCATAATTCCAGCTACATTTATCATCATAGAAGGAACTTTCATGCATATGCTGCCATAAGTCAATAAGTCAACGTTTTTATCGTTTTGTACAATGGTTCATCGATGCTGACACCTGACATCGATACCGGCCGGCAAGAACAAACTGATTGCAACTAGAAGGGAAAATATCAGAAACAAGAAGCTTTAGCTTTGTTCACCTACCTACTATACCATCACGAGCTTTAATACCGGGTAGCAAACCTTCCCATATTTATATATGCGATTTCATTCATATAATATATACTCCCTCCGTATTTTAATGTACGACGCCGTTGACTTTTTGACAAACGTTTGACCTTTCGTCTTATTCAAAAAATTTATGTAATTATAATTTATTTTATTGTGACTTGATTTATCATCAAATGTTCTTTAAGCATGACATATATATTTTTATATTTACATAAAATTTTTTAATAAGACGAGTGGTCAAACGTTGGTTAAAAAGTCGACGGCGTCATATATTAAAATATGGAGGGAGTATAAGCCAATGGATGCATGGCTTTGTCATGTGGATGAGATTTAGCTCTCCCTCATCTCACCTCAGGCCCGTCAACTCGTCTCAGGCTACTAAATAGTAGTGTAGTACCTTACACGAACTTCACAAATCTCACAGCCATCTCCTGTCCTCTTTGTGCAACCGCATGAGAGCCCAGCAAATCTCGTACAGTATATGGAATCACCAGGAGTGCGCTGATCATCGTCTTCCTCACGATGGGGGATGCCATGGTTAGCTGCACAAAAGGCATCTCTCCAGTGAGGTGAGCCTCCCTCACGACGTACGTCCACTTGAACATTTTTTTTGTTCTTGTTTAAAATTATGTGTAGCGATTATACTTGTGTTCTTGTATAGCAATTCTACAAAACTAAAGGTACTATTTGATTCAACAAAACCTGCGAACAGTATCCAAAGGGGGGCAAAATTGAAGGGGAAAATAAGGGGTTGTATGCACGATGAGTTTTTCTTCTTTTTGCACAATTTACAATTGTACGATGCTTTGGTATAGTAGGAGAGCCTAGCCGTTCAAAAGCATCTTGCATAAACAGAAACTTTTAAACAAACTACCCTTGCTAAGGCTCATCAGTACGCTGATCAAATGTACTCGGTAAGGGATGGATATTTTCAAGTGGAGCTAATCATCATCTTCACGGTTGCTTTGAGAACCATATGATGACTAAGCCTTATCATCAAGTATACAGACAATCGACATGCCTTTTAAGAACTTTTTTTTGGGTCATGCCTGATAACTTCTACCTTACGTACTACATTATTTGTGTAAGGCACAATCACATGGAGTTGGTAGCATTATGCTCTCATGAGAACATTAAATTTCATCAACTTACATAGTACGGACTATTTACTTCCAAGTTGTGCTCCTTGCATCCTTGATTAATGGGAACAACTCAGCTCATGGAATCTCAAAGTAAATGGATCACATTGCCTACTAATATTAGCAATATATTACTCCTACATCTCATGTCTTGTCCTGTTCAATACACCTAGGCACTTGACAATTGGTGACAGTTGCAGTTTTCCATGTTGCTAATTACTCCCTTAGAGGGGTACATCAGAGTCAACACAATGGAAGGGGAAAAACTAAAAAAGCATCCGCGACTTTGTAGACTTGTATGCAGTCTTCATACTTTATAATGTCTCATTGTACGTTCTTGATGTGATGCAAGACCGGTTTCTCTCTAGTGTCCAGCCATCCCTCTGCTTAATACAGAGTTCATCTCTCTTCTTTGAAAAAAAATAGAGTTCTTCTCTCTTCCTAGCTCTTCTCTTGATTTGTCCATGTTGACCATGTCGCCGAAGATCCATGATCAACGTGGCCATTTCTGTTCTTATTGAAGTTTTTTTACTGAAGAGATCTTGTTGTTGGGAGTTGGGACTTGGGAGGGACCAATTTTTCTGAACATATAGCACTCTCCTTCAGTCCTTCTGCAGCACTCTGACCAATGGCATGATAATTTGTATCCATATTCAGGTTATTTCTCTTATTCTTTGGTTCATATGGCGTAACCTTAATTTCTTCTTTTCCATTGATGTGTTTTACTTCTAACCATTGGTTGCACCAGCTTTCTATTAATGAACTTGCAATTCACCTGTTCTTTTATTTTTCTTCTCTTTGCAGGTGATCTCAGGTTTTATCTTGGTGGTTTCCTGCTGAACCTTCTGCTATCGATCCATCGAAAAATCTAGTGAGTTGATAGTTGCAGGAAACTGATGCTATCAATCCGTTGAAAAATCAAATGGGTCGATAGTTGCAGGAAACTGATTTTGCAAGACTATAGCTAATTCTTACCGTCGGCATAGGATTAATGCCGGAAATAGGTCTGTAATGAAAGGTAATGCTTCTTCACATCTTGGCTCTTTATGTTGAATGATTTTAGTAAAGTGAAAGATTCTTTCTCTAGCTACTGTTTTGTGTGATCCCGACTGTGCTTTCTGGGTAGCAGCAACTACAGTTGAACTATTAACATATTTTTCACTTTTTGCACTTCAATTAAGCAGTGTCTCAAGTTATCTAAACATATTATACTTTTTCTACAATCAAAATTTGGTGAAATTGTGGTGATTGGATTATTATCGTTAGGTAGATACAATTATAGTTTGAATTCCATAATCTTTTTCTCATGTTTTCTAAACAAACAAACAAACAAACGGTTTAATTTGCTGTCCTAATATATATAGATGTAAAATGGGGGGAAGAAAAATTTTTGCGCATGCGGTGGCTAGGAATCGAACTCCTGTTGGAAACTTGCAAACACACAACGCTAGCCAGTATTCACACCCACGTTTTTCATTATAAACATATTAGTTATATGCAGAAGTTTCATCGTTTCTTCTACATATAGTGAAATATAGTGTAATCATACTGTAATTAAATTTAAATATATTCTGAAGAAAAGTCAGAATGTTGTATAGCTACTCTCATAAACAAAAAAGGAAAAGGGATAGCCCGGTTCACAGGCTAAGTCCATCGTCGCTTGCGGGTCAACCCCTATGCATTTGCTGCTTGTCGCCCTCACCTCTGTTGAGATTTGTTCCGGTCCAACAAAAAGTACCTCGAGGTATAGTACCGGTACCTCACGGTACCAAATCGTTTTCGATCGTTGGATTTAACCTCTTTAACAATACTCATCCTGCTCAGCTAGATCTAACGATCATAAACGTTTTGGTACCGTGAGGTACCGGTACCTCGAGGTACTTTTGGTTGAATCGGAGTAAATCTCGTAGAAAGGAGGAAGTGAGAGAAATAGAGATGGACGACTTGCTGTGATACCGGTATTTTCTTGCTGCTGCTTTAATTTTTTGTATGCAAATTTGGTGATTCATGTGGATTCGCCAATTTAGTCACAAACATGTGATTCACGGCACAAGGAAAAATACCGTTAGTAGAGGTACCAGTGACCAAGTTTGGTTTAGGGTTTCGGGTTCAGCCATTCTAGCTCTACATCTATATAATGTGCATACACTTCACCTTTCTTTTCTTTCCTCCCTTTGTTGCAGTTGTAGAAGCGTGGTCTATGGTTTCCTCTTGCTGCTGGACTCATAATCTTCTGCTGTATATATATTCTGTACTTTGGCTCATTCAATCAATTGTGTTTGGTCTTCACTAATCTCACTCAATTGAGATTTGAAGTGGATGTGTTGGTCATTGATGCAAACTGGTTACGAGATGATGGCTAGCAACTATTTTTCGAGATGAAGAGGGAATTTTGTTAATAATTCAGAATAAGAGTACATTCTTGAGGAACTATTTGCTCTATAGAAAAAAAAAGGAAATCAACATATCAATATCAACGGCAGAACGTTTTAAACATTATGCCAATTGTGCAACCTCATGAGCAATGAATTATGTTTTCCTCATCATGATCCGGCAGGACAATTAAACCAGGTAATTGTTCATCAAAGTCGATCAGGCAAACTAAGTAACTTTGCAATGTTTGAGCAATCAAACACTAATATTATAGGTTGCTTGATCCAATCAACAGGAAGAGCTGAATTATTGGTTGCCTTGTCTACACGTTGGCCATTCAACCTGTATATGAGGCCTGCAAAATTATTATTACCATACTTTTTTTTTTCTGCTGAATGAAAACAGTCAGTAAGGTAAATTTTGCTTGCACACTTCAAATATCGTATTCTTCTCTCTTCATGATCTTTTGAGACTTCCTTTCAAACACATGAGTTTTACAATATTTTCAAAGAAATTAGTTCTATTACCACAGTTCATGTGTTCCAAAAGGAGGCTTTACGGGATGAAACTAGTAGGGAGGTGTTTCTAGATGACGTTAATTACCACAATGCGAAGTCCTGTCACGACTTGTAGAAATGTTTTTTATGATACTCGAAGATTGTCTAGACTAGTCATTTCACACTGATCCAACAGTTGGCATTTTTTGAATCATATTACGTCCTATGCAAATACTCGCTACATTTCTAAATATTTGACACCGTTGACTTTTTAGCACATGTTTAACCGTTCGTCTTATTCAAAAACTTTTGTGAAATATATAAAACTATATGTATACATATAAGTATATCTAACAATGAATCAAATGATAGGAAAATAATTAATAATTACTTAAATTTTTTGAATAAAACGAACGATCGAACATATTTAAAAAAGTCAACTGCGTCAAATATTTATAAACGGAGGGAGTAGGTCTTAAAAGGAGGCATTACATTTCAAACTTGCTATTGTAAGCATGGCGACCAAAAAGACAACTATAATTATTGAAATAACGTCATTTGGCACATTTTGAAATTTTAATTACAAAATACAACTGTAATTTTCACAAAATATGCCAATTCTGTTAACATCACTTGGCAAATTTTGTGAACCTTCTCTAATTTTTCACTATGTTAACAGAATTGGAATTATTGCCAGCCTGCCTTTTTTTACATTCATCTGGTATTTTGGCCTTGGTGGATCTCCCCGTTTGTGTTTGCCTGATGGCAGCGGTATTAGATGCTTTGATTGTCTCATGCATCAAGAAGTTGCAGTTTATCATTACAGACAATGCAATACTCGTGCTAGGAGTAGAAGAAGAGCTCAGTGAACTGGTGAGAAAAACAGATTCCATACGATGTTCTCTTAATGACGCTGAGACAACGAGGTTGGATCATGAAGCAGTTAATAATTGGCTTGGACAACTAAGAGATGTTATGTATGATGTCGATGATATTATTGATTTGGCTAGATTTAAAGGAAGCATCCTACTAGCTGACCATCCTTCATCATCATCAAGCAAACCAACACGTTGCAATTGCCCTTCGTGTCATTGTAATATTTGGACACGTCATGAGGTTGCTGTTAAGATTAGAAGCCTGAACAAAAAGATAGCGAACATTTCAAATGATGAAGTACTTCAAGATCTCAGACGTAGACCGCATCCGAGAAATGGTTCGATATGGACACCGATAAAAACCTCCAGCATAGTTGAACCCAACCTTGTGGGTGAAGAGGTCATACTTGCTTGCAGAGAATTGGTGGATTTGGTTATTGAAAATAAGGAAAAGAAGGATTACAAGCTCGGTATTGTAGGGACAGGAGGAGTTGGCAAGACAACACTTGCTCAGCAAATATATAATGATGAAAAAATAACAGGGAATTTCGATAAACATGCATGGGTTTGTGTTTCAACAGACAGCACACAAACTTCTCTATTGGAAGAAGTTCTTCGGATCATGAAAATTCGATATGGGAAAGCAAAATCAGTTGAAGAGCTCCAAAACAAGCTCAAATCAGCCATTAAAGAGAAGAGTTTTTTCCTTGTGCTAGATGATGTATGGGAATCTAATGCGTGGACTAATTCACTTCAAAAACCATTGCATGCTGCAGCCAAGGGGATAGTTATAGTAACTACGAGAAATGAAAAAGTAGCTCAGGAAATTAAAGTGGACCATACCCATCAAGTTCATTTGATGTCAGAAAATGTAGGATGGGATCTACTTTGGAAGAGCATGGGCATAACCGAAGAGAAACAAGTTCATCATCTGCGGAACATAGGGATTGAGATTGTTCACCAATGTGGTTATCTCCCACTAGCAATAAAGATCATCGCCAAAGTTTTAATTAGCAAAGAGAAAACAAATGATGAATGGAAAAGGATATTGAGCAACAATTCGTGGTCCATGAATAATCTTCCTGATGAACTAAGAGCTTTATATCTGAGTTACAGTGAGCTATCACACCAACTGAAACAATGTTTTCTTTATTGTGCTATATATCCTGAACATTCAACCATTAACCGTGATGATCTTACTAGTATGTGGGTGGCTGAAGGCTTCATTGATGAGCAGAAAGGCCAACTACTAGAAGATACAGCAGTAGAATACTACAATGAGCTGATCCATCGGAACCTCCTTCAACTAGACCTTTCATATTTTGACCTAGGTGGGTGCAAGATGCATGGTCTCTTAAGGCAGCTTGTTTGCTATTTATCAAGAGAAGAATGTTTTGTTGGAGATCCAGAATCACAAAATGGTAATACAATGAGTAAAATGCGACGTGTTTCTGTGATGACAGAGAAGGACACGGTGGTGTTACCAAGTATGGATAAGAAGCAGTATAAAGTGAGGACTTACAGAACTTCATATTCCAAGTCACTGAGAGTTTACAATCCGCTTTTCAAGAGGCTTACATATCTCCGTGTTTTGGATTTGACTGGCACACTTGTACAGAGCATCCCAAGTCACATTGGAAATTTGATTCATATGCGTTTGATTAATCTTGATGGGACAAACATATCTTGTCTCCCAGAGTCCATTGGTAACCTTCAAAATCTTCAAGTACTGAACCTGCAAAGGTGTAAATCTTTGTACAGGCTTCCTTTGGCAACCACGAAACTATGCAATTTAAGGCGGCTTGGTCTTCTTGATACACCAATAAATAAGGTTCCAAAAGGGATAGGAAGACTGCAATTCCTTAATGATTTGGAAGGATTTCCTATTGGAAGTGTAACTTACAATAAAAAAATGCAAGATGGATGGAATTTGGAAGACTTGGCTGATCTTTCACAGTTGAGGCGGCTTGTTATGGTAAAACTAGAAAGATGTACTCCTTGCAGCAGTGAAGATTCATTTCTCCTAACAAACAAAGAACATCTGAAAGTTCTATATCTAGAATGCACTGAACCAACAAATGAAGCATGTTCAGATGAACATGTTAAACATGTTGAGAATATCTTCGAGCAGCTAGTCCCTCCACAGAACTTGAAAGATCTATCTATTCTGAGATTCCTTGGTCAGAACTTACCCTCCTGGCTTTGTAATGTCTATCTGCCTTCACTGAAATATTTGATCCTCTCTGATTGCAAATCTTGCATATATCTTCCACCAATATGGCAGCTACCCAACTTGGAACGCCTGAAAATTGTGAAAGCAACTGCAATTACCAAGATCGGACCCGAATTTATTGGGCAATTTCCAAGATCCAGGGAAGCAGTTGCTTTCCCCAAGCTTGAATGGTTGATCATCAATGATATGCCCAACTGGGAGGAATGGGCCTTTACTGAAGAAGATGAGATATCACTTGCAGCAATGAAGGAAGGAGGAGGGGATGGAACTGCTGTGGCCGAAGAGGAGGAGATATCACTTGCAGCAATGAATGAAGGAGGAGAGGATGGAAACACTGTGACGGAAAAGGGGGAAGCCTCATTTCCAAGGTTGTGTGTGCTGCCCTCTTTGAAGAGGTTGGACATTGATAACTGCCCCAAGCTGAGGGCTCTCCCACAACAGCTTGGACACGAGGCCACCAGTTTGAAAGAGCTCTCCCTTGTAGCAGCAAGCTGCTTGAAGTCGGTGAAGGACCTTCCATCCCTATCTGGTTTCCTTTCTGTTTGTAGATGTGAAGGCCTGGAGAGGGTTACAGAACTTCCCAAAGTGAGAAAGCTGTTTGTAAGTGTTTGTCCAAATTTGAGCTGTGTTGAGGAGTTAGGCAGTTTGGAGCAGCTATGGTTGGATGTGAATATGGAGGACTCATCACCGTGGGTGCATGGGCTTCGAGAGCAGTACCGCCACCTGGATGTCTACACGTGGCCTAGAGAGTGAGATGTGAAGACCCAACTAAAAGACAGTAGATTGGTAGAGACACAAGGTAAGGGCATTGGCTTTGTATTTGTTGATACATATTTTTATTCTATCGTTATCTAAAATAGTGGAAACATATTTTAATTCCATTCCAACTTTGCATATTTTCAGCCAAAATCATGCATGTCTAATGTTATTCTCACCTGTACACTTTACATTCATTGATGTTGTACAATTTGCATCATTCTTAGTAAGGAGATCATCATATATATTAGACAAAATGTCAAACTTTCGGTAGTTGTTATGATTAATATTTGTACCTATATTACTGACCTTGTCACCTAACACTAGTACAGAAATCCTTAAACTTTGTGTTGTAATTATTCTCAATGTCCATAACCAGTACAGAAACAAGTGTTATAGCATTTTATAATCTATTATATCCTAAAGTACATTAAACTTCCTACAAACGCTTCTAAGCCGTCACGTAGCACTCCTACGAACACTCCTAAGCCTCCACATGACATTCTAATAAATTAAAGAAATTTCTAAAAATTCTGAGAAAAACAAAAACATCTTGTCATTTATCTTTATTAAATCTGGTGAACCCATCATTTACAACCATTAGATCTAGTCGTCAACCCGTGCGTTGTATGGGTTATTAAAATATTTAAGAAATTCAATTGTACATGTGGTTGAATACATGGGTTAAAATGATTATTTTGCTTAAAAAAATGTTGGAATGGCAGCATTCGGACATCCGGTCTTTTGTACTTTACCATGATTTGACTTGGAAAACAGTGAGGAAAGTCTCCACGGTTCGGATATAATGATGATTAATCCAAAACTAATTAATTAATTCAATTAAAAATACTCAACTACAGTACCATGACTATAGCTGGCCAAATGGGTGGCCCGGCCCAACACGCACGGCCCCACTAGTGGCACGACCCACTAAGGCACGGCAACTGTAGCAGGCCGTGCACGTGGCCCATAAAAAATTGAAAATTGAGGGAAAAATAATATGAAGTTAAAAAATGAATAAAGATAGGACAAACGTGAGGAAAATTTAGGAAATATATTAGAAAATATATGGTAAAAATAGGATAAAATATGAAAAAAAATAAAAAAATATGAGAAAAATATGGGAAAAATTAGAACATTGTAGGGAAAATAAATGGGCAGCTAGGCCGTGCTCGTGCCGACCCGTCAACAGGCATGCCGTGCCGTGTAAGCCCATGGGCTAAGGTGCTGGCCCAAGCACGACACGGACAAATGGGCCATGCCGGCACAGCACACAGTCCGCCCAACATCTGTTCCTAGTGTAGGGCTCCTAATTAATTAAGGTTTGTTTGGTGAAACAAAAAAGCCACCTAAATGTCTTTGTATTGGTTGAAATTGATTAATAGTTTTGTTCGTGTTCTACCTGTTAAAAGAAGAAGAGGATATTGCTGATCGACATGCCTATGTATAGTCCATGTGTGTCTTTTCCTTATGCCTTTTGTAATGCACGTGTATTGTTTGGTAAGTTCAATTCCAGAAAATATGATTGTTGAAAAACTGATAGCACATATATTTTCTTTTCCTTAATTAAGTTATTAAATTACCAAAATACTTATGTATATATACATCCATGATTAATTTCTGTGTGCTTATTTATTTTGTAGGTTGTTAATCTTGAAGAATTTGGGCTGTGCAGTCACTTGTAATATGTATTTTTGTTTTACCTAGTTATTGGTCTTTGAAATATTAAAAAAATGTTATTTTTTTAAAAAATAAATAAAACAAAAATATCAAAAAAGGGAAAATGTCAAAAAAATATATTTTTTCTTTAGCTCTTGTAAAATATATTGTCATGTTTCGTTAGATTTTGCGTGTGTGTTTCTTTTCTTTTTATTTTTTATTGTAGGTGTGTAGGTAACTCCACCTATGTCATCGTAGGTATAACTAAATGACATAGCCGGTCCCAAGCCCGGAAAAAGGAGGAGGGGATAGTTTGGTATAGATGTGGGTTGAAATGATGCTCCGTTGCTAGATCATTGGGAATTTTCTGCACTTTTATTAGATTAATTTCATTTTCAGTGATGGAATAGTTGTGGAAACATTTCTGGAGACTCATCCACCCTTATTGCTCTGTTGGACAAATCTGATTCTGAACTATTTAAGCTTGTCCAGACCACCAGGTCTAAGAGCTGCGAATTGACAAGTAGGTGAAGGAAATTCAGTGCCGACCATGACCTGATGAGGAGCAAAAATTTTTTTCAAGTCTTGGAGCCAAAATGTGCCTGAAGTCCTGAACAACAAGATACAATTTTGCTGCAGGATCAAACAATTTTGCTCCTCTCATTTGTTTCTTGTCTTTACCTAGTTGCTGGTCTTTGGAAGATTACAAAAACTGAAAAAAAAAAGAGTGAAAAGAACACAAAAATTACAAAAAAAAAGTCAAAAAAGGGATAAAGATCCAAAAATGAAAAAAAAAACGTGTTTTTGTTTTTTGTCTTGCACGTGTGTAGGTAGCTCCTCCTATGCCATCTTGGGTGTGCATCTTTAATGGCATTGCTAGTCCCAAGCCCAAAAAAGAGAAAATTGCATAAGTACCATCACGTAAAATTGGCTTCGTAAAAATACCATCATTTAAATGGGCTTCGCTAGAATAACATCCTCAACTGAGTACACTTCGCCACTTTACCATTTTCATCATTTCTTCCATTTTAAATTTATTTTATCATCTTTGCATCTCTTTTCGGACTGAAATATCCCTAAGTCATCAACGCTGAAGCACTTCTGGTCCCAAGCCCGGAAAAGGAGCAGGGGGTAATAGTGTATAGACATTAAGTGAAACAATGCGCTGCTGCTATCTAGAGCAGTGAAAGTTCTCTTGAAAATTTCTGCACTCTTGTCAAGTTAATTGCATTTTTATTGATGGAATAGTTTACTGAAAAACACTTCTAGACACTCATCCACTCTGGTGCTCTATTGGGCAATTCTGTTTCTAAACTATTTTAGCTTGACCTCGTTGCAAACCAGTTTTCATGTGAAAGCAATGGAGGCGAACACATTCACCAGTTCGTCCTCCTCTCATTCCCTGCATCCTGTTTGAGAATTTAGAATTGTGAACACTGCGGTGTGGAGGCTGCGGTTCGTCAGAAGTTTAAATTCCTAGTTCCAGTTTCAGATACTTAGCAGCATTTCACCTGATGGCATTTGATCGTAATGTTCAGAGAATGTTATCTCCTAATGCTTTGGAGTTCACTCCCCAAATTTTCAACACTGTCATGGACTCTGAAATTAGAATCCAGCTGTGCTGCGTTCATTACTGTAAGAGCTCTTTTTTTTTTTAAACCTAAGCCAGCATTGCTGGTTTTATATTAAGAGAGGGAGAAACTGTACAGACAAGAGACACCGGGCCCGAAACCCATACAGCTGCACGGTTAATTATGGGGAACCGGCTGAAACCCAACAGACAGAGGAAAACATGGGACCTAACTACACTACTAACAACAACGGCGGAGCCCAAACGCAAGACATCGTTGCCAAGCTAAACACAAAAGTGGCACAACAGCTCCGACATCACAAACGAGGTGTTATCGTTGCCGAGCTAGCCGCCCAAGCGACCCAGCAGCGCCGACTTCACCACCGCAGCGACATTGAAGCCACGGAAGTCGCCAAAGCGAAAGCAGCTCCGACATCTACAATGGACATCAGCCAAGCCATCAAAGAGCCACTTCCTTCACATGGCCAGCACCAACTCTTTGGAAGAGACTGCAACACGTCATCGTTGCCAAGTGTCGCCACACCCCAGCAGCGAGCAGCTCCGACTTCCTCCGCAGAAACAACCGAAGAGTGTGTCGCCCACCACAAGAGCGAAGCGAACCCAAGAGGCTTAGGCCTCGCCAAGCACCAAGGAAAGAAAGCTTTTGAACCGAAGAGACCCTCAATAGTCATCGATGTAAAGGAACTTCCCCGAAGCGACGCCCCCAAGGAGGACACGACGCGTAACGCCGCCGCCACTCGTCCAAAGCCGGAGCAAGGTTTTCACTTGGAGATTTGTGGGGCAAATGGGAGAGCACCATGACAACGCCTTCAAGAAGGGAAACGGCGCCAATGGGTGCGTCATCGTCATCGAGCCGGCCAAAGGCACGGCAAGGCTTTCGCCAGCGTCTGCACATTACCCACACAAGCACCCCCACATCGACGACCAAATGATAGTCCAAGACGACTCACAAGCAGTACACCCTCGACGCATCCTACCATCGCCCACACTCCTCTGCTGCACCGACCAGAACCGGCCAAGGCGGCCAAGGTACCGGTCGTCGAAGCTCCCCGCTGCCATCGCCTCCACGAGCACCCACTCCCCGCTGTGCCGCTGCCACCGTCGCCACAAGCGCCCGCAGCCCCGCTACACCATCGTCAAGACGCCAGTGGGCGTAGCCAGAGGTTGCCACTGCGCCGACAAGGGCCTCGTATCCGCCTCCTCGCAGCACCAGACCCTCACCATCGCCGGCCTCCCACTACCGCTCCGGCGAGGGCACACTGGTTCCCACCTTGGCAGTACGCCATCGTCCAGCCGGGAGGGCGATGGATCTGGCCAAGGGCCGCCGGATCCGGCCGCCCCCATCGCCAGGCTGAGGGCCACCGCCACCTCGCGGCTGCCTCGCCGTCGTCTCGCGGCCACCCCATCGCCGTCTCGTGTGGCCCCCCATCACCGGCTGAGGGCCTCGCCAGCCGGGGCCCGCGTCCTCCCTCGCGCCGCTCGATGCCCCTCTCCACCTCCGTCGCGACGCTAGCCCGCTGGCCGAAACCGCGGGTGAGGGGGCCAGATCTGGCCACGGAGGCACCGGATCCGCCGCCCCAAACCGACCGGCCGTCTCACCTTCGGCTGCGCCGTCGTCGGCCTTCTCCGTCCTCTTCACGCAGAGGATGGTTCCACTGAGCTGTTTGGGCCTCGCCGCCGCCTTCCCGGCTCACCATTGGCTTTGTCGCCGGCGAGCTCCGGCGGCGGCGAGGTGGAGGAGGGGGATGAGGGTATGGCGGCGCGGGCGGCTAGGGTTTCGCCCCCGAGCCGCCCGCGTGAGAGCGACGCGGGGGGCGCGTCCTCCTTTCATCTTCCTGTAAGAGCTCTTCAGTCATTCAGTTTAGTGCACAGACTTTTTAGGGCCCCTTTGAATCGCAGGATTGAGAAAACATAGGAATAGAAAAAACGTAGGATTTTGATAGGAATGTAAGTGTAAAACAGAGGATTGCAAAACGCAGGAAAAACACAGGAATGACCGTTTGATTGAATCGTAGGAAAAACGCAGGAATTAGATGAGAGAGATAGACTCATAGGAAAGTTACCAAGAGGTTGAAGCTCTTGCTAAATTTCCTCCAAAATCTCTGTAGGATTGTCCATTCCATAGGAATTTCAAAGGATTGGATATGATTCAATCCTTTGTTTCAAAGGGCTTCATAGGAAATTTTCCTATAAGATTGAAATCCTCCAAAATTCCTATGTTTTTCCTCCAATTCAAAGGGGCCCTTAGTGTCATCGCAACAAGTTAATCTAACAGGTACAAAATTGTCTTCCCCTGGATGACAAAATGCAGCAGAAAGCAAAGCAAAACTGAATTGCATTCAGCGACGGGAAAAGAAAGGGAGGAGTGAGAGGTGTCGCTTACATTCTCTGGTCTCCGGCACGAACGCCGAGGTGGGGGCTCGCTCGACGGCCGCACGCGCTAGGAGCTCGAGGATGACCTCATTGGCTCGTCGGATCGCCCGCTCGCAGCAACGCCCGGTTCCCTTCTCCCCATCGCCTCTCGCTGAAGCTCCTGCCGTCGCCGGGTCGCCGTCGCTCGCAACGACAACAATACGAGATAACTCGAGGGCCTATACGAAAATAAACCCCCGGTTCACACTTCACAGGCGTGCTTAAATCTCAGCCGCCTGTATAAGATCGAACGGTGCAGAGAGGCTGAGGTTTTGGATCGCTCGAACGAAAGAGATTTTTTTTTGACGCAAAAGGTAGAGACTACCTTATAACCATTGCATTAATGGTGGTCAAATCAGATAAAATCTGGTAAAGCCGAACAAGAGAACAGAGGGGGGAGAAGAAGGAAAAAACAGAAAGAAAAGACATGAGAAAAAACAGAGGTACAAGGGAGAAAAACAGGAAGAGAGAAAAAAAATACAAGAGATACATAGATACAAAAGGGGAGACAAGATGGTTAAGCGAATTTGACCACCCAAGCAGTAATGTGTGCACGAAGGCAAGGCTTGAGGCAACGAAGAGATTTTGGTTGATAGTAGTTGAGTTCATGTTCCTTTGTTGGTCTGTAGCGCTCAGTGATTCACATCATCTCAAGACATGAATCAACCTATTTCTTTTTTTAGATAATGGATAAAATCCGGCCTCTATATCCAAAGGAATCAACCTATTTCTGTTTGGGAGAATGTTAGAACAATGCTTCCCGTTGAAGTCGCAATCCAACTGGAAATGCTTTTTATATGCAGCTTGTAGATAGATGTGCAGACAAGATTCAGTTCAGCACTTCAGCCAAACTGTATTCAGACAAGATTCTATTATCAAAAGACCCAACAGTAGTCCCCACATGTGACATGTGGACCAAAAGGAGTGAAGTAGTATATTGTAGGAGTATTTCAAAAACTCCCCTGTAGCCTCCCCACTTGGGTCTAATTTTATTTTACAGGAACCGTAAGCAAACCCTAGGATTTTGCTTATACAAGGTTTACCTAACTATACCATTGATGATAGAGACACTTACATTCTTGCCCTTTCCTAACCCGCCCTGCTCCTTCACACTGCAGAGGCAAACTTTTTTTGAATGACTCGCACGAGATGGTGCAAAGTTCTATTGATAGAGCAGGAAAAAATTACAAGATTACAACCCTAGAGGGTCGTAACCAGGAAAAAGAAAAAAAAATCCCCACCCACACACCGACATCGCCAACACACAAGCCTAGGAGAAGGCTAGCACCGGACCGGCCGCCGCTAAGTATGACCGACCGCCACTAGGCCAACAAAGGGACACTGACGAGATCGCCCCATAGGGGTGCCAAAACGACGTCTTCAAGAAGAGAAGCGACGGAAAAGCCGCTGCCGCCGTCCGTCGGGACTCGAAGGAGCCAAGACTAGGCTTTCGCTCGGCAATTACCCTTGGGGGATGAAACAACACGACAACACCCCCAGGAGGGAGAACCTCGTTGTTGGTTCGACCAAGGCCGGACTGAGTTTTCACCCGCCGCTCACCACCTGCAAATCCACGGCTGACGCACCAATGCCCCACCACCATACAAGCTCTACCAACCTGTGGGACCCCTGCACCGGCGTCCCCAGTTGGCTAGCCTTCGAGCGCCGAAGATCGCGCCACACCCACCAGCAGCTCCTCCTCACACCTAGGTCGCCTCCTCCACCGTCAGCCGCGCCTCTCGCGCCAAGCCGGCCCCCTCCACCGGACGCGCCTCTCGCGCCAATCCGGCCTCCCTCCATCAGACACGCCTCTCGCGCCAATCCGGCCTCCCTCCATCGGCCGCGCCTCTCGTGCCAAGCCGGCCTCCATCTCCATCGCCTGCGACTCTCGCACCGGGCCGGCCTCCGCTTCCATCGGCTGCGCCTCTCTGCGCCAAGCCGGTCACCGACCCCTCTACCAAACGATGTCGCGCCGGCCAAATGTAGCCATCTCCCACGCCCTCGTCTTGCCGTCCGAGGCCGCCATGCCTCCGGTGACCGTAGTCACGGCCACCACGACCACAGCCACTGCTGTTGAACGCAAAGCCACCTCGCCGTCGCCATCCTCACCTCGCACCTCCACTTGCTACCGCCAGTGACCCGCATCCGCCGACATCGCCAGCGCCTCCACAGGCTATCGCTGAAGATCCCGCCGCCGCCGGGTCACCGTCGATCGCGATGACAACAATACGAGATAACTCGAGGGCCTATATGAAAATAAACCCTCGATTCACAGTCACAGGCATGCTTAAATCTAAGCCACCTGTATAAGATCGAGCGGTGCAGAGATGCTGAGGTTTTGGATCGCTGGAACGAAGAGATTTTGGTTGATAGCAGTTGAGTTCGTGTTCCTTTGTTGGTCTGTACTCTGTAGAGTTCAGTGATTCACATCATCTCAAGACCTGAATCAACCTATACTATCTCTGTTTGGGAGAATGTTAGATCAATGCTTCCCGTTGAAGTCGCAATCCATATGCTTTCTAAATGGTAAATGCAAGTAGCTTGTAGATAGATGTGCAGACAAGATTCAGTTCAGCACTTCAGCCAAACTGTATCTGTTGGACAAATCTGATTCTATTATCAAAAGATACAACAGTACTCCCCACATATGGACCAAACACAGTGAAGTAGTTTCCCAGTAAAATCAATTGGGATAGACACATGCACCAGTTCATCCCCCTCTCAGTCCTTGCATCCTGCTGTTTGAGAGTTGAGAATTGAGACACAAGTTAGGCAAAGGAAATCATTCACTGTTTGTTAGCAGTACGTACAAAGTTTGGCCAGATACACAAAAACGCATGAAAACAAGTATACTTGTAAACAATTACTCCTGTAAACTCCAATATTTGATGAGAAATATTTCTGTATGTTTACTCGTGAAACCTGTCCATTGGATTCAACGCTAAAAGTTTTGATCCCAAGTATGCAACAGGACTGGAAATAAGCTCCGAATTCTCATAGAAACCTCTGCCGTTGTCTCTGTCAACCAGCTCTTTCACAATGCAAATGCATGCCTAAGCAGAGAACTGGTTGGCGTCAGGAAGGCCAAGTGAGATTTTGTTCTCCAGACACTTGGAGATACTACAAAGATTTGATCTTTCTCATCTTTTAATCGCCTTCTTGAGAGAGATCATCTCAGTTGCCTGCAGCTTCTAGAAAAAAAAAACAGGTACAATTCAGCGAGGAGAGGGAAGGTCTGCAAGAAGCAGATAGGACACAGCCATGTTCCAGAAATCAGTTCCAACTGTTAGCCTTTTTTTTTTCCTGTAAAAGAAACAACTGCGTTACCACTGTCATATAGGCCAGAACACAACATCAGTTAGATCTTACTACGGAGCTAGTGCCCTTGTTTGGTTGATTCAGGTTCATTCTTGAGCTAAAAAGTACTAACAGTTTAGGATGGCAATGTCACTGCATTGCTTGACTGAACTTGCAATTCCCTGAATCACAGGAGGTAGCTGGCAGTAGAGCTACTGCGCGTACCATAACGTGGTGCACCACATCGCCCGGGGATTTCACCCAGGTGCTCCAGGACGTCGCCGGCGACCCCACCCTGCCCCGCACCAAGTCCGTCCGGTGCGCCGCCTGCGGCCACGGCGAAGCTGTCTTCTTCCAGGTCAGGATTATCGATCACAACCAAACCAACTAGTTTATTCAGAGTTCAGAGTTAATACAAAAGATACGCAACTAACGCAAGTTCTGCATATTCTCAAAAAAAATAATTTTCGGTTTCGGTTCAGATGCCAACTGTGATTAACAGAATGTGTAGTTGCAGATGGAGTTATAATTCGGGGTATCTTTGTGAACATTGCAGTGGGGAGGCCGCGCCAGGGGCAACGCCCGGTTCCCTTCTCCTCATCGCCGGCGGCAGCGGCGGCGTCTCGACATCTCTTCCTCCCTTGTACAACGACACGACAATACGAGATAATACGAGGGCCTAAACGAAAATCGGCCCACGGATTCCGAGGCGCGTCTAATCTCAGCCGCCTGTATATGATCGAACGGTGCAGAGAGAGGCTGTGGTTTTGGATCGCTGGAACGAAGAAATTTTGGTCGATAGCAGTTGAGTTCGTGTTCCTCTGTTGGTCTGTAGCGTTCAATGATGCAGAGATGCCGTACTGCCGTTTAAGCTTCAGAACCTATTGATGTTATACAGTACAGATACGAGTACATGAAACTGGGATTGTGTACAACTGGAAAAGTTGACAGCGTTAGGGGTAGGGGTGAAAACGGTACGGAAACTTTCCGGATTCTGGACTTATTTTCGAAAACGGAATCGGTCGGTCGGAATTTTTTCGGAATTTTTCGGAAACGGAAACGAAATCGGAAATATTTTCTCGGAAACGGAATCGGAAATGATAAGGGCAGTTTCCGTTGGAACTCGGAATCGGTCGGAAACTTTCCGGAAATTTTCTCAGAATTTCCGGAAATTTTCTCGGAATTACCAGAAATTTTGTGACTGAAATACCCTGGATTCTTTTTTTAAGCGCTAAATAGTGAATACCACGGTGTTTGGCTGTTATTTTTTTAAAAAATATTTGTTATACAAATCTAAAATTACATAAGAATATTTTTTGTCCTACATTGGGATTTATCAACAACATTACTCTTTCAAATATAGATAATTTATTCAATTGGATTTATCAGTTTGAGGGGTTTTTTTATTCCGATAAATTTTCGTTACCATATTCGCGCCGGTTCGTTTTCGCTCCGTTTTCGGTTTCGATAATATTCGATTCCGTTTTCGTATCCCAGGTTTCCGATTCCAATTCCAAAAAAAATATGAAAACGAAAACGATAAAGATGGTTTCCGTTCGTTTCCGTACCGTTTTCACCCCTAGTTAGGGGTGATGAGCGTTGCCAGTTGCCACCCAAAATCCTTTGAAGATGAGATGCACTACTTTGTTTCAATTATAACTAGCATGGTGGCCCGCGCAGATTACTCGGTAATTCCGAATTTTTCTGTAAATTGTATTTCTATATAGACTCTATGCTCTTCTTCCAATATTATTTATTTTTATTTCTGAATTTTTATTATTTCTAATTGTATTCCTACGTGGACTCTAAACTCATCTTTCAATATTCTTTAATTTTTAATTTCGAATTTCAGTTACTTCTAAATTGTATTCCTATATTGATTTTAAACTCTTCTTTCCATATTTTTCTTAATTTCAAATTTTAGTTATTTATAAATTGTATGTTTATACGGACTCTAAACTCTACTTTTAATTTTATTCTGTTTATTCCAAATTTTAGTTAGTTTAAAATTCCAATATGGACTCTATAATCAACTTCTAATATTCCTTTTTTTAATTCCGAATTTCTATTTTTTTTCTTAATTGTATTTCTATATGGACTCTATACTCTACTTCTAATATTCCTTATTTTTAATTCCAAAATTGTATTATTTCCTAATTGTATTTCTATATGGACTCTATACTCTACTTCCAATATTCCTTATTTTTAATTCCGAATTTCAGTTATTTCCTAATTGTATTTCTATATGGACTCTATACTCCACTTCTAATATTCCTTATTTTTAATTCCGAATTTCTATTATTTCCTAATTGTATTTCTATATGGACTCTATACTCTACTTCCAATATTCCTTATTTTTAATTCCGAATTTCAGTTATTTGCTAATTGTATTTCTATACTGACTCTATGCTCTACTTCTAATATTCCTTAATTTTAATTCCGAATTTCAGTTATTTCCTAATTGTATTTCTATATGGACTCTATACTCCATTTCTAATATTCCTTATTTTTTAATTCCGAATTTCAACTATTTCTAAATTGTATTTCTATATAGACTCTAGTCTCCTCTTCTAATATTACTTATTTTTTAATTCCGAATTTCAGTTATTTCTAAATTGTATTTTTACATGGACTCTGCTTTTTCTTTTTCTCCGATTAATGTGAGAATTTCTAGGCCATGAGAGCGAACGTGGATGCTCCTTTTTATATTTCTTTAATAATATAATAGATTTCGGAAAGATTCTGGTGACCTCCTGCAAGTTGCTCTGTGGGGAGGTTGCTGCGGCTAGGGATGTCTTAATAACCATGCTTGCTGTATACATGTACTAAAAACTTCTCCTCACTTAATAATCGGCCAGCGTACTTTTGACAGACATATGAAAATAAAATACTTTCAGAAAGATATAAACAATGATAACTTTGTACCAGCATCATGTCATGTCAAGAAATGACACAACAGATTTCACTCCTAATATTTTCTTTAATGAGACATGGGAATCTTTTTATTAGCATGATGGAGAAAATTATGTAGCAGACCCTATATAGACAATAGAGGAACGGTGGCTTCTGGAATGTCAAAACCGATGAATTGTCTTTTCTGCAATTTGGCGAAAAACAAACTCCTAATGCACACTGCGACAGACAGGGCATATCACCTAATAGCATCTTTTGTCATGTCCAGCACTGCTAAAGGCTGTGAATACTCCAAACTAAACGAGCTGCACCAATTTCATATCCGTCTTCTCCTCTCTGCCACTGCATAATCTAGGTCCAGTATATCACCAGGAACGTGCTCATCGTCTTCCTTGCAGCCGGTGATGCTGTGGCTGTACGCACCTAAGGCCTCTGGGGACTGGGGTGAGTCTTTCTTCTTTGCCATATGGACTTAATATATCTTCTGCTTTCCCTTGTTCAATTCCTGCTTCCTGTCATGGTTGGAGTCGATCGAGACGTTGGCTCACTCAGTCATCTTCTTCTTGTACTCCAGCAGAAGACGTTGATCCGGCTCATTTCAGCCTCACACCCAGCAACACTTCGCCTTCCATGCTTAAGCAAAACCTCTCAACTTGTTGCCCATTTCTTCTTCGTCGTTGCCCGTTGACCCAAGAAGCTGTCTAAAGGTAATCCCATTGTTCTAGTTCTTTCAGATTTAATATGTTAACTTCCACAATACACAAGAACTTGCTACACATGTGCTCATATGTTACAACAGATACTCCGAAATTGATTGAACTTTTGTCCATTTTCAGACTTTTATTCTCAAGATAATTTGGAAATTTTTGCGCATCACCTTCAACGAGTCTATGGCAACCGTTCTGGATTCTTTCATTGGGTCATGCGCTAGGAAGTTGCAAGAGATCATTACTAAGGAGGCAATACTAATTTTAGGTGTAAAAGATGAACTCCGAGAACTGCAGGAAAGAATGGAACAAATACGGTGCTTTGTCAGTGATGCGGAGAATAGGGGCATGGATGACTCAGCAATACACAATTGGCTTTCTCGGCTAAAAGATGCTATGTATGATGCTGATGACATTATTGATTTGGCTAGTTTTGAAGGAAGCAAGGTATTACATGACCAATCTTCTTCACCAAGAACATCTACAGCATGCAATGGGCTTTCAC
This sequence comes from Oryza glumipatula, assembly GCA_000576495.2. Taxonomy (NCBI): domain Eukaryota; kingdom Viridiplantae; phylum Streptophyta; class Magnoliopsida; order Poales; family Poaceae; genus Oryza; species Oryza glumipatula. The sequence continues at coordinate 29,594,941 of CM002514.2, forward strand.
TTTTCTCTTGCTTTTCCAATATTCAGATCCGCCATGAGATTGGTGATAAAATTAGAAGCCTCAACAGAAAAATAGAGAAAATTGCAAAGGATAAAATATTTGCAACACTTGAGAATACACAGCCATGTGATGATAAAGGTTCGACATCAGATCTAAGAAAAACATCTCATATTGTTGAACCCAACCTTGTCGGGATGGAGATTGTCCATGCTTGCAGAAAATTGGTGCGAATGATCCTTATACACAAGGAAATGAGAGCTTACAAGCTCGCCATTGTTGGAACAGGGGGAATTGGAAAAACAACACTAGCTCAGAAAGTATACAACGATAAAAAAATAAAAGGAAGCTTCAGCAAACAAGCTTGGATTTGTGTTTCTCAAGACTATTCCCCAGTTTCTCTTTTGAGACAACTACTTAGAAGCATGGATGTTCAGTATGCACAAGATGAATCAGTTGAAGAGCTCCACATCAAACTTGAATCAGCCATTAAAGACAAGAGTTTTTTCCTTGTGTTGGATGATCTATGGCATTCTGATTTATGGACCAGTCTGCTAAGAACTCCACTGCATGCTGCAGCCACATGAATAATTCTAGTAACTACTCGATCTGATATTGTCGCTCTAGAAATTGGGGTTGATCTAACACATCATGTCAATCTGATGTCACTAAATGTTGGTAGGGAGCTACTCTGGAAGAGCATGAACATTCGGGACGAAAAGGATGTGCAAAATCTTCATGACATAGGGATTGGGATTGTTCAAAAATGTGGTGGGCTCCCTCTTGCTATCAAGGTTGTTGCTAGAGTTTTGGCAAGTAAAGAAAAATCAGAGAAAGAATGGAAAAAGATCTTAGCAAAAAATGTTTGGTCCAAGACTAAGCTTCCTAAGGAAATAAGTGGTGGTCTATATCTAAGTTTTGATGATTTGCCACAGTACTTGAAGCAATGTTTTCTTCATTGTATTGTATATTCTGAAGATTTATTTATTTATCGTGATTATCTTATCAGGTTGTGGATTGCTGAAGGGTTTGTAGAAGCCCGCAAAGATCAGCTACTGGAAGATACAGCAGAGGAATACTACTATGAGCTCATAAGTAGGAATCTCCTCCAACCAGTTGACACATTTTTTGACCAGAGCATATGCAAAATGCATGATCTGTTAAGGCAACTTGCTTGTCATTTATCAAGTGAAGAATGTTATATTGGAGATCCAGAATCATTAGTAGGTAATACTATATGTAAACTGCGACGGATGTTAGTTGTCACGGAGAAAGATACATTACTCATACCTGGCACAGGTAAGGAGAAAAATAAGTTGAGAACTTTTATAACTGATCAAAAGCCGCTGAGAATTGAGAAAACATTTTTCATGAGATTTACGTACCTTCATGTTTTGGATCTAAGTGACTCACTTCTGCAAACAGTACCAGAATATGTTGGAAATTTAATCCATCTGCGATTACTTGATCTTGATGGAACCAACATATCTTGTCTTCCAGAGTCAATTGGGGCTCTAGAAAATCTCCAAATGTTGCACTTGCAGAGGTGTAAATCGTTGAACCACCTTCCTTTGGCTACCACTCGGTTGTGCAATTTACGGCGGCTAGGTCTTGATGATACACCAATAAATATGGTTCCAAAAGGCATCGGAAGATTGAGATTCCTCAATGACTTAGAAGGATTTCCTATTGGGGTTGGATGTGCCAATACAAAAATGCAAGATGGATGGAATTTGAAAGAGTTAGCTTATCTTCCACAGTTGAGGCGGCTTATTATGATAAGATTGGAAAGAGGTGCGCCTTACAGCAGTACAGAATCATTGCTGCTAACAGAGAAAGGGCATCTCAAAGTTCTACATTTGTACTGCACAGAACCGACAGAAGAATCATATTCAGAGGAAGATGTCAACAACGTTGAGAAGATCTTTGAGCAGCTAATACCTCCATGTAACTTAGAAGATCTATGTATTGTGAGTTTCTTTGGTCGTAGCTTCCCCCTCTGGCTTGGTACTACATATTTGTCTTCATTGAAACACTTGATCCTCATGAAGTGCAAGCACTGTGAGCATCTTCCCCCAATAGGACTGCTCCAAAACTTGAAATATCTGAAAATTGTTGGAGCAGTTGCTATTACCAAGATCGGACTTGAATTTATTGGTAGTGATGTGAGTAATTCCAAAACCATAGAGGCCGTTGCTTTCCCCAAGCTTGAATCATTTATCATCAAGGATATGCCCAACTGGGAGCAGTGGTCCTTTGTTGAAGAAGAAGAGGGGGAAGCAGCTAAGGAAGGAGGAGAGGATAGAGATTCTACGAAGCAAAAGGTGAAAGCCCTGTCCCCAAGGTCATTCCTGTTGCCTTGTTTGAAGACATTGCAACTTGCCTGTTGCCCCAAGCTGAGGGCCCTCCCACGACAACTTGGACAACAGGCCACTAGCTTGAATGAGCTCCTTATAAGAGGAGCAAGCTGCTTGAAGACAGTGGAGGACCTTCCATTCCTCTCTGGTGTACTTTCAGTTGGTAGATGTGTAGACCTGCAGAGGGTCTCCAACTTTCCCCAAGCGAGAGAGCTGTATGTGAGTGGTTGCCCAAATTTGAGGCATGTTGAGGAGTTGAGCAATTTGGAGCGGTTGTGGCTTACCAAGGATATGCAATACATCTGTTCGTTGTGGGTCCCTTGGCTTCAAGAGCAATGCCGCCAGGTCCATGGAGACGAGTTGGAGGTCAACGAGTGGGTTTGAGGCCCATTTAGTTGTATTGATGCTCACCATTTGCCAACAACAATATGTATATGTGTGGATTCTCATCTTCTGCCTTTGGGGCACACGACAAAGAATGCCATTGCTCATCCATGCCACACATCTTTCTATCAACCGCTGCATGGAGTGGCCCCACCACAGTGATTAATTATGGTGCATCGAATCGGTAGAATTAGTTGTTTCTCTCCTAAAAAATCAGCAAATATATATGCTGCGGCTAATTGCATAGGAATATTAGCAAAAACTTCGGTAAATCATGTTGTAGAAGAAGCTAGTAAAATAGATGAAATATGAACAATGGCATGGAGTAGTATATTAGTATATAGGTCTGGATTAAAAAACGAATTTGTTGTCTTAAAAAGGAAGTGGAAGGCATTGTACGAGAGAAATCAAACGAAGAGAAATATACTTGTATCGCTTACTTGTTTGATGTGGCGGTATAATCATTTGGCTGCTCCATCGAGAGATCAAACAAAGAGAAATGTGATTTATCAAAGCTTTTGCTAATGATTTCACGTGTTTAGCCGCGGTGTATTTATTGAATTTTTTTAGGGGAGAAACAACTAATTATTACCGATTAGTATGCCTATAATGGGGCCACTCCATGCAACCGTTGATAAGAAGATATATGTGGCATGGATGAGTGCAATGGCTAAGTTTGTCGTTTGCTTGAAAGGTAGACGATGCGATCCATCCCAGAACTTGGGGACAACCAGTACTACCGATACCATTTTTCAAAGGTGGCCAAATTGGGTTATCGCAAGAGGCCAGCCTCACCGCTTGCGACTTGTCACGTCCTGATAAATTCATCATAAATTAAAAACCACTTTCTAAAAGAAATAATAGAAATAATTAAAAGTTTAAAAGAAATCTCAAACACTAATATATGTCCAAGAAAAAAAACTAATATACATGCGAGTGACAGGTTACTACATTGGTTATCTGATGTGTCGGCTTGCTTCCCCTGTGATTGAGTATATTGTAAAGTTTCAAGGCAGTGAACTTAATTTATGTGCCATCTGCTTTTATTTTATTTTTTTTTGCTGTTCCCTGTTGTCATGTTGCTGCTACGCAGAATAATTACCATGCACATATCTATGTTTATCGTCTGTTACTGTGATGAAGGTGACAGTCTGAAACTCTGAGGGCCTTGCTCCGTGCAAAATTTTACCTATCCGTTCTTCTGCTTAACGTCACGATTAGCACAAAGGAACTCAAGCATATATGGGCGGCACGGCACAAGGTTTCACTTGTCCTCTAGCTTGGATCCTCAAAGTAAACGCATCATGTTGCCAGCTAATTAATCTTGTCAATAAATTACATATCCATCCTCGTCCTGATGAATAAATATTCGTAGTCAGCTGACCCAAGCAGCCTGCAGCTTTGCTAATTGATGTTTACATCTATGTTAACATCATTAGGAGGAAAAAAATATTTCTAATTATGTGGACCCTGCTCTCTTGTTTATGTATTTATATGCAAGCTTTCCCCACTATTGACGCGATGCAAGAAGAGGTGGCCTATGCAGCAAGTGTTCTTCAGTTTTCAACCAATTTATCATATGCAGATATGCTGTTGGTTTGTGGCAACTGGTAAGCTCCTTGGTGTCCATCAGTCCATAAAGATTCCGGATTTCTTTCTCTCCTCAAATTCTCCAAATTCATGTGTGAGCGTGCTGATCATGCAGAGGAACCACCAATTCCAAATACTTGATATCTCCAAACGGATGGTTTAGAAAAGCTGTCTTCTAAGCCATTCTACTTGTACCGGGCGTTCACTTTCACTTGGAGATAAACAGCAAGATCTACAGTTTTCTCTTGGCAGTTGATTCGTAATCTTCTGCTCTCTATTCAAACATTTCTCGGCAATCAAGTTTATAAGATAGATCATCATAACAAACTTTTTCTTCAAGATGGTTTTTGAAGAAATGTGTCTGCAAGAAGGTTACAAGTGATTCTCGTTATCAGCCGTCCTTTTTCTTGCTGGAAGGTTTAAGGTAGGAATTGCATGTAGTTCAGATTTTGTATCCTTGTTTCCTTCATTTGGGTACATTAGGGTGAAATTTTCATGATGTTAGTATAATGAAAATATAATATTTGGTACCTCAACTTGTATGGAACATGTACTTTTTTACATAAAGAAAAGAAAAAAAAAATAGATGGTTACATCTCAGCCTCTGCATCCATCATGCTTACAACCAGTAGAAGAGTTTGAAATTTTCAAAATTTCAGAGTATTTGCTGGTGAATCCCGGTATAAATTCTACTTAGTTTAAATGGCAAATAAGTATTGATATTTGGAAATCGCATATAAATTCTACCTATTCTAATTTGGAACCATCTTAACACAATCTGTGGGATCTGTTGCTACCATGCAGCTGGTTTCTGCTCTCTGAGATAAATAGCTTGCTGTGCTTATAGGATCTCCCTTATCAAGATTTTCTGATGGCAACCCTACTAGATTCTCTGATAGTATCAATTGTCAAAAGGTTGCAAGATATCATTACAGCTGAAGCAATTCTTGTTCTAGGTGTAAAAGAAGAGCTCAGAGAGCTACAGCGAACAATGAGCCATATACAATGTTTTCTTATTGATGCTGAGCAAAGGAGGTCAGAAGAGTCGGCAGTTAACAATTGGTTTGCTGAGCTGAGAGATGCTATGTATGAAGCTGAAGACATTATGGACTTGGTTAGTTTTGAAGGAAGCAAGCTATTAGCACAACATCCTTCATCATCAAGAAACTCTACTGGATGTACTGGGTTGTCCATGTTCTCTTGCCTTCCTAATATCCAGAGGCACCATAAAATTGCTGTCCGAATCAGAAACTTCAACTCTGAACTTGAGAAGATTATAAAGATGGCAGAACGGTATTTAAAGCTTCGAAATATGCAGCCCATAGTGGCAGTTCCATCAGTGAGGCTGATGAAAACATGCCACCTTGTGGAACCTAATCTAGTGGGGAAGGAAACTTTGCACGACTGCAGACGATTGGTAAAACTAGTCCTTGCGCATATGGATCAGAAGGTCTACAAGCTTGGTATTGTTGGGACAGCAGGGGTTGGAAAGACAACATTGGCTCAAAAAATATATAATGACAACAACATAAAAGGAATCTTTAGCAAACAAGCATGGATTTGTGTTTCTCAGGATTACACAGAAGTTGACCTTTTGAAAGAAGTTCTTCGAGCTTTTTCAGTGTATCAAGAGCAAGGGGAAACCATCTCAGAGCTCAAGAGCAAGCTTGCAACAACTGTTAAAGATATGAGTTTCTTTCTAGTGTTGGATGATGTTTGGAATCCTGAGGTGTGGACCTATCTGCTGAGAACTTCATTGCTTGCTGCTACAAATGGAGTAATAATAATAACTACTCGCCATGACACAGTTGCACAGGCAATTGGTGTGGAAGAAATGCATCATGTTGAATTGATGTCGACAGACGTAGGATGGGAGCTACTTTGGAGGAGTATGAATTTTGTTAGAGAGAAAGAAGTGCAACATTTACGTGATATAGGGATGGAGATTGTTCGTAAATGTGGTGGCCTTCCTCTTGCAATCAAGGTTATTGCCAGTGTCCTTGCAACTAAAGATAAATCTGAGAGCCAATGGAGAAAGGTTATAAATAGAAGTGCTTGGTCCATGGGAAAGCTTCCTACTGAACTAAGAGGAGCTTTATATTTGAGTTATGATGAGCTACCACGGCATTTGAAGCGATGTTTCCTTTATTGTGCCTTATATCCAGAAGATTGGCTCATGCTTCGTGATGATCTTATTAGGTATTGGATTGCTGAAGGTTTTGTGGAAGAGCAAGAAGGACAACTTCTAGAAGATACAGCTGAAGAATATTACTATGAATTGATATCTAGGAATCTCCTTCAACCAGTGCATCTATATTTTAACAATATCATCTGCAACATCCATGATCTTCTAAGGCAGCTTGCCTGGCATTTATCAGGAGATGAAATTTTTTATGGAGATCCACAGTCATTGGACGCTAATACTTTATCAAAAGTACGGTATGCTTCAATTTCTACACATGATTATTCTGTAATTCTCTCTGATGTGGACAAGGAGTACATTAGAGCAAGGACTTTGCGTATTCATTGTGGCAAATCAACACTAGTTGAAAATACAATTTTCAAGAGATTTCCACGCATTAGAATTTTGGATTTGACTGGTTCTCCAATAAACAAAATTCCAGATTGCCTTGGAGATCTGATCCATCTGCGGTTACTTGATCTTGATGAAACTAAGATAAATTGTCTTCCAGAATCCGTTCGTTCACTAAAATACCTCCAAATACTGAACTTGCAGAGGTGTGTGTCTTTGCACAGCCTTCCTTTGGCGATTACTAAGTTGAGTAATTTAAGGCGTCTTGGTCTTCGCCATACACCAATAACTGAGGTTCCACAAGGGATAAGCAGATTGAAATTCCTCAATGATTTAGGAGGATTTCCTATTGGTGCTGGACGTGATAGTACTAAAATGCAAGATGGATGGAGCCTGGAAGAGTTGCGTCCTCTTTCACAGTTGAGGTGCCTCAATATGATCAAATTGGAAAGAGCAATTCCTTGCGGCGGTACAGATTCATTGCTAAAATACAAGGAGCATCTCAGAGTTTTGTATCTTTGCTGCACTGGACAGATAGATCAAGAATACTCAGAAGAAGATGCTAGCAACAATGAGAAGATCTTTGAACAGCTAACTCCTCCAAGCAACCTAGAAGATCTATCAATTGTGAGATTCTTTGGTCGGAGCTATCCCAATTGGCTTTGTGCTACCATGTTATCTTCACTGAAACACCTGGAACTCTTAGGATGCAAATCCTGCATGCATCTTCCACCTATTGGGCAACTACCCTACTTAAAGTATCTGAAAATTTTGGGAGCAACAGTTGCCAAGATAGGACCTGAATTTGTTGGATTTACGGTGGATAATCCAGGATCCATAGAGTCAACTGCTTTCCCCAAGCTTGAATGTTTGGTCATTAGTGATATGCCCAACTGGGAGGAATGGTCTTTTGCTGAAAAGGCTGCTTCAACACTTGAGGAAGGGCACGATGATGGAGATGACGCGAGGCAAAAAGGGAAAACTGCGCCTCCAAAGTTGCATCTTCTACCTTGTCTGGAGAAGCTGTACCTTTATGGCTGCCCCAAGCTAAGGGCTCTCCCACGACAACTTGGACAGGTGGCCTCTAGCTTGAAGGAGCTCCATGTAAGAGGTGCAAATTGCTTGAAGACGATCGTGGACTTCCCTTTCCTCTCTGATTTCTTTTCAATTAGTGGATGTGAAAGCCTGGAGAGGATCTCATTCCTTCCCCAAGTGAGAAAGTTGTACGTAGGCGCTTGCCCAAATTTGAGGTGTGTTGAGGAATTGGACAATTTGGAGCAGCTGGGCCTGCCCAAAGATATGCAGGACATGTCTTTGCGGTGGGTACATGGGCTTAAAGAGCAATGCTATCAGCTCCATAGCGAAGACCTGGATGTCTACACCTGGCTTGGGGACCAAGAGATACCCATTTATATGAAATTAAATTGACACAAAAACCAGAGTCCAACTTTAATTTTGATGATTATTTTAAGGTGTGCCAAGTTTACCTGAACTATTCACTGTGAATTGATTTAAGGGTTAATACAAGTCTTACTTCATGTGTGGTAATGCGACTGGTAACAACAACAATTATCTTATGTATGGTGCTGCTTGCTTCCCCTGTGAGTGAGTATAATATTGTGAATTCTAGAATGAAATTGGGGATTCAACTATTCATTGATCTACCCCTAAAGGGGAAATATAAATGTGTACAAAAGAGATGCGAAAATACTAAACTACCCCTAATATCTTAACACCCCCACTCAAATGCAATGTGTATACAATCATATTGCATTTGGAGTGTAAACTAAACATGAGAACACAAACTAAATATTAGCCTATCTCCAAAGTCTTGATGATAACGTCGAAGTGTGCCAATTCTTGGATGATGAAGAAGATAAGATATATCCCCTTCTCAATGAAGCGCACCTCGGAGCCTTCACAAACTGTTCTTCAGCCCTTGGTACCTTAAAGCCTTCACGAACCGTTCTTCGGCTCTTCATTGATTCATAGATGTTGTTGATGATGGTGTTGACAATGGACCTTCACAAACTGTTCTTCGGTCCTTTGACTGATGATGAGACATTGATGTTGATGAAAGCCCTTCACAAACTGTTCTTTGGACCTTCACGGATTGATGATGATGCTAGCTTCGATGGAAGCTAGTGATGTGATGAACCAACTCCTATGGGGAGTTGGTGATGATGAGGACCAGCTCCGACAGGGAGCTAGAGAAGTGATAGAATAGCATGACTTCGACGAATTGAAAATATGTAATGGACTTGGATGGAATGTAGATGACTAACTATCAAAAGACGCTAGCAGATGACATAGGATGTGATATTAGCAGCAGAACAGATGCTATAGCACTACAACACGATAGCAGATGGCAGCGACAAGCAAGCACAATAACTGAATGTCTATGTGATGGAGCACAAGCTCGAAGACATGAAAACAAACCATCAGTTTTGACAGATTCTGCAACTAAAATTAAGTGGTAATCAATGGAACTAACATGGCAGGAGATTAGTACTAATCGAACTGCTCAAGACAAAAGGTTGTGACATTGCCATGAAGAAGTTGGTGACTGTGATTGGAATGCAGCAGCTGAGCAGCAGATTAGCAACAAAGAGCTATCGGTGATGAAGGATTGCACAAAAAGGAAAAAGGGAAAAAGGACCAAAATAGGAAAAATTACATGATCCATAGATGGGTTTCTAGCTTTCTGCTGCTTTGCTCATGAAGGACTCTCCCGAAGCCTCATGCGGCTGGGCGACAAGCAGACAACCACAACGGCCACGCTGCCCAGCAATGGAGACGAGCAGCGATGACCTCGGTGCAAGGACGCCCGGCCAAAACTGGAGCCGTTGTGGACGACGGCGGCGGCTTGCCGCCGGTGGCTAGGACAAGCTCCGCGACTTGAAGAATGGTGGGGACGAGCGGCGTGGATAAGCGACGCGACAGGAGTGGCAGCGAGAGTGGATGGTGGAGAAGCGGGCGCGGCGCCGCGACGGACGGCGGCTGCGACCGGCGAACGGGAACGCGGTGACGACGACGAGCCGCGGGCTTGCTGCTTGGAGACGAAGACGACGATTGACTGCTGCTGCTGGATGGAGACGACGAGCGATGATGGACGAGGATGAACGACGACGACGATGGCTCGCCGGCGGCGAGCCGCCGCCAGCTAGCCGACGATTTGGCAGCTAGGGTTTGGGGAGAGGCTCTGATACTATGTGAATTCTAGAATGAAATTGGGGATTCAACTATTCATTGATCTACCCCTAAAGGGGAAATATAAATGTGTACAAAAGAGATGCGAAAATACTAAACTACCCCTAATATCTTAACAAATATAAGGTTGTAAGGCAGAGAACTTTATGTAATCATGTGCACTGTAGTTATCTTACATATTTACACTACTGTATCTGTTGGCAAACATAGATATATGCATGTTAATTATTTTGCATTCCAGCAACAAACCAAAGCACATGGCGAGCACCTGTCAGTCTCTCCTCACAGGCCTTGGCCCATTTACACATCCTTGTCCTAAACTCCTAGACTGTGTTTGGAAAATGGGTTTGGGATATGATTTCCCACCCCTTGAAGGGTAAGCTTCAATCTTAGCCATCCATTCATCTCACCCCATTTCATCCTATCCCTCCATTCATTTCCATTTCCCAATCCCACCTCTCCTAACCCATTTTTCAAACACCCCGTGGGGTTTGGAAAATAGCTAAAAAGGCTAGGAGATTTTAATACAAATACACCCCGCGGGGTTTAAAAAAAAAAGACAGATGGAGTCACCAGTATTTTTCCCTCTCAACTGGCTAGGAGAATTCATTAACTAGGGTGTGTTAGGAGACTCCATCTGTCGATCCTACAATCTAGTAGTTTACATGTTTATGCAAGTTTTGTGCCCGTGCAGTGTCCACGGATGTTCATTTTGGATGCTTAAGAGTTTGCTCCCCCAATTTTTGACCCTCTCATGAACTCTCAAATTAGAATATAGTTTTCTGTTCATTTCTGGTTCTATTCAGTTATTTAGTTCAGATGCCAACTGTGATTAACAGAATGTGTAGTTGCCGATGGAGTTGTAATTTGGGGTATCTACGTGAACATTGCAGTGGTGGGAGGCTGAGTTTTGTCGAAAGTTAAAATTCCTACTCCCAGTTTCAGATACTAATCAGTATTTCACCTTATGGCATTTGATCGTAATGTTCAGAAATGTTATCTTTTGATGCTTTAGAGTTCACTCCGCCAATTTTCGACCCTCTCATGGACTCTGAAATTAAAATCGGGTTTTGTGTTCATTCCTGTACTGTTCATTTCTACTGTCATCTCAACTATTTTGAGTTCAAGAATGAAAAGTCCATATAGCAAGCACAATTCATTCTTCCCCTAAATTCTCAAGCAAAGCAAATCTGAATCGCATCCACAAATACGGGTAAAAGGGAGGGAGGTGTCGCCTACCTCGGTTGAGCCCGTAGACGAGGGAGAGGCCACGCCGTCGACGGAGCTCCGCCTCTCACCGGCGTTCCCGCTCCCTGCGGCCGCAACCCGCCCTCCAGCTCCGCCTCCGGTCTCCGGCGCCATCGCCGAGGCGGTGGCTCGCTCAACGGCCGCGCGCGCCAGGGGCCCGAGGATTACCTCAATGGCTCGTCGAAGCTCTCATTGGCAGCAACGCCCTGTTCCCTTATCCCCATCGCCGCCGGCGGCGGCGGCGGCTCGCCATCCCTTCCTCCCTTGTAATACGACAATACGAGATAATACGAGGGCCTAAACGAAAATCAACCCCACGGATTCCGAGGTGCGATTAATCTCAGCCGCCTGTATATGATCGAACGGTGCAGAGAGGCTGTGGTTTTGGATCGCTGGAACGAAGAGATTTTGGTCGATAGCAGTTGGGTTCGTGTTCCTTTGTTGTTCTGTAGCGTTCAGTGATGCAGAGATTGCTGTACTGCCGTTTGAGCTTCAGAACCTATTGATGTTATACAGTACAGATACGAGTACATGAAACTAGGATTGTTGCGTTCAATTCAACTCTTGGTTCAGAGTATCGTCTTCTTTGGAGTGAATCAATTGCTGTTTTTTTTTTGAACGACTCGCACAAGACGGTGCGAAGTTCTATTGATAGAGCAGGAAAAAATTACAAGATTACAACCCTGAAGGATCGTAACCAGGAAAAAGGAAAAAACTATACCACCACCCACACGCCGACATAGCCAACACACAAGCCCAGGAGAAGGCTAACACCGGACCGGCCGCCACTAAGCGTGACCGACTGCCACTAGACCAACAAAAGGACACAGACGAGATCGCCCCCTAGGGGATGCCAAAAACGACGTCTTCAAGAAGAGAAGCGACGGAAAACCGCCGCCGCCGTCCTCAGGACTTAAAGGAGCCAAGACTAGGCTTTCGCCCGGCAACCACCTTGAGGGGTGAGACAGCACAACAACGCCCTCAGGCATCGTTGTCGGTCCAACCAAGGCCAGACTGGGTCTTCACCCGCCGCTCACCACCTACAAATCCACGGCTGATGCACCGATGCTCCACCACCGCACAAGCTTTGTCGACATGTGGGACCCCTGCACCGGCGTCCCCCGCCGGCCAGCCTTCGTGCGCCGAAGACCGCGCCACATCCACCGGCAGCTCCTCCTCACACCTAGGTCGCCTCCTCCACCGCCGGTCGCGCCTCTCTGCGCCAAGCCGGCCTCCTCCACCGGACACGCCTCTCGCGCCAATCCAGCCTCCCTCCATCGGCCGCGCCTCTCGCGCCACGCCGGCCTCCATCTCCGCCGCCCGCGCCTCTCGCGCCGAGCCGGCCTCCGCTGCCATCGGCTGCGCTTCTCTGCGCCAAGCCGGTCTCCGACCCCTCCACTAAATGATGCCGCGCCGGCCAGATGCAGCCGTCTCCTATGCCCTCAGCTAGCTGTCCAAGGCCGCCATGCCTCCGGTGACCGCAGAAACGGTCACCACCACCGCAGCCACTGCTGCCGAAACGCCCAGCCACCTCGCCGTCACCATCCTCGCCTCGCACCCGACTCCTTCCCCGCCGTCGACGTCGCCACTACCTCCACAGTAACGGCCACCGTCACCGCTGCCACCGCCTCTGCAAACCGCCGTTGCGCCGTCGCCCTCCACCAGCAAGCAGCTAGGAGCCGCCCCGACGCCAGCAGGCACCGCAGCTGCTGCCTCCGCCGCCATCGGCAGTCACCATCGCCAGCCACCACCACCGCCAGCTGCTGCCGCCGCCGCCGTCGCAAGTCGCCATCGTCAGCCATCGCCGTCGCCAGCTGCTGCCGCCGCCACAGCCGCACCGAGTTGGTGCGGATCTGGGGTTTATGCTGCCGTCGCCGCCAAGCCCCGCGCCGCTCGCCGCGTCGCACGGCCTCCCACCGTCGCTGACCGTCCCGACGATGGCATCGGACGCTATCACCGGCCTCCCGCCACGGTTGCCGTCGCCGCACCGGCTCGGGCGCGCCAGCCCCCACCTCTCCTTGGCAGGCCGCGGCGTCGTCGCTTCCGGCCGGGAGGGCGGCGGATCCCGCCGTCCCCCACGACTCCCGCCGGTGGGAGGACCAGATCCGGCCACGGGAGGGCCGGATCCGTGCTCGGCAGCGCCGGAACTCGACGTCGTCGCCGTCGCCTCACTCCCGTCGTCTGGTCTCGTCGACGCCCCAGCCGCCTTGACCACGAGCGAGGGAGATGGGAAGCCCCGCCGCCGCCTTCCTTACCTCCGCCCGGCTTTGCCGGCGGCTGCTCTGGCGGCGGCGAGGCTGGGGAGAGCAGGGGAAGGGAGGGAGCGGCGCGGCTTGAATCGCCGCCCGCGTCGCCCCTGGGGCGGAGCGACCGGGGGCCCCCGTTCGAGGTTAGTTGAGAATAATCCAGTAGCAGAATATTGTTTACGGCTCGTGATTGAATCAATTGCTGTTGAAATCACCAGTTGGATGAGCAGACAAAATTATGTTCCGTACTTCTGTCACTGTAACTGAACACATATAGACTACAGAGTGAGCCATATGGTTTCAGATCAGATATGTTCCTTCTTTGATATGGTCATCATTCTTTGGTAAGTCCCTGAATCACAGGAGGTCGCTGACAGCTACTGCGTGTACCATAATGTGGTGCGCCACACGGCTGGGGAGTTCACCCAGGCGCCGGCCGACGTCAGGATTATCCCAGCCAAACCAACTACTTTGTTCAGACTTCAGAATTCCATACCCAAATCTGAAAGCTACTAAAATGGTTTTGTTGCTGCAGGGCACAGCGAGGGGGCGAGGAAGGCATGACGCTCTTATTCATGTGTGCTGCAACCCCAGCTGTGGTCAAAGTCTCAAAGATGGAGGGTCACATGTAAAGGCAGAGTAGCTACTGTTTCCTAAATGTAAAAGTCAGTAGAGCTTGCATTATGCCATGAATTTGTATATGTTTACTTGTCAAGTCGAAGGATAAGACAACAAACAAGAGTATGAGATGCCATTGAGCCCATGACGGAGGAAGCAAAACTCAAGCATGTGTGCTCCATGTTTCTGTTTTTCCTAATCAAAGCACGCACCTGGTTTCACATCATGGAATCTTGAAGTAAACTGTAAACTAATCACATCGAAGCAAACCGTAAACTAATCACACCACCAGGCAACAGCTAATCGTAGCAATATACTATTGCATCTGTTGATCAGTGCCCCAGAATAGTTGAGTGTAGCTAATAGTAGTACGAAAAGCAAAACGCAAAAATATTCCTACTAAGTACTATTCTGTAAGGTCTATTAGTAGGAATCGAGAACTCTATCAGGAGCCACAGCATTTGCGTTGTAACAAACCTGACGTTTGACAAAGACCATTGCGTTTCCATGGTGTTACTAGAATAAAACATATTATTATTGCTTCAGCGCTTGTGTGCAGGAAATCAATTACCGTTAGTGATTGGAGATATGGATAAGAAAATGAGTAGCCATAGCTAGCTAGACTGTTCATGAATATACACAAAATGTTGGGTTGTGGAGCACATACAAGTGGACAATAACTTGAAGTTGGGTCACAGCTTCCTTCAAAAAAAAAAAGTTGGGTCACAGCGATAGTACCATGGGAAAGATAAAAGAAAAGAAGAGTGGTTCAGCAGTTGTCTAGCTAGTCTGAATGTTCATCTATGCCATATATGCAAGGCCTTACCACCTCTCCTAAACTGCCCCTTCACTCTTGCTTTGTTTCACTGTCTGGCATTCTTACACTGCATTTCTACCAGCTGTGGGTATAAGCTCAAGATATATAGCTGAATTTACTTCCTTTGTTTCCTTAAGTTAATCTATAAATGCTCAGTTGACTGCAGGCACGGAGTTTCATCAGGATCAGTTGCATCCATTTCTACGTGCACTCTTATCGATTGGGACGAAATCTATTGGAAGGGAAAGTCTGCTTCATCTGAATAAACACATATATACTGATCTCTCCTTGCAGCACACGCTCTCTCTTCGTTGGATATCAACACATTTACCTGTATTTCTGGTATATCCCATTGATCCTTCCCGTTAACCTTCTGAATCATTCAAGTTCTACATCTGTATAATGAGCATACACTTCACCTCTTATTTTGATCTCTCTCCTTTTTGCAGTTGTAGCAGCACAATCAGAGGTTCTCTCTTGATGATTGGCTCATAATTTTCTGAAATCCATTCTACACTTTGGCGTATCCACTCAGTTTCTTTTGACTTCAATAATCTGAGTCTGTCGAGTATCCCAAGTAGATGGGTCAGAGCAAACTTCTAGCTTGTGCAAGATGAATGCTATTGAGCCTTGTTACGTGCAGACTTATGTCTTCTCATGCTGAATTATCACTCCATAAGGTAAGATTTGCATGCAGTATACTTGAGTTAAACCCCTCAACTTGTTGCCGGTTACTTCTTTCTCCTCGTTTACCTTTAACCCAAGAAACTCACCGAATTTTTTTTTCCTTTTTGCTGACCTCCCCCCTGTTCTTCTCCTGTCACCTTTGGTGACTCCTGTACAGTGCTTACCTCTCTAAATACAAAACCAGCTCCGCTGGCTTAGGTTTCAAGAAATGTAACCCCATTATTCCAGTTCTTTAGCTTCAGTATGCTAACTTGCTCAATACACATGGCAAAACAACCTATTAAAAAACTTACCGAAATGTAACTCCATTATTCCAGTCCTTTACTGAGATGTGCCCCTCTGTTGCAAAGATACTCTGAAACTGATTGAACTTTGTCCATTTTCAGATCGTGTAATTGTCATAAATAATTTAATTGGAAATTTTTGGTGCATCACCATCAACGAGTTTCTCTATGGCAACAATACTGGGTTCTTTGGTTGGATCATGCGTAAACAAGTTGCAAGGGATCATTACAGAGGAGGCAATACTAATTTTAGGTGTAAAAGAAGAACTCAGAAAACTGCAGGAAAGAATGAAACAAATATAGTGCTTTATCAATGATGCTGAGCGAAGGGGCATGGAAGACTCAGCGGTACACAATTGGATTTTTCGGCTAAAAGATGTTATGTATGATGCCGATGACATTATCGATTTGGCTAGTTTTGAAGGAAACAAGCTATTAAATGGCCATTCTTCTTCACCTAGAAAAACAACTGCATGCAGTGCGCTTTCACCTCTCTCTTTCTTTTCCAATATTTGGGTTCGCCATGAGATTGGTGATAAAATTAGAAAGCTGAACCAAAAATTAGCTGAAATAGAAAAGGATAAAATATTTGCAACACTTGAGAGTACACAACTAGCTGATAAAGGTTCAACATCAGAACTGAGAAAAACATCTCACATTGTTGAACCCAACCTTGTGGGGAAAGAGATAGTGCATGCTTGTAGAAAGTTGGTGAGCCTGGTGGTTGCACACAAGGAAGACAAGGCCTACAAGCTCGCTATGGTTGGAACAGGGGGAGTTGGAAAGACAACACTAGCTCAGAAAGTATTCAATGATCAGAAATTAAAAGGAACCTTCAACAAACATGCTTGGATTTGTGTTTCTTAGGACTACACCCCAGTCTCTGTTTTGAAACAACTACTTAGAATAATGGAGGTTCAACATGCACAAGAAGAATTAGCTGGAGAGCTCCAAAGCAAGCTTGAATTAGCTATTAAGGACAAGAGTTTTTTCCTTGTGTTGGATGATCTATGGCATTCCGATGTATGGACCAATGTACTACGAACTCCATTGCATGCTGCAACCTCAGGAATAATTTTGATAACTACTCGGCAAGATACTGTCGCTAGGGAAATAGGGGTTGAGGAAGCACATCATGTTGACCTAATGTCACCAGCTGTTGGTTGGGAGCTACTCTGGAAGAGCATGAACATTCAGGACGAGAAAGAAGTGCAAAATCTGCGAGACATAGGGATTGAGATTGTTCAAAAATGTGGTGGGCTACCTCTTGCAATCAAGGTTACTGCTCGAGTATTGGCAAGCAAAGATAAAACAGAGAACGAATGGAAAAGGATTTTAGCTAAAAACGTTTGGTCCATGGCTAAACTCCCTAAGGAAATAAGTGGTGCATTATATCTAAGTTATGATGATTTACCACAGCATTTGAAGCAATGTTTTCTTTATTGTATTGTATTTCCTGAAGACTGGACCTTGAACCGTGATGAGCTTATCATGATGTGGGTTGCTGAAGGCTTTGTAGAAGTGCACAAAGATCAATTACTAGAAGATACAGCAGAAGAATACTACTATGAACTAATAAGTAGGAATCTCCTGCAACCAGTTTACACATATTTTGATCAGAGCAGATGCAAAATGCATGATCTCTTAAGGCAACTTGCTTGTTATCTATCAAGGGAAGAATGCCATATTGGAGATCTAAAACCATTAGTAGACAATACTATATGTAAACTACGACGCATGTTAGTTGTCGGAGAGAAAGACACGGTGGTCATACCTTTCACTGGTAAGGAGGAAATTAAGTTGAGAACTTTTACAACTGATCATCAGCTACAGGGAGTTGATAACACATTTTTCATGAGATTGACTCATCTTCGTGTTTTGGATCTAAGGGACTCACTTGTGCAAACAATACCAGATTATATTGGAAGTTTAATCCATTTACGTATGTTTGATCTTGATGGAACCAACATTTCTTGTCTCCCAGAGTCCATTGGTTCCCTTCAAAACCTTCTAATATTGAACTTGAAGAGCTGTAAATCTCTGCACTTCCTTCCTTTGGCAACAACTCAACTGTACAATTTGAGGCGGCTTGGTCTTGCTGGTACACCAATAAACTAGGTCCCAAAAGGGATAGGAAGACTGGAATTTCTCAATGATTTAGAAGGATTTCCTATCGGTGGTGCAAGTGACAATACCAAAACACAAGATGGATGGAATTTGGAAGAGTTGGCTGATCTTTCAAAGTTGAGACGGCTTCATGTGATAAAATTGGAAAGAGGTACTCCTCACAGCAGTGTAGACCCATTTCTGCTAAAAGAGAAAAAACATCTCAAAGTTCTGAATCTACAGTGCTCTAAACAGACAGATGAATCATATTCAAAGGAAAATGTTAGCAACATTGAGAAGATCTTCGAGAAGCTAACACCTCCACACAACTTAGAAGATCTTGGTATTATGAATTTCTTTGGTTGTAGATTCCCCACCTGGCTTGGTACTGCCCATTTGTCTTCAGTAAAATACATGGTCCTCAGAGATTGCAAATCCTGCTTGCACCTTCCACCAATCGGACAGCTACCAAACTTGAAATACCTGAGAATTAAAGGAGCAAGTGCAATCACCAAGATTGGAACCGAATTTGTTGGCTGCTGGGAAGGTAATCTCAGATCCACAGAGGCAGTTGCTTTCCCCAAGCTTGAAGCGTTGGTCATCAAGGGTATGCCCAACTGGGAGGAGTGGTCCTTTGTCGAAGAAGAAGAGGTGCATGAGGAGGAAGCAGCTGCAACAACCGT
Organism: Oryza glumipatula; assembly: GCA_000576495.2. NCBI lineage: Eukaryota > Viridiplantae > Streptophyta > Magnoliopsida > Poales > Poaceae > Oryza > Oryza glumipatula. The sequence goes on from CM002514.2 coordinate 29,613,701, forward strand.
GGAAGGGGGAGAGGATGGAACTGCTACCTCGAGGCAAAAGTGGGAAGAAGCCCCGTCTCCAACTCCAAGGTCGTCGTGGCTGCTGCCTTGTTTGAAGAAGTTGGTTCTTGTGGACTGCCCCAAGCTGAGGGCTCTCCCACCACAGCTTGGACCGCAGGCAACCAAGTTGAAGGAGCTCCTTATAAGACGAGCAAGATGCTTGAAGACGGTGGAGGACCTCCCGTTCCTCTCTGGTTACCTTTCAATTGGTGGATGTGAGGGCCTGGAGAGGGTCTCCAACCTTCCCCAAGTGAGAGAGATGCTTGTAGGTGGTTGCCGGAATTTAAGGCATGTTGAGGAGTTGGGCGGTTTGGAGAAGCTATTGCTGTACAAGGATATGAAGGAGATATCTCAGCCGTACTGGGTCCCTGGGCTTCAAGAGCTGCACCGCCAGCTCCATGGAGATGAACTGGAGATCAACGAGTGGCCTCGCACACCCAATTAGATGGCATAAGGTATGTACACTGATTGATTGATTTGGATTTTGCACCCTAATCTGCTATGTTGCTAGCATTTGATGGCCTTGTTAGTTCTTTAGTTGGGCACATTGACTGTTCTTTTGACTTACATGTTTTATTTTCTTTTGTTACATAACTTTTTCGTGATCAAGGTTTCAGTGATGATTTATAAACACACACCAATTAGGTGGCCATACCCTTTAATTATGTCGTGACCATATGGTCTTGTCGACACCCTGCATGTGCCATGCTAAGTTATAATATTCTATCCTACATGTGATATGCAGCAGTGTATTACCCTGAAAACAGAAGTATTGATTAGTGTTACTGCAGATAAAACTGGTACCGGTTATATCATATAGAACAATATGATTGTATTGCTGTTCACTATGGTTGGGGACAACAATTGTTTAGCGTTTTGGTACACAAACTGCATAGTGCAGGACTCGGCGATGCTAGGATGCAAATCAAACTTGCGTGCATTTATATCAATCGGATCATGCATGTGTTAGGCCAACATACTATTGGTCATTTTAGATGTGTCCAAAATTAGGAATTAAATTTTAAAATATACTATTTATTTTTTTTTCTCAGAAATATCCGGAATGCAAATTTTTTGACACAAATATACCGTCATTGCTGAGTGAGAATGAAAAACAAGACGATATCGTTGAACCGTTCCGTGGAAATGACGACGACAGTAGCCGCGCCGCGGTCTCGCATGGTAGGGCCGCTAGAGCACGGGACCAGGCTTCACAAAGCCGACGAAAGCCGGTTGGTTTTCACGGTTTTTCGACATTTCGACACAGCTCGGAATTAGTTTTCGATTGGAATTTCAAAGGTTAAACAGTAAATTTGGTCGAAATTCAATCGAAATCTATCAAAAACCAGTCGAAATTTATCAAAAATCGTGATACTGATGGAGCTTTTAGTGGTCAACCGGTAATGTAAACCCTGCACGGAACCCGCCACAGTCTCGTGCACAGCGTGGTATCGTTGGTGAGTCCAGCTAGGGATGGCAACGGGTCGGGTCGGGCACGGATAGAGCGATTTCATGCCCAACCTAAGACCCACGTGTCTGTGCCCGACCCATGCCCGCAAGGTCTATCGGACAAAATCCTATGCCCGTGCCCATGCCTGTCGGGCATGGGCATGCCCAATGGGTACCCATCGGGCCTGCCTGCGTCGTGCACCATCGCCGCCGTCGTGCGTCGCTGCCACCGCTGCCGTGCGCCGCCGCCTGAGCCGTGTGCCGCTACCGCCGCCTGCTCCTGTGCACCGCCGCCGTCTGCGCCCGTCCGCCGCCAGCCACTGCCGCACCATCGCTAGCTTGCGTCACCGCCGCCAGCCGCGCAGCTGCCGCCACCGCCACTAGCCTGCGCCGCCACCGTTGCTAACCGCGCAGCCGCCGCCAGCCGCCGTAGGGATTGGGTAGGAGAAGGGGGTGGGGATTAGATTAGGGTTTCTGTTAGTTGAGTATATATATGTCCCTGGTTAGTGGGCCAAATGGGCCAAAAGAAAAGGGTATGAGGAATAAGATATGGCCAAAATTAGCAAATACATATGTTCAGGTCGGGCATGGGTTATCCGTGGGCAAAAAAAACAATACCCGGCTGCTGCCTGCTATATTCTCGGGTCTTGGGCAGGCATGCCCACGCCAAAATATTACACATATGCCCACACCCATCGGGCCGGGTATCTGCGGATCCCGAACCCGTGGGTAAAATTGCCATCCCTAAGTCCAGCGACATTGCCTATGATTAGTGATCATGCTGATTAGTGATTAATTAATTACTAAGGATGCTAATTAAAGAAATAAAAATAATTGTGCACTCGTCGCGCGAGGCCGAGCAGTGTCGCGCACCTGCCACGCGAACTCGTGCGGTAACACACGGTAATTTCACATTCCCATTATCTGACAATGGTATATTTATGCTACTCCCTTCTAAACATGTATATTTATGTAAAACCAGTGAAAAAAAGATATATTTTCAAATTTGTATCCAAAATAGTACTATAGTAGCTGCAGAAACTCATCGCTGCTGCAAGCTTTTTTTTTTTTTTGAACAAACCGGCGAGCTGCCAATTTCATTGAATAGAGAAGGAGCATCACTGCTGCAAGCTCAATTCATGGCTTCATACAAGGTATAATAAGTTGCTCCCTTTGTCTGGTATTGCTACTTTACTTCTCAGTGTTGTGTAATTTTTGTTTCCGTAAGTTCTCCACCGGCTTCCCTCAATTTACCACTGGTCTCAGTGCTAGCTTTGCCCTGATCCATCCATGGCGGGCTTGTCGGCAGAAGCAACTGCAACAAAGGTGGAGATGCTCGCTGTACTCAGGCCAGCATCTCCACCACCTTCAGTCTCATGGAATTTGTTCTGCTGCTAATTCTTACACTCCAATTGTTGCTTTGTTTCTGCTACCTGTTTTATGCCAAACTGCAGTGAACAGGTGACCAGCTCCTTTTTTCTTTCTCCCCTTTGCTGGCACTTGATAATTTCTCACCTGTAAAATGAATGAAAAATCCTCGCCAGTCCAGATATAGACACCAGTGCCCTCGACAAGTGACCCTGATCTTACCATCCACATGATGCCCTCGCCAAGTCACCATGATATCATCATCCAAGATGAATTGGAACTTTGCACACCAACCGAATAGGGGTAGAGGGATCACTGCACTATATGAAATTTACAGCGGTTAGTATCGAATATGATTTTATGAAATAATTGCCTTCTTCCGTTCATTTTAGTATGTTAGACTGTGTATTGTTTGCTGTTAATTAGTTAGTCTTATTCTCACCAGTCCTATATACAATTATGTAATTGTAAAAGATAAACCATTCTTTAGTTGTAGTCCCATTTTAAGAGTAGATACACTACACTACACAGAAAAAAAACATACTTCTATGAATACCTCACATGATAAGAATGTAATACTTTTTAGTGTTGGTTATGTACCTCATACTGTGCATGATTTGTCCCTAGAACTTTAGTTTAAGTATGATAAGCTAATTATTGTATTAATATAAATGGCAATTCAGTAGTTATACCCATGGATGCCTATTTTATCAATACAAAAGTTTTAGTGAACATTATATATTTTTCAGATCATGCTAACAGATATCGTGCATTCCTTGCCAACCTACAATGCTGTCACTTTCTGAAACGTTAAAAGTGGATCTCCCTTGCTGATTTTTCCTATGGCAACCATATTAGATTCTTTGGTTGGATCATGTGCCAATAAGTTGAAAGAGATTATTACTGAAGAGGTGATACTTATTCTAGGGATACAAGAAGAGCTCGCAGAGTTGCAGCGGAAGACTGAACTCATACATTGTTGTATTAGTGATGCTGAGGCAAGGAGGATGGAAGAGTCAGCAGTTGACAATTGGCTTGGTCAGCTAAGAGAAGTTCTATATGATGTTGATGATATTATTGACTTGGCTAGATTTAAGGGAAGCATTCTACTAACTGATCATCTTTCATCGTCATCAAGGAAGTCAATTGCTTGCACTGGCCTGTCAATTTCCACTTGCTTTTCTAACGTTCAAGCACATCATGAGGTTGCTGTGAAGATTAGAAGTCTCAACAGGAAGATAGAAAACATTTCGAAGGACAGAGTATTTTTGACACTCAAGAGTACGGTTCCTACTGGAAGCAGTTCAGTATTGAGAGTGAGAAAAAGTTCCCACCTACTTGAGCCCAACATTGTTGGCAAGGAGATCATACATGCCTGCAGAAAAATGGTAGATTTAGTGCTTGAACATAAGGGGAGAAAACTTTATAAGCTTGCAATTGTTGGGACTGGGGGAGTTGGTAAGACAACATTAGCTCAGAAAATATACAATGATAGAAAAATAAAAGGAGGTTTCAACAAAAAAGCCTGGGTTTGTGTTTCCAAAGTGTACTCTGAAGCTTCTCTTTTGAGAGAACTTCTTCGAATTATGGAAGTTCATCATGATCAAGATGAATCAATTGGAGAGCTCCAAAGCAAGCTTGAAATAGCAATTAAGGAGACAAATTTTTTACTTGTGTTGGATGACATGTGGCAATCTGACGCATGGGAAAATTTTTTAAGAATTCCATTGCATGCTGCCGAAACGGGAACAATTCTCATAACAACTAGAAATAATATTGTTGCCTTAGAAATTGGAGTGGACCATACTTATCGAGTTGATTTGATGTCAACCGATGTAGGATGGGAGCTACTTTGGAAGAGCATGAATATCAGTGAAAGCATAGAATTGCAAACTCTGCAGGATGTTGGGATTGAGATCGTTCGCAAATGTGGTTGCCTTCCTCTTGCAATCAAGATTATTGCTAGAGTGTTAGCGAGTAAAGAACAAACAGAGAACGAATGGAAAAAAATATTGAGCAAAAATGCTTGGTTCATGAACAACCTTCCTAATGATTTGAGAGGTGCTTTATATCTGAGTTACGATGAGTTACCACGTCATTTGAAGCAATGCTTTCTTTATTGTAGTGTATATCCTGAAGATGCAAACATTTACCGTGATGATCTTACAAGGATGTGGATCGCTGAAGGCTTTATAGAGGACCACGGAGGTCAACTACTAGAAGAAACAGCAGACGAGTATTACTATGAGCTGATCCACCGGAACCTTCTTCAACCCGATGGTTTATATTATGACCACAGCAGCTGAAAAATGCATGATCTTTTAAGGCAGCTTGCTTGTTATTTGTCAAGGGAAGAATGTTTTGTTGGAAACCCAGAATCATTGGTAGGTAACACTGTGTCTAAACTTCGACGTGTTTCAGTCGTCACAGATAAGAACATGGTAATGTTACCTAGCATGGACGAGGTGCAATGTAAAGTAAGGACTTGGAAAACTTCTTATGAGAAAACACTCAAAGTTGATAACTCATTTTTCAAGAGATTTCCTTATCTTCGCGTCTTAGATTTGACTGATTCATTTGTACCAAGCATCCCGCGTTGCATCGGGAATTTGATCCATCTACGTTTGCCTGATCTTGATGGTACCAATGTATCTTGTCTTCCAGAGTCTATTGGCAACCTAAAAAATCTTCAAATATTGAACTTAGAGAGGTGTGTTGCTTTGCACAGTCTTCCTTCAGCGATCACCCAACTGTGCAATTTAAGGCGCCTTGGCCTCAATTATTCACCGATAGATCAAGTTCCGAAAGGGATTGGCAAATTGGAATTTCTCAATGATGTAGAAGGGTTTCCAGTCTATGGTGGCAGTAGTAATACTAAAATGCAAGATGGATGGAACTTGGAAGAGTTGGCTCATCTTTACCAGCTAAGGCGGCTACATATGATTAAATTGGAAAGAGCAGCTTACAGTACTACTTACCCACTGCTAACAGACAAAGGGTTTCTGAAATTTTTATATCTATGGTGTACTGAACGTACAGATGAACCATACACAGAAAAAGATTTCGGCAATATTGAGAAGATCTTTGAGCAGCTAATTCCGCCATGCAACCTGGAAGATCTTGCTATTGTTAAATTCTTCGGTCGCCAGTATCCCTTCTGGATAAATTCTACCCATTTGGCTTATGTAAAATCCTTGCACCTCTTCAAGTGCAAATTCTGTATGCATCTTCCACCAGTTGGGCAGCTACCCAATTTGAAATATCTAAAAATTGAGGGAGCAGCTGCAGTTACCATTATTGGACCCGAATTTGCTGGCCGCAGGGTGAGTAATCTTGGACGAACAGTTGCTTTCCCCCAGCTTGAAGAGTTGCTCATACGAGATATGCCCAACTGGGAAGAGTGGTTCTTTATTGATGAAGCAACGTCAACTGCTAAGGAAAGGGTTGATGATGGAGATTCTGCAATGCCAAAAGAGAAAACCTTACCTCCAAGGATGCAGATACTGTCACGGTTGAGGAGGTTGGAACTTTCTGGCTGCCCAAAGCTGAAGGCTCTTCCACGGCAGCTTGCACAGATTAACAGTCTGAAGGAGATAGAGCTAAGATGGGTAAGCAGCCTGAAGGTAGTGGAGAACTTCCCCCTCCTCTCTGAGACGCTTTTGATTGCGACATGTCAAGCCCTGGAGAAAGTCTCTAACCTTCCTCAAGTGCGAGAGCTGCGCGTGCAAGATTGTCCAAACTTGAGACTTGTTGAGGAGTTGGGCACTTTGGAGCAGTTGTGGCTTTATGAGGATATGCATGAGGTCTCTACATTGTGGGTGCCAGGGCTTCAACAGCAGTGCCGGCAATGTCATGGAGAGGATCTTGATGTCTACAATTGGACATAGTGATAATGTATGGATGCCAAAATTATTTGGACACTTCGGTTGTTTGATGCAAGGTATGTGATTTTATATACTCTGGATTCAGATTGCGCCCATTTTTTGGCATGCTATTGTGTACATAGATATATATCTTTTGCTTTACTAGATCTCGGTCTTGAGGATGAAAGGATCTAGTACTTTGTAATATCGGATATTACAGATATGACAATAATCCCAAAGAATTGGCAGTATAAGAACTACATAACTGTACTTTTAGTTTGTTCCGGTAATCTTCTATTAGGTTCTGCAACTTCCATGCAGCTCATTATCAGCACATCAACCTTCTATTGAGCAGGAATGAATGAATGGATCAATGGGTAGATGGTAGGAGTACCAGACTGACTGTGTGTATATTCAGCAAATTTAGTCTCCCTGATGGTTACAGCCTACCTTAACTGAATTTCACATCAGCAATGATTGCGTGCAAGGCCCTTTTTCCTCCACCAGATGATGCTTAAGGACCACAAAATCCATGTATATCTTGATGAACAGAAAAGAAAATCAGTCCTTCCATTATCCAACATCGTTTTTTATCGAGTCCATCCTTTTCCATTTAAACACTGAACAGAACAGCTTGTTACTCTGTCATCAGGAGAGATATTATGACCAATACCCAAGCTTTTTCCCTTGTTATTCCATATTGTTGAATTAACTGTAGTTTTGATGCATTCATGTGTTATGCAGGGGGATGCTGACCAGTATCCCTTTTGGATACTTCAACCTTCCTAATGTTCCATGTAAGCTGTTTTCCTAATTTTTCCCATTGTAATCTGCTCTAGTAGCAATGGCTTATCTGCTACATCTCCTGTACAGGATTCAGAACTCGAGTTCTTGCCACAAAATGGTTTCTGTACACATAAATATGGCTAAAATTGTAAATGCAAAATTTCAAATGCCAACTGCGATTAACAGCAGATTGAGTTGCTGGTGGAGGTGAAAACTCTTCTATGCTTTGGAGTTCACTCCCAAATCATCAACCCTCTTATGGACTCTGAAATCAGAATCGAGTTTTGTGTTCAGTTATTTCAGTTCAGTGCTCTCGTTTCATCTCAACTGTTCCAAGTAATTAACAACTGGAGTAGAAATTATCCTTCCCCTGAACTGAATCACAAATGCATCGCAACGCAATCAAAGCTGTGGCGAAATTCATCTATCCAGCGACGAGAAGAGAGGAAGGGAGGGAGGCGTCACGTACCTGGGTTGAACTCGAGGAGGAGGAAGAGGCCGCGGCGTCGACCCCGGGCGCCGTGGCGGTGAAGGGGGCCCATGGAGCGCTCCAACTTCTCCTCCGTCGGATCTCTGTCGCTCCCTGCGGCCCACCCTCCAGCTCCGTGTGGACCCCCGTTTTTATAACAGGAATCAATCGTGTAAACAGTACCATTTCCCTGGATCAAGTAGTCTGGTACACACGAATTCATAGCTGAAATACCGAGTACACATACACGAATGTCTAGAACGAGTTATTACATCATAAGCCCGCAGGCATAGTCTTAAATCATCGGACCGAATGGTCCGGAATACATTCAAAAACAGAATAGGTAAGGCAGCGGAAATGGAGGCAGCGGCACGCCATTGCCACAGGCAACGACCGTATCTAAGACCTATTGGACCCCATCGTCTTCATCTCCCTCCTGATAATAGGCATAGGGATCTTCCGACGCTTCATCTCCAGCCTCTGATTAAGTTTGTGTATAGCAAGGGTGAGTACCAACCGTACTCAACAAGTCATCACAGCAACAATGCACATGACAGGGATATTTGAAGGATGGTTATGGTTCTTTTGCGCAAAGCAAGTTTTATAATTCTTTTCACAACCCTAAGACCTAGCATAGACTGATCAAGTTTTAATACCAGTGTTCGTATTAAACAATGACGGTTCTGTCCACCATCCATTGTGATCCCAAGGATGGCTTCCCGCCATTGAGTCGTCATGGTTTTCTGAGGACGTCCACATTCCCTACTCTCAGGAAGTGGCTCCAGCAGCATATAAATCATCATGCAATATCCCGACCCACACAAGTTAAAAATTCAGAGTCTAGCCAAGTGTAATACATGTCCCGGTGCTCAATAACCGCGAGCACGGCTATTCGAATAGTTTTGGTTTACTCACACTGCAATGGATGTACACTTTACCCGCACTCCGCGACTGCCCAACACATGAGCCTCGTCCCAACACATGAGACGCGTCACGGCAAAGCTTTTCGATAACCTCGCATTGGCAGTACCCGCTCCATGAACTTTACGTCCTCATACACTCTAGGCGTACGCGGTTTCTAGCAGTGTGAGGAGTTCTGGCGCACCCGGGAAAGAAAGACTCACACATGCATTAAGTTAATTAGGTTTAAATTCTCACATGGCAGTCCTACCGATGGCGACACCACTGTAGACACCCGCCTCGCGGTTCTACCAATGGCTGCCCCACCGTAGAGCCCCTGCCTCACACATCAAGAAACCACTATGCATGGATACTGCCTCTGCTCAGCTATCTATTCCGCTAGGTCTATACCCATACGAGAAGTGCGGTTGTACGGGGGTCGTTTCATGCTTAACTTCATGGCTCGGTCCTTAATTGACCGGGGACGGTACTAGCCTTTTCCGGATACCACCCAAATCCTCCGTCCGCCCCAGTCGAAAACATTTGTTTAAATTTTATTTCTCTTTTCACAAATCATGTCATCAACATCATGGCACTGTGGCGCTCATGTCTCCACATGCCGTATCTCAATTACCTTCCCAAAGGTAATTGCCCAAGCATATAGCATTTGATAAATATGAGTATGCACAATTCTAGAATAGCATTGCTAAGCAATTGTCATAATTGACTAGGGACTCATACGTAAACATGGTTACAAAGGAAATAATAGGCAAACAATCATCAAGGCATGGCATAATCACAAGTGGGACGTATATCATTGCATGCAATTTTATTTGTAAACAAAATAATTTCGCAATTGGGATCAACATGTTCAAGGGATAGTGATGACTTGCCTTGCTCAAGGTCTTGCGGGTCTTGGCCTTCACTTGGATCCGCAACTCCCTCGGGCTCTATAGTTACGTGCGAAAATTGATTTGAATTCGGTTAGAATTCAAATAAAAATCCAAATAAATCCAAATAGAAGCCGAATGCGAAAATCGATTCTTTTTATTAACTTTACTATTCGCGAATTAGGGCCAACCCAATTTCGATTTATATATCCTAAATTATTTTTATGGTATAAATATTTTGTTATTATAAGTTTTTGATTTAATCAACCCGAGCACTGCATCCAAATAATAAGTTAGAAATTTATATCGCGATCTTAAATATCGGATGGAATCCAAAAATTATCTTATAATATTATACGATTTAATTTAGTCTATGCCTAAACGATTAAATATAACACACGGCTAAAATCCCTATTAATTAAATCCGAACTCCCACCGTGAATCAATTACTTATAGAAATTACCCCCAAATAACCTATAAAAATCTATAAGAATTCATCTAATTAATTTATATCTAAATTACCACCGCGAATTGATTTCTTATTGAAATTACCAAGAATAATCTATATTTAAATTTTGCAGTTCTACGGTTATAATTAATCTATAATTAAATTCTAATTTATTTTAAATTTTCTAAACCTCCTAATTTCTCTCTAATTTTTATTTATTTATTTTTCCTTTCTTTTCTTTTTCTCTTATTTTTCTTTCCTTCTCTCTCTCTCTTTTCTTTTCTTTTTCTCTCTTTTCCTCTGTCTCTCTGTTTCCTTCTCTCTCTCTCTTCCTCTTTTCTTTTCTTTTTCTTTTTCCTCCTCTCTCTCTCTCTCTCCTTTTTTTCTTTTTCCTCTCTCTCTCTCTCTCTCTCCCTCTCTCCCGGCTCCTTCCTCTCTCTTTCTCTCTTCTCCTTTTCTCTCCTTCTCCCTCTCGGCTTTCTCTCCCTCTCTCTCGGCTTTCTCTCCCTCTCTCTCCCTACCCGAGGCGACGGCGACGGCGACGGCGCAAGGGAAAAGGGCAGCGGCTCACCGACGGCGGCGACGGCGACGACGACGGTGGCGACGACGGCGCAAGGCGCGACACACGGAGACGGCGGCGCGGCGGTACAAATGCGGCGACGCGGCGGCACGGCGATGGTGCGGCTGCACGACAGCACGAGGGCGGCGTCGTGGGGAGAAGGAGGAGAGGGGAAGAAGATGGACGGGGATGGGTGTGGAGTGGAGGAGGGGAGGGCCGGGATTTATAGGGGAAGAGGGGGGGGAAGAAAGGAGAGGGGCGGCGGCGGCTTAAATGGCGATGTGCGGCGACGCGGCTGCACGGGGCGCGAGGCGACGAGGGGACGGGCGTGCGGCGCGGCGGCATGGGGAGGCAAAGCGACGTGCGGCGCGCGGGACGGGCGCGCGGTGCTGCGGCATAGGGGAGGGGGAACAGCGCGACGTGCGGCGACGAGGGAACGGCGGCGGTGCGGGGTTCGAGATGGGAGACGCGACGGGACGGACGCGCGGCACGGCGATGGGTCGGGGAGACAGAGCGACGTGCGGGGTGGCGTCGTGACGACGAGACGACGAGACGGGCGGCGGTGCGGGCTTGAGACGACAGCGACGCGCGCGGCGCGGCGGCTCGGGGCTCAAGGCGGCGACGACGCACGCGGTGCGGCGACGGGACGGGGAGGCAAAGCGGCGCGGCGCGCGGGGCTCGAGACGACGGCGGGGCGCGCAGCGCGGCGATGAGATGGGTTAGGGGACCACGACGCGCGCGCGGCGGCGGCGATGGCGCGCGGGGCAGAGGAGACAGAGCGGCGCTCGGCGCGCACGCGGCAGCGACGATGGCGCGACGGCACGGTGGCGGCGATGCGATGGCGACGGCGACAGCGGTGATGGCGACGTCGGCGCGGCAGCCTAGGGGAGGCAGAGCGGCATGGGACGACGACGCGTGCGCGGCGGCAACGATGGCGCGCGGTGCGGGGCTCGGCGCGCGGCGCGCGGGGTGCGAGGCAGAGGAGGGGGCTGGGTTGGGGACCCCGTCGAGCACCTTGCGGCCAATGAACAGTGCCATTTTCCTATTTTCCCGATTTTAGCCTATTTTCCATTTAAATTTAATTTCGCAATTTCTAAATGTTGTAAAATTGATTTTTATTCATTGTGTGTGTTATTCCAATTATTGAATCTATTCTAGATAAATTTTACTCACATTTTATTTGTATTATTTATTTGAATCTTTAATTAGTGTTAATTCTTATTCCATTTGCGTTTAAATTAAATTGATACAAATATGATCGCGAGAATATTTTACTTATCTCTATCCATACTTAATCTTTGTTTTAAATTATGTTTGTCTTACCAATTTATTTTTAGGATTATAAGCAATTAATTATTCTCCACACTCGATTAGTGAACTTCAAAATCGAATCAAATAAAATAGGCGAATAAAATCGGCATGATGCAACTCTTTTGAAAAGTTTTCGAAAATCCGTATTTTTAGAGTTTTGTTTTTTTTTTATTGGTCGAATTTTCAGGGTGTTACAAACCTACCCCCCTTAAATAAATCTCGTCCCGAGATTTCTTACCGGTTTTCGAACAGATACGGGTATTCCGTCTTCAAGAGCTCTTCGCTTTCCCAAGTGGCTTCATCCTCAGTGTGATTACTCCATTGTACCTTGTACATACGCCACGTTTTGGTTCTAGTTCCCTTTTCTGCTTCATCCAATATCCGGATCGGGTGTTCTGGGTACGTGAGATCGTTGCTAATGTGAATCTCCTCCAGCGGAGCTTGTTCTTCCGGCACTCGTAAGCATTTCTTCAATTGTGACACATGGAAGACTGGGTGTACATCGGCGATAATTTCGGGTAGCTGTAGCTGGTAGGCAACTTCTCCTCGTCTAGCGAGGATTTGAAAAGGTCCCACATATCTTGGCGCTAGTTTTCCTTTAACCTTAAACCTTTTCGTTCCCCTCATTGGTGAAACCTTTAGATAAACGTAATCTCCTTCCTTAAACTCTAGGTTTCTTCTTCGGGTGTCCGCGTAACTCTTCTGCCGTGACTGTGCCACTTTTAAACGGTCTCGAATCAGACGAACCTTTTCTTCGGCTTCTTTGATAATGTTAGGTCCAAATACTGCACGTTCTCCTGTCTCGGACCACATCAGCGGGGTTCGACATCGTCGACCAAACAATGCCTCATTGGGTGACATTTTTAGGCTTGCTTGAAAGCTGTTGTTGTAGGAGAATTCGGCGTAGGGCAAACATCTCTCCCAGTCTTTGCTAAAATCCAATGCACAAGCTCTCAACATGTCCTCTAGGACCTGGTTGGTTCTCTCTGTCTGGCCATCTGTCTGTGGGTGATAAGCTGTGCTGAACGCAAGGTAACTCCCTAGGGCTTCATGTACTTTTTCCCAGAAATGAGAGGTAAACTGGGTGCCTCGATCAGATATGATTCTCTTAGGTACACCATGAAGACATACTATCCTGGCCATATATAATTCGGCTAGCTTGGCACTACTATAATTTGTCTTAACGGGGATGAATCTTGCCGTCTTGGTGAGTCGATCCACAATCACCCAGATGGAATCATACCCTGTTGCAGTCTTGGGCAATCCAACAATAAAATCCATACCTATCTCATCCCATTTCCATTCGGGAATCCTAAGGGGTTGCAGCAACCCTGCCGGTCTCTGGTGCTCAGCCTTCACCTTCTGACAAACGTCACAGAGCGCTACGTACTCTGCCACATCTCTCTTCATGTTGGGCCACCAGTATCCTTCCTTCAGATCTTGGTACATTTTGGTACTTCCGGGGTGCAATGAATATGCCGATTCGTGAGCTTCTTTTAGGATTAACCCTCTCAGTCCACCCTGCTCGGGTACATAAATCCTCTTTTTGTACCATAGGACATCCTTCTCGTCGGTTGAAAATTCCTTTGCAAAGCCTGCAGCTAGACGTTCCTTCACCTCTCGGATTTCCTGGTTGTCCTTCTGGGCCTCTTCAATTTGGGTTCTCAAAAGAGGTTGAATGTCCAAGGTGTTTATCTGTCCATGAGGCACTATACGTAGGTTTAGCTGGGCCATTTCCTCCTTAAGCTCCGGAGCCATTCCTTCCGCCTCAAGATGATTGCAATGGCTCTTCCGACTCAACGCGTCAGCCACAACGTTTGCCTTGCCAGGGTGATAATGAACCTCCAAGTCATAATCCTTGATTAATTCCAACCACCGTCTTTGCCTCAAGTTGAGGTCTGACTGGGTAAAGATATACTTCAGACTCTTGTGGTCAGTGTAGATATCGCAGTGGTTTCCTATCAGATAATGTCTCCAAATCTTCAGCGCATGAACCACAGCTGCAAGTTCTAGGTCATGGGTAGGGTAGTTTTCTTCATGTGGTCGCAATTGTCGCGACGCATAGGCCACAACCTTTCCGTCCTGCATTAGTACCCCTCCTAGTCCTTGCCTCGATGCATCACAATATATGACAAAGTCTTTTCTGATGTCAGGAAGAACTAAAATAGGTGCCGAGGTCAGCTTTTCCTTGAGCTGCTCAAAGCTTTTCTGACACTGTTCTGTCCACGCAAACTTCTTTTCCTTCTTGAGTAGTTGTGTCATTGGCCGGGCTATCTTAGAGAATCCTTCAATGAACCTCCGGTAGTATCCGGCCAAGCCTAGGAAACTCCGAATTTCAGTCACAGATTTGGGTTCCTTCCATTCAGTAACGGCCTCCACCTTAGCAGGGTCCACTGCTACTCCGCCGGCTGAGATCACGTGGCCTAGAAAAGCGACTTCCTTCAACCAGAACTCGCACTTGCTAAATTTTGCATATAATTTATGCTTCCGAAGTTTCTCGAGTACCAAACGCAAGTGCTCAGCATGTTCTTCTTCGTCTTTGGAGTAGATCAATATATCATCGATGAATACTACCACAAATTTGTCCAGGTATTCCATGAACACCTTGTTCATGAGGTTCATAAAGTATGCTGGGGCGTTGGTTAAACCAAACGACATCACCGTGAACTCATACAACCCATAGCGTGTTGAGAACGCGGTTTTGGGTATATCCCCGGTCCTAATTTTCAATTGATGGTATCCTGATCGAAGATCAATCTTAGAGAATACCTTCGCTCCTTTGAGTTGATCAAAAAGATCATCGATCCGTGGTAGTGGATACTTGTTCTTGATAGTTACTTCGTTCAGTGAACGGTAGTCTACACACATCCTCATGGTACCATCTTTCTTTTTGACGAACAGCACTGGGGCTCCCCAAGGTGACGAACTGGGGCGTACAAATCCCTTTTCTTGCAACTCTCTGATTTGCTTTTTAAGTTCCTCTAACTCATTGACTGGCATCCGATAAGGTCTCTTGGATATGGGAGCAGTTCCGGGTATCAGATCAATAATGAACTCTATATCGCGATCTGGTGGCATCCCAGGTAGATCTTCTGGAAACACATCGGCAAATCGTTGCACTATAGGCATTCCTTTCAAAGGTAGCATGGTAAATATGCCTCCGGCACGTTCGGTTAGTCTAGGATCTTGATCCATAGTTGCTCGCATGTCCGACCCCCAAGGTGTGGTCAGGGTAACTTCCCTACGTCTGCAGTCGATTACCCCTCTGTTCTTTGTTAACCAATCCATTCCCAGTATGACAACCAGGGTCTGGGGTATCAAAACCATAAGGTTGGAGGGAAACACCACATCCCTAAGACGGACAGGTACATCTATGCAAGCATGACTCACAGTTATCTCGCCCCCAGGTGAGTGGACTATCATAGGTTTTCTAAGTCTCACTAGAGTTAAGTTGTGCTTTTGACTAGCCTTCAAAGATATGAATGAATGCGATGCGCCAGAATCGAAAAGGACTTTAACCAGGGTAGAATTGATAGAGAACATACCCATTAGTACGCCCTGATCTTCCTGGGCCTCTTCAGCTCGGACGTGGTTCACTTGTCCGCGCCCGAATCCTGTAGCGGTCCTGTTCGTTTGTGGAGTCTTGAACAGGCCTCGTCCGACAGCAGGGGCAGGGGTCCCACGAACAGTGATCGCATTGGCGCCAGTACGGACAGGAGTCTTGCGTGGATGAGGGCAATTGTTGGCGTAGTGCCCATACTCCCCGCAATTGAAGCAGTCCACATGCCTCCTGGCCCCAGGGGCAGCCAGAGTTGGTGTAGGGGTGCGGTTCTGAATCGCAACTGGCCTGTTGAAGTTGCTAAGTGCAGCAGGGCGGTTGGTGGCCACAATAGGGGGCTTCCACCCAGACGAAGTGGCTCCCTTGAGTCGCTGAGGCACTCCCTGAGGTGTACGATTCATAGCAAGCCTCCTCTTGCGATTGTGTTCTACAGTCCTCTGATCATTTTCCAACCTAACCACTTTGTTGATCAGGCTCTGGAAGCTCACATGGTCTTGCCCAATCATAGGTCCTCGCAACTTATCATTCAGCCCTTCTATGAACTTGTCGATCTTTTCTTCTTCATCCACAAGATCTCCTACTGCATAGCGGGCCAACTGAGTAAATCGGTTCAGATATTCCTGCACCGTTGTGTTCCCTTGTCGTAACCTTCTGAACTCGTTCTTCTTCATACGCATTACCGCAGCAGGTACGAAGTTCTCGCGGAATGCTGCAGTGAACTCTTCCCAGGTGGGTTCTCCAGCATCCTCTTCCCGAGCTTCCTTGTAGGTATCCCACCAATCACCAGCGGGTCCCTCCAGTTGGTTTACTGCGAAGATCACCTTGTCGGCTTCGCGTACCCGGACAAGGGTCAGTTTCTTCTCGATGATACGCAGCCAATCTTCCGCCTCCATAGGCTCGTCTGCCGTTGCGAACGTGGGTGGCTTGGTCCTCATGAATTCTCCAAAGCTTGATCCTCCGCGGTTGCCTTGGTTGTTTGCAATGGCTTGTAGAAGCTGGGTTTGAGTGGCCATGACTCCGGCCAGGGTGGTTAGGTCAGGTGTCGAAGGTTCTTCATTGCTGGTTGACGCCCTACGTCGGCTTGCCATCTGTGTAGGCCGATTAAGTAAGTATCCAAATTTTCTAACTAGTCCTTATGGTTTTTATCCCATTAAGGGAGTTGTTTTGGTGTGAACTTTGTTTTGCAAGCTTGGTGGAATAAACTCATTTTCAATACAACAGCAATAATATCATAAATAACATCATAGAGTTCCACAAACAGTACATAGATCATGATGCAAGTGACTGCATACATACGCAGTTCAAATAAGGTTCATCCAAAAGATACATCAAACTAAACATCCAGCTACTCGTCAATCTAGGTAAGGGGTAGGGGTGTGTCTCGCATACAATCCAAAAACCATCTGAAGCGAGATCGAAGCTGCAGTCATCCTCCGGTCTAGTCGTCTAACCATCCGCAGGATCCTGGGGCAGGTAGAGGGTGGTCGCTGGCACGGGCAAACCTGAGTCCCCACGGCTCGGAAGTAGTGGTCTCTGAATCAGGCTTGGGCTTCTTGCCCGGAGGTCGTGTGCTCTTGCGAGCAGTGCTGAGGGTGCGAGGGCCTCCGAGGAAGGTGATGCGGGGAACAGGGATCTCATCCTCTGAAGAATCAGTGGTGTCTGGCTCGACGTCGGTTCCCTCTGTCTCGGAATCGACCTGGATCGGGGTCTCCAAACTGGAACCTAGCTGCGGAGAAGGTACAGGGATCTGTGGAGTGTGCACAATCTCCGGGGCAGGTGGCGGTGTCACTGTCGGGTCCTCCAGGTAAGGTGCTGACTCAGTAGCCAACATGCCAGCCTCTCCCAAAAGAGCGTGGAATGCTGGTGGGTATGGCGGAGTGAGGAAAAAGTAGCGGTCACGCCCTACTGCTGTGGAAGTAGAAGCTCCTGTGGTGCTGGCCGTGGCTGCTCGAAGCTGCGCCTCCAGCTGACTGACGTGCTCCTGACTCTCCCTCAGCTGATCCTCAAGCGTATCCATCATCCCGCGGCGCTCGTTGTACTGATCGGACAACTGCTGGAACTGGTTGCCGTGGGCCTGGAGCTGTGCCTTCAGTGAGTCTATCTCACTGCCCCAAGTCTGGTGCTCCTCCTCCAGCTGAAGCTGCTGCGCTGTGAGGTCAGTCACCTCGGTCTCTAACTCTCCCACACGCCTCTGCTGGTCGTCGATCTCTAACAGAGCCTCCTCGTAAAAATCGTCTGCTGCCTCAGCCCATCGTGACAGTCGGGTCACTATCGGGTTGTAGCAGCAAGGCGTGTCCTGAACTGTGCAGATGGAGTTGCTCTCCTCTCGAAATGGGTGGTGAGCAAACTCAGTACTCGCCAACTCAGCTCGGTGGATAGAGCTAAGTCGGAGGAAGGCCTCCCGTGCTGCATCCTGCATCGCGTTCTCTGGTAGGTCGCGACGGTGTCGTGTCGGGAAGCTGTAGTCTAACTCCGGAGGAACTCGCGTGTGAACCTCGACCCGAGCCTCCCAAACAGATCCACACGGCCTCACTCGGTAGATCGGAGAGCTGGGGTATCGCAGACGCCTCATCAGTCGGTGTAGCTCGATGACGTAACCCTCCGAGCGGGGTACGCTCATCTCCCAAGCGGCGGGTGAATCCTGATCTGCCATCTAATTTTAAGAAAAACCCAAGGTCAGCTAAGAGTAAAACTTATTTTGTAAAGAAAATAGTTAAGAGTAAGATGAAAATCGTACCGAGTTTTGTAAACATAGCGTTTTTATTTTTGAAAGTATTACTAAGTGGGAATTCCTCCCTTGGCCAACTTAGAAAAAAAAAAGGGGTGGGGCACCTTTTTGGTCTTTTCCTACAGTCGTATGGCTCTGATACCAGCTCTGTGGACCCCCGTTTTTATAACAGGAATCAATCGTGTAAACAGTACCATTTCCCTGGATCAAGTAGTCTGGTACACACGAATTCATAGCTGAAATACCGAGTACACATACACGAATGTCTAGAACGAGTTATTACATCATAAGCCCACAGGCATAGTCTTAAATCATCGGACCGAATGGTCCGGAATACATTCAAAAACAGAATAGGTAAGGCAGCGGAAATGGAGGCAGCGGCACGCCATTGCCACAGGCAACGACCGTATCTAAGACCTATTGGACCCCATCGTCTTCATCTCCCTCCTGATAATAGGCATAGGGATCTTCCGACGCTTCATCTCCAGCCTCTGATTAAGTTTGTGTATAGCAAGGGTGAGTACCAACCGTACTCAACAAGTCATCACAGCAACAATGCACATGACAGGGATATTTGAAGGATGGTTATGGTTCTTTTGCGCAAAGCAAGTTTTATAATTCTTTTCACAACCCTAAGACCTAGCATAGACTGATCAAGTTTTAATACCAGTGTTCGTATTAAACAATGACGGTTCTGTCCACCATCCATTGTGATCCCAAGGATGGCTTCCCGCCATTGAGTCGTCATGGTTTTCTGAGGACGTCCACATTCCCTACTCTCAGGAAGTGGCTCCAGCAGCATATAAATCATCATGCAATATCCCGACCCACACAAGTTAAAAATTCAGAGTCTAGCCAAGTGTAATACATGTCCCGGTGCTCAATAACCGCGAGCACGGCTATTCGAATAGTTTTGGTTTACTCACACTGCAATGGATGTACACTTTACCCGCACTCCGCGACTGCCCAACACATGAGCCTCGTCCCAACACATGAGACGCGTCACGGCAAAGCTTTTCGATAACCTCGCATTGGCAGTACCCGCTCCATGAACTTTACGTCCTCATACACTCTAGGCGTACGCGGTTTCTAGCAGTGTGAGGAGTTCTGGCGCACCCGGGAAAGAAAGACTCACACATGCATTAAGTTAATTAGGTTTAAATTCTCACATGGCAGTCCTACCGATGGCGACACCACTGTAGACACCCGCCTCGCGGTTCTACCAATGGCTGCCCCACCGTAGAGCCCCTGCCTCACACATCAAGAAACCACTATGCATGGATACTGCCTCTGCTCAGCTATCTATTCCGCTAGGTCTATACCCATACGAGAAGTGCGGTTGTACGGGGGTCGTTTCATGCTTAACTTCATGGCTCGGTCCTTAATTGACCGGGGACGGTACTAGCCTTTTCCGGATACCACCCAAATCCTCCGTCCGCCCCAGTCGAAAACATTTGTTTAAATTTTATTTCTCTTTTCACAAATCATGTCATCAACATCATGGCACTGTGGCGCTCATGTCTCCACATGCCGTATCTCAATTACCTTCCCAAAGGTAATTGCCCAAGCATATAGCATTTGATAAATATGAGTATGCACAATTCTAGAATAGCATTGCTAAGCAATTGTCATAATTGACTAGGGACTCATACGTAAACATGGTTACAAAGGAAATAATAGGCAAACAATCATCAAGGCATGGCATAATCACAAGTGGGACGTATATCATTGCATGCAATTTTATTTGTAAACAAAATAATTTCGCAATTGGGATCAACATGTTCAAGGGATAGTGATGACTTGCCTTGCTCAAGGTCTTGCGGGTCTTGGCCTTCACTTGGATCCGCAACTCCCTCGGGCTCTATAGTTACGTGCGAAAATTGATTTGAATTCGGTTAGAATTCAAATAAAAATCCAAATAAATCCAAATAGAAGCCGAATGCGAAAATCGATTCTTTTTATTAACTTTACTATTCGCGAATTAGGGCCAACCCAATTTCGATTTATATATCCTAAATTATTTTTATGGTATAAATATTTTGTTATTATAAGTTTTTGATTTAATCAACCCGAGCACTGCATCCAAATAATAAGTTAGAAATTTATATCGCGATCTTAAATATCGGATGGAATCCAAAAATTATCTTATAATATTATACGATTTAATTTAGTCTATGCCTAAACGATTAAATATAACACACGGCTAAAATCCCTATTAATTAAATCCGAACTCCCACCGTGAATCAATTACTTATAGAAATTACCCCCAAATAACCTATAAAAATCTATAAGAATTCATCTAATTAATTTATATCTAAATTACCACCGCGAATTGATTTCTTATTGAAATTACCAAGAATAATCTATATTTAAATTTTGCAGTTCTACGGTTATAATTAATCTATAATTAAATTCTAATTTATTTTAAATTTTCTAAACCTCCTAATTTCTCTCTAATTTTTATTTATTTATTTTTCCTTTCTTTTCTTTTTCTCTTATTTTTCTTTCCTTCTCTCTCTCTCTTTTCTTTTCTTTTTCTCTCTTTTCCTCTGTCTCTCTGTTTCCTTCTCTCTCTCTCTTCCTCTTTTCTTTTCTTTTCTTTTTCCTCCTCTCTCTCTCTCTCTCCTTTTTTTCTTTTTCCTCTCTCTCTCTCTCTCTCTCTCCCTCTCTCCCGGCTCCTTCCTCTCTCTTTCTCTCTTCTCCTTTTCTCTCCTTCTCCCTCTCGGCTTTCTCTCCCTCTCTCTCGGCTTTCTCTCCCTCTCTCTCCCTACCCGAGGCGACGGCGACGGCGACGGCGCAAGGGAAAAGGGCAGCGGCTCACCGACGGCGGCGACGGCGACGACGACGGTGGCGACGACGGCGCAAGGCGCGACACACGGAGACGGCGGCGCGGCGGTACAAATGCGGCGACGCGGCGGCACGGCGATGGTGCGGCTGCACGACAGCACGAGGGCGGCGTCGTGGGGAGAAGGAGGAGAGGGGAAGAAGATGGACGGGGATGGGTGTGGAGTGGAGGAGGGGAGGGCCGGGATTTATAGGGGAAGAGGGGGGGAATAAAGGAGAGGGGCGGCGGCGGCTTAAATGGCGATGTGCGGCGACGCGGCTGCACGGGGCGCGAGGCGACGAGGGGACGGGCGTGCGGCGCGGCGGCATGGGGAGGCAAAGCGACGTGCGGCGCGCGGGACGGGCGCGCGGTGCTGCGGCATAGGGGAGGGGGAACAGCGCGACGTGCGGCGACGAGGGAACGGCGGCGGTGCGGGGTTCGAGATGGGAGACGCGACGGGACGGACGCGCGGCACGGCGATGGGTCGGGGAGACAGAGCGACGTGCGGGGTGGCGTCGTGACGACGAGACGACGAGACGGGCGGCGGTGCGGGCTTGAGACGACAGCGACGCGCGCGGCGCGGCGGCTCGGGGCTCAAGGCGGCGACGACGCACGCGGTGCGGCGACGGGACGGGGAGGCAAAGCGGCGCGGCGCGCGGGGCTCGAGACGACGGCGGGGCGCGCAGCGCGGCGATGAGATGGGTTAGGGGACCACGACGCGCGCGCGGCGGCGGCGATGGCGCGCGGGGCAGAGGAGACAAAGCGGCGCTCGGCGCGCACGCGGCAGCGACGATGGCGCGACGGCACGGTGGCGGCGATGCGATGGCGACGGCGACAGCGGTGATGGCGACGTCGGCGCGGCAGCCTAGGGGAGGCAGAGCGGCATGGGACGACGACGCGTGCGCGGCGGCAACGATGGCGCGCGGTGCGGGGCTCGGCGCGCGGCGCGCGGGGTGCGAGGCAGAGGAGGGGGCTGGGTTGGGGACCCCGTCGAGCACCTTGCGGCCAATGAACAGTGCCATTTTCCTATTTTCCCGATTTTAGCCTATTTTCCATTTAAATTTAATTTCGCAATTTCTAAATGTTGTAAAATTGATTTTTATTCATTGTGTGTGTTATTCCAATTATTGAATCTATTCTAGATAAATTTTACTCACATTTTATTTGTATTATTTATTTGAATCTTTAATTAGTGTTAATTCTTATTCCATTTGCGTTTAAATTAAATTGATACAAATATGATCGCGAGAATATTTTACTTATCTCTATCCATACTTAATCTTTGTTTTAAATTATGTTTGTCTTACCAATTTATTTTTAGGATTATAAGCAATTAATTATTCTCCACACTCGATTAGTGAACTTCAAAATCGAATCAAATAAAATAGGCGAATAAAATCGGCATGATGCAACTCTTTTGAAAAGTTTTCGAAAATCCGTATTTTTAGAGTTTTGTTTTTTTTTTTATTGGTCGAATTTTCAGGGTGTTACACTCCGCCTCCGCCTCCGCTCCCCGGCGCCATCGCCGAGGTGGGGGGTTGGACGGCCGTACCAGGCGCTCCACGATGTACCTCACTCACTGACTCATCGGAGAACTCGCCCGCAGCAATGGTAGCTCCCTTCTCCACCATCAACCTCGCCACTCGTCGGAGCGCCGCCGTCGCCGTCGGCGTCCAACGCGCCCTTTTCCAACGACAATACGAGATAATCCGAGGGCTTATTCCAAAATGATCCTCCAATGCTCAGGCGCCCTTAGATATCCCGGCCCATTAATTAGGGCCCACACGTCATCCGCAAACCCC
Source organism: Oryza glumipatula (assembly GCA_000576495.2). NCBI lineage: Eukaryota > Viridiplantae > Streptophyta > Magnoliopsida > Poales > Poaceae > Oryza > Oryza glumipatula. The sequence goes on from CM002514.2 coordinate 29,636,696, forward strand.
TTGATGGCCCATAAAATATGGGCCCCACGTTGCATCCCGCCCATGTTCACTTGCAGCACGTTGGGCTGTGAAAGGGTCCAAAGTCCAAGTATCGCCCCAGAGACGGCCCGTACACTTTGGGCCTCACATTGCTCCTGCCCTGTGCTGACGGGCCGCATGTCCCCGTAGTATCTTCCCGGCCCACAAATTAAATGGAATCGCTTGCTGGCCTACGCCCATTAGTCGGCCCGACCGCAAGAGCGATAGTCTCCTGGATGAGAGAATCCGCCGCCATGGCAGCCGCTCGCCGGAGCTCCGCCGACTGGCCACGGAGCTCCTCTCCGGCGAAGATTTGCATCACGTAGGTTCTTCGAGTCTTCCCTTTCCATAATGTGCTTTGGCTCCTTCATCTTCCTCTCTCTGTCTCACAGATCAGACAAGTGCAAATGAGAGATGCTGTACTGCTGAGTAAGCTTTAGATACTGTTGTGTTACCAAAAATTATCCCGGGAAACCAACACTTGACGAGCATGTCAATACCTATTGATGAGAGATGTTGTATGTACTACTGTTTAAGCTATAGAACCTATTGATGTTATACAGATCTGACTACATTTTTTTTTCTTTGATAATGTCAGGTGTGAGCTCATGAAACTGGGATTGTGTTTAGTTCGTAGCATCCTCTTCTTTCATTCTTTGGAGTGAATCAATGATCCTGTTGAAGTGACAACGATGGTTTCTCCTTCTTGAGGGCGTTGTCGTGCCAGCTCATCCCTCAATGGGTGGTTGCCGGGCGAAAACCCAGTCCTATCTCTTTTGAGGCCCTGACAAACGGCGGTGGCGGTTTTCCGTCGCTTCTCTTCTTGGAGACGTCGTTTTGGCATCCCCTAGCCGAAACCACTCGAACAATTGGTGCAAACACGCTGTAGGTTAGAGTTGGGCTTTGTGTTGGTTGTGAGGGCATTTTTTGGGAGATCTCGTCTGTGTTCCTTTGTTGGTCTAGCGGCGGCCGGTCCGGTGCTAGCCTTCTCTCGGAACTGTGTGTTGGCGCTGTCGGTGTGTGGGTGGTGGTATTTTTTTTCCTTTTTCCTGGTTACGACCTTCCAGGATTGAAATTTTGTAATTTTTTCCTGCTATATCAATAGAACTTCGCCCCGTCTCGTTCGAGTCGTTAAAAAAAAAAGGTTCATAGCATCCTCTTCTTTGGAGAATCAATGATCCTGTTGAAGTCACCAATTGGATGCTTTGTACTCTATGTTCTGCTTCTGTAGCTGGATGAGTATCAGTCTGTATCTGAACACATACAGAGTGAACTCTATGGTTTCAGAGCAGGTATGTTCCTTCTTTGACATGGTCATCAATCTGAAAGCATGTCCTCCACTAGCATGTGCAGTAGTATGCTACTTAATCATGTGCACGTCTTTCTTTTTCTTTTCTAATCAAAGTGCGCGCCTGCTTTAACACCATGGACTATAATATTCACGTAAACTAATTATAATCACTATTATGCTGCACGTAAAGGCAATAGAGCTTTGCATTATGCCATGAATTGGTATAATTAAAGCATGAGATGCCATTGATGGAATAATTAAAGCATGAGATGCCATTGGTATAATTAAAGCATGAGATGCCATTGATGCCATGAATTGGTATAATTAAAGCATGAGATGCCGTGGCGGAGGAAACAAAATTCAAGCATGTGTGCTCTCTGTAAAGGCAATAATTAAAGCACGCAGCTGGTTTCACATCATGGAATCCAGAAGCAAACTCTAAATTAATCACATCGAAATAAATTGTAAACTAATCACATCGCCAGAGCCCAGGCGCCAGCTAATCGTAGCAATATACCATTGCATCTGTTGATCAGTGCCCTAGAATAGGTGAGTGTAGCTAATAGAAGTACGAAAAGGAAAATGCAAAGATAAGGTCTATTAGTAGGAACTAAGTACTCTCTCAGAAGCCTCAGCATTTGCATTCTAACAAACCTAACGTTTTGACAAAGACCATTGCGTTTCCATGGTGTTACTAGAACAATTGCTTCAGTGCTAGTGTGCAGGAAATCAATTACCATTAGTGATTCGGGATATGAGGTATGAATAAGAAAAGGAGTAGCCATATATAGCTACCTATACGGTTCATGAATATACACAAAATGTTGGGTTGTGGAGCATTGACAAGTGGACAATAACTTAAAATTTGGTCAGGGATAGTACCATGCGAAAGATAAAAGAAGAGAAGAGTGGTTCAGCAGTCGTCTAGCTAGTCTGAATGTTAAGCTATGCAATATATGTAAGGCCTTACCACCTCTCCTAAACCGCCCCTTCACTCTTACTTTGTTCCACTGTATGGCATTCTTGCATTACATTTCTACCTGCTGTGGGTAAGCTCAAGACATATAGCTGAATTTACTTTCTTTGTTTGCTTAAGTTAATCTATAAATGCTCATTTGACTGCAGGCTCCGAGTTTCATCAGGATCAGTTGCACCCATAACTGTCCGCGCTCTTATTGATTGAGACGAGATCTACAAGGAAAGAAAAATCTGCTTCATCTCAATAAACACATATATACCGATCTCTCCTTGCAGCACACACTCTCTCTTCGGTGGATGTCAACACAATTTCTGGTATTATCCCATTGATCCTTCTAGTTAACCTTCTGAACCATTCAAGTTCTACATCTGTACAATGAGCATACACTTCACCTCTTACTTTCATCTCTCCCCTTTTTGCAGGTGTAGCAGCACAATCAGTGGTTCTCTGTTGATGACTGGCTCATAATGTTCTGAAGTCCATTCTACACTTTGGCGTATCCACTCAGTTTCTTTTGATCTTCACTAATCTGAGTCTGTCGAGTATCCCAAGTAGATGGGTCAGAGCAAACTTCTAGCTTGTGCAAGATGAATGCTACTATACTATTGACCCTTGTTACGTAACATATGTCTTTTCATGCTGAATTATCACTCCATAAGGTAAGATTTGCATGCAGTATACTTGAGTAAAACCTGTCAATTTGTTGCCGGTTACTACTTTCTCCTCGTTTACCTTTAACCCAAGAAATTAACCGAAATGTAACCCCCATTATTCCAGTTCTTTAGCTTCAGTATGCTAATTTGCTCAAAACATATGGCAAAACAACTTATTGAAAAACTTACAGAAATGTAACCCCATTATTCCAGTCCTTTACCGAGATGTGCTCCTCTGTTACAAAGATACTCTAAAACTGATTGAACTTTTGTCCATTTTCAGATCGTGTAATTCTCATAAGTAATTTACTTGGAAATTTTTGGTGCATCATCTTCAACGACTCTCTCTTTATGGCAACCATACTGGATTCCTTGATTGGATCATGTGTAAGCAAGTTGCAAGGGATCATTACAGAGGAGGCAATACTAATTTTAGGTGCAAAGGAAGAACTCAGAAAACTGCAGAATAGAATGAAACAAATACAATGCTTTATTAGTGATGCTGAGCGAAGGGGCATGGAAGACTCAGCAGTATACAATTGGGTTTCTTGGCTAAAAGATGCTATGTATGACGCTGATGACATTATCGATTTAGCTAGTTTTGAAGGAAGCAAGCTATCAAATGGCCATTCTTCTTCACCGGGAGAAACAACTGCATGCAGTGCGCTTTCACCTCTCTCTTGCTTTTCCAATTTTCTGGTTCGCCATAAGATTGGTGATAAAATTAGAAGCCTGAACAGAAAATTAGAGGAAATAGCAAAGGATAGAATATTTGCAACGCTTGAGAATACACAACCAGCTGATAAAGGTTCAACATCAGAACTGAGAAAAACATCTCACATTGTTGAACCCAACCTTGTGGGGAAAGAGATAGTGCATGCCTGTAGAAAATTGGTGAGCCTGGTGGTTGCACACAAGGAAGAGAAGGCCTATAAGCTCGCTATTGTTGGAACAGGGGGAATTGGAAAGACAACCTTAGCTCAGAAAGTATTCAATGATCATAAATTAAAAGGAACCTTCAACAAACATGCTTGGATTTGTGTTTCTCAGGACTACACCCCAGTCTCTGTTTTGAAACAACTACTTAGAACAATGGAGGTTCAACATGCACAAGAAGAATCAGTTGGAGAGCTCCAAAGCAAGCTTGAATCAGCTATTAAAGACAAGAGTTTTTTCCTTGTGTTGGATGATCTATGGCATTCCGATGTATGGACCAATCTACTACGAACTCCATTGCATGCTGCAACCTCAGGAATAATTTTGATAACTACTCGGCGTGATACTATCGCTAGAGAAATTGGGGTTGAGGATCTACATCGTGTCGACCTAATGTCACCAGCTGTTGGTTGGGAGCTACTCTGGAAGAGCATGAACATTCAGGACAAGAAACAAGTGCAAAATCTGCGAGACATAGGGATTGAGATTGTTCAGAAATGTGGCGGGCTACCACTTGCAATCAAGGTTACTGCTAGAGTTTTGGCAAGCAAAGATAAAACAGAGAACGAATGGAAAAGGATTTTAGCTAAAAACGTTTGGTCCATGGCAAAACTCCCTAAGGAAATAAGTGGTGCTCTATATCTAAGTTATGATGATTTACCACATCATTTAAAGCAATGTTTTCTTTATTGTATTGTATATCCTGAAGACTCGACGATTCAACGTGATGACATTATCAGGATGTGGGTTGCTGAAGGCTTTGTAGAAGTGCACAAAGATCAATTACTAGAAGATACGGCAGAAGAATACTACTATGAGCTAATAAGTAGGAATCTCCTCCAACCAGTTTGCACATCTTTTGATCAGAGAAGATGCAAAATGCATGATCTCTTAAGGCAACTTGCTTGCTATTTATCAAGAGAAGAATGTTATATTGGAGATCCAGAACCATTAGTAGACAATACCATATGTAAATTGCGGCGGATGTTAGTTGTCACAGAGAAAGATACTGTAGTCATACCTTGCACGGGTAAGGAGGAAATTAAGTTGAGAACTTTTACAACCGATCATCAGCCGGTGAGAATTGATAGCACATTTTTCATGAGATTAAAATATCTTCGTGTTTTGGATCTAAGTGACTCACTAGTACAACCAATACCAAATTATGTTGGAAATTTAATCCACATACGTTTACTTGATCTTGATGGAACCAACATATCTTGTCTCCCAGAGTCCATTGGTTCTTTGCAGAACCTTCAAATATTGAACCTTATGCGCTGTAGATATTTACACAGCCTTCCTTCAGCGACCACTCAGCTGTGCAATTTGAGGCGACTTGGTCTTGATGGTACACCAATAAACCAGGTCCCAAAAGGGATAGGAAGACTAAAATTTCTCAATGATTTAGAAGGATTTCCTATCAGTGGTGGAAGTGACAATGCTAAAATGCAAGACGGATGGAAATTGGAAGAGTTGGCTGATCTTTCACTGTTGAGGAGACTTCATATGATAAAATTGGAAAGAGGTACTCCTTGCAGCAGTACAGACCCATTTCTACTAACAGAGAAAAAGCATCTCAAAGTTCTGAATCTATGGTGCACTGAACAGACAGATGAATCATATTCAGAGGAAAATGCTAGAAACGTTGAGAAGATCTTCGAGAAGCTAACACCTTCACACAACTTAGAAAATCTTGTTATTGGGAATTTCTTTGGTTATAGATTCCCCACATGGCTTGGTACAGCCCATTTGTCTTCAGTAAAATACTTGAAACTCATATATTGCAAATCCTGCGTGCATCTTCAACCAATCGGGCAGCTACCCAACTTGAAATACCTAAAAATTAAGGGAGCAAGTGCAATCACCAAGATTGGACCCGAATTTGTTGGCTGCTGGGAGGGTAATCTCAGATCCACAGAGGCTATTGCTTTCCCCAAGCTTGAATTGTTGATCTTCGAGAAAATGCCCAACTGGGAGGAGTGGTCCTTTGTTGAAGAAGAAGAGGTGCACGAGGAGGAAACAGCTGCAGCAACCAAGGAAGGGGGAGAGGATGGAACTGCTGCTTCGAAGCCAAAGGGGGAAGAAGCCCTGTCTCTGACTCCAAGGACGTCGTGGCTGCTGCCTTGTTTGACAAGGTTGGAACTTGACGACTGCCCCAAGCTGAGGACTCTCCCACCACAGCTTGGACAGCAGGCCACCAACTTGAAGGAGCTCCATATAAGAGAAGCAGAATGCTTGAAAGCGGTGGAGGACCTCCCATTCCTCTCCGGTCGCCTTTCAGTTGGTCAATGTGAAGGCCTGGAGAGGGTCTCCAACCTTCCCCAAGTGAGAGAGCTGTTTGTAGTTGGTTGCCCGAATTTGAGGCATGTTGAGGAGTTGGGCGGTTTGGAGCAGCTATGGCTGGACGAGGATATGCAAGAGATCTCTCAGCTGTGGGTCCCAAGGCTTCAAGAGCAACACCGCCAGCTCCATGGAGATGAGCATGAGCTGGAGGTCATCGAGTGGCTCTGAGAGGCAGTTAATTTAGATGGCACAAGGTATGTACATTAATTGGTTGGGATTTTTCACTGCAACGAACTAATCATAGGGTTGTACATTCATGCTCCCCCTCTGCTCTTCAGTTGTATGCAGCTAATCTAGCATTTGATAGTTTTGTTAGTTGTTTATGTTGTTTGCATTGGCTGATTGTTTAATAACCTATATGATTTAGTTTTTTTTTTCATTAGTGCTGCATGTAACAATTTCACTGTGCTCAAGATTTTCATAAAATGGTGGATATATCCATCCAAGGACTTGAGGTAGTTAGGGAGAATCATTTTTTCACCTTTGGTACACAAACTGCATAAGTAAAGGAGACATATGGGCCAACAAATAAATATCATTTAGTTCAGATGCAGAACAGTTTACTTGCATTTAGCCCTCAATGACCCAAGTGTGTTTTGTATCGAGATTATGCATGTATATAGGAGACATTGAAGGGAGCACATATTATCTTGTAAAAACAAGTAGAGATGTCAATTTTTCATGAAATATTTCAACTGTGCAATATATTAGACCTATACAACGGTCATTTTAGACTTGCAAGCGATACAACGCCCAATTCTACAGATTTTCGGCCTGCAGCCTGTTGGCAGCAGGACATTGAACACAAAAGGGGCAGCGCCCAACATCTGCTCCTAGGCCACTAAGGTTTGTTTGGAAAATAAAAGCTGCCTAAATGCCTTTGTATTTGTTCCAATTGATTAATATTTTAGTTATATCCCTAACAAATAAAATAAGCAGGGTACATTGCCCTGCCTACATGCTTATGTGTAGTTCATATGTGGCTTTTTCTTAGACTATTTTTTTCTTGATGTCTGGTAGGTTTAACTCCAGAAAACATGATTGTTGCAAAAACTGATCACACTTGTATTTTATTTTCCTTAACTAAGTTATTGAAGTACCAAATTGCTTATATATAGCGATGCTTAATTTGTGTGTGCTTGTTTATTTTGTAGGTTGCTAATCTCGAAGATTTGGGCAGTGCAGGCACTTTCTTATTTATTTGTTATCTTTGCCTAGTTACTGATCTATGGAAGATTTAAGAAATCCAAAAAAAAAAGAAAGAAAAAGAAAAATCCAAAAAAAGGGAAAACTAAGCAAAAAGAAAAAAGAAAAAAAAACAGGGGCATTTGCTTTACCTCATGAAATGTATTTCATGTTTTTTTTTATGATTTGTGTGTGTTTCTTCTTCTTCTTCTTCTTCTTCTTCTTCTTCTTCTTGTAGCTGTGTAGGTAACTCCGCCTATGTCACTTGAGGTGTGATTTTAATGACATAGCCGGTCCCAAGCCCGGAAAAGGAGGAGGGGATAATCTTGTATATATACTTGTCTAGTGAAACGATGCTGTGCTGCTAGGTGGATCATTGAAAATTTTCTTGAAATTTGCTGCATTCTTGTCAAGTTATTTGTATATTCAATTATTAGAGGCACATCCACTCTGCTGCTCGCCTGCTCTATTGGACAAATTTGATTCTAAACTATTTTAGCTCAACCTCATTACAATCCAGTTTTCAAGTAAAAGCAATTGAACACATGCACCAATTCATTCTCCTCCCAGTCCCCTGATTGAGAGTTGAGAATTGAGATACTGAGATATTTTCATTAGTGATATCTACTGCACTGTGCAACCTCATTACAATCACAGGCAGAAAGATGATATGTCTATTAGTACTCCTTGTTCTTTATTTTTTCACTTTCATGATGTGTGACCAACTGATGGTGAACCAATTCCTTCTACTTTCACTTTTCACTTAGTGGCTTTCAAAAGCATAGCCCAGATGCTATTGGGACATGTTACATGTACCGTTTCACTTCAATTCTTGGTTCCTGCCACTATGGCACCATCCACTAGTAAGGACAGAAGTTAGCTCCAAGAAAACTACTAGTGGTACTATGTATTTATGGAACAGTGTTGTAATGCCAAAGCAAGAAAACTACTAGGGTGCCCACTTCTGTGAATCAGTATATGATCTTCCTACTGAAAATGCTGAACAACTATTTGTCTGCAACAGCTAAAGAAATAAGGTAGGTACTTGGGTAGTGTTGTCCTATGTCAATGTAAGTTAATAATTTTATGCTTCAATACTGTAAATTTTGCACCCAAACTGCAGAAAACATGGAGATGATTCCACAATTCCACTTCCCAAGGTTCCTAGTAGCAGTGTGTTGCCTCATGTCATCATGTATGAATCCACCGTTCTGTAAGCACAAAAAGGCCACTTGCAAGCATGCACCACTCAAGTGGAACCAAACTGGATGGCTTCAGCTCATGGAATTCAGCAGCTGTAGATGTAGTTTGGTGCTGAGACTACACTGCACAACATGTGGTACTGACTGCATGTAGAACAGGATACTGTATATGCTCAAACAGTTGGTGAAGTAATGGGAGCAGGAATGAATGGAGGGATGATAGGAGTACCAGACTGACAGTGTATCTGTTAGGCAAATTGAGTCATGGACTATATTGAGTCTCTCTGATTGGATACAGCACATCTTAACTGAATTTTGCATCTGTAATGATTGTCTGCAAGGCTCTTTCTCCCCCACCATGCTGCCAAATGCATGTATATCTTCAGAAACAGAAAACAAAATCTTTCCCTCCGTTATCCACCTTTGTTTTTTTATTGAATTCATCATTCTACATTTAAACACTGAACAGAACAGCTTGTCAGTCATCAGAATTGGTCCTTAGCTTTCCTCATAGCTGTCCCACTAAATTCTTCAAATTAACCGTAATTTTGATGCCTTCATATGGTCTGAAGGGGATGTTAACCAGTGCTCTTCTTCGATACTTGAACCTTCCTAATTTTTCACACTGTATTCTGTTCTACTAGCAATGCCTTCCCTGATTCATAGCTTGAGTTATTGTCTCAAACTGATTTTTGTACAGTGTACACATAATTCTGGGTAAAATAATAAGTTTTCCAGGGCCATAGCAGTTGAGAGTTGGTGATGGAAGTGTAATACGGCTCTTGTATTATATACTGAAGAAGACTGAAGAGTAGTGTGGGTGTGGCTCGTCAGAAGTTGTAATTCTACTTCCAGTTTCAGACACTTATCTCTTACCAACGTTTCACCTGATGGCATCTGATCATTATTCATTACAGTATGTTCATAGATGCTCAATTCTGACGCTTAAAAGTTCACTCCCCAAATCTTCAACCTCTCATGGGCTATTAAATTGGAATCGAGCTTAGTGTTCATTCCTGTACTCTTCACTTATTCAGCTCTTCACTCCTCAGCTGCTCCCTCGCCATCGCCGAGGTGGGGGCTCGCTCGACGCCCGGACCAGGTGCTCCGTGCTCGAGGATTTACCTCACTGACTGACTCATCGGAGAGCTCGCCCGCAGCAAAGGCAGCTCCCTTCTCCCCATCAACCTCGCCACCAGCGCCACCGTCGCCACTCGCCGGAGCGCCGCCGCCGACAGCGACCCACGCGCCCTTTTCAACGATAATACGAGATAGTTTGAGGGCTTACTCGAAAATAATCATCAGATGCTTACGTGGCTTTAATCTCAGCCGGCTGTGTTAGATCAAACGGGTGTAAAGATGCACATGTACCTTTTTTGGATTCAAAAATGGAAATTCTGATAGCTAAAGGACTCATTCAAAAAATCACCTCCAACAACTGGCCAACGTTAATATCGACCGCTAGTGTTCGATCGGACGGTCAGCAGAGACAGAGGCCCATCGACAAGGCCCACAATCTCGTAGCGAATATGGGCCGCACGTTGCCATGGCCTAGGGAAAAGTTCACTTTGACTCCCTTAAAGGTAGGCCGAATATAATTCGTACCCCTTAACTGGAAAACCGGGTAAAATGACTCCTTCAAATATTGAAACCAGTGTAATTTGACTCCATTTAACAGCCTGACTTAGTATGTGGGACCCACATGCAGTGTTTTTCTTCTTCCCTCTTTCTTTTCTCTTTCTTGTCCTCTTTCTAGCCTGATAATGTGAGGCGGCTGGCGAGTCGGTGGGGCGCCTCCACATCGTCGCCAAGGTCGACAACGGCATGGCGTTCATGCACGATGCTCTGCGCGGCAACGACGATGCAGCAACAGTCGTGACGAGCCCCCGTCACCGAGTCCACCACCGAAACGTCCCGCGCGCAAGAGTAGCATGGCTATGGCCACTGCAATCATGGAGCTAGTCGCCGAGGCACGCGCGGCGATTAAGAGCATGGCGTGGAAGGCGGGAGGACAGAGTCACCAGCGTGTGGAGTTGGGTGTCAGCCGGTGGCAGCACAGAAGCTCGAGCTCGATCCGACATGGGTTGCGGGACCCGGGGATGGAATGGAAGGGGGAAGATGCCTATGGTGAGAGAAGAAAAGACGCGCGCTGCCTTGAACACGTCGTCTCCCCCGCCGGCTTCCGCAACCTCCACCGCCCGTCCACCCCTATCGATTTCGACTCAGCGGGATGAGGAGCACCTCTTGGATCTATGCTCCAGGCCAGCCCTCTTCCCGTCCGATGGTCTGGGCCACCGCCGACTAGCTCCTCTTCGCGTCACTAGGCCACCCCTCCAACTCCACCACTCGAGAGAGAGGAGTCGGCCTCTCCACCTCTGGATGTCAATGTCGCCTCCCTCCGCCCTAGTTTCAACGACATCCGGGGTGTGACATCCCGGCCTAGGGCTTAATAGAATTAATAGAATACTTATATCAACAAGTTGCAACTTTTTTTCCGGAAGCCGATCTCCCGGGTGCACACGAGTGAGGACAAAGTATGCAGAAAAGACTGGACGTTACACGGGGAGGTCTGTAAATTGTGGATTCGCGACAACAACCGCTGCTTTTGCTTTGTTGCCGCCTCCAGATGTAAGCGGGTCCGGCCTGGGAGAGGCGGGACGTTACACGGGGAGGTCTGTAAATCGTGGATTCAGGGAGGTCTGTGAATCGTGGATTCGCGACAACGACCGCTGCTTTTGCTTTGTTGCCGCCTCCTCTCCCCTCTCCCCTACACGAAGATGAGCAGGAGGCCGACGCAGCGTCCCTTGAGGCTACGTCGTCGCTACCCATCGGTGCCACCTAGTTGTCGCTCCTCTTTGTACCGCGCCTCCGTTCATCCCCATCTGCGTCGCCGACTCGCCGTGGGACCGTGGGAAAAAGAATGAAGAAAATGTGACCAAGACATGTGGGTCCCACATGCTGAGTCAGCCGGTTGGATTGGGTCGTGGGACCGTGGGAAAAAGAATGAAGAAAATGTGACCAAGACATGTGGGTCCCACATGCTGAGTCAGCCGGTTGGATTGGGTCAAAGCGTCACATCAGCGAAACCACCCTCCGAAACCACTGAGGGAGTCAAATTACACCAGTTTCAATAGTTGGGGGAGGCGTACTATCCAGTATGAATGAGATTCGGCCTAGTTTTTATAAAGGAGTCCCAGTGGACTTTTCCTACGGCCTATGTTGGCTAGAACGTTGCCGCAGTACGGCCCAAGCCCATTAATTACGGCCCACATGTCAGCCCCAAATCTTCCCTTGACGGTCCATACAATATGGGCCAAATTTGCTTCTGGCATGTGGCAGCCCACAAATTAATCCCAACCGCTTGATGGGCCTATACAATATGGGCCTCACGCCGCTCCCGGATGAGAATTCGCCGCCATGGCAGCAGCTCGCCGGCGCATCCCGACCAGCCATGGCGCTCCACTCCGGCGACGACTTGGATCCCGTCGATTCTTCGATTCTTCGGCGAGCTTTGGGTCTTTCCGTTTCCTGTTTCAGATCAGACAAGTTGAGCGGGTACGGAATTCAAATTTGCAGAGGAATCTCAACTAGAAACAGGAATCCTCGATGGATAAAGGATGATGAAGTTTGTCAGGTATTTGTTGTTCTGTTTGTCAATATCATTCAAGATTCAGATCAGGTAGCTCGACAAGGTAAATCTGAGTTCCCCTCAATCGGCTGTGACCCTTTCATATTTATAGGGTGGGTGGACAGAGCTTAGCTCTTGTACAAGTCGAATTCATGACAAATTCGTTAAGAACACAGACTCTCTTTTCGGATGCCAAAACAGGATCATCCGGTTTAGCAGGACATGTTAATTTTAACTGTTAAGTACTCCTTGTAGTGACAATCAATACTTATGTTAATGGTTGGCATGGGCAACGATTGTGTCCAAGACTCTTTCTCCATCAGCCGCTGCTTAGGTGGGATGGAACCCATGTATATCTTGAGGAAGAGAAAAGTAAATCCAGCTTTGTTTATTACATTGAATTCATCCTTTTCCATTTAAACACTGAAAACAACAGCCTGTCCGCTGTCATGAGGACTGGTTTAGGGAAAAGCTATGAGAGTGCCCTAACTTTTCTCCTTGTTATCCCATTACATTGTTTAATGAGAGAATATATTCTATCTCCCTCAGTTTACTCCAATTCAAGGATTTACCATCGATTGTCTTCTCTGTAATATTTCATCGACTTTATCAATTTTTTTTACAAATATGCCATTGAGGTGGATACTTTTTCAAAAGAGTACCTAAAATGCCATTCAAGACATAACCTAAAAGTACATACTATGAGTATCGAAAAAATATGAAAATTTTTACATAACTTCTTACGTGATACGAAGTGTGTATATTTTAATATTTTCAATTTGCATGTATTAATTGTTTTGAAAATATAATCTATATTTTATTTGTTAATAGAATACTCTTGCGTTGATTTTCTTCTATGTAAATCATATTTGATACGCTACACAAAACTATCTTTCTAATCCGGTGATGTTTATGTATGTAATTCCTCTTTCGTATGCCACATAAAAATATTTAAAAAAATATGGAAGAAAATCTTAAAATATACACACAAATAACTTCTATATTGTGTAAGGAGGCTACAAAAAACTTCCATATTTTTGCAAAACTTCTAATGAGTCGATCAATTGGCAACCCGTGTATGGCTTGAAAGGGCATTTTAGGATTTTATTTTATTTTTAAGTATCCATCCCTGGTATGATATTGTAAAAAAATCGATAAACTGAGTGGCATACTATAGAAAGTGATAAATTGATGGTAAATCATTAAACTAGTAAAATTTAGGGGCATAAATAGATCATCTCTTGTTTAATTAACCCCTATAACTAGTTAAGTGGTTTCAGGTTCATTCTTGAGCTAAATTGTTTCTGAATCGCAGGGATAGCTGATAGAGGACAGGGTTATTTTATTTCACAGTTTTGTATCCATTACAGATGTATATCTTCAGGATTGTTTTATTTCACGGTTTTGTATGGCAATAGGATCGGAGTATCTCACTACTACGAGCATCTATGTGCCATCCCCCATTAAGAATTGTGTAGTAGTGGTGGTACACCATGGAGTTTACCCAGGTGGTCCATGACATCGCCAACGACCTGACCTTACCCCGCCACTAAGTCCGTCGGTGTGCCGTCTGCGCCCACGGTAAAGCTGTTATCTTCCAGGTTAGGATTGTCGATCGCAACCAAACACTACTACAAAAAATATTTTTGCAGATGACCGAAACACATTTTCACAAACGGTTAACCCACCCGCATATGTGAAAAAGTCTACGAAGATACCTATCTTTGCATGAGGCCCGCCAACAGTGTGAAGGAGTGACTATGATCATTGTTCTTCTATGCTACTAGCATATAAAGTAGTAGTAGTATGATTCCATGACAGAGAAAACAAGACTTAATCATGTACACCTCTTTGGCTCTTTCTTTTTCTTTTTTAATCAAAGTGCGCGCCTGCTTTAACATCATGGAATATAATCTTTACACTTACACTAATTATAATCACATACCAGGCGCTAGGTGGAAATAAAACTCGAAACTCATGAGCTAGCTCAACTCGTGTAAAACTCAGCTTGACTCGAGCAGTTAACGAGTCGAGTTGAGTTTGAACTTTTACTTGTTTGCTTAACGAGCCAACTCGAGCTAGCTCGTAAGTTGCTCGGTTAGCTCGTTGAGCTCATGATGCATTAAGATAGAGTTAATTGTTCATATTTTGTAGGTGTAAAAGTCGTAAACTCATAATTATACATTGTAGCACAATCTTGTGAGTTATGATACATAGCATGTCAATCATAATCTTTGGTCATAGAATCACAAATTATATTCATATGAATTTTAAACCATGTATTTCGGTGTAATGAGTTTAATGAGTCACCTCAAACTTTTTAATGAGTCGAGTCGAGTTCCATTTTTAACTCGTTATGTTAACTAGTCGAGCCAAGCTAGTTCGTTAACTTAACGAGTTTTTACGAGTCGAGCTCGTTAGCCACCCGCTAGCTAATCGTAGCAATACCTGAGTATAATATAGCTATGAAGAGCAACACACAAAGGTGGTGTTTGAATCTCCTGAAGATGAAGATTAAGTGTTTCACGCAAAGCGAGGTGGTAATAGCATGTGATTAATTAAGTTTTAATTATACAAACTTGAAAAATGGATTAATCTGATATTTTAGAACAACTTTCATATATAAAGTTTTCGCAAGGCCCTGTTCGAATCGTGATAAACTTTTAGATATTCGTGAGACACGCTTTTCAAACTGCTAAATGGTGTGTTTCATGCGAAAAGATTCATACTAATCTGTTGGGTCTACTAGCATTAGAATTCCTACTTTGTTCTTTGAGTAAATTTCACGAAACTACAAATACTATAACCAAACTATCACAAAACTACATATTTAACCTGGTGCATATGGTACAAATCTACATATTTAATATCAAATTTATCACAAAACTACAAAATTAAGATGAGCTGTCACAAATCTATAATAAACTATCATAAAACTATAGGTTTAGAATCAATATAGTCACAAAACTATAATCTTTAAAGCTCCAACATAACAATGGTGCTAGGATTTAAACTCTAAAATCTATAGCTTTGTGTTAATAAGTGCAATATTAAATAATGTAGTTTAACAATACTTGGTATTAAATATGAAGTATTATGATAAATTTAGTGCTAAATCTATAATTTTGTGATATAACATCTTAAATATATAGTTTTGTGTAGTTGATCAAAATACATGTAATTACATGAAATTTACTCTTACTCTAAAGTAGGACTACATGAGCGGTAAAGACATAACATCGGAAGCCATAAAAGAATTTGCGACTGGCTTTCTCAAATATATATATTTTTTCTTGTTTTGGCTCGTGGGTTGTTTCTTCATTATTGTTATTTAAGTACACTCTCAAGAGCCTCGGCATTTGCCTTGTAACCAACCTCACGTTCGTCAAAGGGCAAAGTATATGACACGTGTTCCCATGGTGTTACTACAACAAAAGATGCATGTTATCACTGCTTCGGCAGGAAATCAATTACACTGAAAAAAATAATACTCCCTTTGTTTCTAAATATCTGACGCTGTTGAATTTTTTTAACATGTTTGACTGTTCGTTTTATTCAAAAAATTTAAGTAATTATTAATTTTTTTTCTTATCATTTGATTTATTGTTAAATATATTTTTATGTAGACATATAGTTTTACATATTTTATAACAGTTTTTAAATAAGACAAATGGTAAAACATGTGCTAAAAAATTAACAGTGTTAAATATTTAAAAACAGAGGAAGTACTTGAGGCCATATAGAAAAATCATACTAGCTAGTAATTAATGAAGCTAATTAATTACTCTCTTCGTACTAAATTATACTACATATATTCTTTTACATGGTCTTCAATGATGAATATAAAATTAGTATAACATAAAAATACTTTGAGATTAAATATAAATCTAATAATATAACATGCATAATAATACTTTGTATAGATATGGTTAGTATGACTATTAATTGGTAAAAATTTACCGAGTTTGATTTTCCTAAAGAAAAGGATGCCATATAATTTTGGACGGAGGACGGAGTGAGTAATTAATTGATTAAAGTGATACACCGTGCGTGCAAGTTCACTCCGCAGGAGCGAACCCGCCAACTTGTCACGAGTTCACACCATAGGTATGCAAACTCGCTGCAAGTTCGCTTTTCTTTTTGCAAAGTCCGCACTCACCGTGCGAACTTGTGATGACATCATGAAACCATCACGAGTTTGCTTAATCACCGTGCATCCCTTTCCACGACAAAAGTATATTTATGTTAATTCCTTCTAAACATGCATATATTGCTGTGAAATCGGTGATAAAAAATATATATTTTCAATTTTTTTAGATAGTAGTACCATGGTAAAGAGAAAAGAAGAATGGTCCCACGGTTGTTTAATCTGAAAATGTTCAGCTATATATATGGATTCAAGGTGTCCTAAACCACTCCTTGTAGCGTTGCTTTATTCCAGTGTGCAGCATTATACTCCATTCCTACCCAGCCGTGGGTAAGCTCAAGACATATGAACTTGTTTCCTTTGTTTTCCATTTAAGCTAATATGCAATTGCTTATTTGGACTGTAGTCATGATGATTCTGAAGGATCAGCAGCTCCCCTTTCTGTCTGCCTTCTGAGTTCTGATTGATTGAGATGAGATCTACTACGATGGAAGACCTGCTTCATCTGAGTAAACCCATACATATATACTGCATGTCAACACATGTACCTGTAAATCTGGTACTATCCGATTGAGTTTTCTAGTTAACTTTCTCAATCATTCTAGTTCGACATGCATTTACATAATGTGCATACATCTTACTGCTTCTTATAATTTCTTCTCTCCCTTTTCTTGCAGTTGTAGCACTGCAGTCTGGGTTCTCTCTTGATGACCGGATCATCGTAGTGTTCTTCTACAGAGCCGTTCTGTACTTTGGCTTATCCAATCAGTTGCTTTTGGTCTCTATTAATATCAAATCTGGCAAGAATTTAAGTAGATATGTTGGTCATTGGAGCAAATGGCTGCTTGTGCAAGATGATAGCTGCTATACTATTGATTGTTGATACATATGCCGTATGTTCTTTTCATGCTGAATGATCGCTCTGTAAGGTAAGAGATTTACATCTAGTTCAAGTGTTCTACTCTTCTTTCGGTGATATTTTCATAACTGTGAGATGACGTGGCTCATCCTAATCAAGTTTTGAGATTCATTTTTCACTTATAGATAGAGATGTGGAATGTTATTGCAAAAAATATTCTGAAATACATTCTACACTGGCGTATCAACTCAGTTGCTTTTGATCTTCGCTAGCTAATCTGCGTCTGCCGAGTATCCCAAGTAGATGGGTCAGTGCAAACTTCTAGCCTGTGCAAGATGAATGCTACTATACTATTGACCCTTGTTACGTAACATTAACATACGTCTTTTCATGCTGAACTATCACTCCATAAGGTAAGATTTGCAAGCAATAGCTTTGCACTCCGTGATGCCCACACACGGCGGCTCCGGGCAAAACCCTAGCCGCCAGCCACCGCCCACCGCTACTCCCACCCTCCTCTCCACCTCTCCGCTGCTGGTGCTCGCCTCCTAGAAAACCGAGTGGCAGGCCGGGATGGTGGCAGCGGGGCCAAAACCAGACAACGCTTTGTCTCCCGCGTGGGGGTGACGATGCGGAGATTCAGAAGCCATCGGCAATCTCCAGCATGGAGGCGGCGGATCCGGTGCTACCCCGACCATATCCGGTGTCCCCGCGGCTAGATCTGGCGTCCCCACTCGGATCTGGCTGGGGTTGGGCAGCCGACGCAATAGGAGGCAGGAGGAGGCGGCCTTGGCATGGCTAGCCTTGTCACGGCTACATACGGCGGATGACACCCGGGGGCCGGCGCAGGTGACGCCGACAGCTTCGGTAGCAGGGTAGAGGCACCGCACAGGAGGGTAGCGGCTGCAGCGGTCGAGCGACGACCACGGAGCAGGGTGGGTCGTGGTGACGGCCAGATCCATCCCTTCCCAGGCAGATCCGGCGTCCTGGCGGCTCTTACGCCAGAGTTGAGAAGGGGAGCGGACGGCGGAGTGTGTGGCGAGGCTGGGTAAATGGTATGGTGGCACGCGACACACGACTGTGGAGGTGTCGACCAGCACAGTTGGCGACGACAAGACAGCAATGAGATGGTAGTCGTGGGCAGCCCAGCGCGGCGTGAGGAGGTGTGGCCGGTGGCAAGAGAGGCCGGCGCTACGCGTGGAGGCGCGGTCGGCGGTGGCGGGAGGCTGATATAGAGCGTGGAGGCGCGACCGGTAGCGTGGAGATTGGCATAGCACGTGGAGGAATGGTCGGCGGAAGCGGAAGGCTGTCGTGACACATGGAGACGCGGCTGGCAATGGTGGGAGGCCGCAACGTCGCATGGAGGCGCGGCCGGCAATGGCGGGAGGCCGCAACGTCGCATGGAGGTGCGACCGCTGGCGGTGGGAGGCCGTCGCGATGCGTGTAGGCACGGCTGGCGTGATGGGGAGGTACAGCCAGCGTTTGTGTGAGGCTGGTCGGCGTAGCGGTCTCCACGCGCCGATGGAGGTTTGGCCGGTGGCGGAGCATTGAAGCACTACTTGTGGGCCAGTACAGGGACGGTTGACTGGGTTCCCTCTTGGGGGCATTGTCAAGCAGTCCTCTCCCTCTGGTAGGGATGCTAGGTGAAAACCTTATCTTGTTTCTCCTTGAGACCTCGACTGACAGCGGCGACGGTGCTCATCGTCGCTCTTCTTCCTGGAGACGCCGCCTAGGAAGCCCTCTTGCCAAAACTTATCTCCAGCAGTTGGTGTATGCTCGCTCTAGATGCCTTGTCCTCTTGCCGCGGCACCCTAGCTTATGCTTCTTTCTGTGATCTTTTTGCGGGATACAGGCTATAGCTAGGAGGGGATCGGAGGAGTTTCCATGACTTTAATTACTATAGTGAGAGTGGTATCACGACTTGTAGGCCAACATGTGCTAAACTTCTCATAGAAACAAGACAACAGTCAACTTTGCCACTGGTCGAAACGCGAGAGTGTTGGAACAAAGATCAAAAGTTGTGGAGTAGCTCGTATAGCTGACATAAAAGATCAGGAAATAACCGTTTGGAGAGCAGCAGAAATTTTCCAGTCATCTGAGTAGTTTTCTTTGTTTTCTCCCGGGGAGTAGCTTGCCCACGCCCAACTCGATAGTTTAATGTTGGGATCACCCTATAACAAACTTCTCCTAATCTTAATGAAATTAGATCGGCCAATCTTTCAGGCGACCTGGCGAAAAACTTTGCCACTGGTCTACTCACTTACACTAGTGTGTGTTATGTCACATGTTCGTGCGACTTTGTTTATACTCCCTCCGTTTCATAATGTAAGTCATTCTAGCACTTCCCACATTTATATTGATGTTAATGAATCTAGATAGATATACATGTCTAGATTCATTAACATCAATATGAATGTGGGAAATGCTAGAATGACTTACATTGTGAAACGGAGGGAGTAATAATTAATTAACTCAAATTTGTAATAAGTATCTGCATCAAATATTTTCCATGAAGTGTAACTATAGCATTTGCAAATTTATCTTGTTTTTAAATTAAAAATATTTATCCTAACTAATAACAATTTCCTATTCATTACCGTGATCATCATCTTCTTTTTTTTTCATTAAAAACCATTGAGCCCGTGACGGAGGAAACAAACTCAAGCATGTGTGCTCTCAATAAAACACGCAGCTGGTTTCACATCATGTAATCATGAAGCAAACTCTAAACTAATCACAGCGAAGCAAACTGTAAACTAATCACACCATCAGGTGCCAGGCTGCCAGCTAATTGTAGCAATATACTATTGCATCTGTTGATCAGTGCCCTAGAATATAGGTGAGTCTAGCTAATAATAGAAGTACGAAAAGCAAAACGCAATGATCCCTACTAATCTGCAAGGTCTATTAGTAGGAATCGAGTACTCTCTCAGGAGCCTCAGCATTTGCATTCTAACAAACCTAACGTTTGACAAAGACCATTGCATTTCCATGGTGTCACTAGTGATTGGGGATATGAATAAAGAAAAGGAGTAACCATAGCTACCTATACGGTTCATGAATATACACAAAATGTTGGGTTGTGGAGCATAGAAAAGTGGACAATAACTTAAAATTTGGTCAGGGATAGTACCATGGAAAAGATAAAAGAAAAGAAGAGTGGTTCAGCAGTTGTCTAGCTAGATCTGAATGTTAAGCTATGCAATTTATGCAAGGCCTAGCTTACCACCTCTCGTAAACCGCCCCTTCATCTTGCTTTGTTCCTCCATATATAGCTGCTGCGGGTAACCTCAAGACATATAGCTGAATTTACTTCCTTTGTTTCTTTAACTTAACTAGTTGGGCGACCTGCGCAATTACGCTGTTAGGAGGAATAATCCTGCGCCTACAAAATCATGTATGTCACTGTAGCTTGTCATTTCTTTTCGGTTTTGCATGAGCGCGCCTGCTTGTTCGCGGCGTGAGCGTCGTGTGTGAGTTCTTGGCCACGACGGTCTGGAACGCGTCTTTAGGAGGCATATCGCGCTGGTGCTTCGACGTGGGGGATGGCGCACGTTGGATGGAGTACTGGCGCGCATGGCGCAGGCCAATACAGCACCTCCTGGTTTTTGCGTTTTTTCCTGTTTTTCAGTTTGCATGTAATTTGCTTTATATTACAGAAGTAAACCCCGAAAACGCTGCAACGTTTCTACGCAGCACAAAAACTTTTCTTGTGTCGAACACTTGGTAATTTTACTGTTTATCTTCATCCACCTCAGATCAGTGTGAGTTGAGAGCGAGTACAAGGGGTTGCCGCTGACATTTGGTATCAGAGCCATATCGGCTCCTGTGGGTGGTCAGTCCCGCACGCCACACCGGCGTGGGCGACGGCATTCGCCGTCCCCTCCGCGCACCCGCAGCTGGCAGCTTGTCGTGCAGCGGGTAGTCAAGGAAGGGGGCTCTGTCAACTACCCCATGCTCACTCGTTCCAATTACTCTGATTGGGCGGTGTTGATGCGAGTGAACTTGCAGGCTCAGGGTCTGTGGGAAGCTGTCGACACCGGCGACGTGCCCTTTCACGAAGATCGTCAGGCTCTTTCGGCCATCCTGCGAGCCGTGCCGGCTGAGATGCTCTGGCCGCTTGCGGAGAAGGACAACGCCAAGGACGCCTGGGATGCGCTCAAGTCCATGCGAGTGGGCGCGGATCGCGTGAAAGAATCCCGTGCGCAGAAGCTACGCCAAGCATTTGAGTCCATGCGATTCAACCCCGGCGAATTGCATGGACTTCAGTCTTCGGCTTCAGGGGGTTGTCAGCGACCTCCTTCTTCTTGGTGACGACATCACCGAGGAGAAAATCGTTCGCAAGTTGCTTAGTGTTGTGCCCCGCAGGTATCGTCAGATGGCTCTTTCAATTGAAACAATGATTGATCTCATGACTCTCTCCATTGAGGACCTCACTGGCCGGCTTCTCACCGTTGATGATCACCCCGATTCCGACGGTGAGGACGTGGGCCAAGCGCTGTTCGGCGAAAAGGAGGAGCAGGCGTGCGCCAACAAGGGGTCAGGCCAGTCCTCATCCCGCGGCGCAGGTACCGGGGCTGGCTCATCGGAGCCGCAACATCGCGGCCGTGGTGGGCACGGTCGTGACGGTGCCGGTGGCGATCACAAACCTGGTGCGAACCAGGGTGGAGGCCGTGACGTGTCCAAGGACAAGTGTCGCTACTGCGGAAATTGGGCCATTGGGCCAAAGATTGCCGCAAGGCCAAACGCGACTGCGACAAGCTTGCCTAGGCAAATCTGCTTGTGGCTGAACCTGAGAAGCAAGACCAGGGCGACGACGAGCCCACACTGTTGATGGCCCAAGTGTGCGAGCTCGCCCCGACCACTGAATCCGAGCTGGTTAATGGCGAGGTGATTTTGAATGAGGAACGCGCGCTCGTCTCTCTCTGTGATGAAGGGGAGCCGGTTGATCCCGACTGGATCCTGGACACGGGCACCTCCAACCACATGACTGGAGCGAGCGACGCCTTCTCCAACCTCAACACCACCGTGCGCGGCACGGTCAAGTTCGGCGACGCTTCACGCGTGCGGATTGAGGGCCACGGCACTATGTTGTTCGCCTACAAGAACGGCGACTACTGCGCGCTCACCGCT
Organism: Oryza glumipatula; assembly: GCA_000576495.2. Classification (NCBI taxonomy): domain Eukaryota; kingdom Viridiplantae; phylum Streptophyta; class Magnoliopsida; order Poales; family Poaceae; genus Oryza; species Oryza glumipatula. The sequence goes on from CM002514.2 coordinate 29,659,070, forward strand.
GTCTACTACATCCCCAAGCTCTGCGGCAACATGGTCAGCCTCGACCAGCTCGACGAGGTCGGGTGCAAGACGGTGATTGAGGACGGCGCTCTGACCCTCCGTGATCAACGGTGGCGCATGCTGTGTCGAGTCCGCCGCAGAACAGGGCGTCTTTATGTGCTTCAGGTCGACCTCGCCCAGCTGGTGTCCCTCGCGGCAAGGAGCTCCGAAGACGCGTGGATCTGGCATGCTAGATTTGGGCATCTTAACTTCGACGCACTACGCACGCTCTCCACCCGTGGCATGGCGCGCGGGTTGCCGGAGCTGGAGCATGTCAGGCAAGTCTGCGATGGCTGCCTCATCGGCAAGCAGCGTCGAGCGCCGTTCCCCACAGCGGCGACGTTCCGGGCCACGGGTCGGCTCGACCTCATTCACGGCGACATTTGCGGCCCTATTTCACCTTCCACCCATGGCGATAAAAAGTACTTCTTGTTGCTAATCGATGACATGTCTCGCTATACGTGGCTGTTTCTGCTGACATGCAAAAGTGAGGCTCCGGCGACAATCAAGCGTTTCAAAGCGGGGATGGAGGTGGAGACTAGCTGCAAGCTGCACGTCCTCCGCACTGATCGTGGGGGAGAGTTCACCTCCATCGAGTTCGGCTTGTACTGCGCGAATGAGGGCGTCGCTCGGCAACTGACAGCGCCGTACTCTCCCCAGCAAAATGGCGTCGTCGAGCGCCGTAACCAAATGGTTGTGGCCATGGCGAGGTGCATGATGAAGGCGGAGCAAATGCCCGGGAAGTTCTGGGGGCAGGCGGTGATGACCGCCGTCTTCATCCTCAACCGGTCGCCCACGAAGGCCGTACCAGACAAGACTCCCTGCGAAGTGTGGCACGGACGAACACCTGATGTGCACTACTTTAGGACATTCGGGTGCGTCGTCCATGTCAAGGAGGTGAAGCCGCATCTCAAGAAACTTGATGATCGCAGCAAGGTGATGGTTTTTCTCGGCTATGAGCCAGGAACCAAGGGCTACCGTGTCTTCGACCCGGAGGCCAACCGCGTCGCCGTCACGCGCGATGCCGTGTTCGATGAAGCAGCGTCGTGGCCATGGGGAGAACCTGTCGAACAAGGGGAGGCGTCCTCAGACGACTCATTCACCATCCATTACGAGGTGGCCTCAAGCACTACGCTGGCAGGCTCACCTCCCAGCATCGGGGCCACGTCACCAGCGCCTTCTGTGACACCGGCAACGCCTTCTGACACACCCCCGGTTGAGTTCATGTCGCCGCCAAGCTCGACGCCAGACATCGACGACGACCAGGGCGCGTCGCGTCGCTACCGGAGCGTGGCGAACATCCTCGACACGACGGCACCGGTGGAGCTCGATTCGGACGAGCTCTACCTGGCAGCCGCGGAGGAGTCGGCGAACCTCACTGAAGCAGAGCAGGATGAACATTGGCGGCGAGCGATGCAAGATAAAATCAAATCCATTGAGGAGAACAACACTTGGATACTCATTGAGCTCCCGGCCGGCAAGCGTCCAATCGGCCTCAAGTGGGTGTTCAAGTTGAAGAAGGACGAGATCGGCGCCGTGATCCGGCATAAGGCGCGGCTCATGGTAAAAGGCTATGTCCAGTGCCATGGAATCGACTTTGATGAAGTCTTCGCCCTGGTTGCGTGGATGGAATCCGTGCGGCTTCTCCTCGCCGTCGTTGCTCATCTCGGGTGGACTGTGCATCACATGGACGTCAAATCGGCATTCCTCAACGGGGAGCTGGAGGAGGAGGTCTATGTCTCGCAGCCGCCGGGCTTCATCGACAACAAGCATCCAAGGCATGTTCTGCGCCTGAACCGAGCCCTGTACGGTCTACGTCAAGCTCCACGAGCTTGGAATGCAAAGCTAGACACCTGTCTACATGAGCTAGGCTTCAAACGGAGCACCACCGAGCACGCGGTGTACACACGTGGCGAGGGGACCAAGCGTCTGATCGTTGGTGTCTACGTCGATGACCTCATCATCACCGGTGCGCACGCTGAAGAAATTCGGCACTTCAAGGGAGAGATGCACTCTCTCTTCCGCATGAGCGACCTCAGATTGCTCAGCTACTACCTCGGCATCGAGGTACATCAAAGCGACGACGGCATCACTATTAATCAGTCAGCCTACGCACAGAAGCTGCTCAAGATCGGTGGGTTGGCGGATTGCAATTTGACTTGCGTCCCCATGGAGCCTAGACTGAAGCTGACCAAGAACAGTGACAGGCCGGCCGTCGACTCCACTCTGTATCGCAGCCTGGTGGGCAGCCTGCGGTACCTCGTGCACACGCGGCCAGACATCGCCTTCGCCGTTGGCTATGTGAGCCGATTCATGGAGGCACCACATGATGATCATATGGCAGCAGTGAAGCACATCCTGCGGTATGTAGCAGGTACTCTGAACTTTGGATGCTGCTTTGCAAGATCAGGGGAAAAGGGAATACATTTGCTGGGTTTTCAGACAATGATTTGGGGGGAGACATTGATGATCGGAAGAGCACCTCAGGGGCTTTGTTCTTTCTCGGCTCGAGTCCAATTGCGTGGCAATCTCAAAAACAGAAGGTGGTGGCCCTTTCCTCCTGTGAAGCAGAGTATATTGCCACCACAAGAGCGGCTTGCCTCGGTATTTGGCTAGCACGATTGCTGGCTGAAGTGCTGGGCACTGAACCGGAGATGGCAGTTGTAGCAGCACAACCAGCGGTTCTCTGTTGATGACTGGCTCATAATGTTCTGAAATCCATTCTGCACTTTGGCGTATCCACTGAGTTTCTTTTGATCTTCACTAATCTGAGTCTTTCGAGTATCCCAAGTAGATGGGTCAGAGCAAACTTCTAGGTAGCTTGTTCAAGACGAATGCTACTATACTATTGACCCTTGTTATGTAACATATGTCTTCTCATGCTGAATTATCACTCCATAAGGTAGGATTTGCATGCAATATAATTTAGCATAACCCCTCAATTTGTTGCCGGTTACTTCTTTCTTCTCGTTTACCAAGCTTACCGAAATGTAACCCCATCATTCCAGTTCTTTAGCTTCAGTATGCTAACTTGCTCAAAACACCAATATTCCAGTCCTTTACCGTGTCCATTTTCATATACTCTGAAACTGGTTGAACTTTTGTCCATTTTCAGATTGTGTAATTCTCATAAGTAATTTACTTGGAAATTTTTGGTGCATCATCTTCAACGACTCTCTCTTTATGGCAACCATACTGGATTCCTTGATTGGATCATGTGTAAGCAAGTTGCAAGGGATCATTACAGAGGAGGCAATACTAATTTTAGGTGCAAAGGAAGAACTCAGAAAACTGCAGGAAAGAATGAAACAAATACAATGCTTTATTAGTGATGCTGAGCGAAGGGGCATGGAAGACTCAGCAGTATACAATTGGGTTTCTTGGCTAAAAGATGCTATGTATGACGCTGATGACATTATCGATTTAGCTAGTTTTGAAGGAAGCAAGCTATCAAATGGCCATTCTTCTTCACCGGGAGAAACAACTGCATGCAGTGCGCTTTCACCTCTCTCTTGCTTTTCCAATTTTCTGGTTCGCCATAAGATTGGTGATAAAATTAGAAGCCTGAACAGAAAATTAGAGGAAATAGCAAAGGATAGAATATTTGCAACGCTTGAGAATACACAACCAGCTGATAAAGGTTCAACATCAGAACTGAGAAAAACATCTCACATTGTTGAACCCAACCTTGTGGGGAAAGAGATAGTGCATGCCTGTAGAAAATTGGTGAGCCTGGTGGTTGCACACAAGGAAGAGAAGGCCTATAAGCTCGCTATTGTTGGAACAGGGGGAATTGGAAAGACAACCTTAGCTCAGAAAGTATTCAATGATCATAAATTAAAAGGAACCTTCAACAAACATGCTTGGATTTGTGTTTCTCAGGACTACACCCCAGTCTCTGTTTTGAAACAACTACTTAGAACAATGGAGGTTCAACATGCACAAGAAGAATCAGTTGGAGAGCTCCAAAGCAAGCTTGAATCAGCTATTAAAGACAAGAGTTTTTTCCTTGTGTTGGATGATCTATGGCATTCCGATGTATGGACCAATCTACTACGAACTCCATTGCATGCTGCAACCTCAGGAATAATTTTGATAACTACTCGGCGTGATACTATCGCTAGAGAAATTGGGGTTGAGGATCTACATCGTGTCGACCTAATGTCACCAGCTGTTGGTTGGGAGCTACTCTGGAAGAGCATGAACATTCAGGACAAGAAACAAGTGCAAAATCTGCGAGACATAGGGATTGAGATTGTTCAGAAATGTGGCGGGCTACCACTTGCAATCAAGGTTACTGCTAGAGTTTTGGCAAGCAAAGATAAAGCAGAGAACGAATGGAAAAGGATTTTAGCTAAAAACGTTTGGTCCATGGCAAAACTCCCTAAGGAAATAAGTGGTGCTCTATATCTAAGTTATGATGATTTACCACATCATTTAAAGCAATGTTTTCTTTATTGTATTGTATATCCTGAAGACTCGACGATTCAACGTGATGACATTATCAGGATGTGGGTTGCTGAAGGCTTTGTAGAAGTGCACAAAGATCAATTACTAGAAGATACGGCAGAAGAATACTACTATGAGCTAATAAGTAGGAATCTCCTCCAACCAGTTTACACATCTTTTGATCAGAGCAGATGCAAAATGCATGATCTCTTAAGGCAACTTGCTTGCTATTTATCAAGAGAAGAATGTTATATTGGAGATCCAGAACCATTAGTAGACAATACCATATGTAAATTGCGGCGGATGTTAGTTGTCACAGAGAAAGATACTGTAGTCATACCTTGCACGGGTAAGGAGGAAATTAAGTTGAGAACTTTTACAACCGATCAGCAGCCGGTGAGAATTGATAGCACATTTTTCATGAGATTAAAATATCTTCGTGTTTTGGATCTAAGTGACTCACTAGTACAACCAATACCAAATTATGTTGGAAATTTAATCCACATACGTTTACTTGATCTTGATGGAACCAACATATCTTGTCTCCCAGAGTCCATTGGTTCTTTGCAGAACCTTCAAATATTGAACCTTATGCGCTGTAGATATTTACACAGCCTTCCTTCAGCGACCACTCAGCTGTGCAATTTGAGGCGACTTGGTCTTGATGGTACACCAATAAACCAGGTCCCAAAAGGGATAGGAATAATGAAATTTCTCAATGATTTAGAAGGATTACCTATCGGTGGTGGAGGTGACAATACTAAAATGCAAGATGGGTGGAATTTGGAAGAGTTGGCTCATCTTTCACTGTTGAGGAGACTTGATATGATAAAATTGGAAAGAGGTACTCCTTGCAGCAGTACAGACCCATTTCTACTAACAGAGAAAAAGCATCTCAAAGTTCTGAATCTATGGTGCACTGAACAGACAGATGAATCATATTCAGAGGAAAATGCTAGAAACGTTGAGAAGATCTTCGAGAAGCTAACACCTTCACACAACTTAGAAGATCTTGTTATTGGGAATTTCTTTGGTTATAGATTCCCCACATGGCTTGGTACTGCCCATTTGTCTTCAGTAAAATACTTGAAACTCATAGATTGCAAATCTTGTGTGCATCTTCCCCCAATCGGACAGCTACCAAACTTGAAATACCTAAAAATTAATGGAGCAAGTGCAATCACCAAGATTGGACCCGAATTTGTTGGCTGCTGGGAGGGTAATCTCAGATCCACAGAGGCTACTGCTTTCCCCAAGCTTGAATTGTTGATCTTCGAGAAAATGCCCAACTGGGAGGAGTGGTCCTTTGTTGAAGAAGAAGAAGAGGTGCAGGAGGAGGAAACAGCTGCAGCAGCCAAGGAAGGGGGAGAGGATGGAACTGCTGCTTCGAAGCCAAAGGGGGAAGAAGCCCTGTCTCTGACTCCAAGGACGTCGTGGCTGCTGCCTTGTTTGACAAGGTTGGAACTTGACGACTGCCCCAAGCTGAGGACTCTCCCACCACAGCTTGGACAGCAGGCCACCAACTTGAAGGAGCTCCATATAAGAGAAGCAGAATGCTTGAAAGCGGTGGAGGACCTCCCATTCCTCTCCGGTCGCCTTTCAGTTGGTCAATGTGAAGGCCTGGAGAGGGTCTCCAACCTTCCCCAAGTGAGAGAGCTGTTTGTAGTTGGTTGCCCGAATTTGAGGCATGTTGAGGAGTTGGGCGGTTTGGAGCAGCTATGGCTGGACGAGGATATGCAAGAGATCTCTCAGCTGTGGGTCCCAAGGCTTCAAGAGCAACACCGCCAGCTCCATGGAGATGAGCATGAGCTGGAGGTCATCGAGTGGCTCTGAGAGGCAGTTAATTTAGATGGCACAAGGTATGTACACTAATTGCTTGGGATTTTTCACTGCAACGAACTAATCATAGGGTTGTACATTCATGCTCCCCCTCTGCTCTTCAGTTGTATGCAGCTAATCTAGCATTTGATAGTTTTGTTAGTTGTTTATGTTGTTTGCATTGGCTGATTGTTTAATAACCTATATTATTTAGTTTTTTTTTTCATTAGTGCTGCATGTAACAATTTCACTGTGCTCAAGATTTTCATAAAATGGTGGATATATCCATCCAAGGACTTGAGGTAGTTAGGGAGAATCATTTTTTCACCTTTGGTACACAAACTGCATAAGTAAAGGAGACATATGGGCCAACAAATAAATATCATTTAGTTCAGATGCAGAACAGTTTACTTGCATTTAGCCCTCAATGACCCAAGTGTGTTTTGTATCGAGATTATGCATGTATATAGGAGACATTGAAGGGAGCACATATTATCTTGTAAAAACAAGTAGAGATGTCATTTTTTCATGAAATATTTCAACTGTGCAATATATTAGATCTATACAACGGTCATTTTAGACTTGCAAGCGATACAACGCCCAATTCTACAGATTTTCGGCCTGCAGCCTGTTGGCAGCAGGACATTGAACACAAAAGGGGCAGCGCCCAACATCTGCTCCTAGGCCACTAAGGTTTGTTTGGAAAATAAAAGCTGCCTAAATGCCTTTGTATTTGTTCCAATTGATTAATATTTTAGTTATATCCCTAACAAAAAAAAAATAAGCAGGGTACATTGCCCTGCCTACATGCTTATGTGTAGTTCATATGTGGCTTTTTCTTAGACTATTTTTTTCTTGATGTCTGGTAGGTTTAACTCCAGAAAACATGATTGTTGCAAAAACTGATCACACTTGTATTTTATTTTCCTTAACTAAGTTATTGAAGTACCAAATTGCTTATATATAGCGATGCTTAATGTAGCGCCCGTTCCGTCGTGGCGCCTAGCGGGAAAATTATCTCCTAAAAACCCTAATTGCGAAATCTGTTTTCCTGCTTGTCGTCAGTCCCAGTGCCAATCCCTGATCTCGAGTCTCCGATCCTCCGTCGAATTCAAATTCCGGATCCAATTCCTCAAATTCGAATTCCCCGCGAAAAGTCTATTTCGCCTCCCTCTGCCCGTGGGCCCCATTTCTTTTTCTCTCTCTCTCTCTCTCTCTCTCTCTCTCTCTCTCTCTCTCGGCTGCCTCCCGAGCCTTTCTTTTCCTCTCCCTCTCTCTCCCTCGCGCGCCCCCGCGCCCGCGCGTGCGCAAGCACGCGGCCGCGCCGCCTTCGCTGCCGCCTTCTCCCGCGCACCGCCTTCGAATCGCCCCGCCCGCGCGTCGTGGCCGACCGGCCAGTCCCGCCGCCGTCACCCCCCTCGGTCCCGCGCCTGCGCCGTGTCGCCGCTCCGCTCCAATCCGCGCCGCCGTCATCGCCGTCGTCACCCTCGCCCGGCCCCGCCACTCCGCGCTCGCGTCCAAGACGCGGAGGCGAAGCCCGCGCGCGCCTCCCCCCCTCTCGGCCGCGTCGCCCTCCCTCTCTTTCCCCCTTTTCTCGATTCGGCAAAGGGGCGAAGCCCTTTCTCTCCCTTTTCTCTTTTTCCCTCCTCCCCGCCGGCGTCAGCCGTCCTCGCCGCTTTGGCCGCGAGCGCCAAGCGCCTGTCCTCCTCCTTGACCGCCCCCAATGTCGGTTCTTCAAACCGACATTGCCGCCCCCTTAAAACCCTCTCCCCCTCCTCCATTTCCTCCCCATCTCCACCGCGCCATTGCCGCCACTTCCTCCTTCGCCTCCGTCGCCGTCGCGTGCCGTCGAAGCCGCCGCGTCCGAGGACGCGGAAGGGGACTCCGGGCGCCTCCGCTCCTTCCTCTTCCCCGGCCCGAGGCCGGTGAGCTCCCTCCCGCGCCGTCGGCCGTCGTCTCCGCGCCGCCCTCCCCGTCACGGTAGAAATCTTCTCCGTTCTCCCTCCTCGCTTTGTCTCCTCCTCTCCGCTTGCGTCAGTAGCTCGAGTAGGACTCCCGTAGCCCGCCGGCGAAGCCCCGAGCCGTGCCGACGCTCGCCGCATGTCCGCCGCCGCCGCCGCCCGAGTTCGGAAGGAGGCGCTCGTCGCCGGCCTTCCTCGGCGCATCTCCGCCCGATCCAACGCTAGGAGAAGCTCCCCGTAGTCGCCTAGATGCTCCCACGGCCGGGGATTAGCCCCTCGCGCCGCCGTCGCCGTTCCCCTCTCCTCTCGCCGCCGTCGGTCGTCGCCGCGATTCGTCGCCGTCGCATCCCCTCCGGCGCATCCGAGCCGTTGGCTCGCTTCCTCTCGTCGCGATCGACCTCCCGGTGTGCTCGCCTTCGCGTGTATCGCCGCGGAACGTCCCGTCGCCCGTCGCCGCCGCCCGCCGTTCGTTTCGGCGTCGTCATCGTCTTCCTCCTCCCGCTCGCCCACGTGGCCGCCACGTCGGCGCCACCTCAGCCCAGCCGGTCAGCCGCCCCCTTCCTCCGTCGCAACCTCCGTGCGCGCGGTCCACCGCGAGCCAAGAGGCTGCGCGTGGGCCCGCCGCACCCGCGTCCCCCGCGCGCCGCGCGCGTGCACCGCGCCCAAACCCTAACCCTAACCGCCGCTCGCGTGCACCCGGCTCACGGTGAGCCGAGTCACCGACAAGCGGGTCCCACCCGGGACCCCGCGTGGTGCACCCGGCCCACCGGCCCTCTCTCTCCTCCGCCCGCGCCCGCGCGTGAATGGGCCGCCTCTTGGGCCGGCCGGCCCATTTAGCCTCGGCCGAGCCGACTTTTCTTTTGGGCCGCGCCCTAGCCGCCCGAAAGAAGTCTAATTCCCGTCCCTCCTCCAATTTAATTCTTTTTCTTTTTAAAAGGATTTAATTAAATCCTTTTTCCTTTTTCCTTTGATCCAAAAATCCAATAAACTTAGAAATTCCATATCTTCTCAACCGTGTATCCGATCGACTCCGTTCAACTTCCAAAATTCTCCAAATCTCGAGATCTATTTAATGGCACGCTTAGAGGTCAATAATAGGGCTTTATTTTCGCCGTTTGTTGAGTTGTTCTGTTCCGCGTGTAGTTCCGGAGCCCGAAGACCCGCAGTGCGAGGATTTCGAAGATCAAGCTCAAGATCTCGAGCAAGGCAAGTCACCTTTGATCATCTTGCACCTATAATTTAAATCTAAGTATTTCTTTTCCGCAAATATTGCATGGTTAGGACTCACACAAGTAATTGGCCATGATTTACGGGTTATCCCGTCGGCCCCAATCCCACTTTGCTGCAATTACCCTCCATGACTTGTTGAATACCTAACACTCCTTTGTCGACTGTTGTGCTTCGATGTGCGGACCCTCGGGCACGCACTTCGGAACACTTCTCCCCAAAACTTAAAATATTCAATGATGGGTAAAACTTGAGGTTTTATGAAAGATTTGGAAAACCCGACACCTGGGTCGGTGTTTGTGAACTAAATGAATTTCAAAATCGCGGACCAGGGAACGTACTGGGAGTACGGTTCCCTGCTCTTGCAATTAAGGACCGATTCCTTGGAATTTCATCCAAACATAAGACATGTGCAACCACATGGGTGGTATGGGACACCCCTGGCTGAGTAAATTGCTAATCGGGGGAGCTTTGATGTCGAGAGGCATGTGGATTCTTCGGGGTGGTGGCGGGGAAGACCCCCGAGCTTCCTGGCACAGCATGGTCTGGGACCTAACCTGTTGTCGGTCTGGGACCCCCCTCGTCGGCATATGGCGAACCTGTGTCGGCTTTCGAAATGCCTTGTCATGAAAGCCTTTAGGTCAACCAGACGTGGCCGTTGTACACGGGCTGGTTGATTCGGGTTAGTAATGTCGTGTGGGTAAAGTGTACCCCCTCTGCAGAGGTTTAACTAACTGTTCGAACAGCCGTGCCCACGGTCATGGGCGGATGTGAGGTGATTCCTAGCGTAGTTTTGATTGACAACTGCTTTGTGAAAAGCTGATGTGGTTTGGTTTCGATGTTTGGAAACCTGTGGCTGATGAGATCAGCCGGGCCCGGATGGCCGTTTGAAAAGATGTTGGTCTGTTGGCCGTTTAAAAGCTGTTGGCCTGTTGGCCGTTTCAAAAGATGTTGGCCTGTTGGCCGTTTCAAAAGCTGTTGGCCTGTTGGCCGTTTGAAAACTGTTGGCCGGATGCCAACCCTGTTTTAAAGACTGATACATTGCACATACTCCGACTGGACGAGACGCACTGTCTCATCCGTGTCGTTTGAGAAGCACTCACTTAGATGATTCCAAAAAGAAGTTTTAAGCAAAATCAATTGCAAAAACAACAGCCTTTCCTTTGAAGCCTGCATTAAACACTTAAATTCCCATGGCTTGCTGAGTACTCCCGTACTCACCCTTGCTCTATATAAATAATCCCCCCCCAGTTGCTGAAGAAGGTGATGTGGATCCCGCGGACGAGGAGTTCTTCCAGGAGCAAGCTGGCTTCGAAGAGTTTTAGGGTTTCGGCCTAGTTCCCAAGTCGCGCCTGTGATGTTTGGTCCAAGTCTTGGCTTCCGCTTTCCTCTTTTGTAATGCAGTTGTGAGCTCGGGGTCTGTCCGCAGCCCAACATGACTGTAATCCTACTCTATAATAAAGAGACTTCTGTTGCTGTGATATGCTGTCTTCCTGTGATACCAGCACTGTTTCCTGGGACTGGTATCGATTAACAGGTTAATTTGGAGCGTCACGGGCTAGTTCCGTTCGGGGCTAGTTCGGGGCGTGACAAGAGATGGTATCAGAGCACAGGCTTGGCCCTAGGACGAAAACCCGACGCTTAGGACGACCCTAAGGATATTAAGTTCAAAATTACTTGCGAAAAGTTAAGGTTTCTTGCTTTCTTTATTTTCAGTAGTTTGTTTCTAAAATGGTTACTGATCTTTTCTCCCTCTTTCAAAATTGTAGATGGCAGTGAACGCCAGCTTCAGTTCCCACGGTTTTGGTGAGGGTCACCACGTCGCTCAGCTTCGTGACCTCGCCCGTTTCCTTGGCTTCTCGTGTCCCGAGTACACGGGGTACTCCGTGGACCGCACTCCCCCTCGCTGTGAGCTCTCTGTGTACCTTTACCCTCGTGGAGGTATACACGGAGCCGGCCTTCGCCCCCACCACTTCACTGTGGCCAGGCCCACTCTCCAGATCGCGTACCAGGACCTCTCCTGGACTGCGCTTCATCGTCTGGCCCACGACTACGGTCACCGTCTCGGAGGTTCTGCCTTCCGGCAGCTCCCACGCCTTCCTTCCGGCCGTACGGACGCCAGGTACCCCTGTCCGTACAGCGAGTCTCAGCCAGTGCTGACTCGCATGGTCGAGCTTTCAGAGGCTCAGGCCACTCAGCACGACCTGCTCCTTGAGGCTTACCGCTCCCTTGCCCGCCGCTACGCAGCTCTGGAGGCCCGTCTAGCCGAGGAGGGTGTCACCTCAGTTGACACTGTCTCTTGGGACTCAGGCCGCCTCTGCCACGCCAGCCACCTGTCTTCCCACAGCTCTCGCGGCTCTGCCCGCACTCCCAGTGGCCCGCGTTCCCCCAGCTCGCGTGCGCCGTACTCTCCAGTGTACTCCCCCTACCCTCACCCAGTTAGCCCTTCCTACACTCCAGGTCACACTCCCGTTGCTTCCTCCCGCCGTGGCCCACGCTTTATCCGCACTGCGCGAAAGCGTGTCGTTGGTTCCTCCACGGTGTTCCGCTTTGACCACCCAGCTCCCCCTCCGCCAGCAGCCCGTGCTGTTGCCGGCCCTCGACAGGTACCGCCGGTCCCTTCGCTTCAGCCGATCGACGTCTCTTCGACAGAGGAGGCGACTACAGGAGGCAGTCAGGCAGACGAGGAGTAGAGGAGTCAGTCTTCAGCAGCCGTCAGTGAGATAGGCCCTTTTGTTCCGCCGCCAACTCTTTTGGAGTCGTGGCGAGGTAGTGCGTGCGTGTGTTTGATGTGGGTGTTGTTTGGTAGTCTGGTTCTCCTAGGAGGTGTGCGTACAGTCAAGCTCGGCGTAGCTCTGTGACTTGTCCACACCCGTTGTATCAGGTGTCTTTATGATTTGAGAAAACCAGTTTATGCCTAGTGTGTGCTATCTAGTTGTTATTTACTTTGTTTCTTGCCTTCTCTAAGTGCTTATCTGATTCTTATCCCGCCCTTTTCTGGGAGTTTAGATGGCTAGTCGCCCCCGCCGTGCTACTCGTGCACCAGCCCGCCTCGGTTTTGAGGAAAGAAGAGCAGAGACAGAAGCAAATCGTGAGTCAGATAATGAGCAGTCTCACCACAGCAGCCGTTCACACCATACAGCTTCCCGCAATGCAGAAGTCGAGCAACCCCAACGCAGCAACCGCTCGCATCGCTCAGTCTCCCGTACTGCAGAAGTGGAACAGTCTCACCGCTCTCACCACACCGCCAGTCACAATTCTGGAGAAGAACGCATTCCTTCCCCACCTCATGTTGAGAATAACATGCAACACTTGATGGCAGTTCAGACACAGATCTTGCAAGGATTAGCCACAGCCATAGCCGGTTTTCAGCATAATGCGCATGGAAATGGCCATCCTCACATGGGTAACAATAGGCCCAAGCTAACAGACTTTCTGAGGTCTCGTCCGCCAGAATTCACTCAGACCGTCGAGCCCGTTGAGGCTGACGATTGGTTGAAGGATGTTGAACGAAAACTCAACTTAGTGCAGTGCACTTCCGTTGAAAAGACACTCTACGCCTCTCACCAGCTAAGAGGACCTGCTGCAGATTGGTGGGAGAATTATTGCAATGCACACCCTGAACCCACTAACATCGCTTGGGATGAGTTTGCTACGGCCTTCTGTGCAGCTCATGTGCCCGAAAGCGCCATCGATATGAAGAAAGAGGAATTTAGCAAGCTTAAGCAAGGCAATAGCAGCATCAATGAATACCTGAGTCAGTTCAACAAGTTGGCTCGGTATGCTCCTGAGGAAGTGGATACAGACAAGAAGAAGATCAGGAAGTTCCTGAAAGGTGTCGCAGTTGGAATGAGACTCCAGTTGCTTGCTCATGATTTCCCCACCTTTCAGCATATGATCAACAAGGCACTACTGCTTGAGGATGCCAGAAAAGAGGCCGCCGAAGAATATAAGAAACGTAAGTCAAACCATCAGGGCAATTCTTCCCGAGGCGCACCTCGCCCTCGCTTTGGACAACCCATGCAATATCATCAGTCGGTCACTCAGGTTAACCGCCAGCCAGGCTATGCCCCTCGACAACAAGTGAACCGTCCAGCACCTCAGCCGCAGCAGCATGCCCCAAGTGGCAATACTGCGCCAAACAGTGCTACCTCCTTCAAATCACCGTCAGGACCGTCAGCAGTCCAGTGTTTCCGGTGCAAACAGATGGGTCACTTTGCCAGACAGTGCCCTCAGAATCCCCCCAGCACCAACTCAGGACATGCTAATGGCAGCACAGCCAGAACTCCTACTCCAGCGGTAGCTCAAACTCGTCCTAGCTCTCAGGCGAGTGGACAAGGTTCTCGTGCTTCCAACCACTTTGGTCGAGGCCGAGTGAACCACATTCAAGCTGAGACCGCTCAGGATGCTCCAGACGTCGTAATGGGTATGTTCCCTGTCAACTCCGTACCCGCAATAGTTCTGTTTGATTCGGGAGCTTCCCATTCCTTCATATCGCAAGCTTTTGTGAAAAGAAATGGTTGGAAAACCCAAAATTTGAGAATACCAATGATAGTACATTCCCCTGGAAGGGATATAAGGGCAACTAAAATATGCCCGGAAGTTAACCTTAGAATTGAGGAAGTTGACTTCCTAGCCAAACCGATAGTCCTAGACTCGCAAAGCTTGGACATCATCCTAGGGATGGATTGGTTGGCTAAGCACAAAGGACAGATAGATTGTGCTGAGAAGTCCATCACCTTGCAAGGACCTGAAGGAAAGCAAGTTCGCTTTACCCCTAATACCCCTGCCGCAAGTCGGTCTATTCTAGCCAGTTTGCAAGCCATTCCCTTGGAATCAGTGCCCATAGTCGGTGAATATCCCGACGTATTTCCAGAAGAATTAACGGGTATGCCACCAGACCGAGAAATTGAGTTCGCCATAGAACTAGCACCAGGCACCGCTCCAATTGCGAAAAGACCCTACCGAATGGCAGCTAATGAACTAGCAGAAGTCAAAAGGCAAATCGAAGAACTGGAAAGTAAAGGTTATGTGCGACCTAGTTCATCCCCTTGGGGAGCTCCAGTACTTCTGGTTAAGAAAAAGGATGGCTCTGAGAGAATGGTAATTGACTATAGAGCCCTAAATGAAGTAACTATAAAGAACAAGTACCCGTTGCCACGGATTGACGATCTGTTCGATCAGCTCAAAGGAGCAAAAGTTTTCTCCAAAATCGACTTAAGATCAGGTTACCACCAGTTGAAAATCAGACCTGAAGATATTCCAAAGACCGCCTTCTCAACGCGTTACGGTCTGTATGAGTTCACAGTGATGTCCTTCGGACTCACCAATGCTCCAGCATTCTTCATGAACCTGATGAACAAGATCTTCATGGAATACCTGGACCAGTTTGTCGTAGTATTTATTGATGACATCCTGATATACTCCAAAAGTGAGGAAGAACATGCCAAACACCTAAGATTGATAATGGAAAAGCTCAGGGATCATCGACTATTCGCCAAGTTCTCGAAATGCGAATTCTGGTTGGACCGAGTAGCATTTCTTGGTCATGTGATCTCCTCTAACGGTGTTGAAGTGGACCCTAGCAAGGTCGAAGCCGTACTTGCTTGGAATCCACCTAAGAATGTGTCAGAGATCCGCAGTTTCCTTGGCCTAGCTGGTTATTATCGAAGATTCATCGAAGGATTCTCCAAGCTAGCAAGACCTATGACCGAGCTATTGAAGAAGGAAAAGAAGTATGAATGGTCAGCAGCATGTGAAAACAGTTTTCAAGAAATGAAGAAAAGGTTGACCACCGCCCCAGTCCTCACCTTGCCAGACATCCGAAGAGATTTCGAAATCTTCTGTGATGCATCAAGACAAGGCTTAGGATGTGTCCTAATGCAAGAACGAAAGGTCGTGGCCTACGCATCCAGACAGCTTAGGCCTCATGAGGTCAACTATCCCACCCATGATCTCGAGTTAGCAGCCGTAATTCATGCTCTCAAGATCTGGAGGCACTATTTAATCGGGAACAGATGTGAAGTATACACCGATCACAAAAGCCTTAAGTACATCTTCACTCAGACCGAGTTAAATATGAGACAGAGAAGATGGCTGGAACTAATCAAGGATTACGATCTAGGAATTCATTACCATCCCGGTAAAGCCAATGTGGTCGCTGATGCGCTAAGTCGCAAGACCTATTGCAACGCAGCTCAAATATGGCCTGACCAAGATCGCCTGTGCAAAGAATTGGAGAAGTTAAGACTGACCATGGTACAGTCAGGTGTCCCTGCCAGCTTAACAGTGCAACCTACCCTAGAATCACAAATCCGAGAGGCTCAGAAGGATGATGAAGGGATAAAAGAATTAATAAAAAGAATACAGGAGAAGAAGGACACCAGTTTCTCCATAGACGATCAGGGCACAGTTTGGTGCGGATCACGCATCTGTGTACCGGCCAAGAAGGAGTTGAGAGACCTCATTTTAAAAGAAGCTCACGAATCCGCCTACTCCATTCATCCAGGAAGTACGAAGATGTACCAGGATATCAAAGCGTACTTCTGGTGGGCAGGAATGAAGCGAGATGTCGCAGAATATGTAGCCCTTTGTGACATTTGTCAAAGAGTCAAAGCAGAGCATCAAAGGCCAGCCGGACTGCTGCAACCGTTACCAATTCCTGGATGGAAATGGGAAGAAATCGGAATGGATTTCATCACCGGTTTGCCGAGAACCCCTAGCGGGTATGACTCCATCTGGGTAATCGTGGATCGACTCACGAAGTCAGCTCATTTCGTGCCAGTGAAAACCACCTTTGATGGAAAGAAACTGGCAGAACTCTACATGACGCATGTCGTATGTAGATTTGGCTGTCCCAAGAAGATTGTGTCAGATCGAGGCACTCAGTTCACATCAAGGTTCTGGAAGCAGTTGCATGAGGCTCTCGGAACCGATCTAAATTTTAGTACAGCTTACCATCCGCAGACCGACGGTCAGACTGAAAGAGTGAATCAAATCCTAGAAGACATGCTTCGAGCATGTGCTCTGGACTTTGAAGGTACTTGGGACCGTTGTTTGCCGTATGCCGAGTTCTCGTACAACAACAGTTATCAGGCCAGCATTCAGATGTCGCCAAATGAGGCAATGTTCGGAAGAAAATGCCGCACTCCCTTGTGCTGGAATGAGGTTGGCGAAGCACTGGTATTCGGACCTGATATACTAAAGGCAGCAGAAGAACAAGTTAAGCTGATCCGAGAACGATTAAAGACAGCTCAGAACCGTCAAAAGAATTACGCTGACAATCGAAGGCGTGACCTTGAGTTCGAAGTAGGGGATCATGTGTACCTACGGGTATCACCCCTTCGTGGAATGAAGAGGTTTGGGATGTCCGGCAAGTTAGCTCCCCGCTACATCGGCCCCTACCTCATAACCGCCAGACGTGGTGAGGTGGCTTATCAGCTTGAGCTACCTGAAGGACTCGCAGATGTGCACAACGTGTTTCACGTGTCTCAGTTAAAGAAGTGTCTGCGCATTCCGGAAGAACAAGTTCCCCTGGGCAATATCGAGCTAGAAAAGAATCTGACCTACAAGGAAAGACCGATCAGAGTTCTTGAAGAGGCAGAACGTCAGACTCGAAGGAAGACCATCAAGTTCTACAAAGTTCAGTGGAGCAACCATTCTGAAGATGAGGCAACCTGGGAACGAGAAGATCATCTCCGCGCCGAGTTCCCGGAGTTGCTCCCTTAGGTGCTGAATCTCGGGGTCGAGATTCTTGTTAGGGGGGTTGGTCTGTAGCGCCCGTTCCGTCGTGGCGCCTAGCGGGAAAATTATCTCCTTAAAACCCTAATTGCGAAATCTGTTTTCCTGCTTGTCGTCAGTCCCAGTGCCAATCCCTGATCTCGAGTCTCCGATCCTCCGTCGAATTCAAATTCCGGATCCAATTCCTCAAATTCGAATTCCCCGCGAAAAGTCTATTTCGCCTCCCTCTGCCCGTGGGCCCCATTTCTTTTTCTCTTTCTCTCTCTCTCTCTCTCTCTCTCTCTCTCTCTCTCTCTCTCGGCTGCCTCCCGAGCCTTTCTTTTCCTCTCCCTCTCTCTCCCTCGCGCGCCCCCGCGCCCGCGCGTGCGCAAGCACGCGGCCGCGCCGCCTTCGCTGCCGCCTTCTCCCGCGCACCGCCTTCGAATCGCCCCGCCCGCGCGTCGTGGCCGACCGGCCAGTCCCGCCGCCGTCACCCCCCTCGGTCCCGCGCCTGCGCCGTGTCGCCGCTCCGCTCCAATCCGCGCCGCCGTCATCGCCGTCGTCACCCTCGCCCGGCCCCGCCACTCCGCGCTCGCGTCCAAGACGCGGAGGCGCAGCCCGCGCGCGCCTCCCCCCCTCTCGGCCGCGTCGCCCTCCCTCTCTTTCCCCCTTTTCTCGATTCGGCAAAGGGGCGAAGCCCTTTCTCTCCCTTTTCTCTTTTTCCCTCCTCCCCGCCGGCGTCAGCCGTCCTCGCCGCTTTGGCCGCGAGCGCCAAGCGCCTGTCCTCCTCCTTGACCGCCCCCAATGTCGGTTCTTCAAACCGACATTGCCGCCCCCTTAAAACCCTCTCCCCCTCCTCCATTTCCTCCCCATCTCCACCGCGCCATTGCCGCCACTTCCTCCTTCGCCTCCGTCGCCGTCGCGTGCCGTCGAAGCCGCCGCGTCCGAGGACGCGGAAGGGGACTCCGGGCGCCTCCGCTCCTTCCTCTTCCCCGGCCCGAGGCCGGTGAGCTCCCTCCCGCGCCGTCGGCCGTCGTCTCCGCGCCGCCCTCCCCGTCACGGTAGAAATCTTCTCCGTTCTCCCTCCTCGCTTTGTCTCCTCCTCTCCGCTTGCGTCAGTAGCTCGAGTAGGACTCCCGTAGCCCGCCGGCGAAGCCCCGAGCCGTGCCGACGCTCGCCGCATGTCCGCCGCCGCCGCCGCCCGAGTTCGGAAGGAGGCGCTCGTCGCCGGCCTTCCTCGGCGCATCTCCGCCCGATCCAACGCTAGGAGAAGCTCCCCGTAGTCGCCTAGATGCTCCCACGGCCGGGGATTAGCCCCTCGCGCCGCCGTCGCCGTTCCCCTCTCCTCTCGCCGCCGTCGGTCGTCGCCGCGATTCGTCGCCGTCGCATCCCCTCCGGCGCATCCGAGCCGTTGGCTCGCTTCCTCTCGTCGCGATCGACCTCCCGGTGTGCTCGCCTTCGCGTGTATCGCCGCGGAACGTCCCGTCGCCCGTCGCCGCCGCCC
Source organism: Oryza glumipatula (assembly GCA_000576495.2). Lineage (NCBI taxonomy): Eukaryota > Viridiplantae > Streptophyta > Magnoliopsida > Poales > Poaceae > Oryza > Oryza glumipatula. The sequence goes on from CM002514.2 coordinate 29,677,787, forward strand.
GCCGTTCGTTTCGGCGTCGTCATCGTCTTCCTCCTCCCGCTCGCCCACGTGGCCGCCACGTCGGCGCCACCTCAGCCCAGCCGGTCAGCCGCCCCCTTCCTCCGTCGCAACCTCCGTGCGCGCGGTCCACCGCGAGCCAAGAGGCTGCGCGTGGGCCCGCCGCACCCGCGTCCCCCGCGCGCCGCGCGCGTGCACCGCGCCCAAACCCTAACCCTAACCGCCGCTCGCGTGCACCCGGCTCACGGTGAGCCGAGTCACCGACAAGCGGGTCCCACCCGGGACCCCGCGTGGTGCACCCGGCCCACCGGCCCTCTCTCTCCTCCGCCCGCGCCCGCGCGTGAATGGGCCGCCTCTTGGGCCGGCCGGCCCATTTAGCCTCGGCCGAGCCGACTTTTCTTTTGGGCCGCGCCCTAGCCGCCCGAAAGAAGTCTAATTCCCGTCCCTCCTCCAATTTAATTCTTTTTCTTTTTAAAAGGATTTAATTAAATCCTTTTTCCTTTTTCCTTTGATCCAAAAATCCAATAAACTTAGAAATTCCATATCTTCTCAACCGTGTATCCGATCGACTCCGTTCAACTTCCAAAATTCTCCAAATCTCGAGATCTATTTAATGGCACGCTTAGAGGTCAATAATAGGGCTTTATTTTCGCCGTTTGTTGAGTTGTTCCGTTCCGCGTGTAGTTCCGGAGCCCGAAGACCCGCAGTGCGAGGATTTCGAAGATCAAGCTCAAGATCTCGAGCAAGGCAAGTCACCTTTGATCATCTTGCACCTATAATTTAAATCTAAGTATTTCTTTTCCGCAAATATTGCATGGTTAGGACTCACACAAGTAATTGGCCATGATTTACGGGTTATCCCGTCGGCCCCAATCCCACTTTGCTGCAATTACCCTCCATGACTTGTTGAATACCTAACACTCCTTTGTCGACTGTTGTGCTTCGATGTGCGGACCCTCGGGCACGCACTTCGGAACACTTCTCCCCAAAACTTAAAATATTCAATGATGGGTAAAACTTGAGGTTTTACGAAAGATTTGGAAAACCCGACACCTGGGTCGGTGTTTGTGAACTAAATGAATTTCAAAATCGCGGACCAGGGAACGTACTGGGAGTACGGTTCCCTGCTCTTGCAATTAAGGACCGATTCCTTGGAATTTCATCCAAACATAAGACATGTGCAACCACATGGGTGGTATGGGACACCCCTGGCTGAGTAAATTGCTAATCGGGGGAGCTTTGATGTCGAGAGGCATGTGGATTCTTCGGGGTGGTGGCGGGGAAGACCCCCGAGCTTCCTGGCACAGCATGGTCTGGGACCTAACCTGTTGTCGGTCTGGGACCCCCCTTGTCGGCATATGGCGAACCTGTGTCGGCTTTCGAAATGCCTTGTCATGAAAGCCTTTAGGTCAACCAGACGTGGCCGTTGTACACGGGCTGGTTGATTCGGGTTAGTAATGTCGTGTGGGTAAAGTGTACCCCCTCTGCAGAGGTTTAACTAACTGTTCGAACAGCCGTGCCCACGGTCATGGGCGGATGTGAGGTGATTCCTAGCGTAGTTTTGATTGACAACTGCTTTGTGAAAAGCTGATGTGGTTTGGTTTCGATGTTTGGAAACCTGTGGCTGATGAGATCAGCCGGGCCCGGATGGCCGTTTGAAAAGATGTTGGTCTGTTGGCCGTTTAAAAGCTGTTGGCCTGTTGGCCGTTTCAAAAGATGTTGGCCTGTTGGCCGTTTCAAAAGCTGTTGGCCTGTTGGCCGTTTGAAAACTGTTGGCCGGATGCCAACCCTGTTTTAAAGACTGATACATTGCACATACTCCGACTGGACGAGACGCACTGTCTCATCCGTGTCGTTTGAGAAGCACTCACTTAGATGATTCCAAAAAGAAGTTTTAAGCAAAATCAATTGCAAAAACAACAGCCTTTCCTTTGAAGCCTGCATTAAACACTTAAATTCCCATGGCTTGCTGAGTACTCCCGTACTCACCCTTGCTCTATATAAATAATCCCCCCCCCCCAGTTGCTGAAGAAGGTGATGTGGATCCCGCGGACGAGGAGTTCTTCCAGGAGCAAGCTGGCTTCGAAGAGTTTTAGGGTTTCGGCCTAGTTCCCAAGTCGCGCCTGTGATGTTTGGTCCAAGTCTTGGCTTCCGCTTTCCTCTTTTGTAATGCAGTTGTGAGCTCGGGGTCTGTCCGTAGCCCAACATGACTGTAATCCTACTCTATAATAAAGAGACTTCTGTTGCTGTGATATGCTGTCTTCCTGTGATACCAGCACTGTTTCCTGGGACTGGTATCGATTAACAGGTTAATTTGGAGCGTCACGGGCTAGTTCCGTTCGGGGCTAGTTCGGGGCGTGACACTTAATTTGTGTGTGCTTGTTTATTTTGTAGGTTGCTAATCTCGAAGATTTGGGCAGTGCAGGCACTTTCTTATTTATTTGTTATCTTTGCCTAGTTACTGATCTATGGAAGATTTAAGAAATCCAAAAAAAAAGAAAGAAAAATAAAAATCCAAAAAAAGGGAAAACTAAGCAAAAAGAAAAAAGAAAAAAAAACAGGGGCATTTGCTTTACCTCATGAAATGTATTTCATGTTTTTTTTTATGATTTGTGTGTGTTTCTTCTTCTTCTTCTTCTTCTTGTTGTAGCTGTGTAGGTAACTCCGCCTATGTCACTTGAGGTGTGATTTTAATGACATAGCCGGTCCCAAGCCCGGAAAAGGAGGAGGGGATAATCTTGTATATATACTTGTCTAGTGAAACGATGCTGTGCTGCTAGGTGGATCATTGAAAATTTTCTTGAAATTTGCTGCATTCTTGTCAAGTTATTTGTATATTCAATTATTAGAGGCACATCCACTCTGCTGCTCGCCTGCTCTATTGGACAAATTTGATTCTAAACTATTTTAGCTCAACCTCATTACAATCCAGTTTTCAAGTAAAAGCAATTGAACACATGCACCAATTCATTCTCCTCCCAGTCCCCTGATTGAGAATTGAGAATTGAGATACTGAGATATTTTCATTAGTGATATCTACTGCACTGTGCAACCTCATTACAATCACAGGCAGAAAGATGATATGTCTATTAGTACTCCTTGTTCTTTATTTTTTCACTTTCATGATGTGTGACCAACTGATGGTGAACCAATTCCTTCTACTTTCACTTTTCACTTAGTGGCTTTCAAAAGCATAGCCCAGATGCTATTGGGACATGTTACATGTACCGTTTCACTTCAATTCTTGGTTCCTGCCACTATGGCACCATCCACTAGTAAGGACAGAAGTTAGCTCCAAGAAAACTACTAGTGGTACTATGTATTTATGGAACAGTGTTGTAATGCCAAAGCAAGAAAACTACTAGGGTGCCCACTTCTGTGAATCAGTATATGATCTTCCTACTGAAAATGCTGAACAACTATTTGTCTGCAACAGCTAAAGAAGTAAGGTAGGTACTTGGGTAGTGTTGTCCTATGTCAATGTAAGTTAATAATTTTATGCTTCAATACTGTAAATTTTGCACCCAAACTGCAGAAAACATGGAGATGATTCCACAATTCCACTTCCCAAGGTTCCTAGTAGCAGTGTGTTGCCTCATGTCATCATGTATGAATCCACCGTTCTGTATCACTTCTGTCCATGGCCACAAGCACAAAAAGGCCACTTGCAAGCATGCACCACTCAAGTGGAACCAAACTGGATGGCTTCAGCTCATGGAATTCAGCAGCTGTAGATGTAGTTTGGTGCTGAGACTACACTGCACAACATGTGGTACTGACTGCATGTAGAACAGGATACTGTATATGCTCAAACAGCTGGTGAAGTAATGGGAGCAGGAATGAATGGAGGGATGATAGGAGTACCAGACTGACAGTGTATCTGTTAGGCAAATTGAGTCATGGACTATATTGAGTCTCTCTGATTGGATACAGCACATCTTGACTGAATTTTGCATCTGTAATGATTGTCTGCAAGGCTCTTTCTCCCCCACCATGCTGCCAAATGCATGTATATCTTCAGAAACAGAAAACAAAATCTTTCCCTCTGTTATCCACCTTTGTTTTTTTATTGAATTCATCATTCTACATTTAAACACTGAACAGAACAGCTTGTCAGTCATCAGAATTGGTCCTTAGCTTTCCTCATAGCTGTCCCACTAAATTCTTCAAATTAACCGTAATTTTGATGCCTTCATATGGTCTGCAGGGGATGTTAACCAGTGCTCTTCTTCGATACTTGAACCTTCCTAATTTTTCACACTGTATTCTGTTCTACTAGCAATGCCTTCCCTGATTCATAGCTCGAGTTGTTGTCTCAAACTGATTTCTGTACAGTGTACACATAATTCTGGGTAAAATTATAAGTTTTCAACGGCCATCAGAGATTAATAGCAGTTGAGAGTAGCTGATGGAGGTGTAATATGACTCTTGTATTGTATCTGAAGAGCAGTGTGGCTTGTCAGAAGTTCTAATTGTACTTCCAGTTTCACACACTTATCTCTTATCAACGTTTCACCTGATGGCATTTGATCACTACAGTATGTTCATAGACGTTCAATTCTGACGCTTAAAAGTTCACTCCCCAAATCTTCAGCCTCTCATGGACTATTAAATTGGAATCTAGCTTAGTGTTCATTCTTGTACTCTTCACTTATTCAGTATTTCAGTTCACTAGTTCAGTGCTCTAGTTTCATTTCAACCATTTCGATTTTCGGGTACAAATTATTCTTCCCATGCATGAGTGACGCATAAAACAATGAACGGTGTTTGGCGAATTTCATCTAACCAGAGCGACGAGAAGCGAAAGGAATGGCGATGACTTGGGGTAGGTTCTTCGAGCCTTCTGCGGGCTTAGGGTCTTTCCATCTCCTCTTTCAGATCGAACAAGTTCAGCGGGTACCAAGTGCGAATTTGCAGAGGCATCCCAATCGATACAGGATGAGTTCGTCAATCTGTTCCAATTTGTTTGTCTGTAGCATTCACAGATTCAGATCAGATAATATCTTCAAGGTACCACAGTACCTGGTGCAAACCTGAGAAATTGTAAAGTCCAAACTGGAAGAAAGGTTTCCAAGAAGACTGAGTTGTTAAATGTTCAGTTTGTTCTTGTTTGTTTGTCTGTAGCATTCAAAAATTCAGATGATGTCCTGACCTTGACTTAAAATGTACTAATGTAGTGTTCTCCTTTGCAACGGATTGGGCTAGCACTATTTGGGGATTGAGAAGCACTCTACAAATATGTTTTACTGAACTTGACGATCCCATGTCAGACGCTTGCCGATGTTCTGTAAGCTATGCTGTTCTGCACACAACTTATTTATTCAGATGACAGAATTCAGTTTTATACTCGCTTATTTAAGCTATGTTTGAACATCCGTCTTGTTTGGAAAATTTATAAAAAAAAATTTTAAAAATAAGTCACACATAAAGTACTATTCATGTGTTATCATCGAATAAAAAAACACTAATCATAAAAAAAATTCAAATATGACGGAAACATAAATCCACAACTACACTTAAAATAGGACGGAGGGAGTACTGAATGCAGGATGCTACGGAAAAAAGGATTAACATGGTTTATGAGAACAAAATTTCGAAGAAACCGTCTACACTGATCAATAAAATTTTCTCTTTGTATATCCCGAAATGGAGATCACTGCCCAGCAGCTCAAGGAGTGGTACAGCCGGACAGCCAGAACATGAGGAGCTGTGGTGCCGCCCCTTGTAAAGTTTGTAGCTCTAAACTTGATTTGACCTTTTCAGAACGGGTATATAAGGTTATATTCAGTTTAAAAATGATTCAGTTTTCAGAATGTTCTATAGTCGACCTGTAACTCGTTTTTTTAGGAAAAGTCAAACTTTAACTGAAATCTTAGAAAGGGAATCGTCATGTGGTTTCTGGCCGATGTTAGTGAACGGTCAACTTCTGAACCAGCACATAAGATTCCAGTAATCAGTCTAGGGACAAGGATGCAATAGTGACGTATACGAGTCTACCTTAATTTTCTATATCTGCAGCTATCGTGTGAGGACAATAAGCCATTGTCTCGTCACAACCAGAAAGTAACATAAGCATACTTATATTCTTATGCTAGAAAAGAAACAAGAGGATCGAGGCACATGGTACTATAGTAGCAGCAGAAACTCATCGCTGCTGCAAGCTTTTTTTTTTTTTTTTTGAACAAACCGGCGAGCTGCCAATTTCATTGAATAGAGAAGGAGCATCGCTGCTGCAAGCTCAATTCATGGCTTCATACAAGGTATAATAAGTTGCTCCCTTTGTCTGGTATTGCTACTTTACTTCTCAGTGTTGTCTAATTTTTGTTTCCGTAAGTTCTTTGCCCTGATCCATCCATGGCGGGCTCGCCGGCAGAAGCAACTGCAACAAAGGTGGCGATGCTCGCTGTACTCAGGCCAGCGTCTCCACCACCTTCAGTCTCATGGAATTTGTTCTGCTTCTAATTCTTACACTCCAATTATTGCTTTGTTTCTGCTACCGTTTTATGCCAAACTGAAGTGAACAGGTGAGTATTGTTTGCTGTTAATTAGTTAGTCTTATTCTCACCAGTCCTATATACAATTATGTAATTGTAAAAGATGCACCATTCTTTAGTTGTAGTCCCATTTTAAGAGTAGACACACTACACTACACAGAAAAAAAAAACATACTTCTATAAATACCTCACATGATAAGAATGTAGTAATACTTTTTAGTGTTGGTTATGTACCTCATACTGTGCATGATTTGTCCCTAGAACTTTAGTTTAAGTATGATAAGCTAATTATTGTATTAATATAAATGTCAATTCAGTAGTTATACCCATGGATGTCTATTTTATCAATACAAAAGTTTTAGTGAACATTATATATTTTTCAGATCATGCTAACAGATATCGTGCATTCCTTGCCAACCTACAATGCTGTCACTTTCTGAAACGTTAAAAGTGGATCACCCTTGCTGATTTTTCCTATGGCAACCATATTAGATTCTTTGGTTGGATCATGTGCCAATAAGTTGAAAGAGATTATTACTGAAGAGGTGATACTTATTCTAGGGATACAAGAAGAGCTCGCAGAGTTGCAGCGGAAGACTGAACTCATACATTGTTGTATTAGTGATGCTGAGGCAAGGAGGATGGAAGAGTCAGCAGTTGACAATTGGCTTGGTCAGCTAAGAGAAGTTCTATATGATGTTGATGATATTATTGACTTGGCTAGATTTAAGGGAAGCATTCTACTAACTGATCATCCTTCATCGTCATCAAGGAAGTCAATTGCTTGCACTGGCCTGTCAATTTCCACTTGCTTTTCTAATGTTCAAGCACGTCATGAGGTTGCTGTGAAGATTAGAAGTCTCAACAGGAAGATAGAAAACATTTCGAAGGACAGAGTATTTTTGACACTCAAGAGTATGGTTCCTACGGGAACCAGTTCAGTATTGAGAGTGAGAAAAAGTTCCCACCTACTTGAGCCCAACATTGTTGGCAAGGAGATCATACATGCCTGCAGAAAAATGGTAGATTTAGTGCTTGAACATAAGGGGAGAAAACATTATAAGCTTGCAATTGTTGGGACTGGGGGAGTTGGTAAGACAACATTAGCTCAGAAAATATACAATGATAGAAAAATAAAAGGAAGATTCAACAAAAAGGCCTGGGTTTGTGTTGCCAAAGTGTACTCTGAAGCTTCTCTTTTGAGAGAACTTCTTCGAATTATAGAAGTTCATCACGGCCAAGATGAATCAATCGGAGAGCTCCAGAGCAAGCTTGAAATAGCAATTAAGGAGAAAAGTTTTTTCCTTGTGTTGGATGACATGTGGCAATCTGATGCATGGACAAATTTACTAAGAATTCCAATGCATGCTGCATCAACGGGAGTAATTCTTGTAACAACTAGAAATAATATTGTTGCCTTAGAAATTGGAGTGGACCATACTTATCGAGTTGATTTGATGTCAACCGATGTAGGATGGGAGCTACTTTGGAAGAGCATGAATATCAGTGAAAGCATAGAATTGCAAACTCTGCAGGATGTTGGGATTGAGATTGTTCGCAAATGTGGTTGCCTTCCTCTTGCGATCAAGGTTATTGCTAGAGTGTTAGCGAGTAAAGAACAAACAGAGAACGAATGGAAAAAAATATTGAGTAAAAATGCTTGGTTTATGAACAAACTTCCTAATGATTTGAGAGGTGCTTTATATCTGAGCTATGATGAGTTACCACGTCATTTGAAGCAATGCTTTCTTTATTGTAGTGTATATCCAGAAGATGCAAACATTTACCGTGATGATCTTACAAGGATGTGGATCGCTGAAGGCTTTATAGAGGACCACGGAGGTCAACTACTAGAAGAAACAGCAGATGAGTATTACTATGAGCTGATCCACCGGAACCTTCTTCAACCAGATGGTTTATATTATGACCACAGCAGCTGCAAAATGCATGATCTTTTAAGGCGGCTTGCTTGTTATTTGTCAAGGGAAGAATGCTTTGTTGGAAACCCAGAAACATTGGTAGGTAACACTGTGTCTAAACTTCGACGTGTTTCAGTCGTCACAGATAAGAACATGGTAATGTTACCTAGTATGGACGAGGTGCAATATAAAGTACGGACTTGGAAAACTGCTTATGAGAAAACACTCAGAGTTGATAACTCATTTTTCAAGAGATTTCCTTATCTTCGCGTTTTAGATTTGACTGATTCATTTATACCAAGCATCCCAGGTTGCATCGGAAATTTGATCCATCTACGTTTGCTTGATCTTGATGGTACCAATGTATCTTGTCTTCCAGAGTCCATTGGCAACCTGAAAAATCTTCAAATATTGAACTTGGAGAGGTGTGTTGCTTTGCACAGTCTTCCTTCAGCGATCACCCAACTGTGCAATTTAAGGCGCCTTGGCCTCAATAATACACCGATAGATCAAGTTCCAAAAGGGATTGGCAAATTGGAATTTCTCAATGATGTAGAAGGGTTTCCAGTCTATGGTGGCAGTAGTAATACTAAAATGCAAGATGGCTGGAACTTGGAAGAGTTGGCTTATCTTTACCAGCTAAGGCGGCTTCATATGATTAAATTGGAAAGAGCAGCTTACCGCACTACTTACCCATTGTTAACAGACAAAGGGTTTCTGAAATTTTTGTACCTATGGTGTACTGAACGTACAGATGAACCATACACAGAAAATGATTTCAGCAATATTGAGAAGATCTTTGAGCAGCTAATTCCACCGTGCAAGCTAGAAGATCTTGCTATTGTTAAATTCTTCGGTCGCCAGTATCCCTTCTGGATAGATTCTACCCATTTGGCTTATGTAAAATCCTTGCATCTCTTCAACTGCAAATACTGTATGCACCTTCCACCAGTTGGGCAGCTACCCAACTTGAAATATCTAAAAATTGAGGGAGCAACTGCAGTTACCATGATTGGACCCGAATTTGCTGGCTGTAGGGCGAGTAATCTTGGACGAACAGTTGCTTTCCCCAAGCTTGAAGAGTTGCTTATACGAGATATGCCCAACTGGGAAGAGTGGTTCTTTATTGATGAAGCAACGTCAACTGCTAAGGAAAGGGTTGATGATGGAGATTCTGCAATGCCAAAACAGGAAGCCTTACCTCCAAGGATGCAGCTACTGTCACGGTTGAGGAGGCTGGAACTTTCTGGCTGCTCAAAGCTGAAAGCTCTTCCACGGCAGCTTGCACAGATTAACAGTCTGAAGGAGATAGAGCTAAGATGGGTAAGCAGCCTGAAGGTGGTGGAGAACTTCCCCCTCCTCTCTGAGACGCTTTTGATTGCGACATGTCAAGCCCTGGAGAAAGTCTCTAACCTTCCTCAAGTGCGAGAGCTGCGCGTGCAAGATTGTCCAAACTTGAGACTTGTTGAGGAGTTGGGCACTTTGGAGCAGTTGTGGCTTTATGAGGATATGCATGAGGTCTCTACATTGTGGGTGCCAGGGCTTCAACAGCAGTGCCGGCAACGTCATGGAGAGGATCTTGATGTCTACAATTGGACATAGTGATAATGTATGGATGCCCAAAATTATTTGGACGCTTCGGTTGTTTGATGCAAGGTATGTGATTTTATATACTCTGGATTCAGATTGCGCCCATTTTTTGGCATGCTATTGTGTACATAGATATATATCTTTTGCTTTACTAGTTCTCAGTCTTGAGGATGAAAGGATCTAGTACTTTGTAATATCGGATATTACAGATATGACAACAATCCCAAAGAAATGGCAGTATAAGAACTACATAACTGAACTTTTAGTTTGTTCCGGTAATCTTCTATTAGGTTCTGCAACTTCCATGCAGCTCATTATCAGCACATCAACCTTCTATTGAGCAGGAATGAATGAATGGATCAATGGGTAGATGGTAGGAGTACCAGACTGACTGTGTGTATATTCAGCAAATTTAGTCTCCCTGATGGTTACAGCCTACCTTAACTGAATTTCACATCAGCAATGATTGTGTGCAAGGCCCTTTTTCCTCCACCAGATGATGCTTAAGGACCACAAAATACATGTATATCTCGATGAACCGAAAATAAAAGCTTTCCCTCCATTATCCAACATCGTTTTTTATCGAGTCCATCCTTTTCCATTTAAACACTGAACAGAACAGCTTGTTACTCTGTCATCAGGAGAGATATTATGACCAATACCCCAGCTTTTCCCCTTGTTATTCCGTATTGTTGAATTAACTGTAGTTTTGATGCATTCATGTGTTATGCAGGGGGATGCTGACCAGTGCCCCTTTTGGATACTTCAGCCTTCCTAATGTTCCATGTAAGCTGTTTTCCTAATTTTTCCCATTGTAATCTGCTCTACTAGCAATGGCTTATCTGCTACATCTCCTGTACAGGATTCAGAACTCGAGTTCTTGCCACAAAATGGTTACTGTACACACAAATCTGGCTAAAATTGTAAATGCAAAATTTCAAATGCCAACTGCAATTAACAGCAGATTGAATTGCTGATGGAGGTGAAAACTCTTCTATGCTTTAGAGTTCACTCCCAAATCATCAACCCTCTTATATGGACGCCGAAATCAGAATGACAGAATCTGAGTTTTGTGTTCAGTTATTTCAGTTCAGTGCTCTAGTTTCATCTCAACTGTTCCGAGTAATTAACAACTGGATCACAAATGCATCGCAATGCAATCAAAGCTGTGGCGAAATTCATCTATCCAGCGACAAGAAGAGATGAAGGGAGAGAGGCATCACGTACCTGGGTTGAACTCGAGGAAGAGGAAGAGGCCGCGCCGTCGACCCCGGGCGCCGTGGCGGCGAAGGGGCCCACTCCGTCGGATCTCTGTCGCTCCCTGCGGCCAGCCCTCCAGCTCCGCCTCCGCCTCCGCTCCCCGGCGCCATCGCCGAGTTGGGGGGTTGGACGGCCGTACCAGGCACTCCACGATGTACCTCACTCACTGACTCATCGGAGCGCTCGCCCGCAGCAACGGCAGCTCCCTTCTCCACCATCAACCTCACCACTCGCCGGAGCGCCGCCGTCGCCGTCGGCGACCCACGCGCCTTTTTCCAACGACAATACGAGATAATCCGAGGGCTTATTCAAAAATGATCCTCCAATGGTTAGGCGTCCTTAGATATCCCGGCCCATTAATTAGGGCCCACATGTCAACCGCTAACCCCTTGATGGCCCATAAAATATGGGCCGCACGTTGCATCTGGCCAATGTTCACTTGCAGCACGTTGGGCTGTGAAAGGGTCCAAAGTCCAAGTATCGCCCCAGAGACGGCCCGTACACTTTGGGCCTCATTTTGCTCCTGCCCTGTGCTGACGGGCCGCATGTCCCCGTAGTATCGTCCAGGCCCACAAATTAAATGGAATCCCTTGCTGGACCATATAACATGGGCCTACGTCGCTTCCGGCGTACGCCCATTAATCGGCCCGACCGCAAGAGCGATAGTCTCCTGGATGAGAGAATCCGCCGCCATGGCAGCCGCTCGCCGGAGCTCCGCCGACCGGCCACGGAGCTCCTCTCCGGCGAAGATTTGCATCACGTAGGTTCTTCGAGTCTTCCCTTTCCATAATGTGCTTTGGCTCTTTCATCTTCCTCTCTCTGTCTCACAGATCAGACAAGTTGCGCGCATGATACCAAGTGGCAAGTGCAAATGATAGATGCTGTACTGCTGAGTAAGCTTCAGATACTATTGTGTTACCAAAAATTATCCCGGGAAAGCAACACTTGAATTCTTTTGATATCAACGCATAACTGTTTGGGACAATGTTAGATCAGTGCTCCTGTTGATGTCACAATCCAATTGGATGCTTTCTAGGAGTAAATGTTCTGTGCAATATTGAGTTCAACACTTCAATCAAACCAGATGGTTTCAGATCAGAGGTATTCTAAGGCATAGTTATCAACAACACAAACTTGCAGAAGGACAATCAAACTGGAGGAAATAAATTTTGGTCAAATACAAAGAAGTCATGAAAACAAGGAGTACTCATCTAAGCAATTACTCCAGTATTTATGTATAATATTCGATGAGAAATAGTTACAATGGCACAGACTCCATGATATGTTCATCAGCCATAAATCCTAGAATTAGAATGCGACATGACTAGCAAGATCCAAATTCTCCTAGAATGCTCTGTCCTTGTCTCTATTGCCCGGCTCCTTCACACTGCAGAGGCAAAGCTAAAGCAGAGAACTGATTGGGGTCTGGAAGGTCGGGTGTGATCCCATTCTCTAGACTCTTTGAGATAACAAAGATTTGCTCTTTGTCATCTTTAATCTCCTTCTTGAGAAGTACTAGAAGCATCTCAGTTGCCTGCAGCTTAGTAGGGTTCAACGTGGAGAGGAAGATCTGCAAGAACCAGATAGGCATCAGCCATGAGTACCATGAAGTTTTTGTTGTTGAGTGTGAGTGCAGTAACAACATTAGGTTCTTAGAATCTTCTCTATGCCTGCAGGAACTGTGACCATCAGGTTATTAGAAAGCTCTCATCCAACTTCACATATTCTACTCCGTATTATTTATAGACATTTAGAATAATCTCTAAAATTCTGTAAGACTTTGAGGTGACAAACTGCCATGAGCTGACCTAGAATTGAACCGATTACTTCTGCACTTCACTAATGTACCACAAGTGTTACAGTACACTCAAGAGAAAACTCAACCTTCAGACTTTTGGTTCCAACTGTGTTTTTCCCTTTTTCTGTAAAAGTAACAACATCATTATGAACCATTGTGTCATACATACCACAAACAATATCTAGATTTTATCATGAGTGTGCCCGTATTATGTTGATTCTTGTTCATTCCTGAGCTAGAAAATACTAACAGCTTTGGATGGCAATGTCTCTGCATTGCTTGACTGAACTTTTGCAAGCTCCTGAATCACAGGAGGTAGCTGACAGATACTGTGTGTACCGCAACATGGTGCACCACATCGCCGGGGAGTTCACCACATTGCTTGACCTGGAAGGATGTCTTCTTCCAGGTCAGGATTATCGGTCAGAGACAAACCGCCAGTTTCTTCATAGTTCAGAATTACATAGAAACTACTAAACTCTGAAAGGTGAAAGCTTTAAAAGCTTTAAACCACAGCGAGGGGCGAGGAAGGCATGACGCTTATCTTCGTGTGCTGCAACCCCAGCTGCGGTCACAGATGGAGGGAGTGACATGTAAAGGCAGTAGAGATTTGCGTTATGCCATGAATTGGTATATGTTTACTTTGTCAACAAGAGTATGAGATGCCATGATCCCATGACAGAGAGGAAACAAAACTGAAGCATGTGTGGCCTTCCTTCTCTATCTGTTTTTTTTTCTAGTTCCACATCATGGAATCTTGAAGCCAACAGTAAAGTAATCACATAGAAGTAAACTGTAGATCAATCACATGGAAGTAAACTGTGAACTAATCACATCGACTAGACAAGTGGACATGCACAAAACGTTGGGTTGTGGAGCATAGACAAGTGGACAATAACTCAAAATTGGGTCAGCGGTATTAACGTGGGCAAGATAGAAGAAAAGAGTGGTTCAGCGCTTGTCTAGTCTGAATGTTCAGCTAGCTATGCAATATATGCAAGGTCTTACCACTCCCTCCTGCAGTACTGTTGCTTTGTTCCACTGTTGTGTGTGTGGCATTCTTGTACTGCATTTCTACCAGCTGTGGGTAAGCTCAAGACATATAGCTGAATTTACTTCCTTTGTTTCCTTAAGATAATCTGTAAATGCTCGTTTTGATTGCAGGCACGGTGTTTCATCAGGATCAGTCGCGTCTATTTCTGTCTGCACTGTGATCGATTGAGACGAGGTCTGCTAGGAAGGAAAATCTGCTTCATCTGAATAAACACATATATACTGATATCTCCTTGTAGGCTGTAGCACACACTCTCCCGTCGGTGGATGTCAACATATTCACCTGCATTTTTGGTATTATCCCATTGATCCTTCTAGTTAACCTTCTGAATCATTCAAGTTCTACATCGGTATAATGAGCATACTATACACTTCACCTCTTATTTTCATCTCTCCCCTTTATGCAGTTGTAGCAGCACAATCAGTGGTTCTCTCTTGATGACTGGCTTATAATGTTCTGAAATCCTTTCTACACTTGGCGTATCCACTCAGTTTCTTTTGATCTTCACTAATCTGAGTCTGTCGAGTATCTAAAGTAGATGGGACAGAGCAAACTTCTGTTACGTGACTTATGTCTTTTCATGCTGAATTATCACTCCATAAGGTAAGATTTGCATGCAATATACTTGAGTAAAACCCCTCAACTTGTTTCCGGTTACTTCTTTCTCCTCGTTTACCTTTAACCCAAGAAGCTTACCCGAAATGTAACCCCATTATTCCAGGTCTTTAGCTTCAGTATGCTAACTTGCTCAAAACTCATGGCAAAAGAACTTATTAAAAACCTTACCGAAATGTAACCCCATTATTCCAGATACTCTAAAACTGATTGAACTTTTGTCCATTTTCAGATCGTGTAATTCTCATAAGTAATTTACTTAGAAATTTTGGTGCATCACCATCAACGAGTTTCTCTATGGCAACCATATTGGGTTCTTTGATTGGATCATGCGTAAACAAGTTGCAAGGCATCATTACAGAGGAGGCAATACTAATTTTAGGTGTAGAAGAAGAACTCAGAAAACTGCAGAAAAGAATGAAACAAATACAGTGCTTTATCAGTGATGCTGAGCGAAGGGGCATGGAAGACTCAGCAGTACACAATTGGGTTTCTTGGCTAAAAGATGCTATGTATGACGCTGATGACATTATCGATTTGGCTAGTTTTGAAGGAAGCAAGCTATTAAATGGCCATTCTTCTTCACCAAGAAAAACAACTGCATGCGGTGGGCTTTCACCCCTCTCTTGCTTTTCCAATATTCAGGTTCGCCATGAGATTGGTGATAAAATTAGAAGCCTGAACCGGAAATTAGAGGAAATAGAAAAGGATAGAATATTTGCAACACTTAAGAATACACAACCAGCTGATAAAGGTTCAACATCAGAACTGAGAAAAACATCTCACATTGTTGAACCCAACCTTGTGGGGAAAGAGATATTAAAAGTTTCTAGAAATTTGGTGTGCCACGTGCTTGCACACAAGGAAAAGAAGGCTTACAAGCTTGCTATTGTTGGAACAGGGGGAATCGGAAAGACAACACTTGCTCAGAAATTATTCAATGATCAGAAATTAAAAGGAAGCTTCAACAAACATGCTTGGATTTGTGTTTCTCAGGACTACTCCCCGTCCTCTGTTTTGAGACAACTACTTAGAACCATGGAGGTTCAACACAGACAAGAAGAATCAGTTGGCGAGCTCCAAAGCAAGCTTGAATTGGCTATTAAAGATAAGAGTTATTTTCTTGTGTTGGACGATGTATGGCAGCATGATGTATGGACCAATCTACTACGAACTCCACTGCATGCTGCAACCTCAGGAATAATTTTGATAACTACTCGGCAAGATATTGTCGCTAGGGAAATTGGGGTTGAGAAACAGCATCGTGTTGACCAAATGTCACCAGCTGATGGTTGGGAGCTACTCTGGAAGAGCATTAGCATTCAGGATGAAAAAGAAGTGCAAAATCTGCGAGACATAGGGATCAAGATTATTCAGAAATGTGGTGGTCTACCTCTTGCAATCAAGGTTATTGCTAGAGTTTTGGCAAGCAAAGATAAAACAAAGAACGAATGGAAAAGGATTTTAGATAAAAACGTTTGGTCCATGGCTAAACTTCCTAAAGAAATAAGAGGTGCTCTATATCTAAGCTATGATGATTTACCACAGCATTTAAAGCAATGTTTTCTTTATTGTATTGTATTTCCTGAAGACTGGACCATTCACCGTGATTGCCTTATTAGGATGTGGGTTGCCGAAGGCTTTGTAGAAGTGCACAAAGATCAATTACTTGAAGATACAGCAGAAGAATACTACTATGAGCTAATAAGTAGGAATCTCCTCCAACCAGTTAACACATCTTTTGATAAGAGCCAATGCAAAATGCATGATCTCTTAAGGCAACTTGCTTGTTATATATCAAGAGAAGAATGTTATATTGGAGATCCAACATCAATGGTGGATAATAACATGTGTAAACTGCGACGCATTTTAGTTATCACCGAGAAAGATATGGTTGTCATACCTAGCATGGGTAAGAAGGAGATTAAGTTGAGAACTTTTAGAACCCAACAAAATCCAGTGGGAATTGAGAACACATTTTTCATGAGATTTATGTATCTTCGTGTTTTGGATTTATCTGACTTACTTGTGGAAAAAATACCAGATTGTATTGGACATTTAATTCATCTACGTTTACTTGATCTTGATAGAACCTGCATATCTTGTCTTCCAGAGTCTATTGGTGCTCTAAAAAATCTCCAAATGTTACACTTGCATAGGTGTAAATCTTTGCACAGTTTGCCTACTGCAATCACTCAGTTATACAATTTAAGACGGCTTGATATAGTTGAGACACCAATAAATCAGGTCCCAAAAGGGATAGGAAGACTAAAATTTCTCAATGATTTAGAAGGATTTCCTATCAGTGGTGGAAGTGACAATGCTAAAATGCAAGACGGATGGAATTTGGAAGAGTTGGCTGATCTTTCAAAGTTGAGACGGCTTATTATGATAAACTTGGAAAGAGGTACTCCTCACAGCGGTGTAGACCCATTTCTGCTAAAAGAGAAAAAGTATCTCAAAGTTCTGAATCTATGGTGCACTGAACAGACAGATGAAGCATATTCAGAGGAAAATGCTAGCAACGTTGAGAACATCTTCGAGATGCTAACACCTCCACACAACTTACGAGATCTTGTTATTGGGTATTTCTTTGGTTGTAGATTCCCCACCTGGCTTGGTACTACCCATTTGCCTTCAGTGAAATCCGTGATCCTCGCAAATTGCAAATCCTGTGTGCACCTTCCACCAATCGGACAGCTAACAAACTTGAACTACTTGAAAATTATTGGAGCAAGTGCAATCACCAAGATTGGACCCGAATTCGTTGGCTGCAGGGAAGGTAATCTCATATCCACAGAGGCAGTTGTTTTCCCCAAGCTCGAAATGTTGATCATCAAGGATATGCCCAACTGGGAGGAGTGGTCCTTTGTTGAAGAAGAAGAAGAAGAAGAGGTGCAGGAGGAGGAGGAAGCAGCTGCAGCAGCCAAGGAAGGGGGAGAGGATGGAACTGTTGCTTCGAAGCAAAAGGGGAAAGTAGCCCTGTCTCCAAGGTCGTCGTGGCTGATGCCTTGTTTGAGGAGGTTGGATCTTTGGGACTGCCCCAAGCTGAGGGCTCTCCCACCACAGCTTGGACAGACCAACTTGAAGGAGCTCCTTATAAGATACACAAGTTGCTTGAAGACGGTGGAGGACCTCCCGTTCCTCTCTGGTTTACTTTTAGTTGAAAGATGTGAAGGCCTGGAGAGGATCTCCAACCTTCCCCAAGTGAGAGAGTTGTTTTTAAATTGTTGCCCGAATTTGAGGCATGTTGAGGAGTTGGGCGGTTTGGAGCAGCTATGGCTGGATGAAGGTATGCACGAGATCTCTCAGCAGTGGGTCCCTGGGCTTCAGGAGCAACACTGCAAGCTCCATGGAGATGAGCATGAGCTGGTGGTCAACGAGTGGCTCTAAGACCCAATTAATTTAGATGGTGCAAGGTATGTACACTAATTGCTTGGGATTTTTCACTGGAATATACTAATCTTTGGGTTGTACATTCATGCTGCTCCTCTGCTCTTCAGCTGTATGCATCTATTCTAGCATTTGATAGTCTCCTTAGTTGTTCATGTTGTGTGCATTGACTAATTGTTTAATCACTTATATGATTTAGTATTTATTTCATTACTGCTGCATGTAACCATTTCACCGTGGTCCAGATTTTCATAAAATGGTGGATATACATCGACAAATTTGTTAGTTGTCTATATCTATTATCCTCTCATGATCTTATTAACATGCATCCTGCACATACGGTGTATTCTAGATAAATGTATTGTCCTATATGTACTACAACATAATCATGTGCAGTAGTGTTCCTAGCTCTGCAGACATAGATAGAGATTACTGCTACTCCAAAAGAAAATTGTATGGGTTATATCACCAAACAATGCTATGATGGCATTGCTATATTCACTATATGCCAGTAGTAATATCACATATGCATATATCCATTCAAGGATTTGGGGACAACATAAAGGCAAAATTTGTCACAGGACACGCAAAAAACGTGTAATTGGCTGAGAGACACCGTGAAAACGTGACACGGCTGATGGACACTAAAAAAATGTGTAATTGGCTGTAGGACACTGGTCGCATTATTTTATTATTTCCGGGTCAAAACAGGTGAGATATTTTTCTAAATGCCCGGATTGCCCCTTCTCTTTCCTTCTTTAAACAACGGTGGGTCCCATGTGTCATGGACAGTGTATGTTTAATCTAATTTATAATAGGTTTTTAACCACTGGCCCCACGCGTCATGGACTAATTTTTTTCTAATTAGTAGGGTGATTACTATTTGCTAATCATAAGTGGGGCCCACATCTCTCTCCTATCCTTCTTCTTCTTCCTCACGCACGCGGCAGAGCAGAGGATCGGCGCGCGGCCGGCACGACGACCTGAGCCAGGACGGCTCGGCGTGCAGCAGAAAAAGCGGCGGCGCTACGCCATGGTCTCACCGCCGGAGCTCGTCCCTTACTTGACCAGAGACGGGACAAAGACGGGACGGAGAAACGCGGGTGGGTCAGGATGGCCGTTGATGCCTTGGTTGCCGTCTTGTCCGCGGATGGGGTAAACGAAGATACCAAGGAAGGTCTCATCGATGCCCTCATAGCCGGCGATCTGGGCCACATCATGAACATGCTCATCGCAGCTGTTCCCAGATCTGGTATGGGTCCTCAAGGACGCCGGCAATCTGCTGCATGGCGGCAACCGTGCAGGTGCGAGGCTGCCCAGCTCGCTCGTAGATGGTCCGGCCAGGCGCCATCCCGACGCTCGCGTGAGTTCACCGTGGGAGACGACTAGAGGATGAGAGAGGCAGTGGCATCCGCGCCGGAGGCCGTGGGAAAGTTGCTCGTGTGATGCAAGTACGACGACACTGTACATGGGCCCACATGTCGGCTGCATCGAGAAGAGAGGGGCATTCCCGTCATTTTGAAAATTCTCTTCCCTCTTTCGGCACGGAAATTATAAAATAATGTCTTCGGTGTCCTACAACCAATTACACAACTTTTGTAGTGTCCATCGGCAATGCCAAGTTTTTACAGTGTCCCTCAGCCAATTACTCGATTTTTGAGTGTCCTGTAGCAAATTTTGCCCAACATAAATGGTTTAGCATTTGGTATACAGGCTACATAAGTGCACGACCAAACATAATGGACTTCGTTAGACCAAGAGATAAGTACTCCTTAATTCAGCTCTTGAATGTGCTAGCTATGATTGGTTGTGTACATCCTTGGGGATGCAGAGACCGGGTTTTATTTAATCCATTATGTAAAAATGTGCTATCTATGATGAAGACCAGCTCACGCGCATTTAGCCTTCAAGTCTGCAAGTGTGTTCTTGTCATATCAATGTGCACATTTAGCATTCACTATCTTATAAAAACACAAATACACATGAATTTTCGCAAGACATTAGGCCTATAGAGTAGTTTTTTAGATTTGACAAAAAATAAGTCAGGCCCAATGTTACAGATTCAGAGATTCCTTGCAGCCTGTGAGCAGGATATTGAAGATGGAAGGGTTGTGCCCAACATCTGTTCCTAGTGTAGGGCTCCTAATTAAGTTTTGTTTGGTGAAAAACAAAAGCCACCTAAATGTCTTTGTATGTGTCTTTTCCTTATACTTGTTGTAATGCACGTCTGATGTTTGGTAAGTTCAATTGCAGAAAATATATTGTTGCAAAACGGACGTCACTTGTATTTTCTTTTCTTTAATTAAGTTATTTAATTACCAAATTGCTTATGTATATACATCCATGATTAATTTGTGTGCGCTTATTTGTGTTGTAGGTTAATCTTGAAGGATTTGGCCGGGCTGCGGTCACCTGTAATCTGTATTTTTGTCTTTACCTAGCTACTGGTCTTTGAAATATTAAAAAAATAAAAAAACATGAAAATTAAAAAAATATATCAAAACATGGGAAAATGTAAAAAAAAAAGGTTATATTTTCTTTAGCTCTTGTAAAATACATTGTCATGTTTTCTTAGATGTGTGTGTTTCTTTTCTTTTTAATTTTTTTATTGTAGGAGTGTAGGTAACTCCGCCTATGTCATCTTAAGTTTTATCTAAATGATATAGCTGGTCCCAAGCCCAGAAAAAGGAGGAGGGTATAATCTTGTATAGATGTTGGTTGAAATGATGCTCTCCTGCTACATAGTAGATCATTGGGATTTTTCTGTACTTTTATCATATTAATTTCATTTCAATGATGGAATAGTTATGGAGACACTTCTGGAGACTCATCTAGTCTTATTGCTCTGTTGGACACATCTGATTCTGAACTAAGCTTGACCAAACCACCAGATCTGAGAGTTACGTTGCAAATTGAGATAGACAAGTAGGTAAAGGAAATTCAGTGCCAGACATGACAAGAGGCAGGGCACCCCAGATAAGGTGTGCAACGAGACATTCGAGTCTCTGAGCTCATATATGCCCAAAGTCCTGAACAACTCGATACAATTTTGCTACAAGATCAAATCATAATGGCTACATCAAGGTAAGTTCTATTTTTATGTCGGTTTGGCCGATCTAGCTAATGAATTGACAAAATATAAGTACAGTTACATACCCACTAATCAATAAAAGACATCCCCATGCTAAAACAAGTATGAAAGAAATGCACATATCCCTCCATATCTAAAAGACTATAGTTTTAAGTTTTAACCTATAAATGTATCCCACAAAGACTATTTTTACAGTGAGGTTCACTAGATCTCTTTAATACTACTCTCTCCATCCATAAAAGTTACACATATTACTTCTGACACCAAGACCAATAAAAAATTAAATCACCTTGGATGTTATAAAATCAAGGAATGAATACAAGCATGCAACCAATGAGTATTTAGATGACTCCTTGGATTCTAATAAAACATTTAATTTATCTCTTCATTTAAGTTTTGAATGCATGAAGACTATAAATAGGAACAACTTATTTGGAAAAACTCAAATGTAAAATAGGTGTAACTTTTGTGGATAGGGGAGTACTTTATATTTTTCTTCTTATTTTAACCAGCAAACCAGTAGTACTCCCTCGTTTTTTCTCCTCATTAATAGGATACAGTAGTCTTTTAATCTATCTTTGATAGCTAAAACTACATTCTTTTAGAAACGGATGGAGTATGTGAGTCACAGGTTACAACAATCACTGTCTGATGTGTCGCTTGCTTAGGCTGTGAACTTTATGTGTTGCTTCAGTTTGTTGCTCCCTATTGTTATGTTGCTAGCAGCTATTCTTGTCATCAGTTCCTATGATGAACGTGGCGGTCTGAAACTCTGTAAGCCTGCAGGTCTCACTCTCTGTCTCTCCTCATTCCTGAGTCCTGACAGCCTATGGCCCATTTTTGCATTTATTCCTAATTAATGAATTTACCAAGCCAGTTTTACACCATCACGAGGGGAAAATACTGATGACTCTGTCAACCCTGCAATCTAGTAGTTTACATGTTTATTCAAATGAGCAAATCTTCCACTCCCTCATGGACTCTGAAATAAGAATCAAGTTTTGCGTTCATTTCTTGTGTACTCTTCAGTTATTCAGTTCAGTTGTATATAGTGTCAGGACCATCATCTGAACTGTTCTGGGTTCATGAACAATAACTCTTAAGTCCATCTAATAAGTTCAGTTATTCTTCCCCTGAATGATTAATGCAGCAAAGCAAAGCAATCCTGAATCACATCCAGTTTATCTTAATTTGGGTTCCTGTGCACACAATTTTGGTGAACTTGTAAAGTTCAAATGCCAAATGTGATTAGAAGCACATTTAGTTAGTTGCTGATGGAGGTGTATAGGGCTTTTGTATGTATGGATTGTGGTAAGGCTTGTCAGAAGTTGTAATTCCTACCTCCAGTTTCAGATACCTGGCAGAATTTCACCTGATGGCATTTGATCAATATGCTCAGAGATGCTCACTACTGATGCTGCAGAGCTCACTCCCCCAAATCGATCTGCAACCCTCTCATGGACTCTGAAATTAGAATCGAGGTTTGTGTTCATTCATGTACACACTTGAGCTATTGATCCGTTTCAATTTTCATCCGAATCATTCTGTGTTCATCTACAACGGACAAATTATTCTTATCGTGACTGATCAACGCAGCACAAAGCAAAGCAGGGTAATCCTGATGGGCGGGTGATCGCTCCCTCCCCTCCCCGAGCGATCACCCGCCCCTCCCCCTATACTACTTTACCTCCCCTTCTTCTCTTACTACTACACCATAAAAATTTAAATTAAAATTCAAATTTTAAACGGGTACGTAAACTTTTTACTTATAAACTTTGGGTCTATAAACTAATATTTGAATTCAAATTCAAATTCAAATTTGAAACGGGTATGTAAACTTTTGACCTATAAACTTTGGGTCTATAAACTAATATTTGAATTTAAATTCAAACTTTAGCTGTATAAACTTTAGATGTATAAAAATACTATATATAGAAAATATTTATATTTGAAATCAAATTCAAATTTGAATCGGATATAATTCAAATTCAAATTTGAATCGGGTATGTAAACTTTTGACTTATAAACTTTGGATCTATAAACTTTAGGTGTATAAACTTTAGATGTATAGAAGTACTATATATAGAAAATATTTGAATTCAAATTCAAATTTGAATCAAATATAATTCAAATTCAAATTTTAAACGGGTATATAAACTTTTGACTTATAAACTTTAGGTTTATAAACTTTAGGTCTATAAACTTTAGATGTATAGAAATACTATATATAAAAAATATTTGAATTCAAATTCAAATTTGAATCGGATATATAAACTTTTAACTTATAAACTTTTGGTCTCTAAACTTTATATGTGTAAACTTGAGATGTATAAACTTAAGGTGTATAAATTTACTAAAATAGGAAAGTAATGCGGTGCCAAAAAAGGAAACCAGTAGGGGGGAGGGGGGTAGCGAATCAATTGAGATCCCCTGCAGTACTGCATAGGCTGACATGTGGGCCCGAGGGCTGTGGGGCCCACATGTCGGCCTGCAGTACTGCAGCAGACGACCTGTGTCCGTAGCGAATCTGATCGTTACCCCCGTCGCCAGGCGAGCGATCGCCCATTAGCCGTTTCGAGCAAAGCACATCTATAGCGCATCCAGCGATGAGAAGAGAAAGGGAGAGGAAAACGAGGGGTCCTGTACCTCTATTGAGCTCGAGGTTCTCCCCGAGATCCGGCCGAGCCTCGCCGAAACAGCTTCGCGCTCCGACACCTATTTCCGGCGCCGGCGACGTGGGGCTCGGCGGCGATTTACCTCTTCAGAGCGCTCGCTCGTTTGCCGTCGTCGCATCAACGGCAAGAACGCAAGAACGACACGTGTCTCTCCTGCTTGAGAACTAACCGGCAGCCACTCGCCGGAGCTCCCACCGGAAATCTCGGCGCCCGTATCAGGAGGAAGTTCGTGTCCCGTTGGTTCTTGGACTCCTATCCACGTTCAGATCAGAGACGCTGTTCAGTTCTTGTTTATCCAGCGGGGCGCAGCGAAATTTGCAGAGGAATCTCAATCTCCAAACTGGTAGGAAGAGATTTTGGTCGATAGAAGTTGAGTTCTTGTTTGTTCTTTGGTCTGTAGAGTTCACTAGTTCAGATAATCATGTCATCAACACCATGAATTGAAAGAGATGCTGCACTGCTGTTTATTGTGTTCACTGTTTAATTCGTAGCATCCATCAAACCTGTATCTGTTTGGGAGAATGTTCGATCAATGCTACTGTTGGAATCAAATTCAACTCAGGACCAAATTCGTGTTAGGCAAATATTCATGTTCAATCTGTTAATACGCTTAACTGGAGTTCTCAACATCTCTCGACGAGCAACCTGTGGCTGCTGCTGCAATTCGGCCTGCAATTCAAGTGCAGCAATATGTTGTGTGCAATTTGTGCATTAGTGCACAAGTTATGAATGGTAATATTATTTCACTCGGAAGAGATGGAACAGTTGCGAAACGCAGAACCACAGGGTTCAGAGGAGAATAGTCCTGGACAAAAGGACAGAAAATGGCCCAATGGTGAACATTGATCATTTTTACAGTGAATGGTGAGCAATTGATCAGCATCGACCATGGTGAAGCTGAACCTGATAAGTCGACAGCACTAGGGGTGATGATCCTAGCCACCCATGAATCCTTTCTTGTATGTTTCCTAACATATATAAGTCATCAAGTCAAATGTTCTTATCGTTTTCTTTAGTTGATGGTTCATCGATTCTGACATCAAGACAAGAAGCCAACATACTGCTAGCCATGTTCCTTTCCTCTTGGCTCACATACGGCCATTTGAATGGATTAGATTCAGAAAATAATACAATATCTCGTCTTTCTTAGTTACTTACATGAGTTGAATATATTCTTGGCCTTTTTTCTCTACTTACTAGGGCGGAATTAAGATTTTGAAGATGAGCTGCACCCCAATCCTTAAGGAGATACTAGGAGGTACTACTCTGTCCTAAAAAAAAGCCAACCCTAGCTATGAACCTAGACACACATGTGTTCAGGTTCATTGATAGGATTGTGTTTTTTATGGGACAGAGGGGGTACTATATTTTCTAGTATAAAATTTGGTACTTCTTGATACCTTCGGTATTAGGAGGTCTTTCTTTCTTTATTTCTTTCTTTCTTACTTTCTTAGTTACATGAGTTGAAATATTTGGACCTTTCTTTCTCTATTTACTAGGGTGGAGTACTTTGAATGAATTTCAGTCCAAATATCTTTCATGACATGGGAATCTTTTTAGTAGCACGATGGAGAAATTTATATATGTAGGTGAAACATCAACATCGATGGCTTGTCTTGCCCGTGCAATTTGCACACTGGAAAACAAACTCATGCACAGTGGGACATAAACAGTGAGATGGATAAGAGCGCCATTGTACTAATTGAACACTGCATTAGAGAGCCAGCCCATCTTGTCCACGAGACATACTGGGAACTTGCTCGTTGTCTTCCTTGTGACCGGCGATGCCTCGGCTGCACGCATCGATCAAAGGCCTTGCTCTCAGGCTCAGCTGAGTCTTTTCTCACAACATAGGGTTTGAACAATTTTCTGCTTGTCGCGTTAGGAGCTAGCCAATCGATACGTTGGCTCGCTCTGCTCCACTGCCGTTCCCGTCGATCCGGTTCACTTCAGCCTCAGCTCGGCTTTCATGCCAAGCAAGTTAGCTTTGTCAACTTGAGCAAAATTAACACCGCAATTTGAGCCGGTTACTTCTTTCTCGTTTGCCTGTTGATACAAAGAAGCCACCGAAAGGTAAACCCCTTAATGATTTCAGTTCTTCAGCTTCAGTAATCAGTATATACTTGCTCAAAACAGATTGCAAAATAACTTGCTAGCTAAAGATGTGCTCTGCAACAAAGATACTCTGAAACCAATTCAAATTTTGTCCATTTTCAGACGGTGTTACTCTTCCTGTAGCCACCCATAAGTCATCTATTGGTTGTTGCCTCATGGTCAGCAAGCCAATGTTCTTATCGTTTAGGCAAAATCCCATATTCTGATATTCATCATAGAAAATAACAATCGCTGCCAAAATGTCCAAACCGATGAATTGTCTTATCTGCAATTTGGCCTGGAAATTGGGAAAGACGACAATCAGCATGCACACTGGGACACAAGTGGATCCTCTCCTCTTTGTCACAGCATAAGAGCTAAACGAGGTACACCAGTCTCATGTTGATCCTCTCCTCTTTGCCACAGCACTCTCTCTTTATGGCAACCATACTAGATTCCTTGATTGGATCATGTGTAAGCATGTTGCAAGGGATCATTACAGAGGAGGCAATACTAATTTTAGGTGTAAAAGAAGAACTCGGAAAACTACAAGAAAGAATGAAACAAATACAGTGCTTTATCAGCGATGCTGAGCGAAGGGGCATGAAAGACTCAGCAGTACACAATTGGCTTTCTCGGCTAAAAGATGCTATGTATGATGCCGATGACATTATCGATTTAGCTAGTTTTGAAGGAAGCAAGCTATCAAATGGCCATTCTTCTTCACCGAGAAAAACAACTGCATGCAGTGCGCTTTCACCTCTCTCTTGCTTTTCCAATTTTCAGGTTCGCCATAAGATTGGTGATAAAATTAGAAGCCTGAACCGAAAATTAGCGGGAATAGAAAAGGATAAAATATTTGCAACACTTGAGAATACACAACCAGCTGATAAAGGTTCAACATCAGAACTGAGAAAAACATCTCACATTGTTGAACCCAACCTTGTGGGGAAAGAGATAGTGCATGCCTGTAGAAAATTGGTGAGCTTGGTGGTTGCACACAAGGAAGAGAAGGCCTACAAGCTCGCTATTGTTGGAACAGGGGGAATTGGAAAGACAACACTAGCTCAGAAAGTATTCAATGATCAGAAATTAAAAGGAACCTTCAACAAACATGCTTGGATTTGTGTTTCTCAGGACTACACCCCAGTCTCTGTTTTGAAACAACTACTTAGAACCATGGAGATTCAACACAAACAAGAAGAATCAGTTGGAGAGCTCCAAAGAAAGCTTGAATCAGCTATTAAAGACGAGTTTTTTCCTTGTGTTGGATGATCTATGGCATTCCGATGTATGGACCAATGTACTACGAACTCCATTGCATGCTGCAACCTCAGGAATAATTTTGATAACTACTCGGCAAGATACTGTTGCTAGGGAAATTGGGGTTGAGAAAGCACATCGTGTTGACCTAATGTCACCAGCTGTTGGTTGGGAGCTACTCTGGAAAAGCATGAACATTCAGGACGAGAAAGAAGTGCAAAATCTGCGAGACATAGGGATTGAGATTGTTCAGAAATGTGGTGGGCTACCTCTTGCAATCAAGGTTACTGCTCGAGTATTGGCAAGCAAAGATAAAACAGAGAACGAATGGAACAGGATTTTAGCTAAAAACATTTGGTCCATGGCTAAACTCCCTAAGGAAATAAGTGGTGCACTATATCTAAGTTATGATGATTTACCACAGCATTTGAAGCAATGTTTTCTTTATTGTATTGTATTTCCTGAAGACTGGACCTTGAACCGTGATGAGCTTATCATGATGTGGGTTGCTGAAGGCTTTGTAGAAGTGCACAAAGATCAATTACTAGAAGATACAGCAGAAGAATACTACTGTGAACTAATAAGTAGGAATCTCCTGCAACTAGTTTACACATATTTTGATCAGAGCAGATGCAAAATGCATGATCTCTTAAGGCAACTTGCTTGTTATCTATCAAGGGAAGAATGCCATATTGGAGATCTAAAACCATTAGTAGACAATACTATATGTAAACTACGACGCATGTTAGTTGTCGGAGAGAAAGACACGGTGGTCATACCTTTCACTGGTAAGGAGGAAATTAAGTTGAGAACTTTTACAACTGATCATCAGCTACAGGGAGTTGATAACACATTTTTCATGAGATTAACTCATCTTCGTGTTTTGGATCTAAGTGACGCACTTGTGCAAACAATACCAGATTATATTGGAAGTTTAATCCATTTACGTATGTTTGATCTTGATGGAACCAACATATCTTGTCTCCCAGAGTCCATTGGTTCCCTTCAAAACCTTCTAATATTGAACTTGAAGAGGTGTAAATCTCTGTACTTCCTTCCTTTGGCAACAACTCAACTGTACAATTTGAGGCGGCTTGGTCTTGCTGGTACACCAATAAACCAGGTCCCAAAAGGGATAGGAAGACTGGAATTTCTCAATGATTTAGAAGGATTTCCTATCGGTGGTGCAAGTGACAATACCAAAACACAAGATGGATGGAATTTGGAAGAGTTGGCTGATCTTTCAAAGTTGAGACGGCTTCATGTGATGAAATTGGAAAGAGGTACTCCTCACAGCAGTGTAGACCCATTTCTGCTAAAAGAGAAAAAACATCTCAAAGTTCTGAATCTACTGTGTTCTAAACAGACAGATGAATCATATTCAAAGGAAAATGTTAGCAACATTGAGAAGATCTTCGAGAAGCTAACACCTCCACACAACTTAGAAGATCTTGCTATTATGAATTTCTTTGGTTGTAGATTCCCCACCTGGCTTGGTACTACCCATTTGGCTTCAGTGAAATCCGTGATCCTCACAGATTGCCAATCCTGCGTGCACCTTCCACCAACAGGGCAGCTACCAAACTTGAAATACCTGAGAATTGATGGAGCAAGTGCAATCACCAAGATTGGACCCGAATTCGTTGGCTGCTGGGAGGGTAATCTCAGATCCACAGAGGCAGTTGCTTTCCCCAAGCTCGAAGTGTTGGCCATCGAGGATATGCCCAACTGGGAGGAGTGGTCCTTTGTTGAAGAAGAAGAAGTGCAGGAGGAGGAAGCAGCTGCAGCAGCCAAGGAAGGGGGAGAGGATGGAATTGCTGCTTCGAAGCAAAAGGGGGAGGAAGCCCCGTCTCCAACTCCAAGGTCGTCGTGGCTGCTGCCTTGTTTGACGAGGTTGTATCTCGTGGGCTGCCCCAAAAAATAGGTCAGGCCCAATGTTAGGCCTATAGAGTAGTTTTTTAGATTTGACAAAAAATAGGTCAGGCCCAATGTTACAGATTCAGAGATTCCTTGCAGCCTGTGAGCAGGATATTGATGATGGAAGGTTTGTGCCCAACATCTGTCCTAGTGTAGGGCTTTGTTTGGTGAAAAAACAAAAGCCACCTAAATGTCTTTGTATTGGTTCAAATTGATTAATATTTTTGTTCGTATTACATATGTTAAAATAAGCAGAGGATATTGCCGAGCGACATGCCTATGTATAGTCCCTATGTGTCTTTTCCTTATACTTTTTGTAATTCACGGCTGATGTTTGGTAAGTTCAATTGTAGAAAATAGATTGTTGCAAAACGGATGTCACTTGTATTTTATTTTCCTTAATTAAGTTATTTAATTACCAAATTGCTTATGAATATACATCCATGATTAATTTTTGTGCGCTTATTTGTGTTGTAGGTTAATCTTGAAGAATTTGGGCTGCAGTCACTTGTAATCTGTACTTTTGTCTTTACCTAGCTACTGGTCTTTGAAATATATTAAAAAAATTAAAAAAACAAAAATATCAAAAAATGGGAAAATGTCAAAAAAAAGGTTATATTTTCTTTAGCTCTTGTAAAATACATCGTCATGTTTTCTTAGATGTGTGCGTTTCTTTTCTTTTTATTTTTTTATTGTAGGTGTGTAGGTAACTCCGCCTATGTCATCTTAGGTTTATCTGAATGACATAGCCGGTCCCAAGCCCGGAAAAAGGAGGAGGGGATAATCTTGTATAGATGTTGGTTGAAATGACGCTCTCCTACTATATAGTAGATCATTGGGATTTTTCCGTACTTTTATCAGATTAATTTCATTTTCAATGATGGAATAGTTATGGAGACACTTCTAGAGACTCATCCAGTCTTATTTTCAATGACGGAATAGTCTACTGCTACCAGGTCTTTGAAAGTTTTCTTGAAACTGCACCTTTGTCAGGCTACTGCATTTTTTTTTGTGATGGAATAATTATGAAAATACTTTCAGAGGCACATACACTCTGTTTCTCTGTTGGACAAACCTGAGTTGGAAACCAGTTTAGTTTGAGCTCATTTCAACCCCTTCTTTCACCAGAAGCAATTGGGTTAAACCCAAGCACCAATTCATTCTCCTGTCAGTCCTTAATGACAAGCCTGCAGGACAAGGAAATCAATGAAGATCACTGAGGCAAAAATATATTTATCCTCCCATCATGATCGAAACTGATTGTGCTTTGTGAATTGTGATCGAGAGGAGAGGAAATGGTGGATAACCTTCCTAGTCATTCCTTTGTACTGACAATGTTTCAGTACTTGAGGAAATCTCAGTGATGATACCTCGTATTGACAATCAATACCTGTGTTAATAGATGGATACAACACATCTTTGACTGAAATTTGCATCGGCAATGATTGTGTCCAAGGCTCTTTCTCCACCAGCTGCTGCTTATGTGGGATGGAACCCATGTATAACTTGAGGAAGAGAAGTAAATCCACCTTTTGTTTATTTCATTGAATTCATCCTTTTTCCTTTTGAACACTGAAAATAACAGCTTGTATGTCTTTAGGATTGGTTCAGGAAAATGTTATTATGACAGTGCACTAGCTTTTCACCTTGTTATCCCATTACATTGTTAAATTAACCATGGTTTTATTGCCTTCGTATTTTCTGGACGGGGATGCAAACCAGTGTCTTCTTGGATACTTGCATCTTCCTAATGTTCCGTGTAAGCTGATTTCCTTATTTTGCATAATGTAATGTGTTCTACTAGCAACGATAGGGTTTGAGATATTCGGTTTTGATATTTCATTTGATGGCATTTGATCATTATGCTCAGAGATGCTCACTACTGATGCTGTAGAGCTCACTCCCCCAAATCTGCAACCTTCTCATGGACTTTGAAATTAGAATCGAGGTTTGTGTTCATTCATGTACATACTTGAGCTATTCAGTTTCAATTTTCATCAGAATCGTTCTGTGTTCATCCACAACGGACAAGTTATTCTCCCCGTGACTGATCAACGCAGCACAAATCAAAGCACATCTATAGCGCATCCAGCGATGAGAAGAGAAAGGGGGAGGAAAACGACGGGTCCTGTACCTCGGTTGTGCTCGAGGTTCTCCGGCGCCGGCGACGTGGGGCTCGGCGGCGATTTACCTCGTCGGAGCGCTCGCTCGCTTGCCGTCGTGGCATCAACGGCAATGTAAACATATAATGTCTCCCTGACTCGTGGGGCCCACTTGAGGGCAAGAATGACACGTGTCTCTCCTGCTTGAGAACTAACCGGCAGCCGCTCGCCGGAGCTCCCGCCGGAAACCCCAAATCTCGGCGCCGTATCCAGAGGCGGTTCGTGTCCCATTGGTTCTTGGACTCCTATCCTCGTTCAGATCAGGGACGCTGTTCAGTTCTTGTTTATCCAGCGGGGCGCAGCGAAATTTGCAGAGGAATCTCAATCTCCAAACTGGTAGGAAGAGATTTTGGTCGATAGAAGTTGAGTTCTTGTTTGTTCTTTGGTCTGTAGAGTTCACTAGTTCAGATAATCATGTCATCAACACCATGAATTGAAAGAGATGCTGCACTGCTGTTTATTGTGTTCACTGTTTAATTCGTAGCATCCATCAAACCTGTATCTGTTTGGGAGAATGTTCGATCAATGCTACTGTTGGAATCAAATTCAACTCAGGACCAAATTCGTGTTAGGCAAATATTCATGTTCAATCTGTTAATACGCTTAACTGGAGTTCTCAACATCTCTCGACGAGCAACCTGTGGCTGCTGCTGCAATTCGGCCTGCAATTCAAGTGCAGCAATATGTTGTGTGCAATTTGTGCATTAGTGCACAAGTTATGAATGGTAATATTATTTCACTCGGAAGAGATGGAACAGTTGCGAAACGCAGAACCACAGGGTTCAGAGGAGAATAGTCCTGGACAAAAGGACAGAAAATGGTCCAATGGTGAGCATTGATCATTTTTACAGTGAATGGCAAGCAACTGATCAGCATCGACCATGGTGAAGCTAAACCTGATAAGTCGACAGCGCTAGGGCGATGATCCTAGCCACCCATGAATCCTTTCTTGTATGTTTCCTAACTTAAGTTAACAAGTCAAATGTTCTTATCATTTAGTCGATGGTTCATCGATTCTGACATCAAAGACAAGGAGCCAACAGACTGCTGGTCTCTGGCTTAGACTCTTTCTCCAAACGTAGCTTGTAGTCCTTGCCTACTCTTCCCTTATCAGGGCCATTTGAATGGATTAGATTCAGCATTTTCTTTTCTTTTCTTTCTTACTTTTTTTTTCAGAAATCAGGTAAACAATTTGCATTCCCTGGATTTTTGGAGAAAGCCAAAAATGTAAACACAGGTTCTTTCTTTCTTTCTTTCTTTCTTATTTACATGAGTGGAAATATTCGGACCTTGCTTTCTCTATTTACTAGGGTGGAGTACTTTGAATGAATTTCAGTCCAAAACTCCAAATATCTTCCCTGACATGGGAATCTTTTTAGTAGCACGATGGAGAAATTTATATATGTAGCTGAAACATCAACCTCGATGGCTTGTCTTGCCCGTGCAATTTGCACACTGGAAAACAAACTCATGCACAGTGGGACATAAACGGTGAGATGGATAAGAGAGCCATTGTACTATTTGAACACTGCATAAGAGAGCCCCTCACAAGGAACTTGCTCGTTGTCTTCCTGTGACCAGCGATGCCTCAGCTGCACGCATCAAAGGCCTTGCTCTCAGGCTCAGCTGAGTCTTTCCTCACAACATAGGGTTTGAACAATTTTCTGCTTGTTGTGGTAGCTTAGGAGCTAGCCAATCGAAACGTTGGCTCGCTCAGTGGTCATCTTGCGCTCCAAAAGACACCCGCCTACTCCATTGCCATTCCCATCGACCCGGTTCACCTCAGCTCTCATGCCAAGCAAGTTCGTTTTGTCAACTTGAGCAAAATTAACACCACAATTTGAGCCGCTTCCTTCTTTCTCGTTTTCCCGTTGATCCAAGAAGCCACCGAAAGGTAACCCCCTTAATTATTTCAATTCTTCAGCTTCAGTAATCAGTATATGCTTACTTTCTCAAGACAGATTGCAAAATAACATGCTAGCTAGCTAAAGATGTGCTCTGTAAAAAAGATGAGTGATTTTATAGTCCTTGAGGAGGTACCATATTTTCTAGTGGAAAATTTGGTACCTCTCGATACCTCCAGTACTAGGAGGTACCAATTCTGAATGTTTTACGGTGTTTGCATTCTAAAAAGGGTAAAGATCCAACGCTCCTCAATCACTGTCGAAACTATATTTTAGCAATATAAACGGTAGCACACGAGACCTAAAAGTGAATGGATCCAGAGATAAGGATTTATACAAATTCAGGCCCTCTCAATGAGAGGTAATACCTTACTCCTGTTTAGGGATTTGAATCCGCCGGGTGTAGTATAGATCTGATGATCGGGTTGCGAATCTCTGTGTTCATGCCCTTGGAGGGGGCTCCCTGCTTGCCTTATATAGGTTGGGTGACAGGGTTACAAGATAGAAACTTTTTCGAGGGGAAACACTGTAGGGGAGCCCCCACAGTTAATATATTAAACGAAACAAAAGGTTCAAATTACAACAAATTAATCCACAAATTAAGAGAATCTCTCTCTAAAATATTAAGCCTACGGACTAATAGGGAGAGATCAGTCTTAAAGAGAGCCCTCCAAAAGGAAACTGAATGGGCAACATTATTAAAATTTAAACAATTCCTTTGCTTCCAAATATTCCAAGCTGCATAGCCCAACTTCTCAACACAGTGTGAAGACATATAAGAATTCTTGGCAGCAAACAACATTTCACCAAAACTAAGGGATAAATCCCAAATCACACCAAATTGAGCTCAACATTCAGAGCTGAAAGGACACTGAAAGAAGAGATGCAAGGTTGTTTCTCTCATTCCTGTAGAACACAAGACACAGCTCAAAGAAGCATTTTCAGGGGAACAATGCCTTCTGTCCAGCATATCATAAGTGTTTAAGCGATCTATTAAAAGAAGCCAACCAAAAACTTTGACCTTGGAAACTGTTGATGCGAAAAAACGAGGCCTGGGAGATCTGCTTAACTCCAGTGCAGGTCCAAAACTTGCCTTTGGGTGTGTGAGCGTGCCAGTTGATTTGATCCAGCAATCAACAAGAAACAAAGACAAAGAAATCGCGGTTAAATCCATAAACGATAGCCGATCGGCTAGGTGCCGATGACATATCATTTATTTTTGAGCCGATGTCATATATGTATCGATCGACAGTCATTAATAAGTAAGAAAGAACTAAATCTACTCGATCGGCTGTAGATATTAACAGTATATAGTCCTTATATCGATATATACTTAAATCAAGTGATTGGGATAGATCGGACGCCATGCCGAGACAGTATAAATCACTTAGATCGAAATATATGTTAATAATGAGACTATATATATTCATAGCATAGCCGATCGGATAGATCTAGCATGTATCGGCTAATACTCCGATACCACTCTATACTAAGATGTTAAAGCAAGTAGAATATACTAAACATCATACTCCGACACCATCATGTCCTTCATGTGTCGCCGCTGCACTGTGTAGTCATGCTCCACCTTAGACGTTGTGCACCCTATCAACCCCCACGAACTGGTGCCACTACTGCCAATGCCGACCCGTGCACCACATGCCGCCGACGGTGCTCCCCGCATCCTCCTCCCGTGCCTCACTTGATCTACACCGTAACTGTCGTGGGCGTCATCGCACGGTGTCCCTGCTCCGCCGCTGTCCTGACTGTCCCCGTTCCTTCGTCATCGTCGCGCACTCCACCCGCTGGTCGCGCCACTGCTCGCGGCTCGCAGTGCTCACCGGAGAAGAGAGAAAGGAGGGAGATAGAGGATGAGATAAGGAAGAAGATCTAGAGGATGAGGAAGACAAAGGATGGACAATTTGGTCACTCCACATATAAATATGGGCCCCCTATCGCCTCGTCAACACGAATGCATTATTTTAATGGACGCGGTGTCCGCTGGCAAGTAACCACGTTTAGATAGTGTTTTCTCTCAAAATTGAGTTCTTGTGGTATCCTACAGCTAAAACTACGAAGTCGCGATGTCCTATAGCAAAATTTGCCAAGAAAAAAGTATTACAGTTAAATTTAAGTTTTTGAGGAAGACACTTAAGAACTGGAGTAAAACATTGTCAAAGCTGAATAGGTTGATAAAAAAAACTGTAATTCAGTGGTGGATTCTATTGATAAATTAGTGGAGTGAAGAGATTTAAAAGTAAAAATAGAATGGGACTTCTGAAAGCTGATCAGATCAAGCTTTGATGTACGTACCTGAAGTACAAACAGGTCTATCTTCTAAATGAAGATGTAACATATTTTCGTATATGGTTTGCCATGCAAAGAAAGGGGTCTGTGCCCAAACCATATATTTTCCTATATAGCAAAATATGAGTAATATTGATCTCAATTTATTTGTTTAATTACAAATTAAATAACAGTTTTAAAAATTAAAAACTGGAGATTTTGTTTAGTACATGATCACTTTCATACGTACAGGAGGGAGGGAGGTGGGGATGGTCGTACATACGTACAGGAGTGAGGGAGGTGTTGGTGGAAGGGATTTATTTTTTAAAAGATTTGATCTAATAGTTGAAAATACTGGATCACCAAATTGAGTGAAAATCAACGATTAGATGTTTTTATTTTCTTAGAATTTTTAGGATTTCCTTTAATTAGAGTACCACTTGGTGGATTAGGAGCGTTCGTAGGATGCTACGTGGTGGTGTAGGAGCGTTTGTAGAAAGTTTAATGGACTAAAAACAATTGTTTATTTATAGTAGCATCGAGACTGCTCCTGTACATGAACAGCTAGTGATTGCACGTTCACTACCCGCTAAAACTCCGTGGAAAAACATATCTAATTATTTATGGTAACAAATTATGGTGTATATCTTTTAACTCCAAGGGGGAGGAAGCCCCGTCTCCAACTCCAAGGTCGTCGTGGCTGCTGCCTTGTTTGAATGAGTTGGAACTTGTGGGCTGCCCCAAGCTGAGGGGTCTCCCACCACAGCTTGGACAGCAGGCCACCAACTTGAAGGAGCTCTTTATAAGAGAGGCAAAATGCTTGAAGACGGTGGAGGACCTCCCATTCCTCTCTGGTTTCCTTCAAGTTGAAGGATGTGAAGGACTGGAGAGGGTCTCCAACCTTCCCCAAGTGAGAGAGCTGTTTGTAAATGAATGCCCGAATTTGAGGCATGTCGAGGAGTTGGGTGGTTTGGAGCAGCTATGGCTGGATGAAGGTATGCAGGAGATCTCTTCACTGTGGGTCCCAAGGCTTCAGGAGCAACACCGCCAGCTCCATGGAGATGAGCATGAGCTGGAGGTCACCGAGTGGCTCTGAGACCCAATTAATTTAGATGGTGCAAGGTATGTACACTAATTGCTTGGGATTTTTCACTGGAATAAACTAATCATTGGGTTGTACATTCATGCTGCTCCTCTGCTCTTCACTTGTATATATGCAGCTATTTTAGCATTTGATAGTCTCCTTAGTTGTTCATGTTGTGTGCATTGACTGATTGTTTAATGATTTATATGATTTAGTTTTATTTTCATTTGTGCTACATGTAACCATTTCACTGTGGTCAAGATTTTCATAAAATGGTGGATATCCATCGAAGGACTTGAGGTAGTTAGGAAGAATCATTTTTTCACCTTTGGTACACAAACTGCATAAGTAAAGGAGACATATGGGCCAAGAAATAAATATCATTTAGTTCAGATGCAGAACAGTTTACTTGCATTTAGCCCTCAATGACCCAAGTGTGTTTTGTATCGAGATTATGCATGTACATAGGAGACATTGAAGGGAGCACATATTATCTTGTAAAAACAAGTAGAGACGTCAATTTTTCATGAAATATTTCAACTGTGCAATATATTAGGCCTATACAACGGTCATTTTAGACTTGCAAGCGATACAACGCCCAATTCTACAGATTTTCGGCCTGCAGCCTGTTGGCAGCAGGACATTGAACACAAAACGGGCAGCGCCCAACATCTGCTCCTAGGCCACTAAGGTTTGTTTGGAAAATAAAAGCCGCCTAAATGCCTTTGTATTTGTTCCAATTGATTAATATTTTAGTTATATCCCTAACAAATAAAATAAGCAGGGTACATTGCCCTGCCTACATGCTTATGTGTAGTTCATATGTGGCTTTTTCTTAGACTATTTTTTTTCTTGATGTCTGGTAGGTTTAACTCCAGAAAACATGATTGTTGCAAAAACTGATCACACTTGTATTTTATTTTCCTTAACTAAGTTATTGAAGTACCAAATTGCTTATATATAGCGATGCTTAATTTGTGTGTGCTTGTTTATTTTGTAGGTTGCTAATCTCGAAGATTTGGGCAGTGCAGGCACTTTCTTATTTATTTGTTATCTTTACCTAGTTACCGATCTATGGAAGATTTAAGAAATCCAAAAAAAAAAGAAAGAAAAAGAAAAATCCAAAAAAAAGGG
The DNA here is from genome assembly GCA_000576495.2 of Oryza glumipatula. Taxonomy (NCBI): domain Eukaryota; kingdom Viridiplantae; phylum Streptophyta; class Magnoliopsida; order Poales; family Poaceae; genus Oryza; species Oryza glumipatula. The sequence goes on from CM002514.2 coordinate 29,715,514, forward strand.
AAAACTAAGCAAAAAAAAAAAGAAAAAAAAACAGGGGCATTTGCTTTACCTCATGAAATGTATTTCATGTTTTTTTTATGATTTGTGTGTGTTTCTTCTTCTTCTTCTTGTAGCTGTGTAGGTAACTCCGCCTATGTCACTTGAGGTGTGATTTTAATGACATAGCCGGTCCCAAGCCCGGAAAAGGAGGAGGGGATAATCTTGTATATATACTTGTCTAGTGAAACGATGCTGTGCTGCTAGGTGGATCATTGAAAATTTTCTTGAAATTTGCTGCATTCTTGTCAAGTTATTTGTATATTCAATTATTAGAGGCACATCCACTCTGCTGCTCGCCTGCTCTATTGGACAATTTTGATTCTAAACTATTTTAGCTCAACCTATTTTCAAGCTTGAAAACTGGATTGTAATGAGGTTGAGCTAAAATAGTTTTTTTTTTTTTTGAAACGGACGGCAAAAGACTTGCCGGATATATTAGAAGGAATAAAAGTCCAGAACAGAGCCTCTCCTTTATTGGGAACAAGTCTTTTGCCGTCAAGACTTTTATTCCTTCTAATATATCCGGCAAATCTTTTGCCGTCCGTTTCAAAAAAAAACTATTTTAGCTCAACCTCATTACAATCCAGTTTTCAAGTAAAAGCAATTGAACACATGCACCAATTCATTCTCCTCCCAGTCCCTTGATTGAGAGTTGAGAATTGAGATACTGAGATATTTTCATTAGTGATATCTACTGCACTGTGCAACCTCATTACAATCACAGGCAGAAAGATGATATGTCTATTAGTACTCCTTGTTCTTTATTTTTTCACTTTCATGATGTGTGACCAACTGATGGTGAACCAATTCCTTCTACTTTCACTTTTCACTTAGTGGCTTTCAAAAGCATAGCCCAGATGCTATTGGGACATGTTACATGTACCGTTTCACTTCAATTCTTGGTTCCTGTAAATGGTCCCTTCTCCTATGCCACTATGGCACCATCCACTAGTAAGGACAGAAGTTAGCTCCAAGAAAACTACTAGTGGTACTATGTATTTATGGAGCAGTGTTGTAATGTCAAAGCAAGAAAACTACTAGGGTGCCACTTCTGTAAATCAGTATATGAACTTCCCTACTGAAAATGCTGAACAACTATTTGTCTGCAACAGCGAAAGACGCAAGGTAGGTACTTGGGTAGTGTTGTCCTATGTCAATGCAAGTTAATAATTTTATGCTTAAGACCGATTCCCCCGCGTCGCTCTCATGCGGGCCGCTCGGGGGGCGAAAAAACCCTAGCCGCTAGCGCCTCCACTTCCTCTCCGTTGCCTCGCCGTCGCCGGAGCTCGCCGGCGGCAAAGCCGGCGGCAAGCAGGGAAGGCGGCGGCGAGGCTCTCCCTCTTCTTGGCGTATCCCACCCCGGCGCGACGTGGACGGGGCGCAGCCGACGAAGACCCTCACCGCGGCCAGAGGTGTGACGGTGGGATGGTGTGGGGAGGCGGCCGCCAAGGCTGGATCTGGCCACGCCGCGCACGGATCTAGCGCGGCGGCTGGGAGCGGCGGCGGCACGGCAGCCCGCAGCTCGGCGCGGCAGCCCGTGCAACGGCAGCGCGACAGCCCAGGGCGGTCGCATGCCCCCTGCAAGTCCTCGCTTCTGGGGTGCCGCCGTGGTGCCCTTCGCGACCAGGTGGGCGGCAGGGCGCGGTAGTTGGACGACGGAGGCGTCGACGGGTTGCGCCAGAGCCGGAGTAGCAGTAGCGTCACCGGCGTCGGTGCAAGCCCAGATGGCTGTGTAAAGGGAGCTGGTGGCAGTGGGTCGTCTTCCTCGTTGCCGGTCGGCACCCTCGCCCTTCCTAGAGCTTCTCCCCTTCTTTGCGGGGAGTTTCTAGGTTGGATTGAGGCGGCAGCTCGTAAGCGGGGGAAGCTCAGGCTGCCGAAGCAATGCCACCTAGTCCTGGGTTCTCCTTCGGCCAAAACTGGCGAGGCGGCCAGTGGGTGGTGGAACGGAGGCGTCCTAGGCCAGCTCTCAGGGGTGGTGGTTCAATGAAGTCGGCCGACGGAGGGGCGTCGGTGCGGTGTGGTGGATGCTGCGTGCTGCCATCTGTCTATGTGGGGGTTCTGAGTTGGTGGACGGCGATCCGCAGTCAAGGGTGTAGGGTATCAGGCGAAAGCCTAATCCGGTGGTTCACCGGGCCGGCAGCGGCTACGTCTTCGGGCGTCGTAATCTCCTTGGGGCGTTGTCGAGGGTTACCCTCTCCTTTGCTCGACGAGCTTCTCTGAGTGAAAACCACATCTTTTTTAGATGGGCGATGGCGGTATCCTTGGATGTCGTGAGCACCGTGGTGGCATCGTTTTCGGAGCCTCGTCTGTGTGGTGTTGCCGTAGGCCTAGCGGCGTTCGGCCATGCTTAGCGGGGGTCGTTTGGTGCTAGGCTTCACCCTAGCGGTTTGTGCTTGGGTGGTAGCGCGTGGTGTATGGCAATGCACCTTGGTGCATTTTGATGTTTTTTCTTGTAACTTTTACTCCTTAATATACTCGGTTGGCCTCCTTCAGCCTTCCCGGCGAAAAAAAAATTTTATGCTTCAATACTGTAAATTTTGCACCCAAACTGCAGAAAACATGGAGATGATTCCACAATTCCACTTCCCAAGGTTCCTAGTAGCAGTGTGTTGCCTCATGTCATCATGTATGAATCCACCGTTCTGCATTACTTCTGTCCATGGCCATAAGCACAAAAAGGCCACTTGCAAGCATGCACCACTCAAGTGGAACCAAACTGGATGGCTTCAGCTCATGGAATTCAGCAGCTGTAGATGTAGGTTTGAAGCTGAGGCTACACTGCACAACATGTGGTACTGACTGCATGTAGAACAGGATACTGTATATGCTCAAACAGTTGGTGAAGTAATGGGAGCAGGAATGAATGGAGGGATGATAGGAGTACCAGACTGACAGTGTATCTGTTAGGCAAATTGAGTCATGGACTATATTGAGTCTCTCTGATTGGATACAGCACATCTTGACTGAATTTTGCATCTGTAATGATTGTCTGCAAGGCTCTTTTTCCCCCACCATGCTGCGAAATGCATGTATATCTTCAGAAACAGAAAACAAAATCTTTCCCTCCGTTATCCACCTTTGTTTTTTTATTGAATTCATCATTCTACATTTAAACACTGAACAGAACAACTTGTGAGTCATCAGAATTGGTTCAGGACAGATGTGATGACCAGTGCCTTAGCTTTCCTCATAGCTGTCCCACTAAATTCTTCAAATTAACCGTAATTTTGATGCCTTCATATGGTCTGCAGGGGATGTTAACCAGTGCTCTTCTTCGATACTTGAACCTTCCTAATTTTTCACACTGTATTCTGTTCTACTAGCAATGCCTTCCCTGATTCATAGCTCGAGTTGTTGTCTCAAACTGATTTCTGTACATTGTACACATAATTCTAGGTAAAATTATAAGGGCCATCAGAGATTAATAGCAGTTGAGAGTAGCTGATGGAGGTGTAATATGGCTCTTGTATTGTATCTGAAGAGCAGTGTGGCTTGTCAGAAGTACTCTAATTGCACTTCCAGTTTCACACACTTATCTCTTATCAACGTTTCACCTGATGGCATTTGATCACGACAGTATGTTCATAGACGTTCAATTCTGACGCTTAAAAGTTCACTCCCCAAATCTTCAACCTCTCATGGACTATTAAATTGGAATCGAGCTTAGTGTTCACTCCTGTACTCTTCACTTATTCAGTATTTCAGTTCACTAGTTCAGTGCTCTAGTTTCATCTCAACCATTTCGATTTTCGGGTACAAATTATTCTTCCCATGCATGAGTGACGCACGAAACAATCAACGGTGTTTGGCGAATTTCATCTAACCAGAGCGACGAGAAGGGAAAGGAACGGCGACGACTTGGGGTAGGTTCTTCGAGTCTTCTGCGGGCTTAGGGTCTTTCCATCTCCTCTTTCAGATCGAACAAGTTCAGCGGGTACCAAGTGCGAATTTGCAGAGGCATCCCAATCGATAGAGGATGAGTTCGTCAGTCTGTTCCAATTTGTTTGTCTGTAGCTTTCACAGATTCAGATCAGATAATATCTTCAAGGTACCACAGTACCTGGTGCAAACCTGAGAAATTTGCAGAGGGATTGTAAAGTCCAAACTGGAAGAAAGGTTTCCAAGAAGACTGAGTTGTTAAATGTTCAGTTTGTTCTTGCTTGTTTGTCTGTAGCATTCAAAAATTCAGATGATGTCCTGACCTTGACTTAAAATGTACTAATGTAGTGTTCTCCTTTGCAACGGATTGGGCTAGCACTATTTGGGGATTCAGAAGCACTCTACAAATATGTTTTACTGAACTTGACGATTCCATGTCAGACGCTTACAGATGTTCTGTAAGCTATGCTGTTCTGCACACAACTTATTTATTCAGATGACAGAATTCAGTTTTATACTCGCTCTGTCCCATTTTAAGTGCAGTTGCAAATTTCCATGTACAACGTTTGAACATCAGTCTTATTTGGAAAATTTATAAAAAAAATTTTTAAAAATAAGTCACACATAAAGTACTATTCATGTGTTATCATCTAATAAAAAAAACACTAATCATAAAAAAAATTCAAATATGACGGACACATAAATCCACAACTGCACTTAAAATAGGACGGAGGGAGTACTGAATGCAGGATGCCACGGAAAAAAGGATTAACATGGTTTATGAGAACAAAATTTCGAAGAAACCGTCTACACTGATCAATAAAATTATCTCTTTGTATATCCCGAAATGGAGATCACTGCCCAGCAGCTCAAGGAGTGGTACAGCCGGACAGCCAGAACATGAGGAGCTGTGGTGCCGCCCCTTGTAAAGTTTGTAGCTCTAAACTTGATTTGACCTTTTCAGAACGGGTATATAAGGTTATATTCAGTTTAAAAATGATTCAGTTTTCAGAATGTTCTATAGTTGACCTGTAACTCGTTTTTTTAGGAAAAGTCAAACTTTAACTGAAATCTTAGAAAGGAAATCGTCATGTGGTTTCTGGCCGATGTTAGTGAACGGTCAACTTCTGAACCAGCACATAAGATTCCAGTAATCAGTTTAGGGACAAGGATGCAATAGTGACTTATACGAGTCTACCTTAATTTTCTATATCTGCAGCTATCGTGTGAGGACAATAAGCCATTGTCTCGTCACAACCAGAAAGTAAACATAAGCATACTTATATTCTTATGCTAGAAAAGAAACAAGAGGATCGAGGCACATGGTACTATAGTAGCAGCAGAAACTCATCGCTGCTGCAAGCTTTTTTTTTTTTTTTTTGAACAAACCGGCGAGCTGCCAATTTCATTGAATAGAGAAGGAGCATCGCTGCTGCAAGCTCAATTCATGGCTTCATACAAGGTATAATAAGTTGCTCCCTTTGTCTGGTATTGCTACTTTACTTCTCAGTGTTGTGTAATTTTTGTTTCCGTAAGTTCTCCACCGGCTTCCCTCAATTTACCACTGGTCTCAGTGCTAGCTTTGCCCTGATCCATCCATGGCGGGCTTGTCGGCAGAAGCAACTGCAACAAAGGTGGAGATGCTCGCTGTACTCAGGCCAGCATCTCCACCACCTTCAGTCTCATGGAATTTGTTCTGCTGCTAATTCTTACACTCCAATTGTTGCTTTGTTTCTGCTACCTGTTTTATGCCAAACTGCAGTGAACAGGTGACCAGCTCCTTTTTTCTTTCTCCCCTTTGCTGGCACTTGATAATTTCTCACCTGTAAAATGAATGAAAAATCCTCGCCAGTCCAGATATAGACACCAGTGCCCTCGACAAGTGACCCTGATCTTACCATCCACATGATGCCCTCGCCAAGTCACCATGATATCATCATCCAAGATGAATTGGAACTTTGCACACCAACCGAATAGGGGTAGAGGGATCACTGCACTATATGAAATTTACAGCGGTTAGTATCGAATATGATTTTATGAAATAATTGCCTTCTTCCGTTCATTTTAGTATGTTAGACTGTGTATTGTTTGCTGTTAATTAGTTAGTCTTATTCTCACCAGTCCTATATACAATTATGTAATTGTAAAAGATAAACCATTCTTTAGTTGTAGTCCCATTTTAAGAGTAGATACACTACACTACACAGAAAAAAAACATACTTCTATGAATACCTCACATGATAAGAATGTAATACTTTTTAGTGTTGGTTATGTACCTCATACTGTGCATGATTTGTCCCTAGAACTTTAGTTTAAGTATGATAAGCTAATTATTGTATTAATATAAATGGCAATTCAGTAGTTATACCCATGGATGCCTATTTTATCAATACAAAAGTTTTAGTGAACATTATAAATTTTTCAGATCATGCTAACAGATATCGTGCATTCCTTGCCAACCTACAATGCTGTCACTTTCTGAAACGTTAAAAGTGGATCTCCCTTGCTGATTTTTCCTATGGCAACCATATTAGATTCTTTGGTTGGATCATGTGCCAATAAGTTGAAAGAGATTATTACTGAAGAGGTGATACTTATTCTAGGGATACAAGAAGAGCTCGCAGAGTTGCAGCGGAAGACTGAACTCATACATTGTTGTATTAGTGATGCTGAGGCAAGGAGGATGGAAGAGTCAGCAGTTGACAATTGGCTTGGTCAGCTAAGAGAAGTTCTATATGATGTTGATGATATTATTGACTTGGCTAGATTTAAGGGAAGCATTCTACTAACTGATCATCTTTCATCGTCATCAAGGAAGTCAATTGCTTGCACTGGCCTGTCAATTTCCACTTGCTTTTCTAACGTTCAAGCACATCATGAGGTTGCTGTGAAGATAGAAGTCTCAACAGGAAGATAGAAAACATTTCGAAGGACAGAGTATTTTTGACACTCAAGAGTACGGTTCCTACTGGAAGCAGTTCAGTATTGAGAGTGAGAAAAAGTTCCCACCTACTTGAGCCCAACATTGTTGGCAAGGAGATCATACATGCCTGCAGAAAAATGGTAGATTTAGTGCTTGAACATAAGGGGAGAAAACTTTATAAGCTTGCAATTGTTGGGACTGGGGGAGTTGGTAAGACAACATTAGCTCAGAAAATATACAATGATAGAAAAATAAAAGGAGGTTTCAACAAAAAAGCCTGGGTTTGTGTTTCCAAAGTGTACTCTGAAGCTTCTCTTTTGAGAGAACTTCTTCGAATTATGGAAGTTCATCATGATCAAGATGAATCAATTGGAGAGCTCCAGAGCAAGCTTGAAATAGCAATTAAGGAGACAAATTTTTTACTTGTGTTGGATGACATGTGGCAATCTGACGCATGGGAAAATTTATTAAGAATTCTATTGCATGCTGCCGAAACGGGAACAATTCTCATAACAACTAGAAATAATATTGTTGCCTTAGAAATTGGAGTGGACCATACTTATCGAGTTGATTTGATGTCAACCGATGTAGGATGGGAGCTACTTTGGAAGAGCATGAATATCAGTGAAAGCATAGAATTGCAAACTCTGCAGGATGTTGGGATTGAGATCGTTCGCAAATGTGGTTGCCTTCCTCTTGCAATCAAGATTATTGCTAGAGTGTTAGCGAGTAAAGAACAAACAGAGAACGAATGGAAAAAAATATTGAGCAAAAATGCTTGGTTCATGAACAACGTTCCTAATGATTTGAGAGGTGCTTTATATCTGAGTTACGATGAGTTACCACGTCATTTGAAGCAATGCTTTCTTTATTGTAGTGTATATCCTGAAGATGCAAACATTTACCGTGATGATCTTACAAGGATGTGGATCGCTGAAGGCTTTATAGAGGACCACGGAGGTCAACTACTAGAAGAAACAGCAGACGAGTATTACTATGAGCTGATCCACCGGAACCTTCTTCAACCCGATGGTTTATATTATGACCACAGCAGCTGCAAAATGCATGATCTTTTAAGGCAGCTTGCTTGTTATTTGTCAAGGGAAGAATGTTTTGTTGGAAACCCAAAATCATTGGTAGGTAACACTGTGTCTAAACTTCGACGTGTTTCAGTCGTCACAGATAAGAACATGGTAATGTTACCTAGCATGGTCGAGGTGCAATGTAAAGTAAGGACTTGGAAAACTTCTTATGAGAAAACACTCAGAGTTGATAACTCATTTTTCAAGAGATTTCCTTATCTTCGCGTCTTATATTTGACTGATTCATTTGTACCAGGCATCCCGCGTTGCATCGGGAATTTGATCCATCTACGTTTGCTTGATCTTGATGGTACCAATGTATCTTGTCTTCCAGAGTCTATTGGCAACCTAAAAAATCTTCAAATATTGAACTTAGAGAGGTGTGTTGCTTTGCACAGTCTTCCTTCAGCGATCACCCAACTGTGCAATTTAAGGCGCCTTGGCCTCAATTATTCACCGATAGATCAAGTTCCGAAAGGGATTGGCAAATTGGAATTTCTCAATGATGTAGAAGGGTTTCCAGTCTATGGTGGCAGTAGTAATACTAAAATGCAAGATGGATGGAACTTGGAAGAGTTGGCTCATCTTTACCAGCTAAGGCGGCTACATATGATTAAATTGGAAAGAGCAGCTTACAGTACTACTTACCCACTGCTAACAGACAAAGGGTTTCTGAAATTTTTGTATCTATGGTGTACTGAACGTACAGATGAACCATACACAGAAAAAGATTTCGGCAATATTGAGAAGATCTTTGAGCAGCTAATTCCGCCATGCAACCTGGAAGATCTTGCTATTGTTAAATTCTTCGGTCGCCAGTATCCCTTCTGGATAAATTCTACCCATTTGGCTTATGTAAAATCCTTGCACCTCTTCAAGTGCAAATTCTGTATGCATCTTCCACCAGTTGGGCAGCTACCCAATTTGAAATATCTAAAAATTGAGGGAGCAGCTGCAGTTACCATTATTGGACCCGAATTTGCTGGCCACAGGGTGAGTAATCTTGGACGAACAGTTGCTTTCCCCAAGCTTGAAGAGTTGCTCATACGAGATATGCCCAACTGGGAAGAGTGGTTCTTTATTGATGAAGCAACGTCAACTGCTAAGGAAAGGGTTGATGATGGAGATTCTGCAATGCCAAAAGAGAAAACCTTACCTCCAAGGATGCAGATACTGTCACGGTTGAGGAGGTTGGAACTTTCTGGCTGCCCAAAGCTGAAGGCTCTTCCACGGCAGCTTGCACAGATTAACAGTCTGAAGGAGATAGAGCTAAGATGGGTAAGCAGCCTGAAGGTGGTGGAGAACTTCCCCCTCCTCTCTGAGACGCTTTTGATTGCGACATGTCAAACCCTGGAGAAAGTCTCTAACCTTCCTCAAGTGCGAGAGCTGCGCGTGCAAGATTGTCCAAACTTGAGACTTGTTGAGGAGTTGGGCACTTTGGAGCAGTTGTGGCTTTATGAGGATATGCATGAGGTCTCTACATTGTGGGTGCCAGGGCTTCAACAGCAGTGCCGGCAATGTCATGGAGAGGATCTTGATGTCTACAATTGGACATAGTGATAATGTATGGATGCCAAAATTATTTGGACACTTCGGTTGTTTGATGCAAGGTATATGATTTTATATACGCTGGATTCAGATTGCGCCCATTTTTTGGCATGCTATTGTGTACATAGATATATATCTTTTGCTTTACTAGATCTCGGTCTTGAGGATGAAAGGCTCTAGTACTTTGTAATATCGGATATTACAGATATGACAATATTCCCAAAGAAATGGCAGTATAAGAACTACATAACTGTACTTTTAGTTTGTTCCGGTAATCTTCTATTAGGTTCTGCAACTTCCATGCAGCTCATTATCAGCACATCAACCTTCTATTGAGCAGGAATCAATGAATGGATCAATGGGTAGATGGTAGGAGTACCAGACTGACTGTGTGTATATTCAGCATATTTAGTCTCCCTGATGGTTACAGCCTACCTTAACTGAATTTCACATCAGCAATGATTGCGTGCAAGGCCCTTTTTCCTCCACCAGATGATGCTTAAGGACCACAAAATCCATGTATATCTTGATGAACAGAAAAGAAAATCAGTCCTTCCATTATCCAACATCGTTTTTTATCGAGTCCATCCTTTTCCATTTAAACACTGAACAGAACAGCTTGTTACTCTGTCATCAGGAGAGATATTATGACCAATACCCCCAGGTTTTCCCCTTGTTATTTCATATTGTTGAATTAACTGTAGTTTTGATGCATTCATGTGTTATGCAGGGGGGTGCTGACCAGTGCCCCTTTTGGATACTTCAACCTTCCTAATGTTCCACGTAAGCTTTTTCCTAATTTTTCCCATTGTAATCTGCTCTACTAGCAATGGCTTATCTGCTGCATCTCCTGTACAGGATTCAGAACTCAAGTTCTTGCCGCAAAATGGTTTCTGTACACACAAATATGGCTAAAATTGTAAATGCAAAATTTCAAATGGCACCTGCGATTAACTGCAGATTGAGTTGCTGATGGAGGTGAAAACTCTTCTATGCTTTAGAGTTCACTCCCAAATCATCAACCCTCTTATGGACTCTGAAATCAGAATCGAGTTTTGTGTCCAGTTATTTCAGTTCAGTGCTCTAGTTTCATATCATCTGTTCCGGGTAATTAACAACTGAAGTAGAAATTATCCTTCCCCTGAACTGAATCACAAATGCATCGCAACGCAATCAAAGCTGTGGCGAAATTAAACGCAATCAAAGACGGCCCGTACACTTTGGGCCTCACATTGCTCCTGCCCTGTGCTGACGGGCCGCATGTCCCCGTAGTATCTTCCCGGCCCACAAATTAAATGGAATCGCTTGCTGGCCTACGCCCATTAGTCGGCCCGACCGCAAGAGCGATAGTCTCCTGGATGAGAGAATCCGCCGCCATGGCAGCCGCTCGCCGGAGCTCCGCCGACTGGCCACGGAGCTCCTCTCCGGCGAAGATTTGCATCACGTAGGTTCTTCGAGTCTTCCCTTTCCATAATGTGCTTTGGCTCCTTCATCTTCCTCTCTCTGTCTCACAGATCAGACAAGTGCAAATGAGAGATGCTGTACTGCTGAGTAAGCTTCAGATACTGTTGTGTTACCAAAAATTATCCCAGGAAACCAACACTTGACGAGCATGTCAATACCTATTGATGAGAGATGTTGTATGTACTACTGTTTAAGCTATAGAACCTATTGATGTTATACAGATCTGAGTACATTTTTTTTTCTTTGATAATGTCAGGTGTGAGCTCATGAAACTGGGATTGTGTTTAGTTCGTAGCATCCTCTTCTTTCATTCTTTGGAGTGAATCAATGATCCTGTTGAAGTGACAACGATGGTTTCTCCTTCTTGAGGGCGTTGTCGTGCCAGCTCATCCCTCAATGGGTGGTTGCCGGGCGAAAACCCAGTCCTATCTCTTTTGAGGCCCTGACAAACAGCGGTGGCGGTTTTCCGTCGCTTCTCTTCTTGGAGACGTCGTTTTGGCATCCCCTAGCCGAAACCACTCGAACGATTGGTGCAAGCACGCTGTAGGTTAGAGTTGGGCTTTGTGTTGGTTGTGAGGGCATTTTTTGGGAGATCTCGTCTGTGTTCCTTTGTTGGTCTAGCGGCGGCCGGTCCGGTGCTAGCCTTCTCTCGGAACTGTGTGTTGGCGCTGTCGGTGTGTGGGTGGTGGTATTTTTTTTCCTTTTTCCTGGTTACGACCTTCCAGGATTGTAATCTTGTAATTTTTTCCTGCTATATCAATAGAACTTCGCCCCGTCTCGTTCGAGTCGTTAAAAAAAAAAGGTTCATAGCATCCTCTTCTTTGGAGAATCAATGATCCTGTTGAAGTCACCAATTGGATGCTTTGTACTCTATGTTCTGCTTCTGTAGCTGGATGAGTATCAGTCTGTATCTGAACACATACAGAGTGAACTCTATGGTTTCAGAGCAGGTATGTTCCTTCTTTGACATGGTCATCAATCTGAAAGCATGTCCTCCACTAGCATGTGCAGTAGTATGATTCCATGATGGAGGAAACAAAACTTAATCATGTGCACGTCTTTCTTTTTCTTTTCTAATCAAAGTGCGCGCCTGCTTTAACACCATGGACTATAATATTCACGTAAACTAATTATAATCACTATTATGCTGCATGTAAAGGCAATAGAGCTTTGCATTATGCCATGAATTGGTATAATTAAAGCATGAGATGCCATTGATCGCCCGTGGCGGAGGAAACAAAATTCAAGCATGTGTGCTCTCTGTAAAGGCAATAATTAAAGCACGCAGCTGGTTTCACATCATGGAATCCAGAAGCAAACTCTAAATTAATCACATCGAATAAACTGTAAACTAATCACATCGCCAGAGCCTAGGAGCCAGCTAATCGTAGCAATATACCATTGCATCTGTTGTTCAGTGCCCTAGAATAGGTGAGTGTACCTGATAGAAGTACGAAAAGGAAAACGCAAAGTTCCCTACTAATCTGTAAGGTCTATTAGTAGGAATTAAGTACTCTCTCAGGAGCCTCACCATTTGCATTCTAACAAACCTAACGTTTTGACAAAGACCATAGCGTTTCCATGGTGTTACTAGAACAATTGCTTCAGCGCTAGTGTGCAGGAAATCAATTACCATAGCTAACTATACGGTTCATGAATATACACAAAATGTTGGGTTGTGCAGCATAGACAAGTGGACAATTACTTAAAATTTGGTCAGTGATAGTACCATGGGAAAGATAAAAGAAAAGAAGAGTGGTTCAGCAGTTGTCTAGCTAGTCTGAATGTTCAGCTATACAATATATGTAAGGCCTTACCACCTTTCCTAAATCACTCCCTAGCCTCCTGCAGTACTGTTGCTTTGTTCCACTGTGTCGCATTCCCGTTGAAGTCGCAATCCAACTGGATATGCTTTCTAAATGCTAGTAGCTTGTAGATAGATGTGCAGACAAGATTCAGTTCAGCACTTCAGCCAAACTGTATCTGTTGGACAAATCTGATTCTATTATCAAAAGATACAACAGTACTCCCCACATATGGACCAAACACAGCGAAGTAGTTTCCCAGTAAAATCAATTGGGATAGACACATGCACCAGTTCATCCCCCTCTCAGTCCTTGCATCCTGCTGTTTGAGAGTTGAGAATTGAGACACAAGTTAGGCAAAGGAAATCATTCACTGTTTGTTAGCAGTACGTACAAAGTTTGGCCAGATACACAAAAACGCATGAAAACAAGTATACTTGTAAACAATTACTCCTGTAAACTCCAATATTTGATGAGGAATATTTCTGTATGTTTACTCGTGAAACCTGTCCATTGGATTCAACGCTAAAAGTTTTGATCCCAAGTATGCAACAGGACTGGAAATAAGCCCCGAATTCTCATAGAAACCTCTGCCGTTGTCTCTGTCAACCAGCTCTTTCACAATGCAAATGCATGCCTAAGCAGAGAACTGGTTGGCGTCAGGAAGGCCAGGTGAGATTCTGTTCTCCAGACACTTGGAGATACTACAAAGATTTGATCTTTCTCATCTTTTAATCGCCTTCTTGAGAGAGATCATCTCAGTTGCCTGCAGCTTCTAGAAAAAAAAAACAGGTACAATTCAGCGAGGAGAGGGAAGGTCTGCAAGAAGCAGATAGGACACAGCCATGTTCCAGAAATCAGTTCCAACTGTTAGTCTTTTTTTTTTCCTGTAAAAGAAACAAGTGCGTTACCACTGTCATATACTAGGCCAGAACACAACATCAGTTGGATCTTATTACAGAGCTAGTGCCCTTGTTTGGTTGATTCAGGTTCATTCTTGAGCTAAAACGTACTAACAGTTTTGGATGGCAATGTCACTGCATTGCTTGACTGAACTTGCAAGTCCCTGAATCACAGGAGGTATCTGGCAGTAGAGCTACTGCGTGTACCATAACGTGGTGCACTACACCGCCCGGGGATTTCACCCAGGTGCTCCAGGACGTCGCCGGCGACCCCACCCTGCCCAGCACCAAGTCGGTCCGGTGCGCCGCCTGCAGCCACGGCGAAGCTGTCTTCTTCCAGGTCAGGATTATCCCAACCAAACCAACTAGTACTTTGTTCAGAGTTCAGAATTCCATAGCAACTACTGAAATCTGAAAGCTACTAAAATGCTTTTGTTGCTGCAGGCCACAGCGAGGGGGCGAACTATTTCCTAAATGTAGAAGTCAGTAGAGCTTACATTGTGCCATGAATTTGTATATGTTTACTTGTCAAGTCGAGGGATGACAACAAACAAGAGTATGAGATGCCATTGAGCCCATGACGGAGGAAGCAAAACTCAAGCATGTGTGCTCCCTGTTTTTGTTTTTCCTAATCAAAGCACGCACCTGGTTTCGCATCATGGAATCTTGAAGCAAACTCTAAACTAATCACACCATCAGGTACCAGGCTGCCTGCTAATCGTATCAATATACTATTGCATATGTTGATCAGTGCCCTAGACCTAGAATAGGTGAGTCTCTAGCTAATAGAAATACGAAAAGCAAAACGCAAAGATTCCTACTAATCTGCAAGGTCTATTACTAGTAGGAATCGAGTACTCTCTCAGGAGCCTCAGCATTTGCATTCAAACATACCTAACGTTTGATAAAGACCATTGCGTTTCCATGGTGTTACCAGAACAAAACATATTATTATTGCTTCAGCGCTAGTGTGCAGGAAATTAAATCAATTAGCATTAGTGATTGGGGATATGAATAATAAAAGGAATAGCCGTAGCTACCTATACGGTTCATGAATATGTACTCAAAATGTTGGGTTGTGGAACATAGACAAGTGGACAATAACTTAAAATTTTGGTCAGGGATAGTACCATGGGAAATATAGAAGAAAAGAAGAGTGGTTCAGCAGTTGTCTAGCTAGATCTGAATGTTAAGCTATGCAATATATGTAAGGCCTTACCACCTTTCCTAAACCACTCCCTCCTGCAGTACTGATGCTTTGTTCCACTGTGTGGCATTCTTACATGTTTCTACTGGCTGTGGGTAAGCTCAAGACATATAGCTGAATTTACTTCCTTTGTTTCCTTAAGTTGATCTGTAAATGCTCATTTTGACTGCAGGGCACGGATTTTCAACAGGATCAGTTGCGTCCATTTCTGTCTATTCTCTGATTGATTGAGATGAGATCTACTAGGAATTCCTCTGAGTAATCCCATATATACTGCTCCCGTTGAAGCACTCCTTGATCGGTGAATGCTAACACATGAACCAGTATTTCTGGTACTATCCCGTTGATTCTTCTAGTTAACCTTCTGAATCATTTTAGTTGTACATATAAAAAATGCGCACTTCACTTATTTTGTTCTGTCACCTTTTTTTTTTCAGTTGTAGCAGTGCAATCTGCGGTTATCTCTTGATGATTAGCTCATAATGTTCTGAAATCTGTTCTATACTCTGGCTTATCCAATCAGTTGTCTTTGGTCTGGATTGGTCTTAAGTACTAGATGGGACGAGCAAAATGCTAGCCTGTGCAAGATGGTTGCTACTATATTGATCATTGTTATGTACCACATGTTATATTAATGTTGAATGATCGCCCTGTAAAGGTAAGATTTGCATCCTCGCAAGAAAAAAAAAGATTTGCACGTATGCTTCAAATCTCGAATGCATCATTCTGTGTTCCTTTTATGGGTTGCAGAAAGTAGGTAGGGAGGTGTTCCCGCGATGCGAATTTTAGGTTTAACTAGGAAGGTAGCCCGCGCACATGCGCGGGCAGCTTGAATTTTTATCATCGAAGCTTGTGTGTAGTTGATTATTTTTCTTGAAATATTTATTATCGTTGTTCTAAACCTGTTTTCGTCACTAATTTGTTTGGGATTAATTATTTCCTTGGTTATGAATTTCTTGTAATTATCCTTGCAACAAATAAATTCTAAACTTAAATTACTTGAAACCTTGCGATTTTGAATTTATAAGAATCGTGTCACACTATAATTGAGTTTGTTCCTTATGTATCATTTGTAGTCTGCATATATTTTTTGGAATATTTTATTGTTGGAGTTCCTAAACTTTAAGTAACATTATTTTCTTGTATACTACAGTTGTCTTTGTGGATTTAAGGATATATTAATTGAAGATATTTTGTATTAAAAAATATGGTAAATAGCAATGTTTTATCTAATTAAAAATAAACTTCTATGTACTCCTACTCCCACTTTTTTTATATGCTTTGCTATTTTCTATGAAGAAATGAATTAAAAATAAAATAAGAGCACAATTACAAAAATATAATTAGTATATGTAGTTAAACATCATAGACTAAAGTACACTTTTGTTAGGTCAACTATTATTACATAGTATATTTTTATTGCATGAATTCTGTTTATTATTATTTGTGTTCCTTAATTAATCAGACTTAGTATATGGAATATCGCACATACCATGTGTATTTAATAGACCATACATGATGTCTACTCTCTCTATTCTTTTACTTATTTAGGGCACTAATCCAAGAACACACGACAGAGAATTTCCCAAACACCCAGTGTTTGGTATAGATTGGTACCTCAATTCCTAAGGCCTCTATTTTCATATTTGAAAACTTTTGGGTGGAGCTTGAGGGATTTTTTGAGCTAGTGAATTCTTCATGGAGAAATCATGGTTGCTGAAATGATGAAGAAGAAAGGCAAGTTTAGCTGCAGGATATCGCGACTTCATGATTTAGCTGTATAATACCGCACGTGATCACTTTTGCTAGGAAAATACTCTCTAAACATGGTTATTTGTTAGTGGACACTGTGCCCATTAAAATATTAATTTTCGGTTGAATATGAGAGATAAATGGTGTGAAAGGTCAAAAATACCCCTGATCCCACTTGTCAAATTCTTCTTCCTCCTTAATTCCCTTTTTCTCCCAATCCCACGCCGTCGTTGACGACGACGTCCTAACCATGGGCTTCTAGAATAACGACCGCGTCGGGTTGGCGACTCTGGAGTCGACAGGATGTGTGGCACGTTGAGGAGGCGCAGCCCGCCACGGGAAGAGGCGGCTGCTGCGATTGCGAGGGCGGTGGCGGTGGTGGCACCGGGTGGTACTTGTGGAGCAGCGGCGTTGGTGGTGGGAGCAAGGACAACGTTGTGGACAACGGAGGGGGTGGCGCAGCCGCGACACCATCATGTCCTTCATGTGTCGCCGCTGCACTGTGTAGTCATGCTCCACCTTAGACGTTGTGCACCCTATCAACCCCCACGAACTGGTGCCACTACTGCCAATGCCGACCCGTGCACCACATGCCGCCGACGGTGCTCCCCGCATCCTCCTCCCGTGCCTCACTTGATCTACACCGTAACTGTCGTGGGCGTCATCGCACGGTGTCCCTGCTCCGCCGCTGTCTTGACTGTCCCCGTTCCTTCGTCATCATCGCGCACTCCACCCGCTGGTCGCGCCACTGCTCGAGGCTCGCAGTGCTCACCGGAGAAGAGAGAAAGGAGGGAGATAGAGGATGAGATAAGGAAGAAGATCTAGAGGATGAGGAAGACAAAGGATGGACAATTTGGTCACTCCACATATAAATATGGGCCCCCTATCGCCTCGTCAACACGAATACATTATTTTAATGGACGCGGTGTCCGCTGGCAAGTAACCACGTTTAGATAGTGTTTTCTCTCAAAATTGAGTTCTTGTGGTATCCTACAGCTAAAACTACGAAGTCGCGATATCCTGTAGCAAAATTTGCCAAGAAAAAAGTATTACAGTTAAATTTAAGTTTTTGAGGAAGACACTTAAGAACTGGAGTAAAACATTGTCAAAGCTGAATAGGTTGATAAAAAAAACTGTAATTCAGTGGTGGATTCTATTGATAAATTAGTGGAGTGAAGAGATTTAAAAGTAAAAATAGAATGGGACTTCTGAAAGCTGATCAGATCAAGCTTTGATCTACGTACCTGAAGTACAAACAGGTCTATCTTCTAAATGAAGATGTAACATATTTTCGTGTATGGTTTGCCATGCAAAGAAAGGGGTCTGTGCCCAAACCATATATTTTCCTATATAGCAAAATATGAGTAATATTGATCTCAATTTATTTGTTTAATTACAAATTAAATAACAGTTTTAAAAATTAAAAACTGGAGATTTTGTTTAGTACATGATCACTTTCATACGTATAGGAGGGAGGGAGGTGGGGATGGTCGTACATACGTACAGGAGTGAGGGAGGTGTTGGTGGAAGGGATTTATTTTTTAAAAGATTTGATCTAATAGTTGAAAATACTGGGTCCACCAAATTGAGTGAAAATCAACGATTAGATGTTTTTATTTTCTTAGAATTTTTAGGATTTCCTCTAATTAGAGTGCCACTTGGTGGATTAGGAGCGTTCGTAGGATGCTACGTGGTGGTGTAGGAGCGTTTGTAGAAAGTTTAATGGACTAAAAACAATTGTTTATTTATAGTAGCATCGAGACTGCTCCTGTACATGAACAGCTAGTGATTGCACGTTCACTACCCGCTAAAACTCCGTGGAAAAACATATCTAATTATTTATGGTAACAAATTATGGTGTATATCTTTTAACTGCTTTAATTAGGAAAGAAAATAAGAGAATGAGGGGGAGGAACTGGATAGATCGTGCACATGGATGGAGGGATTTGTACGTACGTACACACGTGTGGGGCCGGCCAGGAGAGAAGGTTGAAGGGGATTTAGTTTTGATCTAATGGTTAATATTATTAGGTCCACCTTTTTAAATGAAAACTGACGGTTAGATGTTTTTCTTTTTTACAGATTTTTCTATAAATTATTAGAGCGCCACATGGCGGCTTAGGAGCGTTTGTAGAATGCTACGTGGCGCCGTAGGAGCGTTTGTAGGAAGTTTAATGGATTTTTAGTATATAATAATAGATAGATAGATAGATGCCTGAAGCTACCTAAATAATATAGATCCTGTTCGGATACCTGGGCTTCGGGTGGGCCACATCCACCCGGAATTAATAGTGCAGCTGCAAGGCCAGCTGCTGAACACACCCAAAAATATCAATTTTGCTAGCCACTAGACTCAACATGCATGGTACACTGAATTAAGTGGAAACTCTTATACAAAGAATAAATGGATAATATATTTACTAAACTTCACATTGCAATAATATTTAGTCAGCCTTGTCTAATTTATAAACTATGTTAACACTAGTTTTTCGTAATTGTCACGCTTCATTTTTTACATTGATCTGGTATTTACAGTGGATCTCCCCTTTTAAGTTTGTCGGATGGCAACAATAGTAGATACATTGGTTGGATCATGCATCAAGAAGTTGCAAGCTATCGTTACAGACAAGGCAATACTCATTTTAGGGGTAAAAGATGAGCTTGAAGAACTGCAGCGAAGAACAGATCTCATAAGATCTTCTATTAAGGATGCTGAGGCAAGGAGGATGGAAGATTCTGCAGTTGAAAAATGGCTTGACCAGCTAAGAGATGCTATGTATGATGTTGATGATATTATTGATTTGGCTAGATTTAAAGGAAGTGTCCTACTACCTGACTATCCTATGTCATCATCAAGGAAATCAACTGCTTGCAGTGGCCTTTCACTTCCATCTTGCTTTTCTAATATTCGTATACGTCATGAAGTTGCTGTAAAAATTAGAAGCCTTAACAAAAAGATAGATAACATTATAATAAAGGATAAGGTATTTTTAAAACTCAGCCACACACAACATAATGGAAGTGGTTCAGCATGGACACCGATAGAAAGCTCCAGCCTAGTTGAACCCAACCTTGTGGGCAAGGAGGTCGTACATGCTTGCAGAGAAGTGGTGGATTTGGTGCTTGCACACAAGGCAAATAATGTTTACAAGCTTGCTATTGTTGGAACAGGGGGAGTTGGTAAGACAACACTAGCTCAGAAAATATTCAATGATAAAAAATTAGAAGGGAGATTTGACCATCGTGCATGGGTTTGTGTTTCCAAGGAGTATTCTATGGTTTCCCTTTTGACACAAGTTCTTAGTAATATGCAAATTCATTATGAACAAAATGAATCAGTTGGGAACCTTCAAAGCAAACTCAAAGCAGGCATTGCAGACAAGAGTTTTTTCCTTGTGTTGGATGATGTATGGCACTATAAAGCATGGGAAGATTTACTAAGAACTCCACTAAATGCGGCAGCCACAGGAATAATTCTAGTAACTACTCGAGATGAAACTATTGCTCGTGTAATTGGGGTGGACCACACTCATAGAGTTGATTTGATGTCAGCCGATGTAGGATGGGAGTTACTTTGGAGGAGCATGAACGTCAAAGAAGAGAAACAAGTGAAAAATCTACGGGACACAGGTATCGAGATTGTCCGCAAATGTGGAGGCCTACCTCTTGCAATCAGGGCTATTGCCAAAGTCTTAGCAAGCCTGCAAGATCAAACAGAGAATGAATGGAGACAGATATTGGGGAAAAATGCCTGGTCCATGAGCAAACTTCCTGATGAATTAAATGGTGCTTTATATCTGAGTTATGAAGTGCTGCCGCACCAGCTGAAGCAATGTTTTCTTTATTGTGCACTTTTCCCTGAAGATGCAACCATTTTCTGTGGTGATCTTACTAGGATGTGGGTGGCTGAAGGCTTTATAGATGAGCAAGAAGGCCAATTACTAGAAGACACAGCAGAGAGGTATTATCATGAGTTGATCCATCGGAACTTGCTCCAACCAGATGGTTTATATGTTGACCACAGCAGGTGCAAGATGCATGATCTCTTAAGGCAACTTGCTTCTTATTTGTCAAGAGAAGAATGTTTTGTTGGAGACCCAGAGTCACTAGGGACTAATACTATGTGCAAAGTACGGCGTATTTCAGTTGTCACTGAGAAGGACATAGTGGTGTTACCTAGCATGGACAAGGATCAATATAAAGTGAGGTGTTTTACAAACTTATCTGGGAAGTCAGCAAGAATTGATAATTCACTTTTCAAGAGACTTGTATGTCTTCGCATTTTGGATTTGTCTGACTCACTTGTACATGATATCCCAGGTGCGATTGGAAATTTGATTTATCTGCGGTTGCTCGATCTTGACAGGACAAATATATGTTCTCTCCCAGAGGCCATTGGCTCCCTTCAAAGCCTTCAAATATTGAATTTGCAGGGGTGTGAATCTTTGCGCAGACTTCCTTTGGCAACAACTCAACTATGCAATTTGAGGCGGCTTGGTCTTGCTTATACTCCAATAAACCAGGTTCCAAAAGGGATAGGAAGACTGAAATTTCTCAATGATTTAGAAGGATTTCCTATCGGTGGTGGAAATGACAATACCAAAATACAAGATGGATGGAATTTGGAAGAGTTGGGTCATCTTTCACAGTTGAGGTGTCTTGATATGATAAAATTGGAGAGAGCTACTCCTTGCAGCAGTACAGACCCATTTCTACTAACAGAGAAAAAGCATCTCAAAGTTCTGAATCTACAGTGCACTGAACAGACAGATGAAGCATATTCAGAGGAAGGCATTAGCAATGTTGAGAAGATCTTTGAGAAGCTAGAACCTCCACACAACTTAGAAGATCTTGTTATTAGGGATTTCTTTGGGCGAAGGTTCCCCACCTGGCTTGGTAGTACCCATTTGTCTTTAGTGAAATACGTGCTCCTCATAGATTGCAATTCTTGTGTGCATCTTCCCCCAATCGGACAGCTACCAAACTTGAAATACCTAAAAATTAATGGAGCAAGTGCAATCACCAAGATTGGACCCGAATTTGTTGGCTGCTGGGAGGGTAATCTCAGATCCACAGAGGCAGTTGCTTTCCCCAAGCTTGAAGTGTTGGTCATCGAGGATATGCCCAACTGGGAGGAGTGGTCCTTTGTTGAAGAAGAAGAAGAGGTGCAGGAAGAGGAAGCATCTGCAGCAGCCAAGGAAGGGGGAGAGGATGGAATTGCTGCTTCGAAGCAAAAGGGGGAGGAAGCCCCGTCTCCAACTCCAAGGTCGTCGTGGCTGCTGCCTTGTTTGACGAGGTTGGATCTCGTGGGCTGCCCCAAGCTGAGGGCTCTCCCACCACGGCTTGGACAGCAGGCCACCAACTTGAAGGTGCTCCTTATAAGAGAAGCAGAATGCTTGAAGACGGTGGAAGACCTCCCGTTCCTCTCTGGTTCCCTTCAAGTTCAAGGATGTGAAGGACTAGAGAGGGTCTCCAACCTTCCCCAAGTGAGAGAGCTGTTTGTAAATGAATGCCCGAATTTGAGGCATGTCGAGGAGTTGGGTGGTTTGGAGCAGCTATGGCTGGATGAAGGTATGCAGGAGATCTCTTCACTGTGGGTCCCAAGGCTTCAGGAGCAACACCGCCAGCTCCATGGAGATGAGCATGAGCTGGAGGTCACCGAGTGGCTCTGAGACCCAATTAATTTAGATGGTGCAAGGTATGTACACTAATTGCTTGGGATTTTTCACTGGAATAAACTAATCATTGGGTTGTACATTCATGCTGCTCCTCTGCTCTTCACTTGTATATATGCAGCTATTTTAGCATTTGATAGTCTCCTTAGTTGTTCATGTTGTGTGCATTGACTGATTGTTTAATGATTTATATGATTTAGTTTTATTTTCATTTGTGCTACATGTAACCATTTCACTGTGGTCAAGATTTTCATAAAATGGTGGATATCCATCGAAGGACTTGAGGTAGTTAGGAAGAATCATTTTTTCACCTTTGGTACACAAACTGCATAAGTAAAGGAGACATATGGGCCAAGAAATAAATATCATTTAGTTCAGATGCAGAACAGTTTACTTGCATTTAGCCCTCAATGACCCAAGTGTGTTTTGTATCGAGATTATGCATGTACATAGGAGACATTGAAGGGAGCACATATTATCTTGTAAAAACAAGTAGAGACGTCAATTTTTCATGAAATATTTCAACTGTGCAATATATTAGGCCTATACAACGGTCATTTTA
Source organism: Oryza glumipatula (assembly GCA_000576495.2). Classification (NCBI taxonomy): domain Eukaryota; kingdom Viridiplantae; phylum Streptophyta; class Magnoliopsida; order Poales; family Poaceae; genus Oryza; species Oryza glumipatula. The sequence goes on from CM002514.2 coordinate 29,738,352, forward strand.
GACTTGCAAGCGATACAACGCCCAATTCTACAGATTTTCGGCCTGCAGCCTGTTGGCAGCAGGACATTGAACACAAAACGGGCAGCGCCCAACATCTGCTCCTAGGCCACTAAGGTTTGTTTGGAAAATAAAAGCCGCCTAAATGCCTTTGTATTTGTTCCAATTGATTAATATTTTAGTTATATCCCTAACAAATAAAATAAGCAGGGTACATTGCCCTGCCTACATGCTTATGTGTAGTTCATATGTGGCTTTTTCTTAGACTATTTTTTTCTTGATGTCTGGTAGGTTTAACTCCAGAAAACATGATTGTTGCAAAAACTGATCACACTTGTATTTTATTTTCCTTAACTAAGTTATTGAAGTACCAAATTGCTTATATATAGCGATGCTTAATTTGTGTGTGCTTGTTTATTTTGTAGGTTGCTAATCTCGAAGATTTGGGCAGTGCAGGCACTTTCTTATTTATTTGTTATCTTTACCTAGTTACCGATCTATGGAAGATTTAAGAAATCCAAAAAAAAAGAAAGAAAAAGAAAAATCCAAAAAACGGGAAAACTAAGCAAAAAGAAAAAAGAAAAAAAAACAGGGGCATTTGCTTTACCTCATGAAATGTATTTCATGTTTTTTTTTATGATTTGTGTGTGTTTCTTCTTCTTCTTCTTCTTCTTCTTCTTCTAGCTGTGTAGGTAACTCCGCCTATGTCACTTGAGGTGTGATTTTAATGACATAGCCGGTCCCAAGCCCGGAAAAGGAGGAGGGGATAATCTTGTATATATACTTGTCTAGTGAAACGATGCTGTGCTGCTAGGTGGATCATTGAAAATTTTCTTGAAATTTGCTTCATTCTTGTCAAGTTATTTGTATATTCAATTATTAGAGGCACATCCACTCTGCTGCTCGCCTGCTCTATTGGACAAATTTGATTCTAAACTATTTTAGCTCAACCTCATTACAATCCAGTTTTCAAGTAAAAGCAATTGAACACATGCACCAATTCATTCTCCTCCCAGTCCCCTGTTTGAGAGTTGAGAATTGAGATACTGAGATATTTTCATTAGTGATATCTACTGCACTGTGCAACCTCATTACAATCACAGGCAGAAAGATGATATGTCTATTAGTACTCCTTGTTCTTTATTTTTTCACTTTCATGATGTGTGACTTTCATCTAACCAGAGCGACGAGAAGAGAAAGGAACGGGGATGACTTGGGGTAGGTTCTTCGAGCCTTCTGCGGGCTTAGGGTCTTTCCATCTCCTCTTTCAGATCGAACAAGTTCAGCGGGTACCAAGTGCGAATTTGCAGAGGCATCCCAATCGATAGAGGATGAGTTCGTCAGTCTGTTCCAATTTGTTTGTCTGTAGCTTTCACAGATTCAGATCAGATAATATCTTCAAGGTACCACAGTACCTGGTGCAAACCTGAGAAATTTGCAGAGGGATTGTAAAGTCCAAACTGGAAGAAATGTTTCCAAGAAGACTGAGCTGTTAAATGTTCAGTTTGTTCTTGTTTGTTTGTCTGTAGCATTCAAAAATTCAGATGATGTCCTGACCTTGACTTAAAATGTACTAATGTAGTGTTCTCCTTTGCAATGGATTGGGCTAGCACTATTTGGGGATTGAGAAGCACTCTACAAATATACTTTACTGAACTTGACGATCCCATGTCAGACGCTTGCCGATGTTCTGTAAGCTATGCTGTTCTGCACACAACTTATTTATTCAGATGACAGAATTCAGTTTTATACTCGCTCTGTCATATTTTAAGTGCAGTTGCAGATTTCCATGTACAACGTTTGAACATCCGTCTTATTTGGAAAATTTATAAAAAAAAATTTAAAAATAAGTCACGCATAAAGTACTATTCATGTGTTATCATCTAATAAAAAAAACACTAATCATAAAAAAAAATCAAATATGACGGACACATAAATCTACAACTGCACTTAAAATAGGACGGAGGGAGTACTGAATGCAGGATGCTACGGAAAAAAGGATTAACATGGTTTATGAGAACAAAATTTCAAAGAAACCGTCTACACTGATCAATAAAATTTTCTCTTTGTACATCCCGAAATGGAGATCACTGCCCAGCAGCTCAAGTAGTGGTACAGCCAGACAGCCAGAACATGAGGAGCTGTGGTGCCGCCCCTTGAAAAGTTTGTAGCTCTAAACTTGATTTGACCTTTTCAGAACGGGTATATAAGGTTATATTCAGTTTAAAAATGATTCAGTTTTCAGAATGTTCTATAGTCGACTTGTAACTCGTTTTTTTAGGAAAAGTCAAACTTTAACTGAAATCATAGAAAGGAAATCGTCATGTGGTTTCTGGCCGATGTTAGTGAACGGCCAACTTCTGAAGCAGCACACAAGATTCCAATAATCAGTCTAGGGACAAGGATGCAATAGTGACGTATACGAGTCTACCTTAATTTTTTATATCTGCAGCTATCGTGTGAGGACAGTAAGCCATTGTCTCGTCACAACCAGAAAGTAACATAAGCATACTTATATATTCTTATGCTAGAAAAGAAACAAGAGGATCGAGGCACATAGTACTATAGTAGCTGCAGAAACTCATCGCTGCTGCAAGCTTTTTTTTTTTTTTTTGAACAAACCGGCGAGCTGCCAATTTCATTGAATAGAGAAGGAGCATCGCTGCTGCAAGCTCAATTCATGGCTTCATACAAGGTATAATAAGTTGCTCCCTTTGTCTGGTATTGCTACTTTACTTCTCAGTGTTGTGTAATTTTTGTTTCCGTAAGTTCTCCACCGGCTTCCCTCAATTTACCACTGGTCTCAGTGCTAGCTTTGCCCTGATCCATCCATGGCGGGCTTGCCGGCAGAAGCAACTGCAACAAAGGTGGCGATGCTCGCTGTACTCAGGCCAGCGTCTCCACCACCTTCAGTCTCATGGAATTTGTTCTGCTTCTAATTCTTACACTCCAATTGTTGCTTTGTTTCTGCTACCGTTTTATGCCAAACTGAAGTGAACAGGTGAGTATTGTTTGCTGTTAATTAGTTAGTCTTATTCTCACCAGTCCTATATACAATTATGTAATTGTAAAAGATGCACCATTCTTTAGTTGTAGTCCCATTTTAAGAGTAGATACACTACACTACACAGAAAAAAAAAACATACTTCTATGAATACCTCACATGATAAGAATGTAGTAATACTTTTTAGTGTTGGTTATGTACCTCATACTGTGCATGATTTGTCCCTAGAACTTTAGTTTAAGTACGATAAGCTAATTATTGTATTAATATAAATGTCAATTCAGTAGTTATACCCATGGATGTCTATTTTATCAATACAAAAGTTTTAGTGAACATTATATATTTTTCAGATCATGCTAACAGATATCGTGCATTCCTTGCCAACCTACAATGCTGTCACTTTCTGAAACGTTAAAAGTGGATCTCCCTTGCTGATTTTTCCTATGGCAACCATATTAGATTCTTTGGTTGGATCATGTGCCAATAAGTTGAAAGAGATTATTACTGAAGAGGTGATACTTATTCTAGGGATACAAGAAGAGCTCGCAGAGTTGCAGCGGAAGACTGAACTCATACATTGTTGTATTAGTGATGCTGAGGCAAGGAGGATGGAAGAGTCAGCAGTTGACAATTGGCTTGGTCAGCTAAGAGAAGTTCTATATGATGTTGATGATTGTAACACCCTAAAAATTTGACCAATAAAAACAAAACTCTAGAAATGCGGATTTTCAAAAACTTTTCAAACAAATTGCATCATGCCGATTTTATTCGCCCATTCCATTTTTATTTCGGAGTTTGCTGATCGCGAGTAAAGAATTAATTATAAACCCTAAAAATAAATTGGTAAAACAAATATAATTTAAAATAAAGATTTAGGGTGGATAGAGACAAATAAAATATTATCGCGATCATATTTGTATCAATTAAATTTAAATGCGATGGAATAAGAATTAACCCTAATTAAAAATTCAAATAAATTATACAAATAAAATATGAGTAATATTAATCTAGGGTGAATTCATTAGTTGCGATAACACAAATATTAAGTAAAATACATATATACAAAAATTAGGAATTCCGGAATCAAATTTAAATGGAAAATAGACTAAAATCGGGATAATAGGAAAAGTCACTGTTCATTGCCCGCAAGGTGCTCGACGTGGTCCCCTAACCTCGCCCTCCTCCGCCTCGCCTATGACGCCGCGCCGACGTCGCCATCAACGCCTGCCGCCGCGCCGACGTCGCCATCGCCGTCGCCGCGTTGAGCCGCACGCCACCCGTCTCCTCCGCCTCGCGCCCCGAACCGCCGCGTGCCGTCTCGTCGCCTCACGCCGCGCGACGCTCCGCCTCCCCGCGCGCCGCGCCGCTCTGCCTCCCCGTTCCGTCGCCGTCGCCATCGTCGCGCCCCACGCGCCGCGCGCCGTCGCTTCGCCGCTGCCGCGTGCCCGCCACCCGTTCCGTCGCCGCGCGAGTGTCGCCATCGCTGCCTCGCGCCCCGCACCCGCGCGTCACTCGCCGTCACGTCATCGCCTCGCGCCCCGTGCCCTGCCGCGCCGCTCGCCCGTCGCCGTCCCCCTGCCGCGCCGCGCGTGCCGCCGTTGCCTCGAGCCCGTGCCGCCATCGCATCGCCCATTCCCTCACCGCGCGCCGAGCCTCGCGCCGCCCCGAGCCCCACACCGCTGCCCGTCGCGTCGCCGCTCCGAGTCCCGTGCCGCCATCGCGTCGCCGCCCGCGCATCGCCATCGCCGCGTCGCCATTAAACCGCCGCCCCTCCCCCTCTCCTTTTCTCCCACTCTCCCCTATAAAAACCCCGGCCCTTCCCCCTCTTCCGCCCCACTCCATTCCCTCCTCCTCTCCCCCCTTCCCCTTCTCCACGCGCCGCCGTCGTCGTGCCGCCGCGCCGCCGTCGTCGAAGCCGCCGCGCCGTCGCCTCGAAGCCGCCGCGCCGTTGCCTCGAAGCCGCCGCGCCGTGCGTCGCCGCCTTGCACCGCCGTTGCCGCCGCCGCTGTCGGTAAGCCGCCGCCTTCCCCTTGCGTCCATCGCCGTTCCCACCGAGAGGGCAAGAAGCCGAGAGAGAGGGAGGGGGAAACGAAGCCGAGGAGAAGGAAGAAAGGAGCCGGGAGGAGAGAAAGGAGAGGAAGAGAAGGAAAAAGAAAAGAAAAGGAGAAAGAGAGAAGGAAAAAGAAAGAGAGAGAGAAGGAAAAAGAAAAAGAGAAGGAAAAAGAAAAGAAAAAGGGAGAGAAAAGAAAAGAAAAGAAAAGAAAAAAAAATAAATAAATAGAAATTAGAGGGAAATTAGGGAAGTTAGAAAATTTAAAATAATTAGAATTTAATTATAGATCAATTGTAGTTGTAGAATTGCAAAAATTTAATATAGTTATAGATTATTTTGGTAATCTCTATAGGTGATCAATTCACGATAGGAATTCGAATTTAATCAATAGGAATTTTAGACGTATATTATATCTAATCATTTAATCATAGACTAAATTAAATCGTACAATATTATAAGACAATTTTTGGATTCCGTCCGGTATTTAGCTCGCGGTAAAAATTTCTAACCTATTATATGGATACAATGCTCGGGTAGATTAAATTAAAAACCTATGATAACAAAATATTTACATCCGCAAAAATAATTAGGTCGCATAAAACGAAATTGGGTTTGCCCTAGTTCGCGAATAGTAAAGTTAATATAAAAAGAATCGACTTTCGCATTTGACTTACATTTGGATTTATTCGGATTTTTATTTGAATTCTAACCGAATTCAAATCAATTTTCGCACGTAACTATAGAGCCCGAGGGAGTTGCGGATCCAAGTGAAGGCCAAGACCCACAAGACTTTGAGCAAGGCAAGTCATCACTATACCTTGAACATGTTGATCCCAATTGCGAAATTATTTTGTTTACAAATAAAATTGCATGCAATGATGAACATCCCACTTGTGATTATGCCATGCCTTGATTATTGTTTACCCCTTATTTCCTTCGTAACCATGTTTACGTATGAGTCCCTAGTCAATTATGACAATTGCTTAGAAATGCTATTCTAGAATCATGCATACTCATATTTATCAAATGCTATATGCTTGGGCAATTACCTTTGGGAAGGTAATTGAGATGTGGCATGTGGAGACATGAGCGCCACATTGCCATGATGTTGATGACATGATTTGTGAAAGGAGAAATAAAATTAAACAACTGCTTTCGACTGGGGCGGACGGAGGATTTGGGTGGTATCCGGAAAAGGCTAGTACCGTCCCCGGTCAATTAAGGACCGAGCCATGAAGTTAAGCATGAAACGACCCCCGTACAACCGTACTTCTCGTATGGGTATAGACCTAGCGGAATAGATAGCTGAGCGGAGGCAGTATCCATGCATAGTGGTTTCTTGATGTGTGAGGCAGGGGCTCTACGGTGGGGCAGCCATTGGTAGAACCGCGAGGCGGGTGTCTACAGTGGTGTCGCCATCGGTAGGACTGCCAGGTGAGAATTTAAACATAATTATAACTTAATGCATGTGTGAGTCTTCCCTTCCCGGGAGCGCCAGAACTCCTCTCACTGCTAGAAACCGTGTACGCCTAGAGTGTATGAGGATGTGAAGTTCATGGAGCGGGTACTGCCAATGCGAGGTTATCGAAAAGCTTTGCCGTGACGCGTCTCATGTGTTGGGACGAGGCTCATATGTTGGGCAGTCGCGGAGTGCGGGTAAAGTGTACATCCACTGCAGTGTGAGTAAACCAAAACTATTCGAATAGCCGTGCTCGCGGTTATTGAGCACCGGGACATGTATTACACTTGGCTAGACTTTAAATTCTTAACTTGTGTGGGATGGGATATTGCATGATGATTTCTATGCTGATGGAGCTACTTCCTGAGAGGAGGGAATGTGGACGTCCTCAGAAAACCATGACGACTCAATGGCGGGAAGCTATCCTTGGGATCACAATGGATGGTGGACAGAACCGTCATTGTTTAATATGAACACTGGTATTAAAACTTAATCAGTCTATGCTAGGTCTTAGGGTTGTGAAAAGAGTTATAAAACTTGCTTTGCGCAAAAGAACCATTGCCATTCTTTGAATACCCCTGTCATATGCATTGTTGCTGTGGTGACTTGCTGAGTACGGTTGGTACTCACCCTTGCAATATACAAACTTAATCAGAGGCTGGTGAAGAAGCTTCGGAGGATCCCTATGCCTATTACCAGGAGGGTGATGAAGACGAGGGTGCTCAGTAGGTCTTAGTTACGGTCGTTGCCTGTGGCAATGGCGTGCCGCTGCCTCAATTCCGTTGCCTTACCTACTTCTGTTTTTGGAATGTATTCCGGACCATTCGGTCCGATGTTTTAAGACTATGCCTGCGGGCTTATGATGTAATAACTCGTACTAGACATTCGTGTATGCGTACTTGGTATTTCAGCTATGACTTCGTGTGTACCAAACTACTTGATCCAGGGAAATGGTACTGTTTACACGATCGATTCCTGTTATAAAAACGGGGGTCCACAATGATATTATTGACTTGGCTAGATTTAAGGGAAGCATTCTACTAACTGATCATCCTTCATCGTCATCAAGGAAGTCAATTGCTTGCACTGGCCTGTCAATTTCCACTTGCTTTTCTAATGTTCAAGCACGTCATGAGGTTGCTGTGAAGATTAGAAGTCTCAACAGGAAGATAGAAAACATTTCGAAGGACAGAGTATTTTTGACACTCAAGAGTATGGTTCCTACGGGAACCAGTTCAGTATTGAGAGTGAGAAAAAGTTCCCACCTACTTGAGCCCAACATTGTTGGCAAGGAGATCATACATGCCTGCAGAAAAATGGTAGATTTAGTGCTTGAACATAAGGGGAGAAAACATTATAAGCTTGCAATTGTTGGGACCGGGGGAGTTGGTAAGACAACATTAGCTCAGAAAATATACAATGATAGAAAAATAAAAGGAAGATTCAACAAAAAGGCCTGGGTTTGTGTTTCCAAAGTGTACTCTGAAGCTTCTCTTTTGAGAGAACTTCTTCGAATTATAGAAGTTCATCACGGCCAAGATGAATCAATCGGAGAGCTCCAGAGCAAGCTTGAAATAGCAATTAAGGAGAAAAGTTTTTTCCTTGTGTTGGATGACATGTGGCAATCTGATGCATGGACAAATTTACTAAGAATTCCAATGCATGCTGCATCAACGGGAGTAATTCTCGTAACAACTAGAAATAATATTGTTGCCTTAGAAATTGGAGTGGACCATACTTATCGAGTTGATTTGATGTCAACCGATGTAGGATGGGAGCTACTTTGGAAGAGCATGAATATCAGTGAAAGCATAGAATTGCAAACTCTGCAGGATGTTGGGATTGAGATTGTTCGCAAATGTGGTTGCCTTCCTCTTGCGATCAAGGTTATTGCTAGAGTGTTAGCGAGTAAAGAACAAACAGAGAACGAATGGAAAAAAATATTGAGCAAAAATGCTTGGTTCATGAACAAACTTCCTAATGATTTGAGAGGTGCTTTATATCTGAGCTATGATGAGTTACCACGTCATTTGAAGCAATGCTTTCTTTATTGTAGTGTATATCCAGAAGATGCAAACATTTACCGTGATGATCTTACAAGGATGTGGATCGCTGAAGGCTTTATAGAGGACCACGGAGGTCAACTACTAGAAGAAACAGCAGATGAGTATTACTATGAGCTGATCCACCGGAACCTTCTTCAACCAGATGGTTTATATTATGACCACAGCAGCTGCAAAATGCATGATCTTTTAAGGCGGCTTGCTTGTTATTTGTCAAGGGAAGAATGCTTTGTTGGAAACCCAGAAACATTGGTAGGTAACACTGTGTCTAAACTTCGACGTGTTTCAGTCGTCACAGATAAGAACATGGTAATGTTACCTAGTATGGACGAGGTGCAATATAAAGTACGGACTTGGAAAACTGCTTATGAGAAAACACTCAGAGTTGATAACTCATTTTTCAAGAGATTTCCTTATCTTCGCGTTTTAGATTTGACTGATTCATTTATACCAAGCATCCCAGGTTGCATCGGAAATTTGATCCATCTACGTTTGCTTGATCTTGATGGTACCAATGTATCTTGTCTTCCAGAGTCCATTGGCAACCTGAAAAATCTTCAAATATTGAACTTGGAGAGGTGTGTTGCTTTGCACAGTCTACCTTCAGCGATCACCCAACTGTGCAATTTAAGGCGCCTTGGCCTCAATAATACACCGATAGATCAAGTTCCAAAAGGGATTGGCAAATTGGAATTTCTCAATGATGTAGAAGGGTTTCCAGTCTATGGTGGCAGTAGTAATACTAAAATGCAAGATGGATGGAACTTGGAAGAGTTGGCTTATCTTTACCAGCTAAGGCGGCTTCATATGATTAAATTGGAAAGAGCAGCTTACCGCACTACTTACCCATTGTTAACAGACAAAGGGTTTCTGAAATTTTTGTACCTATGGTGTACTGAACGTACAGATGAACCATACACAGAAAATGATTTCAGCAATATTGAGAAGATCTTTGAGCAGCTAATTCCACCGTGCAAGCTAGAAGATCTTGTTATTGTTAAATTCTTCGGTCGCCAGTATCCCTTCTGGATAGATTCTACCCATTTGGCTTATGTAAAATCCTTGCATCTCTTCAACTGCAAATACTGTATGCACCTTCCACCAGTTGGGCAGCTACCCAACTTGAAATATCTAAAAATTGAGGGAGCAACTGCAGTTACCATGATTGGACCCGAATTTGCTGGCTGCAGGGCGAGTAATCTTGGACGAACAGTTGCTTTCCCCAAGCTTGAAGAGTTGCTTATACGAGATATGCCCAACTGGGAAGAGTGGTTCTTTATTGATGAAGCAACGTCAACTGCTAAGGAAAGGGCTGATGATGGAGATTCTGCAATGCCAAAACAGGAAGCCTTACCTCCAAGGATGCAGCTACTGTCACGGTTGAGGAGGCTGGAACTTTCTGGCTGCTCAAAGCTGAAAGCTCTTCCACGGCAGCTTGCACAGATTAACAGTCTGAAGGAGATAGAGCTAAGATGGGTAAGCAGCCTGAAGGTGGTGGAGAACTTCCCCCTCCTCTCTGAGACGCTTTTGATTGCGACATGTCAAGCCCTGGAGAAAGTCTCTAACCTTCCTCAAGTGCGAGAGCTGCGCGTGCAAGATTGTCCAAACTTGAGACTTGTTGAGGAGTTGGGCACTTTGGAGCAGTTGTGGCTTTATGAGGATATGCATGAGGTCTCTACATTGTGGGTGCCAGGGCTTCAACAGCAGTGCCGGCAACGTCATGGAGAGGATCTTGATGTCTACAATTGGACATAGTGATAATGTATGGATGCCCAAAATTATTTGGACGCTTCGATTGTTTGATGCAAGGTATGTGATTTTATATACTCTGGATTCAGATTGCGCCCATTTTTTGGCATGCTATTGTGTACATAGATATATATCTTTTGCTTTACTAGTTCTCAGTCTTGAGGATGAAAGGATCTAGTACTTTGTAATATCGGATATTACAGATATGACAACAATCCCAAAGAAATGGCAGTATAAGAACTACATAACTGAACTTTTAGTTTGTTCCGGTAATCTTCTATTAGGTTCTGCAACTTCCATGCAGCTCATTATCAGCACATCAACCTTCTATTGAGCAGGAATGAATGAATGGATCAATGGGTAGATGGTAGGAGTACCAGACTGACTGTGTGTATATTCAGCAAATTTAGTCTCCCTGATGGTTACAGCCTACCTTAACTGAATTTCACATCAGCAATGATTGTGTGCAAGGCCCTTTTTCCTCCACCAGATGATGCTTAAGGACCACAAAATACATGTATATCTCGATGAACCGAAAATAAAAGCTTTCCCTCCATTATCCAACATCGTTTTTTATCGAGTCCATCCTTTTCCATTTAAACACTGAACAGAACAGCTTGTTACTCTGTCATCAGGAGAGATATTATGACCAATACCCCAGCTTTTCCCCTTGTTATTCCGTATTGTTGAATTAACTGTAGTTTTGATGCATTCATGTGTTGTGCAGGGGGATGCTGACCAGTGCCCCTTTTGGATACTTCAGCCTTCCTAATGTTCCATGTAAGCTGTTTTCCTAATTTTTCCCATTGTAATCTGCTCTACTAGCAATGGCTTATCTGCTACATCTCCTGTACAGGATTCAGAACTCGAGTTCTTGCCACAAAATGGTTACTGTACACACAAATCTGGCTAAAATTGTAAATGCAAAATTTCAAATGCCAACTGCAATTAACAGCAGATTGAATTGCTGATGGAGGTGAAAACTCTTCTATGCTTTAGAGTTCACTCCCAAATCATCAACCCTCTTATATGGACGCCGAAATCAGAATGACAGAATCTGAGTTTTGTGTTCAGTTATTTCAGTTCAGTGCTCTAGTTTCATCTCAACTGTTCCGAGTAATTAACAACTGGATCACAAATGCATCGCAATGCAATCAAAGCTGTGGCGAAATTCATCTATCCAGCGACGAGAAGAGATGAAGGGAGAGAGGCATCACGTACCTGGGTTGAACTCGAGGAAGAGGAAGAGGCCGCGCCGTCGACCCCAGGCGCCGTGGCGGCGAAGGGGCCCACTCCGTCGGATCTCTGTCGCTCCCTGCGGCCAGCCCTCCAGCTCCGCCTCCGCCTCCGCTCCCCGGCGCCATCGCCGAGTTGGGGGGTTGGACGGCCGTACCAGGCACTCCACGATGTACCTCACTCACTGACTCATCGGAGCGCTCGCCCGCAGCAACGGCAGCTCCCTTCTCCACCATCAACCTCACCACTCGCCGGAGCGCCGCCGTCGCCGTCGGCGACCCACGCGCCTTTTTCCAACGACAATACGAGATAATCCGAGGGCTTATTCAAAAATGATCCTCCAATGGTTAGGCGTCCTTAGATATCCCGGCCCATTAATTAGGGCCCACATGTCAACCGCTAACCCCTTGATGGCCCATAAAATATGGGCCGCACGTTGCATCTGGCCAATGTTCACTTGCAGCACGTTGGGCTGTGAAAGGGTCCAAAGTCCAAGTATCGCCCCAGAGACGGCCCGTACACTTTGGGCCTCATTTTGCTCCTGCCCTGTGCTGACGGGCCGCATGTCCCTGTAGTATCGTCCAGGCCCACAAATTAAATGGAATCCCTTGCTGGACCATATAACATGGGCCTACGTCGCTTCCGGCGTACGCCCATTAATCGGCCCGACCGCAAGAGCGATCGTCTCCTGGATGAGAGAATCCGCCGCCATGGCAGCCGCTCGCCGGAGCTCCGCCGACCGGCCACGGAGCTCCTCTCCGGCGAAGATTTGCATCACGTAGGTTCTTCGAGTCTTCCCTTTCCATAATGTGCTTTGGCTCTTTCATCTTCCTCTCTCTGTCTCACAGATCAGACAAGTTGCGCGCATGATACCAAGTGGCAAGTGCAAATGATAGATGCTGTACTGCTGAGTAAGCTTCAGATACTATTGTGTTACCAAAAATTATCCCGGGAAAGCAACACTTGAATTCTTTTGATATCAACGCATAACTGTTTGGGACAATGTTAGATCAGTGCTCCTGTTGATGTCACAATCCAATTGGATGCTTTCTAGGAGTAAATGTTCTGTGCAATATTGAGTTCAACACTTCAATCAAACCAGATGGTTTCAGATCAGAGGTATTCTAAGGCATAGTTATCAACAACACAAACTTGCAGAAGGACAATCAAACTGGAGGAAATAAATTTTGGTCAAATACAAAGAAGTCATGAAAACAAGGAGTACTCATGTAAGCAATTACTCCAGTATTTATGTATAATATTCGATGAGAAATAGTTACAATGGCACAGACTCCATGATATGTTCATCAGCCATAAATCCTAGAATTAGAATGCGACATGACTAGCAAGATCCAAATTCTCCTAGAATGCTCTGTTGCCCGGCTCCTTCACACTGCAGAGGCAAAGCTAAAGCAGAGAACTGATTGGGGTCTGGAAGGTCGGGTGTGATCCCATTCTCTAGACTCTTTGAGATAACAAAGATTTGCTCTCTGTCATCTTTAATCTCCTTCTTGAGAAGTACTAGAAGCATCTCAGTTGCCTGCAGCTTAGTAGGGTTCAACGTGGAGAGGAAGATCTGCAAGAACCAGATAGGCATCAGCCATGAGTACCATGAAGTTTTTGTTGTTGAGTGTGAGTGCAGTAACAACATTAGGTTCTTAGAATCTTCTCTATGCCTGCAGGAACTGTGACCATCAGGTTATTAGAAAGCTCTCATCCAACTTCACATATTCTACTCCGTATTATTTATAGACATTTAGAATAATCTCTAAAATTCTGTAAGACTTTGAGGTGACAAACTGCCATGAGCTGACCTAGAATTGAACCGATTACTTCTGCACTTCACTAATGTACCACAAGTGTTACAGTACACTCAAGAGAAAACTCAACCTTCAGACTTTTGGTTCCAACTGTGTTTTTCCCTTTTTCTGTAAAAGTAACAACATCATTATGAACCGTTGTGTCATACATACCACAAACAATATCTAGATTTTATCATGAGTGTGCCCGTATTATGTTGATTCTTGTTCATTCCTGAGCTAGAAAATACTAACAGCTTTGGATGGCAATGTCTCTGCATTGCTTGACTGAACTTTTGCAAGCTCCTGAATCACAGGAGGTAGCTGACAGATACTGTGTGTACCGCAACATGGTGCACCACATCGCCGGGGAGTTCACCACATTGCTTGACCTGGAAGGATGTCTTCTTCCAGGTCAGGATTATCGGTCAGAGACAAACCGCCAGTTTCTTCATAGTTCAGAATTAGATAGAAACTACTAAACTCTGAAAGGTGAAAGCTTTAAAAGCTTTAAACCACAGCGAGGGGCGAGAAAGGCATGACGCTTATCTTCGTGTGCTGCAACCCCAGCTGCGGTCACAGATGGAGGGAGTGACATGTAAAGGCAGTAGAGATTTGCGTTATGCCATGAATTGGTATATGTTTACTTTGTCAACAAGAGTATGAGATGCCATGATCCCATGACAGAGAGGAAACAAAACTGAAGCATGTGTGGCCTTCCTTCTCTATCTGTTCTTTTTTCTAGTTCCACATCATGGAATCTTGAAGCCAACAGTAAAGTAATCACATAGAAGTAAACTGTAGATCAATCACATGGAAGTAAACTGTGAACTAATCACATCGACTAGACAAGTGGACATGCACAAAACGTTGGGTTGTGGAGCATAGACAAGTGGACAATAACTCAAAATTGGGTCAGCGGTATTAACGTGGGCAAGATAAAAGAAAAGAGTGGTTCAGCACTTGTCTAGTCTGAATGTTCAGCTAGCTATGCAATATATGCAAGGTCTTACCACTCCCTCCTGCAGTACTGTTGCTTTGTTCCACTGTTGTGTGTGTGGCATTCTTGTACTGCATTTCTACCAGCTGTGGGTAAGCTCAAGACATATAGCTGAATTTACTTCCTTTGTTTCCTTAAGATAATCTGTAAATGCTCGTTTTGATTGCAGGCACGGTGTTTCATCAGGATCAGTCGCGTCTATTTCTGTCTGCACTGTGATCGATTGAGACGAGGTCTGCTAGGAAGGAAAATCTGCTTCATCTGAATAAACACATATATACTGATATCTCCTTGTAGGCTGTAGCACACACTCTCCCGTCGGTGGATGTCAACATATTCACCTGCATTTTTGGTATTATCCCATTGATCCTTCTAGTTAACCTTCTGAATCATTCAAGTTCTACATCGGTATAATGAGCATACTATACACTTCACCTCTTATTTTCATCTCTCCCCTTTCTGCAGTTGTAGCAGCACAATCAGTGGTTCTCTCTTGATGACTGGCTTATAATGTTCTGAAATCTTTTCTACACTTGGCGTATCCACTCAGTTTCTTTTGATCTTCACTAATCTGAGTCTGTCGAGTATCTAAAGTAGATGGGACAGAGCAAACTTCTGTTACGTGATTTATGTCTTTTCATGCTGAATTATCACTCCATAAGGTAAGATTTGCATGCAATATACTTGAGTAAAACCCCTCAACTTGTTTCCGGTTACTTCTTTCTCCTCGTTTACCTTTAACCCAAGAAGCTTACCCGAAATGTAACCCCATTATTCCAGGTCTTTAGCTTCAGTATGCTAACTTGCTCAAAACTCATGGCAAAAGAACTTATTAAAAACCTTACCGAAATGTAACCCCATTATTCCAGATACTCTGAAACTGATTGAACTTTTGTCCATTTTCAGATCGTGTAATTCTCATAAGTAATTTACTTAGAAATTTTGGTGCATCACCATCAACGAGTTTCTCTATGGCAACCATATTGGGTTCTTTGATTGGATCATGCGTAAACAAGTTGCAAGGCATCATTACAGAGGAGGCAATACTAATTTTAGGTGTAGAAGAAGAACTCAGAAAACTGCAGAAAAGAATGAAACAAATACAGTGCTTTATCAGTGATGCTGAGCGAAGGGGCATGGAAGACTCAGCAGTACACAATTGGGTTTCTTGGCTAAAAGATGCTATGTATGACGCTGATGACATTATCGATTTGGCTAGTTTTGAAGGAAGCAAGCTATTAAATGGCCATTCTTCTTCACCAAGAAAAACAACTGCATGCGGTGGGCTTTCACCTCTCTCTTGCTTTTCCAATATTCAGGTTCGCCATGAAATTGGTGATAAATTTAGAAGCCTGAACCGGAAATTAGCGGAAATAGAAAAGGATAGAATATTTGCAACACTTAAGAATGCACAACCAGCTGATAAAGGTTCAACATCAGAACTGAGAAAAACATCTCACATTGTTGAACCCAACCTTGTGGGGAAAGACATATTAAAAGTTTCTAGAAATTTGGTGTGCCACGTGCTTGCACACAAGGAAAAGAAGGCTTACAAGCTTGCTATTGTTGGAACAGGGGGAATCGGAAAGACAACACTTGCTCAGAAATTATTCAATGATCAGAAATTAAAAGGAAGCTTCAACAAACATGCTTGGATTTGTGTTTCTCAGGACTACTCCCCGTCCTCTGTTTTGAGACAACTACTTAGAACCATGGAGGTTCAGCACAGACAGGAAGAATTAGTTGGCGAGCTCCAAAGCAAGCTTGAATTGGCTATTAAAGATAAGAGTTATTTTCTTGTGTTGGACGATGTATGGCAGCATGATGTATGGACCAATCTACTACGAACTCCACTGCATGCTGCAACCTCAGGAATAATTTTGATAACTACTCGGCAAGATATTGTCGCTAGGGAAATTGGGGTTGAGAAACAGCATCGTGTTGACCAAATGTCACCAGCTGATGGTTGGGAGCTACTCTGGAAGAGCATTAGCATTCAGGATGAAAAAGAAGTGCAAAATCTGCGAGACATAGGGATCAAGATTATTCAGAAATGTGGTGGTCTACCTCTTGCAATCAAGGTTATTGCTAGAGTTTTGGCAAGCAAAGATAAAACAGAGAACGAATGGAAAAAGATTTTAGATAAAAACGTTTGGTCCATGGCTAAACTTCCTAAAGAAATAAGAGGTGCTCTATATCTAAGCTATGATGATTTACCACAGCATTTAAAGCAATGTTTTCTTTATTGTATTGTATTTCCTGAAGACTGGACCATTCACCGTGATTACCTTATTAGGATGTGGGTTGCCGAAGGCTTTGTAGAAGTGCACAAAGATCAATTACTTGAAGATACAGCAGAAGAATACTACTATGAGCTAATAAGTAGGAATCTCCTCCAACCAGTTAATACATCTTTTGATAAGAGCCAATGCAAAATGCATGATCTCTTAAGGCAACTTGCTTGTTATATATCAAGAGAAGAATGTTATATTGGAGATCCAACATCAATGGTGGATAATAACATGTGTAAACTGCGACGCATTTTAGTTATCACCGAGAAAGATATGGTTGTCATACCTAGCATGGGTAAGGAGGAGATTAAGTTGAGAACTTTTAGAACCCAACAAAATCCAGTGGGAATTGAGAACACATTTTTCATGAGATTTATGTATCTTCGTGTTTTGGATTTATCTGACTTACTTGTGGAAAAAATACCAGATTGTATTGGACATTTAATTCATCTACGTTTACTTGATCTTGATAGAACCTGCATATCTTGTCTTCCAGAGTCTATTGGTGCTCTAAAAAATCTCCAAATGTTACACTTGCATAGGTGTAAATCTTTGCACAATTTGCCTACTGCAATCACTCAGTTATACAATTTAAGACGGCTTGATATAGTTGAGACACCAATAAATCAGGTCCCAAAAGGGATAGGAAGACTAAAATTTCTCAATGATTTAGAAGGATTTCCTATCAGTGGTGGAAGTGACAATGCTAAAATGCAAGACGGATGGAATTTGGAAGAGTTGGCTGATCTTTCAAAGTTGAGACGGCTTATTATGATAAACTTGGAAAGAGGTACTCCTCACAGCGGTGTAGACCCATTTCTGCTAAAAGAGAAAAAGTATCTCAAAGTTCTGAATCTATGGTGCACTGAACAGACAGATGAAGCATATTCAGAGGAAAATGCTAGCAACGTTGAGAACATCTTCGAGATGCTAACACCTCCACACAACTTACGAGATCTTGTTATTGGGTATTTCTTTGGTTGTAGATTCCCCACCTGGCTTGGTACTACCCATTTGCCTTCAGTGAAATCCGTGATCCTCGCAAATTGCAAATCCTGTGTGCACCTTCCACCAATCGGACAGCTACCAAACTTGAACTACTTGAAAATTATTGGAGCAAGTGCAATCACCAAGATTGGACCCGAATTCGTTGGCTGCAGGGAAGGTAATCTCATGTCCACAGAGGCAGTTGCTTTCCCCAAGCTCGAAATGTTGATCATCAAGGATATGCCCAACTGGGAGGAGTGGTCCTTTGTTGAAGAAGAAGAAGAAGAGGTGCAGGAGGAGGAGGAAGCACCTGCAGCAGCCAAGGAAGGGGGAGAGGATGGAACTGTTGCTTCGAAGCAAAAGGGGAAAGTAGCCCTGTCTCCAAGGTCGTCGTGGCTGATGCCTTGTTTGAGGAGGTTGGATCTTTGGGACTGCCCCAAGCTGAGGGCTCTCCCACCACAGCTTGGACAGACCAACTTGAAGGAGCTCCTTATAAGATACACAAGTTGCTTGAAGACGGTGGAGGACCTCCCGTTCCTCTCTGGTTTACTTTTAGTTGAAAGATGTGAAGACCTGGAGAGGATCTCCAACCTTCCCCAAGTGAGAGAGTTGTTTTTAAATTGTTGCCCGAATTTGAGGAATGTTGAGGAGTTGGGCGGTTTGGAGCAGCTATGGCTGGATGAAGGTATGCACGAGATCTCTCAGCAGTGGGTCCCTGGGCTTCAGGAGCTACACTGCAAGCTCCATGGAGATGAGCATGAGCTGGTGGTCAACGAGTGGCTCTAAGACCCAATTAATTTAGATGGTGCAAGGTATGTACACTAATTGCTTGGGATTTTTCACTGGAATATACTAATCTTTGGGTTGTACATTCATGCTGCTCCTCTGCTCTTCAGCTGTATGCATCTATTCTAGCATTTGATAGTCTCCTTAGTTGTTCATGTTGTGTGCATTGACTAATTGTTTAATCACTTATATGATTTAGTATTTATTTCATTACTGCTGCATGTAACCATTTCACCGTGGTCAAGATTTTCATAAAATGGTGGATATACATCGACAAATTTGTTAGTTGTCTATATCTTTTATCCTCTCATGATCTTATTAACATGCATCCTGCACATACGGTGTATTCTAGATAAATGTATTGTCCTATATGTACTACAACATAATCATGTGCAGTAGTGTTCCTAGCTCTGCAGACATAGATAGAGATTACTGCTACTCCAAAAGAAAATTGTATGGGTTATATCACCAAACAATGCTATGATGGCATTGCTATATTCACTATATGCCAGTAGTAATATCACATATGCATATATCCATTCAAGGATTTGGGGACAACATAAAGGCAAAATTTGCCACAGGACACGCAAAAAACGTATAATTGGCTGAGAGACACCGCGAAAACGTGACACGGCTGATGGACACTAAAAAAACGTGTAATTAGCTGTAGGACACTGGTCGCATTATTTTATTATTTCTGGGTCAAAACAGGTGAGATATTTTTCTAAATGCCCGGATTGCCCCTTCTCTTTCCTTCTTTAAACACCGGTGGGTCCCATGTGTCATGGACAGTGTATGTTTAATCTAATTTATAATAGGTTTTTAACCACCTGGCCCCACGCGTCATGGACTAATTTTTTTCTAATTAGTAGGGTGATTACTATTTGCTAATCATAAGTGGGGCCCACATCTCTCTCCTATCCTTCTTCTTCTTCCTCACGCACGCGGCAGAGCAGAGGAACGGCGCGCGGCCGGCGCGACGACCTGAGCCAGGACGGCTCGGCGTGCAGCAGAAAAAGCGGCGGCGCTACGCCATGGTCTCACCGCCGGAGCTCGTCCCTTACTTGACCAGAGACGGGACAAAGACGGGACGGAGAAGCGCGGGTGGGTCAGGATGGCCGTCGATGCCTTGGTTGCCGTCTTGTCCGCGGATGGGGTAAACGAAGATACCAAGGAAGGTCTCATCGATGTCCTCATAGCCGGCGATCTAGGCCACATCATGAACATGCTCATCGCAGCTGTTCCCAGATCTGGTATGGGTCCTCAAGGACGCCGGCAATCTGCTGCATGGCGGCAACCGTGCAGGTGCGAGGCTGCCCAGCTCGCTCGTAGATGGTCCGGCCAGGCGCCATCCCGACGCTCGCGTGAGTTCACCGTGGGAGACGACTAGAGGATGAGAGAGGCAGTGGCATCCGCGCCGGAGGCCGTGGGAAAGTTGCTCGTGTGATGCAAGTACGACGACACTGTACATGGGCCCACATGTCGGCTGCATCAAGAAGAGAGGGGCATTCCCGTCATTTTGAAAATTCTCTTCCCTCTTTCGGCACGGAAATTATAAAATAATGTCTTCGGTGTCCTACAACCAATTACACAACTTTTGTAGTGTCCATCGGCAATGCCAAGTTTTTACAGTGTCCCTCAGCCAATTACTCGATTTTTGAGTGTCCTGTAGCAAATTTTGCCCAACATAAATGGTTTAGCATTTGGTATACAGGCTACATAAGTGCACGACCAAACATAATGGACTTCGTTAGACCAAGAGATAAGTACTCCTTAATTCAGCTCTTGAATGTGCTAGCTATGATTGGTTGTGTACATCCTTCGGGATGCAGAGGCCGGGTTTTATTTAATCCATTATGTAAAAATGTGCTATCTATGATGAAGACCAGCTCACGCGCATTTAGCCTTCAAGTCTGCAAGTGTGTTCTTGTCATATCAATGTGCACATTTAGCATTCACTATCTTATAAAAACACAAATACACATGAATTTTCGCAAGACATTAGGCCTATAGAGTAGATTTTTAGATTTGACAAAAAATAGGTCAGGCCCAATGTTACAGATTCAGAGATTCCTTGCAGCCTGTGAGCAGGATATTGAAGATGGAAGGGTTGTGCCCAACATCTGTTCCTAGTGTAGGGCTCCTAATTAAGTTTTGTTTGGTGAAAAACAAAAGCCACCTAAATGTCTTTGTATGTGTCTTTTCCTTATACTTGTTGTAATGCACGTCTGATGTTTGGTAAGTTCAATTGCAGAAAATATATTGTTGCAAAACGGACGTCACTTGTATTTTCTTTTCCTTAATTAAGTTATTTAATTACCAAATTGCTTATGTATATACATCCATGATTAATTTGTGTGCGCTTATTTGTGTTGTAGGTTAATCTTGAAGGATTTGGCCGGGCTGCGGTCACCTGTAATCTGTATTTTTGTCTTTACCTAGCTACTGGTCTTTGAAATATTAAAAAAATAAAAAAACATGAAAATTAAAAAAATATATCAAAAAATGGGAAAATGTAAAAAAAAAGGTTATATTTTCTTTAGCTCTTGTAAAATACATTGTCATGTTTTCTTAGATGTGTGTGTTTCTTTTCTTTTTAATTTTTTTTATTGTAGGAGTGTAGGTAACTCCGCCTATGTCATCTTAAGTTTTATCTAAATGATATAGCCGGTCCCAAGCCCAGAAAAAGGAGGAGGGTATAATCTTGTATAGATGTTGGTTGAAATGATGCTCTCCTGCTACATAGTAGATCATTGGGATTTTTCTGTACTTTTATCATATTAATTTCATTTCAATGATGGAATAGTTATGGAGACACTTCTGGAGACTCATCTAGTCTTATTGCTCTGTTAGACACATCTGATTCTGAACTAAGCTTGACCAAACCACCAGATCTGAGAGTTACGTTGCAAATTGAGATAGACAAGTAGGTAAAGGAAATTCAGTGCCAGACATGACAAGAGGCAGGGCACCCCAGATAAGGTGTGCAACGAGACATTCGAGTCTCTGAGCTCATATATGCCCAAAGTCCTGAACAACTCGATACAATTTTGCTACAAGATCAAATCATAACGGCTAGATCAAGGTAGGTTCTATTTTTATGTCGGTTTGGCCGATCTAGCTAATGAATTGACAAAATATAAGTACAGTTACATACCCACTAATCAATAAAGACATCCCCATGCTAAAACAAGTATGAAAGAAATGCACATATCCCTCCATATCTAAAAGACTATAGTTTTAAGTTTTAACCTATAAATGTATCCCACAAAGACTATTTTTACAGTGAGGTTCACTAGATCTCTTTAATACTACTCTCTCCATCCACAAAAGTTACACATATTACTTCTGACACCAAGACTAATAAAAAATTAAATCACCTTGGATGTTACAAAATCAAGGAATGAATGCAAGCATGCAACCAATGAGTATTTAGATGACTCCTTGAATTCTAATAAAACATTTAATTTATCTCTTCATTTAAGTTTTGAATGCATGAAGACTATAAATAGGAACAACTTATTTGGAAAAACTCAAATGTGAAATAGGTGTAACTTTTGTGGATAGGGGAGTACTTTATATTTTTCTTCTTATTTTAACCAGCAAACCAGTAGTACTCCCTCGTTTTTTCTCCTCATTAATAGGATACAGTAGTCTTTTAATCTATCTTTGATAGCTAAAACTACATTCTTTTAGAAACGGATGGAGTATGTGAGTCACATGTTACAACAATCACTGTCTGATGTGTCGCTTGCTTAGGCTGTGAACTTTATGTGTTGCTTCAGTTTGTTGCTCCCTATTGTTATGTTGCTAGCAGCTATTCTTGTCATCAGTTCCTATGATGAACGTGGCGGTCTGAAACTCTGTAAGCCTGCAGGTCTCACTCTCTGTCTCTCCTCATTCCTGAGTCCTGACAGCCTATGGCCCATTTTTGCATTTATTCCTAATTAATGAATTTACCAAGCCAGTTTTACACCATCACGAGGGGAAAATACTGATGACTCTGTCAACCCTGCAATCTAGTAGTTTACATGTTTATTCAAATGAGCAAATCTTCAACTCCCTCATGGACTCTGAAATAAGAATCAAGTTTTGCGTTCATTTCTTGTGTACTCTTCAGTTATTCAGTTCAGTTGTATATAGTGTCAGGACCATCATCTGAACTGTTCTGGGTTCATGAACAATAACTCTTAAGTCCATCTAATAAGTTCAGTTATTCTTCCCCTGAATGATTAATGCAGCAAAGCAAAGCAATCCTGAATCACATCCAGTTTATCTTAATTTGGGTTCTTGTGCACACAATTTTGGTGAACTTGTAAAGTTCAAATGCCAAATGTGATTAGAAGCACATTTAGTTAGTTGCTGATGGAGGTGTATAGGGCTTTTGTATGTATGGATTGTGGTAAGGCTTGTCAGAAGTTGTAATTCCTACCTCCAGTTTCAGATACCTGGCAGAATTTCACCTGATGGCATTTGATCATTATGCTCAGAGATGCTCACTACTGATGCTGCAGAGCTCACTCCCCCAAATCGATCTGCAACCCTCTCATGGACTCTGAAATTAGAATCGAGGTTTGTGTTCATTCATGTACACACTCGAGCTATTGATCCGTTTCAATTTTCATCCGAATCATTCTGTGTTCATCTACAACGGACAAATTATTCTTATCGTGACTGATCAACGCAGCACAAAGCAAAGCAGGGTAATCCTGATGGGCGGGTGATCGCTCCCTCCCCTCCCCGAGCGATCACCCGCCCCTCCCCCTATACTACTTTACCTCCCCTTCTTCTCTTACTACTACACCATAAAAATTTAAATTAAAATTCAAATTTTAAACGGGTACGTAAACTTTTTACTTATAAACTTTGGGTCTATAAACTAATATTTGAATTCAAATTCAAATTCAAATTTGAAACGGGTATGTAAACTTTTGACCTATAAACTTTGGGTCTATAAACTAATATTTGAATTTAAATTCAAACTTTAGCTGTATAAACTTTAGATGTATAGAAATACTATATATAGAAAATATTTATATTTGAAATCAAATTCAAATTTGAATCGGATATAATTCAAATTCAAATTTGAATCGGGTATGTAAACTTTTGACTTATAAACTTTGGATCTATAAACTTTAGGTGTATAAACTTTAGATGTATAGAAGTACTATATATAGAAAATATTTGAATTCAAATTCAAATTTGAATCATATATAATTCAAATTCAAATTTTAAACGGGTATATAAACTTTTGACTTATAAACTTTAGGTCTATAAACTTTAGGTGTATAAACTTTAGATGTATAGAAATACTATATATAAAAAATATTTGAATTCAAATTCAAATTTGAATCGGATATATAAACTTTTAACTTATAAACTTTTGGTCTCTAAACTTTATATGTGTAAACTTGAGATGTATAAACTTAAGGTGTATAAATTTACTAAAATAGGAAAGTAATGCGGTGCCAAAAAAGGAAACCAGTAGGGGGGAGGGGGGTAGCGAGGCCCGAGGGTTGTGGGGCCCACATGTCAGCCGGCAGTACTGCACATGCAGTACTGTAGACGACCTGTGTCCGTAGCGAATCTGATCGCTACCCCCGTCGCCAGGCGAGCGATCGCCCATTAGCCGTTTCGAGCAAAGCACATCTATAGCGCATCCAGCGATGAGAAGAGAAAGGGGGAGGAAAACGAGGGGTCCTGTACCTCTATTGAGCTCGAGGTTCTCCCCGAGATCCGGCCGAGCCTCGCCGAAACAGCTTCGCGCTCCGACACCTATCTCCGGCGCCGGCGACGTGGGGCTCGGCAGCGATTTACCTCTTCGGAGCGCTCGCTCGTTTGCCGTCGTCGCATCAACGGCAAGAACGCAAGAACGACGCGTGTCTCTCCTGCTTGAGAACTAACCGGCAGCCGCTCGCCGGAGCTCCCACCGGAAATCTCGGCGCCCGTATCTGGAGGCGGTTCGTGTCCCGTTTGTTCTTGGACTCCTATCCACGTTCAGATCAGAGACGCTGTTCAGTTCTTGTTTATCCAGCGGGGCGCACCGAAATTTGCAGAGGAATCTCAATCTCCGAACTGGTAGGAAGAGATTTTGGTCGATAGAAGTTGAGTTCTTGTTTGTTCGTTGGTCTGCAGAGTTCACTAGTTCAGATAATCATATCATCAACACCATGAATTGAAAGAGATGCTGCACTGCTGTTTATTGTGTTCACTGTTTAATTCATAGCATCCATCAAACCTGTATCTGTTTGGGAGAATGTTCGATCAATGCTACAGTTGGAATCAAATTCAACTCAGGACCAAATTCGTGTTAGGCAAATATTCATGTTCAATCTGTTAATACGTTTAACTGCAGTTCTCAACATCTCTTGACGAGGAAGCAGTGGCTGCTGCTGCAATTCGGCCTACAATTCAAGTGCAGCAATATGTTGTGTGCAATTTGTGCATTAGTGCACAAGTTGAGAATGGTAATATTATTTCACTCGGAAGAGATGGAACAGTTGCGAAATGCAGAACCACAGGGTTCAGAGGAGAATAGTCCTGGACAAAAGGACAGAAAATGGCCCAATGGTGAACATTGATCATTTTTACAGTGAATGGTGAGCAACTGATCAGCATCGACCATGGTGAAGCTGAACCTGATAAGTCGACAGCACTAGGGGTGATGATCCTAGCCACCCATGAATCCTTTCTTGTATGTTTCCTAACATATATAAGTCATCAAGTCAAATGTTCTTATCGTTTTCTTTAGTTGATGGTTCATCGATTCTGACATCAAGACAAGAAGCCAACAGACTGCTAGCCATGTTCCTTTCCTCTTTGGCTCACATACGGCCATTTGAATGGATTAGATTCAGAAATAATACAATATCTCGTCTTTCTTAGTTACTTACATGAGTTGAATATATTCTTGGCCTTTTTTCTCTACTTACTAGGGCGGAATTAAGATTTTGAAGATGAGCTGCACCCCAATCCTTAAGGAGATACTAGAAGGTACTACTCTGTCCCAAAAAAAAGCCAACCCTAGCTATGAACCTAGACACACATGTGTTCAGGTTCATTGATAGGATTGTGTTTTTTATGGGACGGAGGGGTACTATATTTTCTAGTATAAAATTTGGTACTTCTCGATACCTTCGGTATTAGGAGGTCTTTCTTTCTTTATTTCTTTGTTTCTTACTTTCTTAGTTACATGAGTTGAAATATTTGGACCTTTCTTTCTCTATTTACTAGGGTGGAGTACTTTGAATGAATTTCAGTCCAAATATCTTTCATGACGTGGGAATCTTTTTAGTAGCACGATGGAGAAATTTATATATGTAGGTGAAACATCAACATCGATGGCTTGTCTTGCCCGTGCAATTTGCACACTGGAAAACAAACTCATGCACAGTGGGACATAAACAGTGAGATGGATAAGAGCGCCATTGTACTAATTGAACACTGCATTAGAGAGCCAGCCCATCTTGTCCACGAGACATACTGGGAACTTGCTCGTTGTCTTCCTTGTGACCGGCGATGCCTCGGCTGCACGCATAGATCAAAGGCCTTGCTCTCAGGCTCAGCTGAGTCTTTTCTCACAACATAGGGTTTGAACAATTTTCTGCTTGTCGCGTTAGGAGCTAGCCAATCGATACGTTGGCTCGCTCTGCTCCACTGCCGTTCCCGTCGATCCGGTTCACTTCAGCCTCAGCTCGGCTTTCATGCCAAGCAAGTTAGCTTTGTCAACTTGAGCAAAATTAACACCGCAATTTGAGCCGGTTACTTCTTTCTCGTTTGCCTATTGATACAAAGAAGCCACCGAAAGGTAAACCCCTTAATGATTTCAGTTCTTCAGCTTCAGTAATCAGTATATACTTGCTCAAAACAGATTGCAAAATAACTTGCTAGCTAAAGATGTGCTCTGCAACAAAGATACTCTGAAACCAATTCAACTTTTGTCCATTTTCAGACGGTGTTACTCTTCCTGTAGCCACCCATAAATCATCTATTGGTTGTTGCCTCATGGTCAGCAAGCCAATGTTCTTATCGTTTAGGCAAAATCCCATATTCTGATATTCATCATAGAAAATAACAATCGCTGCCAAAATGTCCAAACCGATGACTTGTCTTATCTGCAATTTGGCCTGGAAATTGGGAAAGACGACAATCAGCATGCACACTGGGACACAAGTGGATCCTCTCCTCTTTGTCACAGCATAAGAGCTAAACGAGGTACACCAGTCTCATGTTGATCCTCTCCTCTTTGCCACAGCACAAGACCAAGCCCATCCCATCTACGAAATCACCACGAGCGTCATCTCCCTCCTGAGCGGTGATGCTGCGGTCGGCTGCACGCACCAACTAAGGCCTCACTCTGATGAGGTGAGTCTTTCTTCCTCTGTTTGCCCACTGGTTCCTCGCGGTATGAGCTGATCGATCGAAATATCGGATCTCTCGGTGGTCGTCTTCTTGTGCTCCAGCAGATACGTCGATCTGGCTCACCGTGCCCTCACCTTCCATGTACAGCAAGTTCGCCTTGCATACTTGAGCGAAACCACTTAACTTGTTGCCTTTTCCTTCTTCCTCGTTGCCCATTGACCGAAGAAGCTAGCAAAAAGGTAACCCCATATGCAGTTCTTTCAGATTCAGTAAGTTAACTTGCTCAAAACACATTGCAAGATAACTTGCTACACCAAAATTTACTGAACTTCTGTCAATTTTCAGACTGTTATATTGTCAAGAGTAATTTGGAAATTTTGGTGCATCATCTTCAACGACTCTCTCTTTATGGCAACCATACTAGATTCCTTGATTGGATCATGTGTAAGCAAGTTGCAAGGGATCATTACAGAGGAGGCAATACTAATTTTAGGTGTAAAAGAAGAACTCGGAAAACTACAAGAAAGAATGAAACAAATACAGTGCTTTATCAGCGATGCTGAGCGAAGGGGCATGAAAGACTCAGCAGTACACAATTGGCTTTCTCGGCTAAAAGATGCTATGTATGACGCCGATGACATTATCGATTTAGCTAGTTTTGAAGGAAGCAAGCTATCAAATGGCCATTCTTCTTCACCGAGAAAAACAACTGCATGCAGTGCGCTTTCACCTCTCTCTTGCTTTTCCAATTTTCAGGTTCGCCATAAGATTGGTGATAAAATTAGAAGCCTGAACCGAAAATTAGCGGAAATAGGAAAGGATAAAATATTTGCAACACTTGAGAATACACAACCAGCTGATAAAGGTTCAACATCAGAACTGAGAAAAACATCTCACATTGTTGAACCCAACCTTGTGGGGAAAGAGATAGTGCATGCCTGTAGAAAATTGGTGAGCTTGGTGGTTGCATGTCACACCCCAATCCGGCACCGCCGTACAACGGCACCTGATAGGAGCGTGTCGTAGGAAAAACGGCGTGAACCACTTCCTACGAAACCGCGATCTCAGTACCAGTCCCAGGACATAGCGCTGGTACCCACGGTGACAAATACGAATCATTGCAATCCTTAAAATAATTAGAGGACTTATTTACCTTAACTTAGGTTGCCGCTCGGGACAGCCCGAGATTACAACCGACGACACGGACGAGGCAACACCAACAACGGCAACAGCAGCGGAAACAACGGACTAACCCCCAACACCACAGGCGACGGCTGGGAACTAGGACGAAACCCTAATCTTCACTTCACTTCAACTTCATCTTAAGAGCTGGCAGAACTATATTTATATAGAGAGCAAGGGTGAGTACTTACGTACTCAGCAAGCCAGGGGAACTTAGGTGATTAATGCAAGTTTCAAAGAATAGGCTGTTATTTTTCAATCGGTTTTGTTTTCAAGGTTTTCAACAATCTAAGTGTGTGCTTTCCACAACCAGAGCGAGACAAGTCTCAGCTCAGTCGGGGTGAGAAGTAACAAATTTATTTATCAAGATTTGCACAACTCCCAGAGTTGGCCTCAAAGCTGGTTTTCCCAAACCAAACCATTTTTCCAAACTTCCCAATAATAGTGGTCCCCAAACGACCAATCACTTCCAGGGACTTCCGGTCCCGCTGTCCCTCGGACAGCTAATTGCTTCCCAAGCATTAGGTTTCCCAAACCTTAACACCTTTTCATAAAACAGGGTAAAACAAAAACTACGCTAAGGAATCACCTCACATCCGCCCATGACCGTGGGCACGGCTGTTCGAACAGTTTAATAACCTCTGCAGAGGGGGTACACTTTACCCACACGACGTTACTAGCCTTGGTCACCCAGCCCGTGCAGAACAGCCACGTCTGTTGACTTTGGGGCTTTCATGACAAGGCATTTCGAAAGCCGACACAGGGTTACCATATGCCAACGAGAGGGGTCCCAGACCAACAACAGGTTAGGTCCCAGACCATACTGTGCCAGGAAGCCCGGGGGTTCTCCCCGACATCACCCCGTTGAATCCACATGTCTCTTGGCATCAAGGCTCCCTTGATTAGCTATTTACTTAGCCAGGGGCATCCCATTCCACCCGTGTGGTCGCACTATTGTATGCTCGGATGTAATTCCAAAGGAATCGGTCCTTAGATGCGACCGCACAAGTATTCCGCCCAGGAATGGCCTTGTGTCGCGAGTTTTATTTTTAAAACTCATTTTCTTTCACAAGGCACCGACCCAGGCGTCGGGTTTTCCAAAGCTTTTGTAAACCAAGTTTTACCCAAGAAGTTACTCAGATTTTAAGTTTGAAGGCGACCGTCGATACTCGCACAGAGTGCACGAATATCGAGGCGCAACTAGATGGTTACAAGGGAACATGATATAACAATTAACAATGGAAGGATCAGATGCAACAAGTTGGGTAGGCCCACCGGTCTGCCTTGCAGACGGGGCAAACAGATTAAGTGCAATCCTATCAATGCATAATATTTTGCAAGCAAATTAATTAAGTTCAAATATAGGCTCAATATGTTCAAAGGTGGCTTGCCTTGCTCAAGGTCTTCACGAAGCTTCACAAATCTTCGAGAAATCCGCTTGACGAAAAAAATATCCGGTAACCGCAACTAGGCGCAAACAATCAAAAACCTAAACAAAGACCAAAATAAATATCCTATTTAGGCTAATTAATAGTGCCATCAAATAGATCTCAATTTTACGGAATTACTGGAAGTGGAACGGAGTCAATCGGAGTTACGGATCGGGAGATATGACTTTTGGAAGTTTAAATGGATTTTCTGGACGAGGAAATGATTTATTGGAATTTATAGAAATAATATTCTCAAGAATATTATTGACCGTCACTGACGTGCGGGACCAAGGGAAATGATTTTGGGAATTTTGGAATGGAGAATTAATTTAAGGAGGCAAGGGAAAAAGGATTTAATAATTTATTAAACCCTTTTTGGAAAGAAAAAGATGGAGGGAGGGAAATCAGACTTTTCCCGTGCGGCTTGGCGCGGCCCGAGAGGAAATGCGTGGCTCGGCCAAGCTTAATGGGCCGGCCGGCCTAGCGAAGCGGCCCAAAGGCGCGCGGGAGAGAGAGGGGGAGGGGGGCCAGGTGGACCGGGCTCACCTCGCGGGGTCCCGAGCGGGCCCACATGTTGGTGGCACGGCTCACCGTGGGAGCGGTGCATGCGGCGCGTGCTAGGGTTCGGTGAGGAGGGGCGGTCCACGAGCGGCGCGCGGGTGGACGCGTGTCACGCCCCGAACTAGCCCCGAACGGAACTAGCTCGTGACGCTCCAATTTAACCTGTTAACCGATACCAGTCCCAGGAAACAGTGCTGGTATCACAGGAAGACAGAATATCACAGCAACAGAGGTCTCTTTATTATAGAGTAGGATTACAGTCATGTTGGGCTGCGGACAGACCCCGAGCTCACAACTGCATTACAAAAGAGGAAGCGGAAGCCAAGACTTGGACCAAACATCACAGGCGCGACTTGGGAACTAGGCCGAAACCCTAAAACTCATCGTAGCCGACTTGCTCCTGGAAGAACTCCTCGTCAGCGGGATCCACTTCATCTTCATCAGCAACTGGGGGGGGGGTTATTTATATAGAGCAAGGGTGAGTACAGGAGTACTCAGCAAGCCATGGGAAGTTAAGTGTTTAATGCAGGCTTCAAAGGAAGGGCTATTGTTTTTGCAATTGATTTTATTTAATCTCCTTTTTGAAACAACTAGGTGAGTGCTTCTCAAACGACACGGATGGGATAGTGCGCCTCGTCCGGTCGGAGTATGTGCAATGTATCAGTCTTTAAATTGATCAAGGTTGGCACCCGGCCAACAGCTTTCAAACGGCCACCCGGGCCTGGCTGATCCCATCAGCCGCAGATTTCCAAACATCGAATCCATTCCTCAACAGCAACTTCACAAAGCAGTAGTCAAACAAAACTACGCTAGGAATCACCTCACATCCGCCCATGACCGCGGGCACGGCTGTTCGAACAGTTTGTTAATCCTCTGCAGAGGGGGTACACTTTACCCACACGACATTACTAACCCGAATCACCCAGCCCGTGCAGAACGGCCACGTCTGGTGACCTAAGGGCTTTCATGACAAGGCATTTCGAGAGCAGACACAGGGTTGCCATATGCCGACGAGAGGGGTCCCAGACCAACAACAGGTTAGGTCCCAGACCATACTGTGCCAGGAAGCCCGGGGGTTCTCCCCGACACCACCCCGTTGAATCCACATATCTCTCGGCATCAAGGCTCCCCCGATTAGCAATTTACTCAGCCAGGGGTGTCCCATTCCACCCATGTGGTCGTACTTGTCTTATGTTTGGATGAAATTCCAAGGAAACGGTCCTTAAATGCAAGAGCAGGAAACCGTACTCCCGGTACGTTCCCTGGTCCGCGACTTTAGAAAATCATTTAGTTCGCAAGCACCGACCCAGGTGTCGGGTTTTCCAAGTCTTTTGTAAAACCCAAGTTTTACCCATCATTGGATATTTTAAATTTGAGGGAAAGTGTTCTGATGCGCGTGCCCAAGGGCCCACACATCGAAGCACAACAGTTGACAAAGGAGGGTTAAGTGTTCAATCATTCACAGATGGTAATTGCAGCAATTTAGGATTGGGGGCCGACGGGCTATCCCGCAAATCGTGGCCAGTTTACTTGTGTAAAACCTATCCATGCAATATTTGCGGAAAAGAAATAATTAGATTTAAATTATAGGTGCAAGATGATCAAAGGTGACTTGCCTTGCTCGAGACCTTGAGCTTGATCCTCGAAATCCTCGCACTGCGGGTCTTCGGGCTCCGAAACTACACGCGGAACGAGACAACTCAACAAACAGCGAAAATAAAGCCCTATTATCGACCTCTAAGCGTGCCATTAGATAGATCTCGAGATTTGAGGAATTTTGGAAGTTGAACGGAGTCAAACGGATGCACGGTTGAGAATATATTGAATTTCTAAGATTATTGGATTTTTGGTCTAAAGGAAAAAGGATTTAATTAAACCCTTTTGGAAAAGAAAAGAAAATAAAAGGAAGAGGGAGGGAAATTAGACTTTTGCGGGCGGCTTGAATGCGGCCCGAGAGTAAATGGGCGGCTCGGCCGAGCTAATTGGGCCGGCCGGCCCGAGAAGCGGCCCAATGGCACGCGCGCGGCGGGGAGGAGAGAGAGAGCCGGTGGACCGGGCTCACCTTGCGTGGCCCCGAGTGGGACCCGCTTGTCGGTGACACGGTCCACCGTGCGGAGGGAGCACGCGGCGCGGGCTAGGGTTTGGGGACGGGACGCTGCGCACGCGCGCGGCTCGCGGTGGGAGCGGTTGCGGCGGGCCCACGCGCAGCCTCACGGCTCGCGGTGGACCGCGCGCACGGGGGGGAGACGGAGGGAGCGGCTGACTGGGGTCGGCCGATCCGGTCGCGGCCGATGTGGCGCCGACGTGGCGCCTACGTGGCTGCCACGCGGGCCGGCAAGAGGAAGACGACGACGCCGGACGAAACGGACGGCGGACGGCGGCAGCGAACAGCGGGGCGAATCACGGCGATACGGGCGAAAGCGAGCACACCGGGAGGTTGCACGGGACGAGGGGAGACGAGCCAACGGTTCGGATTCGCCGGAGGGGGCTCGACGGCGGCGGATTGCGGCGGCGACCACCGGCGGCGAGAGAAGAGGGAAACGGCGGCGAGGTCACGAGGGGCTAATCCCCGGCGGCGAGAGCATCTACGCGGCTACGGGAATCCTTTCCTTGCGCCGGATTAGGAGGGAACACGCCGAGGGAGGCCGGCGACAAGAGGCGGCTATCGAGCTCGAGCGGCGACGGCGGCGAGCCTACTGCGAGCAGCGGCGCGGCTTGGGGCGGCGCCAACTTGCTGCGGGGAGTCTACACATGCTACTAACCGAGTCGAAGGGGGGGAGATGGAACGAGGAGGGAGAACGGGGAGATGCACTACCGTGCGGGCGGGCGCAGTGACGATGGCCGACGGCGCGGGGCGTGATCGCTCTGGCCTCGGGCCGGGGAAGAGGAAGGAGAGGGTGCGCCCGAAGTCCCCTTCCGCGTCCTAGCGCGCACCGGCTCCTCCGGCACACGTGACGGCGGCGGTCGGCGACGATTAGGGCACGGGCGCGGCAATGGCGAGAGGTGAAAACGAGGGAGATCAGAGGAGGGAGGAGCTCGGGTTTATAGGGCGGCAATGTCGGTTTGGGAGAGGGGAAACGACTTAGGACGGTCAAGCCGACGAGCTGGCGCTCCGGCTAGCGGCCAAAACGGCGACAGGAGGTGACGCCGGCGGGGAAGGGAAAAAGAAAAGGAAGGGGGAAAAGGGGGCTTGCCCCTTTCCTTTCCGGGAAAAGGAGGAAGGAGAGAGGGCGACGCGGAGGGGCTCTGCCTCCACTCCCTGGGAGTATGCGCGCGGAGTGGCGGGGCCGGATCGATGACGACGGCGATGACGGCGGGGGCGGCTTGGAGCGGAGCGGCGACACGGGCGGCAGACGCGGGGCCGGCGCGGCAGGGCTGACGGCGGCGGCGACTGGCCGGTCGGCCACCACGGCGCGCGCGCGCGGGAAGCAACGGGCGGCGCGGTGATTTGGGCGGGGTCGGCGGGAAGCGGCAGCGAGGGCAGGGGGGAGGCGGTCGCTCGGCGCGGCTCACGCGCACGCGCATGCGCGTGCGGCGCGTGGGCGGCGCGAGGGAGAGGGAGGGGGAGAGAGGGAGAGAGAGAGAGAGAGAGAGAGAGAGGGAGAGAGATGGGCCGAGAGATGGGCCGAGAGGAGTCCGGCCCACGAACTCGAGGGAGGCAAAATAGACTTTTGCGGAGGAATTGATTTGGAAGGAATTGGATTGGAATTTGAATTCGACGATGGATCGGGGATTCGAGATCAGGGATTGGCACGGAGACTGACTGCAAGCGAAGAAACAATTTTCGCAATTAGGGTTTTTAGAATTTAAATTTTCCCGCTAGGCGCCACGACGGAACGGGCGCTACAACGAGGTTAGCGGCGGGCCCACGCGTAGCCTCACGGCTCGCGGTGGACCGCGCGCGCGAGCGGGGAGCGGAGGGAGGCGGCTGACCGGCTCGGCTCGGTCAAAGCCGAGGTGGCGCCTACATGGCGCCTTTGTGGCGGCCACGCGGGCCGGCGGGAGGAGGAAGAAGGGGAGGCCGAGATGGACGGCGGACGGCGGCCGTATTCACTGGAGCAAGCGCGACGGATTTTGGTCTTCGGGGAGCACACCGGAGTGACGAGGGCGTCGAGAAGAAGCGAGCCAACGGCTCGGATTCGCCGGAGGGAGTTCGACGGCGGTGGAAATCGACAGCGGCGGCCGGCGGTGAGAGAAAGGGGAAAACACGGAGGGGCGACGAGGACTCAATTAAAGGCGGCGGGAGCATCTCCGGTGTTCAAGGAACTCATTTCCGGGGTCGGATGGGGCTGAGCGGCACCGTGGAGATCCGGCGACGAAAGGCGGCCTCCGGGGGTGGGCGGCAATGGCGGCGGGGCCATGCCGGGTGGCGGCGGTCCTTGGGGCGGCGTCTACGTGCGTTCGGCAGGGCTACTGAGCTACCACGCAAGCCAGAGGGGGCGAGGGTGAGCGGGGAAGGGGAACGGGAGGGAGGCACTACCGAGCCGGGACGGTGCGGTGACGAGCAGCCGATGGCGCGGGAGCGAGCTCTCCGTCGTCGGGCCGGGGAAGGGGAAGAAGATGGCGCCCGGAGTCCCGCGTCACGCGTCCACGCACGCACCAGCTCCCTCGGTGCTCGGCGACGGACGGCGACGGCGCGAGCAGGGCGGAGGCGACAATGGCGCGGTGGCGACGAGAGCGAAAACGAGAGAGATTGGGAGATGGGGCGGCTCGGGTTTTATAGAGGTGGGGGATGTCGGTTTGGGGAGGGAGGAAACCGACCTCGTGGCCGGTCAAGGAGAGGCGGTCACGGGGGAGCTGGCGACAGGGCGTGGTCACGGGCGGCAGAGGGGGGATGGGTCGATGGTGCCGGTCGGGGAAAAAGCAAAAGGGGAGGGAGGAAAGGGGGCTTTGCCCATGCCATTCTGGGAGAAAGGAGGAGGGAGAGAGGGCTCTGCCTCCGGGAGTTGGACGCACGCGGCTTGGAGCGGCCGGGCACGTGTCGCATGGGGTGCGGGGCCGAGCGACTGCGTGGCACAGGCGCGGCAGGGCTGACGGCAGCGGCGACCGGGCGGCCGGCCACCACGGGCGCGCGCGCGTCGCAAGGGCGCGGCGGAAATCAAAGGCGGCGGCAGGAAATCGGCGCCGTGAGAGAAGATAGAGAACGAGCTAGAGAGAGAGGGGAGAAGGAGAGAGACGGCGCTCTCTCTCTCTCGCTCTGAGCACGTGCGGCGCACGCGCAGGAGAGAGCAGGGCCGAGAGGAGGGGATGGGCCGAAAGAGAGGAACAGCCTATCGACAAGGGAGGCAAAATAGACTTTCACAGAGAAGACTGATTTTGGAGAGAATTGGAGTTTGGATTTGTATTCAAAATGGAACTTTGGATATCTTTGGAGTCGGGGAGAATATTTGGCAAGGATTCAAAGGAAGGGATAGATAGATAGATAGATAGATAGATAGATAGATAGATGGATGGATGGATAGAGCGATGGAGACGAGGAGAGGGGAAAGCTTCGATGTTAGAGCTAGCTCAAGGAGAGAATTTGATCAGAGAGGCTTTAGGGTTGGAGTCTGGTTTTGGATTCCGGAATCAGGCGATATTTGTGGTTAGGGTTTCTAGAGTGAAATCCGAATAGAAGGATTCAAACTTCGAGATTATTTTGGAATGGAAATTTTGAGGAGGCGATCTTTGATAGCACAAAGATGGACCAAAGGAGGGATTTAAATTGAGATCTTTGGCACAACTTAGACTTCAACACTCAAAGAACGAAATTTTTGCAATTAGGATTTTCAGTAAATTAGCTTTTAACGTCCCGCAGAAAGCGGAGCGTTACATTGCACACAAGGAAGAGAAGGCCTACAAGCTCGCTATTGTTGGAACAGGG
The DNA here is from genome assembly GCA_000576495.2 of Oryza glumipatula. Lineage (NCBI taxonomy): Eukaryota > Viridiplantae > Streptophyta > Magnoliopsida > Poales > Poaceae > Oryza > Oryza glumipatula. The sequence continues at coordinate 29,774,173 of CM002514.2, forward strand.
GGAATTGGAAAGACAACACTAGCTCAGAAAGTATTCAATGATCAGAAATTAAAAGGAACCTTCAACAAACATGCTTGGATTTGTGTTTCTCAGGACTACACCCCAGTCTCTGTTTTGAAACAACTACTTAGAACCATGGAGATTCAACACAAACAAGAAGAATCAGTTGGAGAGCTCCAAAGCAAGCTTGAATCAGCTATTAAAGACAAGAGTTTTTTCCTTGTGTTGGATGATCTATGGCATTCCGATGTATGGACCAATGTACTACGAACTCCATTGCATGCTGCAACCTCAGGAATAATTTTGATAACTACTCAGCAAGATACTGTCGCTAGGGAAATTGGGGTTGAGGAAGCACATCGTGTTGACCTAATGTCACCAGCTGTTGGTTGGGAGCTACTCTGGAAAAGCATGAACATTCAGGATGAGAAAGAAGTGCAAAATCTGCGAGACATAGGGATTGAGATTGTTCAGAAATGTGGTGGGCTACCTCTTGCAATCAAGGTTACTGCTAGAGTTTTGGCAAGCAAAGATAAAACAGAGAACGAATGGAATACGATTTTAGCTAAAAATGTTTGGTCCAGGGCAAAACTCCCTAAGGAAATAAGTGGTGCTCTATATCTAAGTTATGATGATTTACCACATCATTTGAAGCAATGTTTTCTTTATTGTATCTTATTTCCTGAAGACTGGTTCTTGAAACGTGATGAGCTTATCATGATGTGGGTTGCTGAAGGTTTTGTAGAAGTGCACAAAGATCAACTACTAGAAGATACAGCAAAAGAATACTACTATGAGCTAATAAGTAGGAATCTCCTCCAACCAGTTGACACATCTTTTGATCAGAGTATATGCAAAATGCATGATCTCATAAGGCAACTTGCTTGTTATCTATCAAGGGAAGAATGTTATATTGGAGATCTAAAACCATTAGTAGACAATACTATATGTAAACTGTGACGCATGTTAGTTGTCAGAGAGAAAGACACGGTGGTCATACCTTGCACAGGTAAGGAGGAAATTAAGTTGAGAACTTTTACAACTGATCATAAGTTACAGGGAGTTGATAACACATTTTTCATGAGATTAACTTATCTTCGTGTTTTGGATCTAAGTGACTCACTTGTGCAAACAATACCAGATTATATTGGAAATTTAATATATTTACGTTTGTTTGATCTTGATGTAACCAACATATCTTGTCTCCCAGAGTCCATTGGTTCCCTTCAAAACCTTCTAATGTTGAACTTGAAGAGGTGTAAATATTTACACAGCCTTCCTTTGGCAACCACTCAGTTATGCAACTTAAGGCGGCTTGGTCTTGCTGGTACTCCAATAAACCAGGTTCCAAAAGGGATAGGAAGACTGAAATTTCTCAATGATTTAGATGGATTTCCTATCGGTGGTGGAAGTGACAATACTAAAATGCAAGACGGATGGAACTCGCAGGAGTTAGCTCATCTTTCACAGTTGCGCCGGCTTGACTTGAACAAATTGGAAAGAGCAACTCCTTGGAGCAGTACAGATGCATTGTTGCTGACTGACAAAAAGCATCTGAAAAAACTTAATCTATGCTGCACCAAACCCACTGATGAAGAATATTCAGAGAAAGGCATTAGCAATGTTGAGATGATCTTTGAGCAGCTAACTCCTCCATGCAATTTTAGTATCATTCTTTGGGCAAAAGTTCCCCACCTGGCTTAGTACTTCCCAATTATCTTCACTGACATATTTGAGACTCATAGATTGCAAATCTTGTGTGCATCTTCCCCCAATCGGACAGCTACCAAACTTGAAATACCTAAAAATTAATGGAGCAAGTGCAATCACCAAGATTGGACCCGAATTTGTTGGCTGCTGGGAGGGTAATCTCAGATCCACAGAGGCAGTTGCTTTCCCCAAGCTTGAAGTGTTGGTCATCGAGGATATGCCCAACTGGGAGGAGTGGTCCTTTGTTGAAGAAGAAGAGGAGGTGCAGGAAGAGGAAGCATCTGCAGCAGCCAAGGAAGGGGGAGAGGATGGAATTGCTGCTTCGAAGCAAAAGGGGGAGGAAGCCCCGTCTCCAACTCCAAGGTCGTCGTGGCTGCTGCCTTGTTTGACGAGGTTGGATCTCGTGGGCTGCCCCAAGCTGAGGGCTCTCCCACCACGGCTTGGACAGCAGGCCACCAACTTGAAGGTGCTCCTTATAAGAGAAGCAGAATGCTTGAAGACGGTGGAAGACCTCCCGTTCCTCTCTGGTCGCCTTGTAGTTGAAAGATGATCTCCAACCTTCCCCAAGTAAGAGAGCTGCGTGCAGGTGGTTGCCCCAATTTGAGGTGTGTTGAGGAGTTGGGCGGTTTGGAGCAGCTAAGGCTGTACAAGGATATGCAGGACATCTCTTCACCGTGGGTCTCTATGCTTCAAGAGCAACACCACCAGCTGAATGGAGATGAGCATGTGCTGGAGGTCAACGAGTGGCTCTGAGAGCCAATAATTTAGATGGCACAAGGTATGTACACTAATTGGATGGGATTTTTCACTGGAATAAACTAATCATTGGGTTGTAGATTCATGCTGCTCCTCAGCTCTTCAATTGTATGCAGCTATTCTTAGCTTTTGATAGTCTCCTTAGATGTTCATGTTGTGTGCATTGACTGATTGTTTGATGATCTATATGATTTAGTTCTTTTTTTCATTAGTGTTGCATGTAACCATTTCACCGTGGTTAATGTTTTCATAAAATGGTGGATACACATCAACAAATTAATTAGATGGCCAAATCTTTTATCTTCTCATGATCTTATTAACATGCATCCTGCACGTACGGTGTATTCCAGATGAATGTATTGTCCTATATGTACTACAACATGATCGTATGCAGTAGTGTTCCTAGCTCTGCACACAGAGATAGAGATTACTGCTACTCCAAAAGAAAATTGTATGGGTTATATTGTCACCAAACAATGCTATGATGGCATTGATATATTCACTATATATATATGCCAGTAGTTATATCACATATGCATATATCCATCCAAGGACTTGGGGACAACATAAATGGTTTAGCATTTGGTACACAGGCTGTATAAGTGCACGACTAAACATAATGGACTTCGAAGTAATCCTTAATTCAGCTCTTGAATGTGCTAGCTACGATTGACTGTGTACATCCTTCGGGATGTAGAGGTCGGTTTTTATTTAATCCATTATCTAAAAATGTGCTATCTATGATGAAGACCAGCTCACATGCATTTAGCCTTGAATTCTACAAGTGTGTTCTATGTCATATCAATGTGCGCATTTAGCATTCACTATCTTATAAAAAACACAAATACAAATGAATTAGGCCTATAGAGTAGTTTTTTAGATTTGACAAAAAAATATGTCAGGCCCAATGTTTCAGATTCCTTGTAGCCTATGAGCAGGATATTGAATATGGAAGTGTTGTGCCCAACATATGTTCCTAGCGTAGGGCTCCTAATTAAGGTTTGTTTGGTGAAAAACAAAAGCCACCTAATGTCTTTGTATTGGTTCAAATTGATTGATATTTTTGTTCGTATTACATCTGTTAAAATAAGCAGTGGATATTGCCAAGCGACATGCCTATGTATAGTCCATATGTGTATTTTCCTTATACTTTTTGTAATGCACGTCTGATGTTTGGTAAGTTCAATTGCAGAAAATATGATTGTTGCAAAACGGATGTCACTTGTATTTTCTTTTCCTTAATTAAGTTATTTAATTACCAAATTGCTTATGTATATACATCCATGATTAATTGTGTGCGCTTATTTGTATTGTAGGTTAATCTTGAAGGATTTGGGCTGCAGTGACCTCTAATCTATATTTTTGTCTTTACCTAGTTACTAGTCTTTAAAATATTAAAAAAATGAAAAATTTAAAAAAACAAAAATATCAAAAAATGGGAAAATGCCAAAAAAATGGTTATATTTTCTTTAGCTCTTGTAAAATACATTGTCGTGTTTTATTAGGTGTGTGTTTCTTTTTTTTAAATTTTTTTTTATTGTAGGTGTGTAGGTAACTCCGCCTATGTCATCCTAAGTTTAGTAAATGACATAGCCGGCCCCAAGCCCGGAAAAAGGAGGAGTGGAACATCTTGTATAGATGTTGGTTGAAATGATGCTCTCCTTCCACATAGTAGATCATTGGGATTTTTCCACACTTTTATCAGATTAATTTCATTTTCAATGATGGAATAGTTATGGAGACACTTCTGGAGACTCATCCAGTCTTATTGCTCTGTTGGAAACATCTGATTCAGAACTATTTAAGCTTGACCAGACCACCAGAGCTGAGAGTTATGTTGCGGAATTGAGATAGACAAGTAGGTAAAGGAAATTCAGTGCCAGACATGACAAGAGGCAGGGCACCCCAGACAAGATGTGCAGCGAGACATTCGAGTCTCAGAGCCCAGATATGCTCGAAGTCCTGAACAACTCGATACAATTTTGCCACAAGATCAAACCATAATGGCTAAATCAAGGTATAGTTCTATTTTTATGTCGGTTTGGCCGATCTAGCTAATGAATTGACAAAATATAAGTACAGTTACAGACCCACTAATCAATAAAGACATCCCATGCTAAAACAAGTATGAAAGATGCGCATATCCCTCCGTATCTAAAAGACTATAGTTTTAAGTTTTAACCTATAAATGTATCCCACAAAGACTATTTTTACAGTGAGGTTCACTAGATCTCTTTAATACTACTTTATATTTTTCTTCTTATTTTAACCAGCAAATTAACCAGTAATACTCCCTCCTCGTTTTTTCTCCTCATTAATAGGATACAGTAGTCTTTTAATCTATCTTTGATAGCTTTAACTACCTTCTTTTAGAAATGGAGGGAGTATGTGAGTGACAGGTTACAACAATCACTGTCTGATGTGTCGCTTGCTTAGGCTGTGAACTTTATGTGTTGCTTCGGTTTGTTGTTCCCTATTGTTATGTTGCTGGCTTCTATGCTTGTCATTAGTTCCTGTGATGAACGTGGCGGTCTGAAACTCTGTAAGCCTGCAGGTCTCACTCTCTTGTCTCTCCTCATTCCTGAGTCCTGACAGCCTATGGCCCATTTCCGCATTTAGTCCTAATTAATGAATTTACCATCACAAGGGAAAAATACTGATGACCCTGTCAACCCTGCAATCTAGTAGTTTACATGTTTATTCAAATGAGCAAATCTTCAACTCCCTCATGGACTCTGAAATAAGAATCGAGTTTTGCGTTCATTTCTTGTACTCTTCAGTTATTCAGTTCAGTTCTATATAGTGTCAGGACTATCATCTGAACTGTTTTGGGTTCATGAACAACAACTCTTAAGTACATCTAATAAGTTCAGTTATTCTTCCCCTGAATGACTAATGCAGCAAAGCAAAGCAATGCCGAAATTCATGTTAATCATGTAGGCAACAGGTGCAAATTCACCCTTAACAAACAGATAAAAGAACCGCTAATAATTAATTCTTTGGTGATACAAATACAAGTACAGAGTTAAATACACACTGATCAATGAATACATCATCCATGTCATTTTTACTCACAGAAGTACGTAGGTGAAAAATGTTCATTTTTGACGGGAAACAACAGCGGCGCCGGCGACGAGGGTGGCGGCGCCGGCGACGACAATGGCGGCGGCGAGCAGGGCATTGCGATCACCGACTGTCATGATTCGGGTTCGGGATGACGGTGTCCACCGGGGGACAATCGGCAAGTCCCTCTCGCTGTCCCATTCAATGGTGCAACATGTCCAGTCCTGACCAGGCAACATGGAGTTCTTGTTAATGTCTTGGAAATATTTATTTATGTAAAGATGATCATGTTGTAAATAAACCCTTAGATAGTTTTCCATGGATATATTGTTACACAGAGCATTATAGATAAAAGTCATTACTAAGAATTATTTGTTTGTACTCTGCTACTAAGACAATAATTGTTTTGAAAATGATTGCTAGAGGACATGTCAAACCAATGTATTGCATGAGGACCACCCTAATGCAGCTCAACCGGCACTAGGGCCAGGCCTAAACAATTGGGGGCCTAGGGTGAGACAAAAATTAGAGGCCAAAATGCAGGCACTAAAATATTTCTTTGGTCTTTGTTTTCATCTCGTCCAAGAGGCCCAATTGTTCATAACTAGCATAGAGTACACTGAAATAATACTAATATATACTTAGTACCCCTCCGTCCCTAAATATTTGACGCCATTGACTTCTTTTTAACATGTTTGACCATTCATCTTATTAAAAAAGTTAATTATTAATTCTTTTCCTATCATTTGATTTATTTTTAAATATACTTTTATGTATACATATAGTTTTACATATTTCGCAAAAATTCTTTTAATAAGACGAACGGTCAAAAATGTTTTAAAAAGTCAACGAAATCAAATATTTAGGGACGGGGGAGTATGTCTCTACATACCTGGCCTTCTTTTTCAAGACGACAAACTAACTCGACGATTGCTCGCATTCTCTTCACATATTCGTCACAACCAGTATCACTGCATACAATTCATAACATTAGCTAAAAATCCAAGATTTTGTAAACATTCTGAGCCCCAACTATTCATTGTAATTACATACCTGTCATAGAGCCCAGGATGATTGAAACAAAAAGCTTCGTACATCTGCTTCAGTTCAGAGTAACCCTTATTGGTCTCGGACAACGCCACGCCCGCCGCCGTCGTCGCCGGCAAGACCTGCACGCCGGAGCCACCGGGGGAGAAGACCGAGCTTACACAAGCCATGGATGCTGGTGCTCGCCGGCCGATGTTCTTCAGCAGCCACATCGCCATGGGGTGGGTGGGTCGAGCCATTTTGGAACAAATTCAGGTATATATGTACGACGAGCTTGATGATTGTTGATCAGTTGATTAATTTTGGTTTTTGATCAGCCAGTGTCCATATCGAGCTTATATAGTTGTGAGGAAGACGAAGAAGACGACGACGACGATGACGCGGAGGAAGAACCGGAGAAGGAGATACAACGCTCATGGATACCGAGTGGAGATCTATGGAAGGAAGACGAGAGGGAAGGTCTTGGTAGCAGCAACCTAATTAGAGCAAGTTTAATAGTATAGCCTACTACTAGCTCCAAATCATCTATAGCCAATGTAATAGCCAATTCATACGATAGTTGCTTACTATACTATTAATATCTGGTCTCACATGTCATACACACATTACGTCTTAGAGTCTGTGCTGCAGCTGTCTACAGATCTATAACCCGTTCGTTGCTCTTTTCTCTCTTCCTTTACCTCTTTAAAATATGTTTATAGCTGGCTTAATTATAGTCAGCTATTGTACGTGTTCTTAGAATTACTTAGTTAATGCAAAGGTTAATGGTGGTGGTAGGTTTTGATGACCGATCAGTCGTAGTTATTAACTTACTATATCATAATGAGTACATATGTTCATGTATCATGGTGCATTAACTTTTGATGAGGCAGGTAAAATACTTGTTTGTTAGATAGTATACATTCTCAAGTGCACCTTCTTTTCTTTTCAGCAATCGCTTGTACACTTTGTTTTTTATATTACCCATATGGTAGCCATATGTAGCGGGAGTATGTTGAATATGAGACAACGCGTTTATTTCCGCGTGCAACCATAACCATGTTTACCGAGTCATGCGAGCTATCAAGTTACAAGTAGGCTACAATGGCATAAAACAAAAGTTTCTATCGCGTAAACCAGGAACCATGCGAAGAAAGAGATCATGGATCGTAACCACTCGACGTGATGACCAGTGGAAGAAGAGTCGAAACAGAATGGTCCAATGTAGAACATGTCGGTGTAGCGGAAGTAGTTGACTGCAGCAACCTGATTGTCTCCTCCTCGCACGAGCATCTCCTCCTCATGTTCCCAAGCCGATCCGTGCCGCAACGCAGCAACGCCTCCACCGGTATCCAGGAAACGAACGGCGTGCGTGGTCGTGCTAGCACCTGTGCGTGGCTAGGGTTAGGGTTTGGCTTGTGATCAGGAATGGTGGCTAGGGTTTCCCACGTGTGATGTCGCTTGCTTCGTGTGCTCCTAGAAGTCCAACTTGGATCCTCTTTCGAATTGAACCATTATTGGATCTCCATTTAATTATCTTGTTCCAACCAATTAAATGTGCAACCCGTAGGTTCATACAAACTCGTTGCAACCTGAAAATGCATTTTCGGTCCACGTGTCAACAGCGGCTCTTAGCAGAACGTATTGAACCACTGAATATACCAAAGATCATATCGACTGAATCTCTTTTAGTGTATCTGTGTATGTCTTTCTTTTTCATCTTTTTTTTAAAAAAAATATCAAAGTGCTAGTCGATCAGGTTTCACATCATGGAATGTTGAAGTAATTTGATCACATCGTCATGCCCTAGCTAATCGTGGCAATAGGTGAGTATGATATACTATGAAAAGCCAAGACAAAGATTCGTACTAAATCTGCTAGGTCCATTGGCATTAGAGTTTCTACTTTCATTTAAAATAGGACTACGTGAGCTTTAAATAAATAAATGAATTTGGGATTTGTGTACTCTCTTATAGGAGCACTATGGTGTTCCAACAATATATAATTTCTGAAAGATAAAAGCATACAGTGAATAACAAATGACAGAACGGATTTCAGTCCAAATATTTTTTGTAATGAGACAACAGAGCGCACATCTTTTCCCACATGCACAATGGGACACAAGTCACACAAGCTAGTGACATGCCAACAAACAACATCACTAGTGTAGTATCAGTATTCTACTCTTTGCCACTGCATAAGAGCTAGCCAGCCCATCTAGTCGTCGTGCTCCATGAAATCACCAGGGAATTGAACTTGCTCGATCATCTTCTTCCTCACGGCTGACGAGATGCCGTGGCTGCACGCACCAAGAGCCTCGCTCTGGGGTGTCTGGTGGGTCTTCCCTCGCAAACTCTGAGCCGGCTCGCTCGGTCGTCACCTTCCGCTGCTGCAGACACCGTTGCTGTTCTTCATCTACTTGAGCAAAAGTGAAAAACCACTCAACTTGTTGCTGGTTACTTCCTTTTCCTCATTGTCCATTGACCCAAGAGGCTATTGAAAGGTAACCCCATTAATTATTCCAGTTCTTGAGCTTCTTTATGCACACTAGTAGTTTTTCTTTTTTTTTTGATCATGGGAATCCTACAGGGTTTGAAAATTTCGGCTCGAAATTTCCGAAATTTCGGTAATTTCGCCCCCCACCGGCATGCTCACATCTCGCCCGAAATTTTTGGTTTTTTGCAAACTTTTGTGAATTTGGTCAAATTTTATTCAAATTCATTCAAAATCAGTCAAAATTTCAAATAATTTCGGCCAAAAATTTCCGAGATCACCGAATTAATTTCGGTCCCCCCCCCCAAGCAAATAATCCAATTTCAAAATTAGAAACCCTAGATTCCTGGCCTTTGCTATAGCCAATTATTACAATTTTTGCAGCACATAAGGCTACGAATAAAATTTCGGATCATGACAAGGACACAATAGTGCATACTAGTAGTTACTTGCCCAAAACACATTGCAAAACAACATGCTAGCTAGAGATGTGCTCCTCAGTTACAAATATACTCCAGAATTGATTGAACTTTTCTCGGTTTTCAGAACGTGTTATTCTCCTGCGTAATTTAATTTACTTGGAAATTTTGGTGCATCATCATCAACTACATTCTCTATGGGAACCATAGTGGGTTCTTTGGTTGGATCATGTGCTAAGAAGTTGCAAGAGATCATTACTGAGGAGGCAATACTAATTTTAGGCGTAAAAGAAAAACTTATAGAACTGCACAAAAGAATGGAACAAATACGGTGCTTCCTCGGTGATGCTGATCGAAGGGGCACGCAAGACCCATCAATACGCAATTGGCTTTCTCAACTAAAAGATGCTATATATGATGTTGATGATATTATCGATTTGGCTAGTTTAGAAGGAAACAAGCTATTACATGACCATTCTTGTTCATCAAGAATGTCAACCGCATGTTGTGGATTTTCACCACTCTCTTGCTTTTCTAATATTCGGGTTCGCCATGAGATTGGTGAAAAAATCAGAAGCCTGAACAGAAAACTGGAGAAAATAGCAAATGATAAAACATTTGCAACATTGGAGAATACACCGGCATCTAATAAAAGTTCAACGTCAAAACTGAAAAAAACATCACACCTTATTGAAACCAACCTTGTGGGGAAGGAGATTGTGCATGCTTGCGGAAAATTGGTGAGCCTTGTGCTTACGCACAAGGAAGAGAAGGCTTACAAGCTCGCCATTGTTGGAACAGGAGGAATTGGAAAGACAACACTAGCTCAGAAAGTATACAATGACAAAAAACTACATGGTAGGTTCAACCAACTTGCTTGGATTTGTGTTTCTCAAGGCTACTCCCCAGTTTCTCTTTTGAGACAACTACTTAAAGCCAGGAAAGTTTGTTCCGCACAAGATGAATCAGTTGAACAGCTCCAAAGCAAGCTTGAATCAACTATTAAAGACAAGAGTTTTTTCCTCGTAATGATCTAAGTCAGTCTGATGTATGGACCGATCTACTAAGGACTCCACTGCAAGCTGCATCCTCAGGAATAATTCTGATTACTACTCGGTATGATACTGTCACTAGAGAAGTTGGAGCTGAGCAAACACATTGTGTCAATCTGATGTCACTAGATAATGGTTGGGAGCTTCTCTGGAAGAGTATGAACATTCAGGAAGAGAAAGAAGTGCAAAATCTGTGGGATATAGGGATTGAGATTGTTCAGAAATGTGGTGGGCTCCCTCTTGCTATCAAGGTTGTTGCTGGAGTTTTGGCAAGCAAAGATAAAACAGAGAACGAATGGAGAAATATTTTAACCAGAAATGTTTGGTCCATGACTAAGCTTCCTAAGGAAATATGTGGTGGTCTATATCTAAGTTATGATGATTTACCTCAGCATTTGAAGCAATGTTTTCTTTATTGTATTGTATTTCGTGAAGACTGGGTCTTTGAACGTGATGAGCTTATCAGGATGTGGGTTGCTGAAGGTTTTGTAGAAGGGCACAAAGATCAACTACTAGAAGATACAGCAGAAGAGTACTACTATGAGCTAATAAATAGGAATCTCCTCCAACCAGATAATGGACAATTTGATCTGAGCAGGTGCAAAATGCATGATCTGTTAAGGCAACTTGCTTGCTATTTATCAAGAGAAGAATGTTATATTGGAGATCCAGAATCTTTGGTAGACAATACTATATGTAACCTGCGGCGTATGTTAGTTGTCACAGAGAAAGATATGGTAGTCATACCTTGTATGGGTAAGGAGGAAATTAAGTAGAGAACTTCTACAACTGATTATCAGCCACGGGTAATTGATAACACATTTTTCATGGGATTAAGTTATCTTCGTGTTTTGGATCTAAGCGACTCACTTGTGCAAACAATACCAGATTATGTTGGAAATTTAATCCACCTATGTTTACTTGGTCTTGATGGAACCAACATATCTTGTCTCCCGGAGTCCATTGGTTCCCTTCAAAACCTTCAAATATTCAACTTGCAAAGGTGTAAATCTTTAGACCACCTTCCTTTGGCAACCACTCAGTTATGCAATTTAAGGCGGCTTGGTCTCGATGAGACGCCGATAAATCATGTCCCAAAAGGGATAGGAGGATTGAAGTTCCTCAATGATTTAGAAGGATTCCCTATTGGTGGCGGAATTGACAATGCTAAAATGCAAGATGGGTGGAACTTCGAGGAGCTGGCTCATCTTTCACAGTTAAGAAGGCTTCATATGATAAAACTAGAAAGAAGTACTCTTTGCAACTGTGCAGATTCATTTATGTTAACAGACAAAAAGCATCTTAAAGCTCTACATCTAAGCTTCATTGAACCAACTAACGAAGCATACTCCGAGGAACGCGTTACCAATGCTGAGAAGATCTTTGAGCAACTAAAGCCTCCACATAACTTAGAAGAACTATGTATTTTCGATTTCCTTGGTTCTAGGTTCCCCACTTGGCTTGGTACTGCCCATTTGTCTTCATTGGAATACTTGAAACTCATAGATTGCCACATCGGTGTGCATCTTCCACCAATGGGGCAACTACCTAGCTTGAAATATCTAAGTATCAGGGGAGCAACCAGTATTACCAAGATTGGGCCTGAATTTGTTGGCCGTGGGGTGAGTAATCTTGCATCCACAGAGGTAGTTGCTTTCCCCAAGCTCGAAAGGTTGGTCATTAAAGAAATGCCCAACTGGGAGGAATGGTCCTTTACTGAAGAAGAAGAAGAGGAAGAGGATGGAGCTGCTTTGAAGCAAAAGGGGGAAGAAGCCCCGTATCCAACGCCGCATCTTCTGCCTTGCTTGAATCAGTTGCAACTTGTGAACTGACCCAAGCTGAGAGCTCTGCCGCGACAGCTTGGACAGCAAGCCACCAGCTTGCATAAGGTCTTTTTAGAAGAAGTAAACAGCTTGAAGACATTGGAGGGCCTCCTGTTCCTCTCTAACACCCTTCAAGTTGTGAAATGCAAAGGCCTAGAGAGTATCTCCAACCTTCCCCAAGTGAAAGAGCTGAATGTAGCTTGTTGCCCAAATCTGAGGCATGTTCAGGAGTAGGGCAATTTGAAGCAGCTATGGTTGGACGAGGATATGCACAAGATGGCTCCGCTATGGGTCCAAAGGTTTCAAGATCAATGTTGACATCTCCATGGAGATGAGCGGGAGGTCAACGAGTGGCTTCGAGAGCCACATAATTAGATGGCACAAGGTATGTACACTGATCGGTCTAAATTTTACACTCATATCTACTGCATCATTCATAGTATGAAAAACTCTTTTAGTTACTCGAGTGGATGTCCACTCTGTAGGATCGAATAGCAAGAACTACGCCAACCAGAGGGGGGTGAATGGTTGGTATACCCAAAAACCGAAAACTTTTAGCGAAAATAAAAGTTACCCTCGAATTCGACGGATCGCAGTCTGACCGGAGTAGATTAGCCGGTCTGGCCGAAGCGTAGTCACTGGTCTAACTGGTGTAGATCTATCGGTCCGACCGCCAAAACTTGTCGCCGCCTCCTGTCGCCGAAGCCGGTCTGACCGCAGGTCACCCGCCGGTCTGACCGCCGCAATGCCGCCGGTCTGACCGCCGGTGTGTCGCCGGTTAGACCGCCGAAACCTGGTGAAACACAAATCGAAGAACTCTTAAAGTGGATGACGACTTTATTACTTCTCTCTGTGTTTACAAAGTGCACCAACAACACTCCTTACAAAAATTTCGACTAAACTCGAAACCCTAACTCAAAACTCAACTCAATTGCTCTCAAAAGCGATACCGGGAAGCCTCACGCTCTCCCTCTATTTATACCCGAGGTAGGCAGCCTAAAGCCACGAACCAAACTCATACTAGGAGTCCTAAACACCTTAGGAAACCCTCTAGTACAAGAAAGAAACTTTACATAACCAATCGTACCAAATTTGGACTCCTTCTAAATTCGACTCCGCATCCCATACGCACACAATAACTCCATCGTATGCTATATGGAAACTCCATCAACCACGTGCATCAACTCTAGCCTTAGTATCCCGCTGTTTGCGGTAAAGCAAAAGTTACACGTTCTACTTATGCCGAAAATATGTTGACGCTTTTTCGTGGCCAACACAAGATCACCTAACGATTTGCGGTGTAAACAATAGAGTCACCAAAATCGATATATCAAAATCAGCTAGTGAAACCGATTTCGAGATTAATTCACTTTCGCGGAATCACACGACTAATTTACAAGCAAATTAGCAAAGAGGATAAATATCGTACTTACGTGACGACGAACGACTAGTTTCCGAGCAAACTAGCAAAGGATAACCTCCTCGCTTTCGTGGAGAAGCACGACCGTTTTTCAGCGCAAAACGGCAAAGATAAACCAAATTCTAGGGTTGCTAGAACTCAGCCATGAAATCAAAATAGAAAAGAACAGGAAAAGTAAAGAGAGAAAAATAGTAGATTGATAAATTGTGATCGGGCTTTCTTCAATCGACCGTAGACCTGTATATATACAGATACCATGGTCCAACCGAAAAGGAAACTAACTGATAAAATAGAAAATCTATCTATCTCTTATCTTCCTAACAGCCGTACGCGCTAATCACGCCTCATCATCTCCAAACCAACGCCACTGCTCCAACCTTCGTGCAAATACGCAGCCGCACAAAACAGCCAAGCGAGAGCACGGCAAATTTCTACTCGCCTGCATGTATGTGATCATCAGCCCGGCCAGAAGCTTGTCGACTATAGCAAATTAATCTCCACTTGCAACCAGCTGCACGAGTCATCACCTCTCTGATCTCTATCTGCATGCTAATGCAAATAGTACTTATTAACGCAAAAACCTTCCTTGACTATGGTTAAGCTCAGCTAATCCATAATATTTCCATTCCAAGATAAATGCTAAGCCTCCCTAGCCAGCCGCACACATTTAATCGGCTCTCAAACCAACCACTCCAAATCATGACAGCTAAACTAAATAATCTGGCTTACCCAAATAAAACAAACTATTAGCCAAATTATGCTACAAACACCCGCATGATCTCTGACCACCACGGACGTCGTATTATCCCCAAGCCGACTCCCGGTCCATCACCGCAAATACTCTCCCGAGACATCGAGTCACCTACACATGGAACAAACAAAGAAACCATATTCCGAGACCAAGCTATCTCCAACTTGACTCATTAGTAGCAAACAACAGTATTACATACGTATAGTATCCATCTAGAAGCCATAATCATGAAATAATCACGGATATCCAAATAAACAACCCGAAACCGAAACCGACACAGCGTCGGCCGGTCAGACCGCGGGCTGCGCCGGTCTAACCGCGCGATACACGCCGGTCTGACCGGCACACACTACCCGGTCTGACCGGACACATAAAATAATGAACCTGCGATTCACCTGTAAATCCAATCATCTCCAAAACCACTTCGTGAATAAATTCCAAATAACGAAACCAATAATCTCCAATGCCCAATTGTTCATCACAAAATAATAATCAAAAACACCTTTGATTTTACACACTCGTTTATTGCGTGCCAACTAAATATATAGTTAAGAAAAAATCTCAAAAAAATGGTAGTTATGTCAACTAAATTGCATGTGAACTCTCGCTTTACAGATTTTCCTTGCAGCCTAGGACATGATATTGAACATTAAATTAAGGGTTTGCCCAATATCTTCTCCTAGGGTAGGGTTCAGAAGGTTTATTTGGTGAAAAAAAATAAACCACCTCAATTAATTCCTTTGTATTAGTTCAAATTGATTAATATCCTTGTTCATATTCCTATCTATCAAAATAAACAGACAGTGCCTACATGTCTATATATGTGTAGTAGTTCATATGCGGTTTTTCCCTATAATGTCTTTAATGCAAGTCTCTGGTAGATTCAATTCCAGAAAAATGTGATTGCTGAACAACTGATCGCACTTACATATTATTTTCCCTGATTAAGTTATTAAATACCAAATTGCTTATCTATATATACAACTTGTTTATTTTGTAGGTGGTTAATCTTGGAGAATTGGGCAATATGCATATCACTTCTTAGCTTTTTGTTGTCTTTATATACCTAGTCTATCGATGGTTTAAAAATTTTGAAAAAAAATAGAAAAAAACGAAAATTACCCAAAAAATCATAAAAATAAAAAAACTATAAAAAGGAAAAAAAGATCCAAAATGTTAAAAAAAAAGTGTGTTTTATTTAGCTCTTGTAAGATACATTTTCATGAATTATTTTGTGTGTGTGGTTTTATTTTCTTTTTTTTTCCCTTGTAGGTGTAGGTAACTCCGCCTATGTCATCTTATGTGTAACATAATGACATAGCCGGTCCCAAGCCCGGAAAAGGAGGAGGGGATAATCTTGTATTTTGTTCACATATATGTTGAATTGATGCTCTACTACAATAGAAAGACCATTGGAAGTTCTCTTGAAATTTTATGCATACTTGTTAAGTTGGTTGCATTTTCATTGATGGAATAAAGCACTTCTGAAGGCAGATCTACTCTATTGTTCTGTTCCAAAAATCCCTTAAAAAAATTGTGTTGCTCTGTTGGATAATTTTTTGGATTTTAAACTCCTAAGGAGACATCCCCTTGTTATTTACATGTCATAAAAAATTAAAAAGAAATGAGAAGAACGAGTTTGGCTGGCAGGTAACACTTAAAACGATCTTTTCCTGCTTGTTTCACTCAAAAATATTCATTGATCCATCAAAATTCACAGGTTTTTCAGAGGTTGGCTGATCCACTGATCGGTCCGGAGACGACGATGGGGTAGCATCCCATCCCATGTGTGAATTCATGTCAATGTGGCCCAAGGCTAAAGATCAAGAGATTTTCTCCCGTCCATCTTTTAGTACCGCGTGCTACTAGTACCGTGAGGTACCAGTGAGGTTCCAAGGATGCGCCGCCGCAGCCGCGAACGGGATGCCGCTGTCGACAACTATGGATGCGTCGCCGCCACCGTGAATGGGATGCCGCCGCCGCCACCTAGGGTTTCACTACTCCGCCGTGCTTTACCAACTCAGCCAAACCTTGCACAGATCCAAACATCCCTCCATACGCGAAATTACGATTATACCCTTCCACCGTGGCTTACTCGCGCTAACCAACCCATGACCAGGCTGGTACCTCGAGGTACCATGCAATCGTCACCGTTCGATCTGCCATCACCAATAGTCAGGATTTTAGTACCTCAAGGTACTAGTACCGCGTGGTAAAAAAGAAGGACCGGAGCGAAGCTCAAAGATGAAGGGATGACACTGGAAGAGGAGCAAGATGGTCGCTCAGAATCTCGCCGTCAAGTCGGCTTTGGACACCATCAAGTTCAGTATGACGATGCAGCGCTGCCGCCTGCGCATCGGCGGTAGTAGCATCGCTTGATTGCTTATGGTCGCAATTCTCGCACCAAATTCAGAATTTGAACGAAATGTTCAGTACCAAAGTTCGTGTTAGCAGTGAGATGAGGTCATGTTGTCAGTAACTTGGGTTAGTTGAGTACTCTTCCATGCTTGATGGCATTAGCATTTAGCCACTTAATTACCTCTTTGATTGTCTGAGATGCTGCAGCTTATTTGAAAATCCAGATTGGGGGATTTAGAACAAGAACACACTCTCCTCTTCTGATTATGAAATGAAGTATCAATTACAAGCAGAAACAGGAGACTATCTCCAAATGCTGATTACACCAAAATATATTAGACACATTAAATTGGTATAATTTTTATTAATAATTCATCAAAAAGGGTATTTGGTCTAGTGGTATGATTCTCGGAATGCCCCTTAATTTTTTAAAATATTTTTTTGAAATTTCGTATGCTAATAAAAGCTTCCCCATTCTTACTGATCAAACGAAAGTTTGCCTGCAAATTCTGATTTTTTTTTTCTTTTCCCTGTTAAAGAAACAAATTCTCAAATTTGTGTGTGTGAAACTCTGTTTGCTGATTAATGTTGGCGCCTACAGTAAATTCCTCCCCGGACCCCATTGACAAGTTAACTAATCTGATTAACCAAGAATCCCAAGATTAAAAAAGGGGATGGATGTCATAATCACAATTCACAATTTCACAACTCATAAATCAGTCATAATGGTACAGATACATAATGCAGTTTCAGCTTTTGAAACACTCAATACATACTACATACACTTCAGTTCTTTGTTCAAGACGGTCAGATGGAGAAAGACGGAGAGAGAAAATGAGATGAGTCACTCAATTATGGCGGAGGCAATGGCGATGGTGTTGCTGGAGAGCTCGGCGAGGATCTTGTCGAGGTCGCCCATGATCGGCTTGAGCCCCTCCCGCTCGCTGAAGCCGTCCTCGCAGGTGTCGACGTCGGTGCGCGCGGAGTCGAGCATGGTGTGCGCCGTGTCCTTGTCCCCCTTCTTGAGCGCCGCGTCCGCCGAGTCCAGGTTGGATTTCATGTCGTCGTACATCTGGAGGCAGTCGTCCATGGCGTCCTTGGAAACCTCGTCCCCGGAGGCCGCCCCCATCCTGTTCGTCGCCACGCTGATCGCCTCCTGCACCTTGGCGCGCAGCGCGTTCATGGAGAGCCTGAGGACGCCGATGTCGTCCAGCTGCGCCGGCGGCTGCTGCGGCAGCTGCCCGATGGAGGACTCGCACAGGTCGGCGTGGTCCGTCTTGCCGCACAGCGCCTTCACCACCGGGTTCAGCGCCTGCATCACCGGCTGCGCGATCATGTCAGGGTCCGGGAGCGACATGGTGCCCGAGTGGTGCTCATTCTTCGGCGCCGATGTCGATGCCGATGCCGATGCCGAGCCGCCTTCCTCGTCTTCTTCCTTTGGTTTGGCCGCCGACTTCTCGGCGGCGGCTTGGCTCTCGGATTTTGATTTCTTCTCATCTTCTTCGTCGGAGGAGGAGGATTTGCTCTTGCTTTTGGATTTCTTCTTGGGCTTTTCATCATCTTCCTCATCGGAGCTCTTGCCCTTGGATTTCTTCTTCTTCTTCTTCTTGGCACCGTCGTTGTCTTCATCGGAGCTCTTGCTTTTCGATTTCTTCTTGTCATCTTCATCGTCGTCCGGGTTCTTGGGTTTCTTCTTGGATTTCTTCTTGTCATCTTCATCGTCGTCCGAGTTCTTGGGTTTCGTCTTGGGTTTCTTCTTGGATTTCTTCTTGGCATCATCATCATCATCATCATCGGAGCTCTTGCTTTTGGATTTCTTCTTCTTCTTCTTTTTCTCCTCCTGCTCATCCTCGCCGTCATCGGTGCCATCTTCCACGGGTTCTGCTATACTGTCCGCGGGTTCTGCTTGACTATCATCGACGGAGAGGGTAGTCAAGCCGCCACTGGTTTTAGGCTTCTTGCTCTCATTCACGGCGGCGCCATCATCGGAGGAGTCCTTCTTGATCTCCGGTACGCTCTCACCTACGGACAGGGTGGTTAAGCCACCGGTGGAGCCGGGTTTCTTCTCCGGTGAAGCATGGACCGCACCGGCGCCCGCACCACCGGGTTCCCCCTCCTCGCCTTCGGGTTTGTTCTTTGCGATGCACTTCGCAGATGCGAGGGGCACGGTGGTGGCGGCGACGGTGAGGAGGATGAGGAGGGCGGCGAGGGCGAGGTTCGCCCTCGTCGGGATCCTTGGAGACATGTTTGGGGTAGGGTGGTGTCTGAAAATCTGCAAGGGAGGAAGCAAGTGAGGAGATGTATTTGAATAGGGAGGGAAAGGAGAGGGCTGACCTTATTTGGCGGGAAATGAGAGGTCAAGTTGTTTCCCAGACGTTTTCCCGGCAAAATAGGGAGCAATGGTAACCAATGACTTGTAACCAACACCCTTCTGTAAAAGTCATGCGTTTGCCGTGAAGGAAGGATACAACAGAACAGACAGCCAGGCACACCCTTGTATATCTTTGCTCTTGCCATTTGATTGTGCTATTGACATGTGGGCCCAGACTGCATGTGACAACTGATCTATTAAACGGGAAAAAGATTCACATTTTACTGGGAGGTTGGAATTTTACCACTCGAGCAAATGCACACTTGTTGCTTCTCACTCCTCAAACATGAATAAGATAGTTATAGTCTTATAGAAGATTCTGAAAAAGGATTACAGCATTGATAACTAAGCAACTTAAGGTTTACAGACTAGAGAAACTTAAGGTCATCCTCTTGCTGCTCCAGAACAATTGTTGCGAGTGCTCGTCGGTATGCCGCTGATCTTGCATTCCTTACAAGGACACAGATGTCTTTGCGCTTCAGACTTTCATGTGTCCATTGCTGCCGCCTCAACACCGCAAGAAGCTTTGCTTCGCAGAAGGCAACTGCAACAGCATCTTGCCCACTACTGTAATATGTAAAGCGGATTGTTCAGTTAAGGTTTATTACTCAGTATTGTGTCGTTGGCATATATATAGTGAGGGAGACTGGGTGAGGCAAGATTACCTTCCATGGACAAAACCCATCGTGACGAAGCCTATCGGCCATCTGAATGCCTTTCGTGTAGAATCGCCGTTTGACAGCTGGAGATTGCTGGTGCTAGGATCCAGCCAAGAGAAATAAGAACTTACATGGGATTGAGGGAGCTGGAGTTCCCATTTTTCTAGACATTCTTCGTAGTACTCTTCTGATCTGTTAGATGCATAAACAAGGATGAGCTTCGTCAATTGATATTCCCAGCACTCATCTCATACAGAAGAATACAGTGGGATACAGAAAAAAAAATGATCTAAACAAATAGCAGAATCTAGCAAATGAATATATTTAAAACTTAAAAGCCAGAATCAACTTAAGAAATTATATGATAATCAATCGGACAGTACCATTGATCCAATGTTGTAAAGTATCACTTGCATGTGAACCAAAAAATATACAGCTACATGAATAATATGCCCTCGTCCTGAGGTGCTGAAGAAATAAATTGTGAGTACTGACCTGGTCTTCCGGTTCCAGGCTGAAAGATCTGATGGGAGTGGGGCACAAACAACAGCACCCTCTTCAAAAGAACCTTCCTTAAATGCTCTGATCAGCACCCTTACAAGACATAATCTGTTTACAGAGCATCCCGTTTTCACATTAGCACCAGAAACTAGACTGGACTTGTCAGTAACTGCTTCCATGACAGATGAACTCAAATACTTCTCATGAAATTCTTTCACATGATGTCTCAACATATGGATGGTTCTTGGCACGAGTAGTTGGAAGGATGTAGGAGCATCTATTGGCGATGATTCTGCATCACCAGAGTTGGAATTTACTGGGAGACTTTCAGATAATGCTGTAGCGACGCTCTTTAAGTCATCTACTTCAAGAATGCTAACTATGCCATCTCCTTTAAGGAAATTAGCAATGATACAATGCCACAAAGGTGGTACAGGAACCCTTGGAGGTCTCATGGCAGAAGGGCGGCAGTTGGTAGCCTTATCGAAAGCAGCAGCCTCTTCGGCCATAAATAATGAATAGGCTTTGCTATCTGGATAATCATAAGGGAAGCATGGCATCTTGAACTGCAAATAAAGGGATCAGTGTATAGTAGAACATATTTCTCACAATTAACAATAAAACATAAATCATAGCTGCTCAATCTTAAGTTTCCCCAAGGCCACAAATCTTCCTGTTACTTTAACTATATCATTTGTTTCGTACTATTCAATGAATACAGATGGCAACGTTAAACATACTACTACACCAGGAGGCCAATCACCAATAGTAATAGTAGTAATAAATTTGCAAGGATCTAGGTTACGTCATTAGCTTGTTTTTTGGTGCAATCCATTTTTTATCAACAACAATACCTTTGAAGCTATCCACCGTCTCTCTCTTAAGCCAATCGCATGCGCACCATGAGATACAAGATAAAACCAAAAAGGTTTTACCCAACTCAAAGGTAGAATAACAGACCACCTGTGAAGTCAACAAAAATGAAGCAAGATAGCTGCACATAAGGACGATTACATAATGATAGCATGTAGAGAATCCTAGTGTTTAGGAATATTAGCACACAAACCTATGAAACAAACCATTGCCAGTAATAAAAATATTCACAAATGCACCAGAAAGCAAACAGACCATTGCTAGGCAATGTTCAACAAATAATCAAGCAAAATTAGTGATAACAGATATTGAATAAACTTTAACCAATATGAGCATGATGGCTACACTTATGATGGTCTAGTTCTCATGTTAGGACTTATCAAGGCTACACTTCTACTGTGGGACCAAATAAAAGCTAACACAAAAGAGTAGGACAGCCAATGTAACATGTTTTGAGAAAAATGGACCATACCCTACAGAGAGAAGACTGCCTTTTGCATGTTTCAGAAGAATAACAGGGCAGGATCGACTGATGGAATCCTTCTCTTGACTTGTTTGTCCTTGATCATTTCCAGAATCAAGGCAGAAAAACTTTATACGTCTGTGGTGTTTCTCCATACAAAGAATTTTCTCATCCACAGGAGGATTTATCTTAAGGCTGGAATCCCACAATTCTCTACAATCTGAAAGGGCCGAATCATGGTTTCCTGGGTTCAGCCATATCGATGACAAAATATTCCCAATCTCTGATGGTGTCTCATCAGCATTTGGAACTTGGTATTCCTCCATGAGTTGGTTATTCTTGTCCAGGGAAACTGCTTTAGAAGAATCTGTTCCCTCGACCGAATTATCTCTGGGGTCACGGACTATCATGGATAGGATAGCACCAGACTGAAGAATGTCAGCGTTATCAAAAACAGATCCTTTCGAAAGATGAGAGCCGGTAGAGGAATCCAGAGGGTCAGTTGATATAGTCACATTATTTTTATTAACTAGCTTGGTGGATATACTTGGACTGCATTCATTGAAAAAACATAAATTAGCACAGCTCGACATCATATTTTTCTCCAGCCAGGAGTGACCACTTTAATTAGATTTAGACATCATTTTTTTCCTCAGGGGAAAATGAACTTACTTGCTAACTGTGTTCAATATACTCTTAAGAGATTGCAGGGCATTGCTTCCCATCACTTCTAATCTTGCCATTTTCCCCTCCAGTGAGCAACAACTGATTGTGTCACCAGATTCTTGCATCTGCAATATAAGAATGATATTACTGCACATAGTGGATGTGTCTGGACTTTCAAATTATTATTATGCAGAAGCAAGAACTAAGTCGCAGGGCTAGAATTTAAGGGTTAAAGCAAGCAATAGAAGATAATTGATCCTTAAGGCTGTAAAATTGAATTTTCATTACTGCCAAGTAGACGAGCAATCCAAAGAAACATCAAAGGTACTCTATTTTATTCCTCTTAGGCTCAATTCTTGATGCATCCATGTGTTTGGTTGAAGCAAAATGAAGCAAGATTACTAAACAAATGTTTATCTCAAAGCTCAAAACCTGGAAGCTACATGTAGCAGAAAAAAAAAAGGATAACCTGATGCTGACATGCGGCTCTTAATGTTTCAAGCCCTTCACTGAGAGCAGCAGGGTGGATCCATATCCATAATTGGCGCCGTAAAGAATTTCTTACATCAGATCTAATTTGAGAATTGGACAAATCTACATCTTCAGTCTCTAATTCACCACCCTCCCTTAAAAATGGACGCCACATGTATGTCACTGGCCCAACAATTTCAAGGTGAGGACACCCAACACGGCAAAGCTGGAAAATACAATTAAGTCACAGTTGTCATTCCAAACAATCTTCTACCTATTCTTTCTGTGGTAAATGTATAACTACCATAGCATTCTCATAGCAAACACCTCGCATAACTTGACCATGCAGATGCTTCAAGCCAGGAGTTTTATCCTGAGGAGATGGATTCAGAACCATTCTGACAATGGATAACAGGGAGTCCTACGCCAGTTAGCCAGCAACATAATTAGATTCTTAAGTATAAAATAAATAGGAAAAAAAGCAGAGCTAAAAAGGAACATAGAGAAACTTCTACCTCTGGATCATCTAGCTCAACTGGAGTGAAGTAGCTAGCATCATGAACAACAGTTCCATTTTTTAGCCACTTCAGAACAGTTCTTGAACCCCTTCCTCTGCATAATAGATGTTAACCGAATTACTTTACTTATTTGAATTCACATATATGATAATCCTTAGCATGAAGGTTGTGAAGATAGCCTAAAATAAACTTCAGGTGAACCATCAGCCTCTATATTCTGTACAAGGCATATTCTGCTCAAAGTGATGAAACTGTTTAACAATTTATTACACTTGCAAGGCGAATGTTGGTATGAAAACACTAGATTAATGATTTCATAATTCAGTTGCTCTTCAAGTCGGTTTAACTTGCTCTGCTCGAATTCTAGAACTCACTAAACAGTGAAGCCTATGTTGGGCTACGAACCACCAGAAGTCCAGAACGATCAAATAATTCATTCCTATAATCCTCTGTCACTAGAGTTAAGCTAGTGATATGGAACTTTTCTCTACTAGTTCAGTATATAAACTCACATAAACCAAAATGGGAAGCAAATGTAATGATGTGAACTTCTTCTAGTACAAATACAAATGAGAGCTGCCAATTTAATGACTACAACCCAGTGAACTGATTTCAAGCTTGCAGTACACTACTACACTCAGACCAAATGCAATTAAACACAGAAAATTCAGTAAAACTTATCTTATTTCACCTCTCCATAAGTCACCCAGTTCCAGTTCAGATTATCAGTCATCCTTTCAATCCTTTGGAAGAACCTAATCGATCATACTAGTTAGAAGGCGTACCTCCCCTGGGCACTGTTATGTAACTGGGTCGGATTGGTATGCATATTGAGCTCAGGGCTGGCTAGGCCCAATCCGCTGCGATAAGCCGACCACTCCAGCCACTACAAAAGGAGCAGAGCCAACAAATGGGGAAGAAAAGAGAACAGAACAGAACAGAACAGATAAAATTTGACTTCTTCCTTCTAATGTTCTCTCTTCTTCAACCTTTGTACCTCTCTTCTCTTCTCCAATCTCTAGCTATGTCTTCTTCTCCAACCTACTGCTGATTCTCAGTCCTGATTCCATTTCCTCCATTTGTATCCCCAAATACTCATGTATCAAGTGTTGGAGGAAGAATTGTTTGCTTGTGCATAAATTCACTAAATCACATGGAGTGGGTTCGTAACAATATGGTATCAGAGCAGTGGAGCAATGGCGGTGCAAGTGCTCGCCACGAGTTGTTGGGGCGTTGAGGCGCTAGTCTGGTTCCGGTCAAGCTATGACGCAGAAAGGGCTCGATCTGACACCAATGAACGCAACATTTACGATGGGTGCTGCCTGCTTGATGTCCAGCACACGCAATCTTTCCCTGGAAATGGTGCTAACGTGATGCCCACCAAGTGTTCGACGTTGGGACCAAGTTATGCCACCACCACGTCAGGGGCCAAGAGCATACCAGCTGCAACAGAACGCGTGTTCCCAGCCACTAAAGCTTCATTGGCACCCTCAACTTCATCAACAACCATGACGACTCCAGCACCTTCCACCGAGACCAAGGATGTTGGGGCTGGCATGGACAAGAAGGTGTTGAAATCAGAGAAAACCACTCAGGACTTGAACACTAAGATGATGGCCATGATCGATAAAATGTTGGAGACATGCCGTAACACCAAGGAGGATTATACCATGAGTGTGGATTGCAATGGAGATGCCACGGCACTGAGCGTCAACATTGATCCAGTACCCATCTTATCAGAGGTCAGTAATGAGGCTAACTCAACTCATCTTGTCAACACTAACAAGCTTAGTATGGTGACAGTGAAACCAACCAAGGGTTTGACAAAAAGCAAAAAGGAAAAGGTTGATGGTGATGTCGGTGGTATGGTCACTAATAATTGTGTCAAGTTTACCAAGGTGGATACCAAGCTCATTTTTGTGTTCAGACCATTTACAGATGTGTGTTTGACTTTGTGCCGGAGCAATCACATTGGTGTCACCAACCTTCCTGTTATCTCTTCTGAATGTGAGGTCTGCTGCGATGATTTTGTCTCAGGGGCAGATTTCACAGCTAGACCGCAAGTAGTACCTCCTTGGAGACTGGCAGTCCCACTGGATTTTCGATTCTTGCCATGGCCAGATATATTTAATCAAGGCAGCGGAGGCGTGGTGGTGAAGCTCTTACAGCCCTGGCCACCACCTATTCAAGCAGAAGTTAAAGCTAAAGTGGAAAAACTGAATTTACATGGTCAGAAACTAGAGATTCAGATTATCGTAACAGTCTATTCGGTCCCCAAGGCTACCATAGAAGGTCTGCAATTGTTGGGTGAACGGATGTTACAAGAAGAGCAACTGAAGTGTGAGGTTGTCAAGTCCAGTTGGTACAGTTTTTCAAATCTTTTAGTTGGAGATATGATTGATACTGCTCTGCCTATACAGTCATTGGGACAGCTAGTTCCAAGCTACAATCTAACTCGATTTGAGAATGAAAATTTACTGGTTCAGCAAGTTATGAGCTGGTGTCGGTTCAAATTCTCAGTTAATTATTTCTTGAGCAAGCCTTATCAATGGAGAAAACATATGGTGGATGCTCCAGCTTACCAAGGGTGTCCTTTTCAAGGAATGATAAAGCAACAAATTGATGGTGTTGATAAGATGTTGCTATACTATCATCAAATCAGCATGGTATATTGCAGTGTTTCTGAAAATGTAGTGTATGATGTGATAGGGACTCCTGTCATGCCAAGCAAATGGATCCATGTTGTAGCAGTTGGGAGGACATGGCTATTATCTGCTTTTGCCCTGATAAATTTCCTAGAAGCTGGGACTGTGCAATTGGCAGTGAAGCTTGTGCATGACAAGATTGCTGAGATGACAAGAATAAGATCTTGGGATCTAGGTATTGTCAATTTGGTTACTATAATAGCTTGCCAAATTTCTACAGAAGTGAAGAAGGGAGGGAGTGATACTCTTGATCTCAGCTCAGTTTGCAAGTACAAGAATGCTCATGATAGTATCCAAGTGGGCACAGTATCTAGCATTTCTCTATCACTGACCATGTTTGCTGTCCTTCCATATAGAAAGCTTGGGACTAGTATCAAGATCCCTAACTATAATTCTGGACAAAGAGTGCAAGTTTTGTCACTTCTATTGGCATGGAGTCGTCTCTTGTGGTTGCATTTTATGGATCAGCTGGTGCTTACGGATTAGCTCTTGATGATCACTTGCAGCTACCCTGGGATCCTAGAGGTACTGATCTTGAGCTTCAATTGCATCAGCTTGGGGACAAGCTGATTTTCAAGGCGGGGAGAATGTCATGTAACTGGGTCGGATTGGTATGCATATTGAGCTCAGGGCTGGCTAGGCCCAATCCGCTGCGATAAGCCGACCACTCCAGCCGCTACAAAAGGAGCAGAGCCAACAAATGGGGAAGAAAAGAGAACAGAACAGAACAGATAAAACTTGACTTCTTCCTTCTAATGCTCCCTCTTCTTCAACCTCTGTACCTCTCTTCTCTTCTCCAATCTCTAGCTATGTCTTCTTCTCCAACCTACTGCTGATTCTCAGTCTTGATTCCATTTCCTCCATTTGTATCCCCAAATACTCATGTATCAAGTGTTGGAGAAAGAATTGTTTGTTTGTGCAGAAATTCAATAAATCACATGGAGTGGGTTCGTAACAGGCACCGATGGGCAAGACGAATCCCCACCGCCTCTCCATGGAGAACCTCTTGGCGTGCCACAGGTGCGTGCGCAGCCGCCGCGCGCCGTCGCCGGCGGCGGAGAACCCCTCCGCGGGGTTGCCCGCGAGCTCCCGCCGCAGCCTCACCCTCCTCGGCTGCGGCTTCTCGGGCCTCCCGTCCTCCGTACCGTCGGCCGCCTCGGCATCCTGGCTTCGGCGGCGGCGCTTGTTGGAGGGGAGGTGGCCCGTGGTGCGGCGGCGGGCGGAGCGGGGCTGCGTGAAGCGGGCGCCGAGGCGGGCGGATACGGATTCGTGGAGGGAACGGAGCTCGCCGGCTCGAGCCGCCGCGAAGCGCCACACGTCAAGCTGCCGCGGCGGTGGGGGAACGCCGGCCATCGGAGAGGATTTTTTTTTTCTAGCGGGAGAGAGGGTTTTGGGTTACGTGATTAGCCCCTCACTGTTACTACCTCCATCCCAAAATGTTTGAAGCCGTTGACTTTTTTAAAAATGTTTGACCGTTCATCTTATTAAAAAAATTTAAGTAATTGTTAATTCTTTTCCTATCATTTGATTTATTGTTAAATATACTTTTATGTATACACATAGTTTTACACATTTTACAAAAGTTTTTAATAAGACGAACGGTCAAACATATTTAAAAAAGTCAACGGCGTCAAACATTTAGGGAAGGAGGGAGTAATATCTATTCACTCAGTTACACTGAACTGCTAATAAAATTGCAGTTTGGCCTCTTTTCCTTAGCACAATCGTATTCTTTATGTACGAAGACTTGAGACTTTAGCGGCAGCCAACGCAGGCAATAGCGTCGCTGCTAGTGATGGTGTACGAGCATCCTGTCGAACTTATCATAGAAAGTGAGTAGATTGTCAATTGTTCTCATTGTTCAGAGACGCTTGTAGGAAGGTAATATCACAATTAAATGCATTTCAGAGTTAGACTGAAATCAGCATACCTTTTTTTTTTCAATTGCACATAAGGATTGCGTATCTTTTATATTAAGACTTTAGAAAGATTGATGACAATTTACAAACAAGCAACCAAAAAAGGGGGAAAAAACAAAGAAGGGATGATTAATGACTATGTCTTGCGGCATCCATTTTGCGATCAAATGTGGCTTCGTCTACTCAGGCAGTAGACCCGCTTCCCGCTATAAAATGGCCTCTTCTACTCGTGGCCGTGCAGCACCTCGTAGTGGTGGTGCTCGCCTCCACACCCTGTTCACGGGTTGTGGTGGCGCAGCCTCAATCCACGGGGCACAGTGGGGAGGACTAGGAGGATGCTCATGATTGAGGACTTGGCCGCGCTGGGATCGATCCGAGCAGGATGAAGCTCGTGTAGGCCGCCATGGGGGCAACACCAGGCAGTGGGCATGATGTTCCTGCTCGGGCCGAGCTTAGCGAAGTCGTGGGCGTGGAGAGAGGACGGTACCACGGTGGCCAGGTTGCCGTCGCTTCTCCTCCACCCCTACCTCCTTAGGTATGGTGCACCAAGATCGACGCGGACACTGAGGGCGTAGCAGTTCAAGGCTTCCTAGGGCTAGTCGGTCAGACCACGGTGATCGAAGGGAGCTCTATGCCCAGACTCGCGGCGGCAACGACAAGCTAGTACCTACTCATCTGCGTTCACCGCATTGGCGAGGCAGTGGCCGTGGCCCCGTTTCGTCGCATCAAGGCAGGTGGCGGCCGCGCGGTGGTGAGGCTCCGTTGCCACTGTGTGGTCGGGCAGCAGTCGAGGATGGCGTGGGAGTCCATGTGGGTCAAGGTTGCACAATAGGTTAAAGAGAAGAAAAAACCAGCGTAATGGCTAAGGAAGACGTGGGACTGGGCATCGGCTGCTGATTCCACAAAGCATAGTGAGGCGGCCAAGACCGACGGTATCATCAAAATATATTATTCTCTCGCGGATCAAGCGTCGCAACTGTGGATGAAGATGGTGAACTTGTAGGCGATGCCCATCTCCCCTCCGCCCCGGCTATGTCGACATCCTTCCCATCTTTTGCTAGGAAACTATTCTAAACTATCGAGAGACGTCATCTCGTTGTTTGCATGTTGCTTAAAAAGTGTGGGGGGAGAGAGTGTGGTATTTTCACATGTGGACTTGTTAAGAGGCTCGCTTATGAAAATTGATTTTTTGCATGCAGTCCTAACGTGCTTAGAGAGCAATTTTTATAGGCGAGAGTAGTTATGACGCGCCTGCATACTAAAAATGTCTCCTCCAGAAAAATTATTTATGTAGTAATGGAGGTTGAATTTAGTAACCATCGAGTTATTTACTTCTTATTATTTCTTCGTAAATGTGTATCACATCTCAAAATAAATTTTGGATATGCAGCACGATGCATGTCCAAATCTCTACTATTATAAAAATTGAAGATGTTTCTTATGGTACTTTGATATGTCATTTGTGTATGAGTCAGTTTTTAAGTCCATTCGCTTTTGAAAATATAGATCCGTATTTGACTCGGGTTTTAAGTTCATTCGTTCGTTTTTGAAAATACAAAAGGAGTCATATAAGAAATCTCTTTAAAAAAACTCACATGCGAATTTGAGATGATCGGACTCCTAATTGCAGCTCATGATTTTCTACAAAAATATATACCCAAACGAATTCCCTTAACTAAACCGTATAACAACAATAAGATTAAAATAACATTCACCCGTTACAACTCACATGCATTTTTCCAAGTAAAAACTAATTTATCAAACACAGAAAGAAAAACAGCTTTTGTTTTCTCAAGGAATACAAGGCTTAATTAGGAGGCCGTCCTATCGATCGGCTGATGATCCCTGACGGGTTCCTGCCTGCTGGCATCGAGAAACCAAGGCTGCCATTGACGTAGTCGCGGTCGGCCGTCGGCGTGGTTGATGACGGCGGCGCCACGAGCGAAGACAGGACCTCATCGGAGGCATCCTTCAACACTCATCGGTGGTTTAAGCCGCCGGTGAATCTGGCATTCTTCTCCGGTGAAATGTGGGCCGCCGCCAAGCCCAAGCCCGCGTCCGCGCCACCGGGTTTCTCCGCCTTGCCTTCGGGTTTGTTCTTCGCGGTGCACTTCGCCGATGCGAGGGGCACGGTGGTGGCGGCGACAGTGAGGAGGATGAGGACGGCGGCGAGGGCGAGGTTCGCCCTTGTCGGGATCCTTGAAGACATGTTTGGGTAGAGGGGGGAGGGGGTGGTGTTTGAAAATCTGCAAGGGAGAAAGCAAGTAAGGGAGATGTATTTGAATAGGGAGGGGAAAGGAGATGGCTGGCTTTATTTGGCGGGAAATGAGAGGTCAGGTTGTTCCCAGACAATTTTCCCGGCAAAATAGGGGGCAATGCTGGCCGGTGACTTGCAAGTTGCAACCAACACCCCTTCATGCGTTTGCCGTGAAGAAAGGAGAGGACACAACCAGACATGTGGGCCCAGACTCCATGTGACAACTGATTCATGAAAGGGAAAAAAAAGGATTCACATTTTACTGGGGAGTTGGCAGTTTGCCACTCTGTTGCTTCTCACTCCTCAAACATGAATCAGACAGCTGTAAAAGATTCTGAACAAAAAATTACAACATTCATAAATAAGCAGCTTAAGGTTTACAGACTAGAGAAACTGAAGGTCATCCTCTTGCTGTTCCAGGACAATTGTTGCGAGTGCTCGTCGGTATGCCGCTGATCTTGCATTCCTTACAAGGACACAGATGTCTTTGCGCTTCAGACTTTCATGTGTCCATTGCTGCCGCCTCAACACCGCAAGAAGCTTTGCTTCGCAGAAGGCAACTGCAACAGCATCTTGCCCACTACTGTAATATGTAAAGCGGATTGTTCAGTTAAGGTTTATTACTCAGTATTGTGTCGTTGGCATATATATAGTGAGGGAGACTGGGTGAGGCAAGATTACCTTCCATGGACAAAACCTGTCGTGACGAAGCCTATCGGCCATCTGAATGCCTTTCGTGTAGAATCGCCGTTTGACAGCTGGAGATTGCTGGTGCTAGGATCCAGCCAAGAGAAATAAGAACTTACATGGGATTGAGGGAGCTGGAGTTCCCATTTTTCTAGACATTCTTCTTCCTCCTCTTCTGATCTGTTAGATGCGTGAACAGGGATGAGCTTCTTGAATTGATATTCCCAGCACTCATCTCATACAGAAGAATACAGTGGGATACAGAACAAAAAATGATTCAAGCCAGAATTAACTTAAGAAACTAGATGATAATCAACAGGAGGACAACACCATTGATCCAACGTAAAATATCACTTCAGTTGCATGTGAACCAAAAAAATTACAGCTACATGAATAATGAACCGTCATCATGAGATGCTGAAGAAAAAACTTGTCTGAGGTACTGACCTGATCTTGCAGTTCCAGGCTGAAAGATCTGACGAGAGTGGGGCACAAATAACAGCACCCTCTTCAAAAGAGCCTTCCTTAAATGCTCGGATGAGGACCCTTACAAGACATAGTCCGTTCATAGAGCATCTCATTTTCACATTGTCACCAGAAACTAGACTGGACTTGTCAGTAACTGTTTCCATGTCAGATGAATTTAAATACTTCTCATCAAAAATTTTCACATACTGTCTCAACACTTGGATGGTTCTTGGCACAAGTAGTTGGAAGGATGTAGGAGCACTTGTTGGTGATGATTCTGCACCACCAGAGTTGGAATTTACCGGGATACTTTCAGATAATACTGTAGCGACGCTCTTTAGGTCATCTCCTTCAAGATGGCTCAGTATGCCATCTCCTTTACGAAAACTAGCAATGACACAATGCCATAAAGGTGGTACAGGAACCCTTGGAGGTCTCATGGAAGAAGGGCGGCAATTGGTAGCTTTATCGAGAAAAGCAGCCTCTTCAGCCATAAATAATGAATAGGCTTTGCTGTCTGGATAATCATAAGGGAAGCATGGCATCTTGAGCTGCAAATAGAGGGATCAGTGTATTGCTATAGAACAAACTTCTCACAATTAACAATAAAACATAAATCACAGCTGCACAATCCTCGGTTTCCCCAAGGCCACAAATCTTACTGTTACTTTAGCTATATCAACTATTTCATACAATTGAATGAATACAGATGGCAATGTTAAACATACTACTGCACCAGGAGGCCAATCACCAATAGTAATAACAGTAATAAATTTGCAAGGATCTAAGATTACATCGTTAGCTTGTTTCCTGGCGCATTCTATCTTTTTATCAATAACAATACCTTTGAAGCTATCCACCGTCTCTCTCTTAAGCCAATAGCATGTGCACCATGAGATACAAGATAAAACCAGAAAGGTTTTACCCAACTCAAAGGTAGAATAACAGACCACCTGTGAAGTCAACAAAAATGAAACAAGATAGCTGCACATCAGGATGATGACATAACGATAGCATGTAGAGAATCCTAGCTTTTAGGAATATTAGCACACAAACCTCTCAAACAAATCATTGCCAGTAAAAAATTATTCACAAATGCACCAGAAAGAAAACAGATCATTGTTAGCCAATGTTCAACAAATAATCAAGCAAAATTAGTGATAACGGATATTGAATAAACTTTTTATAAGAAGCCAAAGCTACAATAACTTAAACCAATATGACCATGATACACTGAGGTAGGTCTAGTTCTCATGTTAAGACTTATGATGGTTACACTTCTATTATGGGACCATATAAAAGCTAACATAAAAGAGCAGGACAGCAAATGTAGCATGTTTGAGAAAATGGGCCTTACCCTACAGAGAGCAGACTGCCTTTTGCATGTTTCAGAAGAATAACAGGACAGGATCGACCAATGGAATCCTTCTCTTGACTTGTTTGTCCTTGATCATTTCCAGAATCAAGGCAGAAAAACTTCATACGTCTGTGGTGTTTCTCCATACAAAGAATTTTCTCATCCACAGGAGGATTTATCTTAAGGCTGGAATCCCATAATTCTCTACAGTCTGAAAGGGCCAAATCGTGATTTCCTGGGTTCAGCCATATCGATGACAAAATATTCCCAATCTGTGATGGTGCCTCATCAGCATTTGGAACTTGGTATTCCTCCATGAGTTGGTTATTCTGGTCCAGGGAAACTGTTTTAGAAGAATCTGTTCCCTCCACTGAATTATCTCTGGGATCACGGACTATCATGGATAGTATAGCACCAGACTGAAGAATGTCAGCATTATCAAAAACAGATCTTTTCAAAAGATGAGAGACAGTAGAGGAATCCAGAGGATCAGTTGATGTAGTCACACTATTTTTATTAACTAGCTTGGTGGATATACTTGGACTGCATTCATTGAAAAAACATAAATTAGCGCAGCTCGACATCATCTTTTCTCCAGCCAGGAGTGACCACTTTAATTAGATTTAGACATCATTTTTTTCTCAGGGGAAAACGAACTTACTTGCTAACTGGGTTCAATATACTCTTAAGAGATTGCATAGCATTACTTCCCATGACTTCTAATCTTGCCATCTTCCCCTCCAGTGGGCAACAACTGATTGTATCACCAGATTCTTGCATCTGCAGTGTAAGAATAATATTACTGCACAAAGTGGATGTGTTTGGAGTTTGAAATAATCATTACACAGAAGCAAAAACTAAGCTGCAGGGCTAGAATTTAAGGTTTAAAGCAAGCAATAGAAGGTAATTGGTCCTTAAGGCTGTAAAATTGAATTTTCTTTACTGCCAAGTAGACGAGCAATCCAAGAAACATCAAAGGTAATTTTATTCCTCTTAAGCTCAATTCTTGATGCATCAATGAGTGGTTAAGATAAACAGACAGAACAAAATGAAGCAAGATTTCTAAACAAATGTTTATTATCTCAAAGCTCAAAACTTGGACGCTACATGTAGCAGAAAAAAAAAAACCAAAAGGGACTAACCTGTTGCTGACATGCGGCTCTTAATGTTTCAAGCCCTTCACTGAGAGCAGAAGGGTGGATCCATATCCATAATTGGCGCCGTAAAGAATTTCTCTCATCAGATCTAATTTGAGAATCGGACAAATCTACATCTTCAGTCTCCAATTCATCACCCTCCCTTAAGAATGGACGCCACATGTATGTCACCGGCCCAACAATTTCAAGGTGAGGACACCCAACACGGCAAAGCTGGAAAATACAATTAAGTCACAGTTGTCATTCCTAACAATCCTCAACATATGCTTTCTGTGGTAAATGTATAACTACCATAGCATTCTCATAGCAAACACCTCGCATAACTTGACCATGCAGATGTTTCAAGCCAGGAGTTTTATCTTGAGGAGATGGATGCAGAACCATTCTGGCAATGGATAACAGGGAGTCCTACACCAGTTAGCCAGCAACATAATTAGATTCTCTAAAGTATAAAATAAATAGGAAAAAACAGAGCTAAAAAGGAACATAGAGAAACTTCTACCTCTGGACCATCTAGCTCAACCGGAGTGAAGTAGCTAGCATCATGAACAACTGTGCCATTTTTCAGCCACTTGAGAACAGTTCTTGAACCCCTTCCTCTGCATGATAGAATGTTAAATGCATTACTTATCTGAATTCACGTATATGATAAACCTTAGCACGAAGGTCATGAAGATAGCGTAAGATAAACTACAAGTAAACCATCAGCCTCTATATTCTGTACAAAATATTCTCTCCTAAAAGTGATGAAACTGATTAAGAATTATTACACTTACAAGGCGAATGTTAGTATGAAAAACACTAGATTAACGATTTCATAATTTAATTGCTCTTCAAATCGGTTTAACTTGCTCTGCTAGAATTCTATAACTGCCTAAACAGTTAACCCCATGTTGGGCTATGAACCACCAGAACAAGTGCATAATTCTTGCCTTTAATCCTTTCTCACTAGAGATGAGCTAGTGATATGGAACTTTTCTACTACTAGTTTTTTCGCCGCATCTTCTACTACTAGTTCAGTATATAAACACACATTTTTTTAGATAATGGAGTATATAAACACACATAAAATAAAATGGGGAGCAAATGGAATGATGTGAACTTAACTCAGTATAAATGAGCCCCGCCAATTTAATTACTACAACCCAGTGAACTGATTTGAAGCTTTTAGTACGCTCAAATCAAACTAGTGTACAATTTAACACAGAACATTCAGTAAAGTTATCTTATTCCCCTCTCCATATGCCAGTCAGGTCAGATTACAAGGAAAGAACCCAATGGATGAATTCATTCGAGGCGTACCTCCCGTGGGCACCGATGGGCAAGACGAATCCCCACCGCCTCTCCATGGAGAACCTCTTGGCGTGCCACAGGTGCGTACGCAGCCGCCGCGCGCCGTCGCCGGCGGCGGAGAACCCCTCCGCGGGGTTGCCCGCGAGCTCCCGCCTCCGCCTCACCCTCCTCGAGGGTCTCCCCTCCTCCTCCTCCTCCACCGGACCGTCGGCCGCCTCGGCATCCCGGCTTCGGCGGCGGCGGCGCTTGTTGGAGGGGAGGTGGCCCGTGGTGCGGCGGCGGGCGGAGCGGGGCTGCGTGAAGCGGGCGCCGAGGCGGGAGGATACGGATTCGTGGAGGGAACGGAGCTCGCCGGCTCGAGCCGCCGCGAAGCGCCGAACGTCGAGCTGCCGCGGCGGCGGGGGAACGCCGGCCATCGGAGAGGATTTTTTTTTTTTTTTTTGCCAGCGGGAGAGAGGGTTTTGGAGAGTGATTAAGGGTTTATTATGGACACTTATGCAATTAGCCCCTTCAGTGTTAATTTACACTGAACTGTTAATAAAATTTCAGTTTGGCCTCTTTTTCTTAGCAAAATTTTATTTCTTTATCATACATACACCTTGTATGCGGACAAGTTTTACACTTGAGTCTAGAGTCTAGATTAGTCGCACCGGCCGCCACCTCTCTCTCCCTCTCTCGCCACCGTCGTCCCCGCTCCGCCATCGGCCGCCTCTCTCTATTGCCACCGCGCTCGGTCGAGAGAACCAGGAGAGAAGAGAGGAGAAAAAGTAAATAAAGGATAAATGTGGGGCACACACCATTTTCTCTCACTTACATGTGGGCCCGCATATTAAAATTAAGGGACTGTCTACTCCTCGTTTGACAGAAAACCCCTCCTAGTATCTTGCAAATTTCAGACCATTGGATTGATTTGAGATTCGTGCAGAGTCTACGAAACCCTAACCACTTTTCCTTTTTCCTCCATGCCACCGCACAACGCTCGAGCGCTCCCCTCCTCTCAACACCGCACGCCTTCTGCACCGCCGCCGCCGCCGCCCCACTGTGCCGCCATCAGGCCTCGCCGGCTGGCCGAAAGGTGTCAACGGCGCCGGCGAGGCCCCGCCGGCTGGCCCCCTCCTCCTCCCCTTCCCCCTTCTTCTCCTCTCCAGCGACGAGCTGTCCTGTGTCGCCATCTTCCTCGTCGCCGGCGGCGGGGCGCCACCACCAGCCACCTTCCCTAACACTCTTTCCGCTTGCCCCCACCGCCTACACTGGCCCACCGACCCGCTCCCGACCCCGCGGCTTCGGTGGCACCGCCGCCGCTTCGCCGCCCACCACCGGTCTGCCGCCTCACACAGCCATCCCTCTAAAGCCAGCGAACCCCCCCCCCCCTCTTTCTCTCACCCCCACCCCGGGACCCTAATTCGTTGGCTCTCTACAGAAGTTTGGGTTGTCGCCGGCACCGGAGAAGAAGAGGTCGCCGGAGTTGGAGAAGATACAACTGGAGCATGAATCGCGAAGCATATCCAGTGGTCCAAAATCTGCAATATTTGGGGTAGTATTTTCTATCGACAGAAGTATAGCGATTCCGTAAATTTAATTATTTTGGCTGACTATGATGCCACATCAGCAAAACCAAACATCTATACTATCTCAAGAGCTTTTTTTTTATGGTTTTATATAGTTTAGGGATATACATTTATGGTATTGCAGTTAGGGAACCTCAACAGACTCGGCGTAAAGTTGAGGAACGGCCGGTGAACTTATTCCTAATGATAACTAGAGGTCTGTGTAAGATGTAAGTTGCGAAGTACTCCCTCCTTCCCTAAATGTTTGACGCCGTTGACTTTTTTAAATATGTTTGACCGTTCGTCTTATTCAAAAACTTTTGTAAAATGTGTAAAACTATATGTATACATAAAAGTATATTTAACAATAAATCAAATGATAGGAAAAGAATTAACAATTACTTAAATTTTTTGAATAAGACGAACGGTCAAACATTTTTAAAAAAGTCAACGGCGTCAAACATTTTGGATGGAGGTAGTAGTACATATTAGGCCTAATAGAAAGATTGAGGCCTGGGTTGGGCCGGGAACTACTAGGCCTGCAAGGAGCATGTCGTTCGGCTTTTCTGACCGTTTTCTAATAATGAAAATGGTTTACATTTTCGAGAACAGACACAAAATTAATGAGTCAAAAAAAATAAATAAAAAGACTCAAAGTTTTTTAAAAAATAATAGAAATGTTTTACATCTTACATATTGTGGTTGCATGGATATATATAAGGTACAACGACGTGCATAAAATGTAACATCTGTCATCTTCTAGCTAGCTATAGGCCAAAGGGCATGGCGGCTCGCAGCTGCCGGAGGGGCGATCGATCGATCGACTCAATGTCGATATATATAACCCTAGCTATATCTCGATCTCTGGCTCCGTCGACGTGTATGCATACGTTCGTCGACGACGGCCAGCGCCGCCGAAGTAGGCGTGAAAGATCCGGTCCAGGTGAGCCGCCGACGTCGCCGAGGCGACGGAGCACGCGAGCTGCCACCACCAACAGATCTCTGCTGGTAGTACTAGTAGCTGCGCTGGGGAAGAAGAAGAACTCGCTAAGGTCGCCGCCGTGGCGGTGGGGCAGCAACCGATGATGGCGCCGTCGTCGTTTCTCGCCGCGGACGTCGTCGTCGTCATGGAACCAGCTGCTAGCTGCAGTGCCCGTACGTCGCCGGCCGCGGTGAGAATCAATTCTAAATTAATTTCTACTAGTAATCTAGGAGTATCTAGTAGTTAGCTTGATGTATCTATTATTCTGGGACTTGTATGCTTTAATCGCAGTTTATGTAGAGGTGATCCGATATATCCTGGCCTGAGTCTTTGATAGTACGTTAATTAGTGTAGGACTCTGAATCGACGATGGTAACTACAAGAATCTATTTAATCTGTGACGAAATTTGACGAAATTTTCGTGATGTTTTTAGATATCGTCACGGATATGCAACTATGGATACAAGGCCCAAATACTATGACAGTTATCAATTTCGTCATAAACCGGCTCAAAACCTGTGACGTTATAGCAATTTCGTCGCGATTTAAATACTTCAAAACCACGTAAGAGATGTAAATTTTGTGACTATCACTTTATCGGATGAAGAAATGGCCAAAATAAAAGTTATAGATATTGATGAGTTGTACAACTTTGATGTTGATGACTTCTTCAGTTAAAATCATTTAGTATTTGAAAATGTTGTTTGCACTTGTCATAATTTGAAATTCAAATTCAAATTATTAAAACAGAGTCATATACCAAAATGACCAAAACAAAAGTTGTAGATATTGATGATTTATACAACTTTGTTGTTGATAACTTTTTCAGTTGAAATCATTTAGTATTTCAAAATGTTGTTTGAAGTTGTTATAATTTGAAATTCAAATTATTGAAATAGAGTCATATAGCAAAATGACCAAAACAAAAGTTGTAGATATTGATGATTTATATAACTTTGTTGTTGATGACTTTTTCAGTTGAAGTCATTTAGTATTTGGAAATATTGTTTGAACTTGTCATAATTTAAAATTCAAATTCAAATTATTGAAACAGAGTCATATAGCAAAATGATCAAAACAAAATTTGTAGATATTGATGATTTATACACTTTTGTTGTTAATGACTTTTTCAGTTGAAATCGTTTATTATTTGAAAATGTTGTTTGCATTTGTCATAATTTGAAAATAAAATTTTATATAGGTCAATTAAACTCATATGGAGAAATAACCAAAATAAAATTGGTAGATCTCAATAAGTTATACAACTTTGTTTTTGACAACTTTTTCACATAAATTCATTTAGTAAGATAAAATTCTATTCGAAGGTTTAATATTTTGAAATTAACTGAAAAGAGGGAAGCAGAATGGACTTCTCGGTGAGGGATGAGCATAAGGGCTGGCCCGTAACAGGCCTTTTGCTCCTCCCTCACCGAGAAGTCCATTTGACCTCCCTCCTTTCAGTTAATTTCAAAATATTAAACATTCGAATCAAATTTTGTCATAGTAAATGAACTTATGTGAAAAAGTTGTCTAAAACAAAAATGTACAACTTATTGGGATCTACCTATTTTATTTTGGTTATTTCTCCATCTGAGTTTGATTGACCTATATAAAATTTGAATTTCAAATTATGACAAATTCAAATAACATTTTTAAATACTAAATGATTTCAACTGAAAAAGTCATCAACAACAAAGTTGTATAACTTATCAATATATACAACTTTTGTTTTAGTCATTTTTTCTATATGACTTTGTTTGAACAGTTTGAATTTGAATTTCAAATTGTGACAACTTCAAACAATATTTTTAAACACTAAATGATTTCAACTGAAAAAGTCATCAATTTCAAAGTTGTATAACTCATCAAGGTCTATAACTTTTATTTGGGTCATTTCTTCATCCGGCAAAGCGACTTGTAACATTGTTCACAAAATGTACATATCTCTCTAATAGTCGAGAGATATGTACATTTTGTGAACAATGTTACAAGTCGCTTTGCCGGATGAAGAAATGACCCAAATAAAAGTTATAGACCTTGATGAGTTATACAACTTTGAAATTGATGACTTTTTCAGTTGAAATCATTTAGTGTTTAAAAATATTGTTTGAAGTTGTCACAATTTGAAATTCAAATTCAAACTGTTCAAACAAAGTCATATAGAAAAAATGACTAAAACAAAAGTTGTATATATTGATAAGTTATACAACTTTGTTGTTGATGACTTTTTCAGTTGAAATCATTTATTGCTTCAAAATATTATTTGAATTTTTTACATTTTAAAATTCAATTTTTATATAGTTCAATCAAACTCAGATGGAGAAATAACCAAAAGAAAAATGGTAGATCTCAACGAGTTCTACAACTTTGTTTTTTACAACTTTTTCATACAAATTCATTTAATACCATAATATTTTGATTCGAAATTTTAATATTTTGAAATTAATTTTTTTCCCTCCTCCTCCCTTCAAATTTTTTCATCTCCTCTTCTCACTCCCCTATCCTATCCTGATATTTTTACCTCCACTCACTCTCTCTATCTCTTTCTATCCTCTCCCCTCACTCTCTCTTTCTTTCCTTAACTCTCTCTCTCCTCTCCACTCCTCCTCGGGCGGCGGTGGCGCGGCTCCGGCCTGGAGCTGGCGGTGGCGGGGGCGGCTCGGCCTAGAGCTAGCGGCGGCGGGGGCGGCGACCTCGAGCGAGGAGTGGGCGGCGCCACCTTCATCTCCTCCTCACCGCTGCCGCCACCGACGACGAGAAGGAGACAGGCCCGATCCGGCGGTGGTGGGCCTCGTCTCGCCCGGATCTGGCGGCGTCCTCAGGGGAAGAGTGGGCGGCGACCTTGGGCGGCGGCGCCACCGCCATCTCCTCCTCACCGCCGCCGCCGACGACGACGAGGAGGCGACGGGCCAGATCCGGTCCCTTCGTCGCCGCCTCGCCACCCCATCCTCGCGGCCCTCGTCCTCGCGGCCTCCTCGCCGCCCTCGACCGCCGATGCGTCGCCTACACCTTCATCCGTTCCTCGTGCTTGAGGCCGGGTCGGTGCGGCGCCTCCTCGTGGCGGCCGGGCAGCGGGCCCGCGGCAGTGCGGTAATTCAACCAATTTTATCAGCACTTGCATTTTGTAGTTAATCACGACAGCAATTTGGTCTGCAACCACATGAACTATCCATGAGGCAAATATCATATGTTATCACGATTGATTCTGAGCCTTCAGTCCTTCACATATTTAATGTCCATGTTGCAA
This sequence comes from Oryza glumipatula, assembly GCA_000576495.2. NCBI lineage: Eukaryota > Viridiplantae > Streptophyta > Magnoliopsida > Poales > Poaceae > Oryza > Oryza glumipatula. Next base: position 29,815,185 of record CM002514.2, read on the forward strand.
AACTTTGCATGGGATTGATTTAAGTTATTTCTTGTGTTTGTGCTCTCTTTGCCAAATATGTGTATATCACATGGTCTTCATAGGAGGACAGGGGAGCTATACCATTATATTTCTGTAGCATGATGGTGCAAATTTAGCCTGTGGGATGGTTGTGGGAGGGTTCTTAGTTAACCTGGTGGGTGGTGGGTTTAAACAGAGGCCAGGCTGCTGCTCAAACAAGGGACTTGAGGAACATGGATGTGGGTGTCCTACAAAATCCCTGTGAGGATACTATGTTCCAACAGGCTGAAATTTTATAGCTGCATTTCAATTAGGATAAGTTGATTTTTTTTTTCATAAGTTGAAATTTTCTTAATTAGCTGGCCCTTTCCTTTGGAAGGCTTTCTTCCTCTCATTATTTTCTAATGAGTAACTGTGTCATGTCCTATTATAAATATTTTGGTTTACCCTTCTGTTATGCCTTGTCGTGTGGCACAATCAATACAATAACCCATATTTGTTAATGAAGCTAGGAACTAAACATTGGTGGGAGTTTGGTTGTATCTGCTCTGGAGGAGGCATTAGGATCCAGCAGATCTAAAATACATGAGATGTGCAAAACGTATGGTGATCTTGGTAAGTTTGGAGGTTAGAAGTACCAGCATTGTTGATGTCCATGGTGTGGGGAAAAAATACTGTATATATGGTGTAGGCTGTGTCTTTGCAAAATAGGAGTTTGATGCATGCATGCAACATTTGGCAGGCTTACAGCCAGGTCCAACTGCCTTGTTTAGCTTCATGTACTGGTTAATTATGCTGAAACGATCCTGTGTAGTGTTAACAGTGGATGTATAGTGTAATTTGTAGGCGATGTTGCCCAAGAATGCCGCCAGAATCAAATGTTACTTGCTCCTCCTCGTCCACTCTCAATTCGCGATGTGTTTTCCACACTTCGCAACTAAGGTATTATTACTGACTAACTTTAGAAACTTTAGTTCTGATATGTGAGAGAGGTTCCACTGGATTTTCTAGGCAAGCTCTTTGTTCTTGTTTTTTTTACTAATGTTCCATAATACTCTTTATATGCTCTCTATATGCAAATACTGTAAGTTTTTTTTAATGCTTTACTTATGTTATATGAAATACCTTCCACGCGTTATAAAAATATTAGAACAATATGATGATAGCAATCTTCTCTGTTTGATGATAGCAATAGTATTATTTTTAACATGAGGCAATATGATGGAAAAAGGTTTGTGGGTTTCTTAGTGTTTCTGAAACGTCTCACAGCAAAATTAGCCAACACATGCATGCATGCTGTGGCATGTGCATTTGATGCTAAACAAACTCTAGGAGGTGTTTTAGAGTTGATGGTTGGTTGAATTACTTAATTAACTATAGGTGGTGGGATAGTGTGATGGTCAATTTGGACACATACTAAATGGTTTGATCTTTGATGATTAATTTTCCTTTTTATAGGTGCAAAAATTAGTGGAAACTTGGTTGTTTCTGCTCATCTTAGGAGGGAGGACTAATATTGTTGAATAGTTTAGTGACTTAATATTGTTAACTCCCAGTATTGACACTAAAATTGTATTTTTGCAGCACATCTCAAGAAGCTATGTATAAGTTGTAGCAAAAAATTCCATTTGCACATCAACAAGAAGGCCTTGCTGTAATTCAATCCTCTATTTGCTGAGTGGAGGACGAGAAGCAGGGAGTGATTTCATTGAATGTTTGAAAGATTTGTTTTCTATTTTCAGATTTCCTGTTATTAGGTTGAATCTGAGATGAACTATTGTTTGAATTATGGAATTATGCTGTATCCTGATTGTATCTGTTATTAGTTGAATCTGAGATGGTATCTGTTATTAGGTTTGAATCTAAGATGGTATGAGAAATTGGATTGAATTTGGTGGGCTCAAATTTAATTGGACTGTTTAGTGGGCTTTGATTTGATAGTTGGTTGATAAAATGGGCCAGTTCTGAAATGGGCCTAGTTCTGAAATGGGCCTATTTAAAAATGGGCCAATTCTAAAAAAAATAATGGGCTGCTGTTAAAAAGTTAATGGGCCGTCAAAACAGATGGTTGCGACGTCATCAGTGACATGTCATCGCACACGTGTCAAAACGACAACGTCAACTGCCATGTTGGCCGCCACGTGGCAACCATCTGTGATGTTTAATTTCGTCACAAAGGTTGGGCCTGGGCTGGACTACACGAGCCCATAAGCGTTTTATGACGGTTAAAAAACATCATAGATTGTGCTGATCCGTGACGATTTCGGAGAAAACGTCGGCAGATTTAATCTGTGACGCTCAATAGATGACGATAAGTATAATCGTCACAAATAAATTCCTGTGATGAATTTTCAGTGATCCATGACGAATTTTTTTCGTCATAGATTAAATAGATTCTTGTAGTATCGAGTCCAACTACGTATGTATATACTCGATCGGCCGATGAATGTATATACGTTGAGATATGTATATGTATAATATAACTCCAGTATATAATCTCCGATCCCCATTATCGGATAACTGATAATTTTGACCAAATCATTTCTTCAAAAGTATTTGTCACAATACTCCCCCGCGTCGCTTCGTCCTCTCACACGGGCCGCACGGGAGGCGAAGCTTAGCTCCTGCCACCGCGCCCTCCTCCCTTTCAATTCACTCCCTCCCCTCATGTCACGCCCAGAAATTTAACCCAAATTTCCAGACTATTTTGTGTATTAAATCCCTGTCCAGGACCAGCCAGGGTACACAAAACGACAAGTAATATACAGTTCCAAACGTAAATAAAGCGTAAAATACTTACAGAAGAGGCACTTAGTCCTCACACCGAAACAAAAGCAGCAGCAGCGGAAAAAGGCGATCCTAGCGGGGCTTCAGCTCCACTCCACAGGCAAAACTCAACTGGGGTCTGAGCCTTGGTCTTCTAACCTCGTCTTCAGCTCAGAAGCACTACACTTCTGAAAAGGGGGAATAATAGCAAGACTGAGTACAACCACCGTACTCAGCAAGCCACACCAACGATGCAGACGTGCAAGGGGACACAAGGACGGTTTGTGGCTAATTGCATAAAGGCAGTTGTAAAACATTTTATTGAGCAAAACAGTAAAACAGTTGAGTAATTAAAGTAATATTGAATCTCCACTGATCAACGCTACACCACGTTGAACAGGCCCAACCAACCCACCTGAACTACAGTGTATTGGGTCGATTTATTAAGGTGGGACTAATCACGGTGAATCTGGTCGACCGCCCATAACCGCGGGCACGACTATTCGAATAGTTTTACTCTGATCAGAGGTGTACAACTGTACCCACAAGACACAGCCCCACGACACGTTACCGTGCGCCGACATGTCACCACGACATACCGGAAAGAGGCTGTGACAGGACCCTTCGCATAACCCCCTCTAACCAAGCACACCACACCTCAGGTTTCACCCCCGTTCCCAGCGGGCAACGGGCAGTCCCCTCTCGTGCCTAGGTGAATCCGGAAGCGACAGAGGCCGTCGCAGGGCCCGCCCCGCTCCATCACGCCCACCCTTGCCTGGATGCGTCGGCTAGAGGAAAGCTACACTACAAGCCCAGCCGTTGCCCACGCTGGCTTGTGGTAAGTACGAGGAGTTCTTCCAGGGTTTCCCGTGAACCGGTCCTTAATTGCCATGGGTGCGACTAGCAAAACCATGCACCCACAGCCCACCCTTCAGTCGCATTTTAGTTGGGTAATTACGACCATGAAGCATGGCCAGATGTCTCGAGCACGCAGCTCATTCTGATACTAAAAGGTCTAATACTGTAATTATCCCATCAACTGAGCTAGTGGTAATTAAGCATGGCTAAGCATATAGTTCTAGCTAGGTTACATATGTAACATGAGCTAGTCGATTTATTACCCAAGGTTGACAAAGAACAGATATCAAGTAAACATGGCACAAGCGAGCAGATAGGTAATACCCGGATCCCATGTAATTAGCAAAACATGCATATTTATTTGCAAACGGTAAAACATTTATAAATTGGGATCAACATGCTCAAGGGGAACGTGTGACTTGCCTTGCTTCTTCAAAACAATCTTCCGAACTCTTTTCCTCACGACCGCGGACTTCCGAAACGACGGATTCTACACGCTGGCACGCAAAACGAGGAAAAACTCCAATAAAAACAAGGGAAACAATACATAAAAAGTAAACAAACATGTAGAGCTCAATTTTAGATGAATTTTGCAAGTTGAACGGCTCAATTCGGAGTTCGAATGAATTAGATATGAATTTTAGAAGTTTTGAGCCATTTAAATGAATTTCTAGAATTAAACTCGATTTATTGCGCAATTATTATTTATTTTTACAAAGGAAAAGAGGGTTGCTGACGTCAGCAAGGGGTGAGGCGCGGACCACGTCCACAAAGGGGGCGGGCCCCACACATCAGCGGCACGGCCCACCGTGGACCGAGTCCACGGTGGCGATCGGCCACGCGGGCGCGCACCCGACGGTCCAGATCGGCCAAGGCCGATCGGACGGCTGGGGACGGCCGGGCGGCGCGGCCTGGCCAGCGCGCACACATAGCTGGCGGCGGCGGCGGCCGGGACCAAAGCGACGGCGGCACACGGGCCGGGCGGCCACCGGCGGCGGCGACACGGCGCGCGCAAGCACGGGAGGCGGCCGGCCAAGGGGAGAAAGAGGGAAGGGGAGAGGAGTGCTCACCGAGGGCGGCAACGAGGGGCGGGGAAAGGCGGGGGGGAGCTCGGCGTTGGCGCTCCTCGGGACGAAGGCGGAACGGCGGCCCGGCGGCGTTCCGCGAGCGGGAACCGGCGGACGGCGGCCGGAAGGACCTGGGGAGGATGGGGAGTTAGGGGAGGGAGAGGCGTCGCGGCATGGCGAGGGACGCCGACCGAACATGAGGAATTGGCGGCGGGACTCACCCGGGAGGCGCGGGGAGACGAGCCCGGCGACGATTGGGAGCGGCGGAGCGGTTGCCGGGGAGCGGCATGGAGCGGCGAACGCGGTGGTGGCGGTGGGGCGGCGTGAGGCGGTCAGAAACGGCGCCGAGCGGTGGCCAGAGGCGACAAACATGGTGGTGGCCTCGGGTGCACGGTGAAAGAGGAGTTTCGGCGATGGTTTGAGGAAACGGAGAGGTTGCCGAGCTTGCCCTCGAGATGGCGAAGCCAGTGGAGGTTGTCGCGTGGGGTGCCGACGGCTAGGGCGGCGGCGAGGTGCGGCTGGAGTAGGCAGCGGCGATGGAAGAAGGTGGTGCGCGTGGCGACGGTGCTTCGGGGGCGGGGAGGGGAAACGTAGCGGATGCCGGGGTGCGGCACGACGCGGCGAAGCCGCTGGTGGCGGTCGCGCGGAATGGCGGTGGTGGGAGCGGCTGCGGCGACCGGCTGGAGGGTCGTCGGCGAGCGGCGGCGGGAGGTGCGACGGTGGCGGGGTGGTTTTCGTGCACGGGAGGGCTCGGGAGAGAGGGGAAAATGGAGAGGGAGGTGCGGGGAATGTTTTTATAGGGGAGGGGAGGCCGGACCGAGCCTAGGAGAGGCGGAGTCGGGGCGGCAACCGCCGGCGGCATGGGCGGCATCGTGGGGTGTGGGTGGCGGTTTTGGAGGGGAGAGGTGGGGGAAAACGGCGCGGACGTGGGCGGCGAGGTCCCACGGACGAGCGCGCGCGCGCGGGGTGGAGGAGGTGGGCGGAAACGGCGGCGTCGTGGGGCGGCTTGGGCGGCCATGGCGGCAGTTGGAGCTGGAGGAAGGGGATGACAGGTGGGGTCCACAGGTCCCACCTGTCGGGGAGAGAGGGAGGGAGAGTTGGAAGGGGGACGTAAAACAGACTTCGCGAGGGAGAGGGGAAACGGGCCGACGGCCCAAGAGAGGAGAGGGGAGGCCGGCTGAGGAAGGGAGAGAGGGGCGCGGGCCGCGGGAGGGGAAATGGGGATTGGGCCGGAAGTGGCCCAAAAGGGAGAGAGGAGGTTTTTAATTCATTTTTCATTTTATTTAATTTATTCAATGAACTTTGTGCCATTAAAATTACTTCTTGAGCTCCGAAAATTCACGGAAAAATCCGGAGAGTGTTTTAAGGCACAAAGAATATTACAAAATATTCTCGGCCAATGATTTTTAAGGGAAAATTTTAATTCTCCCAATAATTCACTTGGATAAATTGCTTTAACTTTTATTTAATTTCTAGAAAATGCATTATTTAATGATTTTTAATCCCGAACGAAAATCGGGGCGTTACACCTCATCTTCATCAGAGCGCGTCGCCGGAGAACTGAGCAGGCCAATCCCCAGCAGTGCCACGCCTCTGTGCGAGGAGGGCATCGAAGACGACGCAGGGTGGGCGCGGCGAATCCAACATCATCGTGGACGGATCCGGTCACCCTGTAGGTGGATCTGCCGCTGCCGCACTGGATCTGGTCGGAGGGGTCGACAGCATGGCGACGAGGCTGCGAGGGCAAAGGCAGCGAGAGACTTGTGTAGCTGATGGCAAGGAGGCGCGGTGGTCGAGCGGCTGGCAGCTGGGCATCGACGCCAGCTTCGTTGGAGCTGACGGTGGTGGTGGCGCTGGCACCAGCATAGCTAGAGACCTCGGGCGGCGGCCGGATTAAACGAGGCAGGCCTGGTGACAGTGCGCAAGGGAGAGGCGGCAGAGGAAAAGGAGCTGGTGCCGGTGGTTCATTTTCCTCGTTGCTGGTTAGCACTCTATCCCTTGAGTTTCTCCCCTCCTACGTGGGGAATTTTTAGATTAGGTTGAGGAAGTTGCTGGTCAATGAGGGAAGAAGCTCAAGCTGCTGAAACAATGTCATTCAGCCTCGAGTTCTACTTTGGCTGAACATGCCGAGAAGGCTAGCTAGCGGGTGGCGGGATGGAGAAGGCCTGGGCCAACTCTTAGAGGAGGAGCAGTGGGATAAAGCGAGCTAGGGGCAGGGTACTACGGCAACTCGGAAAGCTCGGAAGTCGGTCAACGAAGGGACGTCCGTGCATTATGGTGGAGACTACACACGGCCAATGGGCCCGCTGGGGATGGGGAGCAGCCGGATCAGAGCCAGACTGGAGCGTCAGAGTTGGACTCGACCGACGCAATTGCATTGATTTTGGACTAGGGATGCAAGCGGGCTTTTTTTTCCCGCTTATCCTACTTCTACTTCTAGTTCATTTTTCTTCTAAATTTTGTACTACCATGTGAAAAATAGACTAGCAAATAGCGGGACTACCCACTTGCATCCCTATTTTGGACTAGATTTTTACTTTTGGAGTTAATTTGGGTTACACGGACAAGAGAGATTATTGGGATTTGGAGTAACGTCACCCAGGGTTTACGATTTCGACGAAATCCGGTCGGATTTCGTGAAATTTCGACATTCCGACGAGGGTCGAAACTAGAAACCATCTGAGATTTCGAGGAGTTTCATCCAAATTCAATTTTGAATTGATAAAAAAAGAAAAAAAAATAAAATCTTATAAATACTACGATGTTCATAGAACCTATTGGGATATAAATATTCAAAAAAATAATGTATTGTGTGTATTTACTGAAACTTACATCAGGAAAGAAAAGAATAAAGAATTAAAAAATGGAAAACACTTACATGGGCCGGATTGCATGTACTAGGTCCAGTTTGTAGTTGGTCTAAATTACAGATTATTGATCGAAATTTCGATGATTTCGATCAGAATTTCGCCAAAACCGATGGGTTTTCGAGAACTTGTCAGCAAACTTAAAGAATCTGTATTCAAATTTTGGTTTATGAAATTTGTTCAGAATTTACCGGTTTTCCACCGGATTTCGTGAAATTCCAAATACCGCCAGTGCCCGAAACAGAAAGGCCTATCGAAATCACGCCAGTGCCCGAAACAGAAGGGCCTATCGAAATCGTAATCCCTGACGTCACCTGAACGAGTACGTCTTGCCCAAAGCTCTCTTTTGACAATATTGCAGTAATCACAACGTCCATTAATTAGTTTGCCTTTTCCCATTCATAAGTACTAAAGACTTGGTGTGGTTTTTTTAAAAAATGAAAATGATTTACATCTTCAATATATATCTACCAACAGACACAATCAATGAGTGAGTCGAAGAAAGATAAATAAAAAGACTCAAAGTTTATTTTTAGATATAATAGAGATGTTTTACATCTTATATTGTGGTTGCATAGATATAGTATAAGGTTACGATGCTTCTTTGAACGTGCAAAATAATTATACATCAATATATTAGAAAAAAAGTTCTTTTGTTACACAACACAATTGGCCAGACAAGCCTATGCCAAAGGGCGAGAAAAAAAAAGGAAAAAACAAAGCCTACAACTCGGTAAAAGAAAAAAAAAACCTACTGCTCCAATCAACGAGAGGGTGGCGACGAAGAACACACTACACTTACAATGCAACAACGCGCATAAATATAATAAACAAACAAATATTCTAGGTACAGCCCAAATTAAGGGCATGACGGCTAGTTTGTAGCATGGATCATCTGCCGGAAGGCGAACGACGATATAACCCTATATCCCTCTGGCTCCGGCGACGTCGTACGCACGACGGCGACGGCCAGCCGCGCCGGCGTCGAGGATCCGGCCCAGGTGATCGCCGCCGACGTCGTCGATGCGACGGAGCACGCGATCCGCCACCACCAACGGAACTCCGGTGGTAGTAGTAGCAGCGCGACCTGCGCCGGGGAAGAAGTACTCGCGAAGATCGCCATGGCGATGGCGGTGGTGGTGGTGCAGCAACCGACGGCGGCGCCGCCGTTTCTCGCCGCAGACCTCGTCGTCGCCGTCGTCGTCGTCATGGAACCAGCTAATTAAGCTGCAGTGCCCGTACCGTACGTCGCCGGTGAGAATCAATTCTAATAGTCTAGAGGTAGCTTGTTGATTGTGTGTCTATTATTCTGGATCTTGTGTGTTTTAGTTGCAGTTTATGATCCGATAATCCTGGTCCGAGTCTTAATTTGATAATTAGCTAGTGTGTAGAACTCCGAATCGACGACGATATCGACTCCGACGGCGTACGTATATACTGACCGATGACTGGACCAGGAAGGCTTATCAAAACGGCAAGGCCCAACTACGCGTGGGCCGTACGTGGGCCAGTACTCAAGCTAAACTCTTTCGAGACTCGATTATTCAGCATGGTTTAATTTCTTTATGTGAATACAGGTCGTAGATGATAATATTTTGGATAACTATATATGTCAGGTTTAATTATCCATCGAAGCAACCATATGCACACTTACGTTACTTTTGGCTCTGGGAGATGATCAAATAGATGCTGACATTTGATGCATGTCTAGATACAAAAGTTTCATCCAGCCGCTAACTATAAACACTTACCTTTATATCTCTGGTAAATAAGAATATAAGATAAGTACACATAGCGTGTACTTTGGCTTTGTGTTAGTTAATTGCGTTTACGCGACAGATCATCGGTCATTGTCGACTCAATGGGATCAGGCAAGAATCAACTTAATTTTAGGGGCTGTTTAGTTCGCGAAAAGAAAATTTTTGGGTGTCACATCGGACGTTTGACCGGATGTCGGAAGGAGTTTTCGGACATAAATGAAAAAACTAATTTCATAACTCGCCTGGAAACTGCGAGACGAATCTTTTGAACCTAATTAATCCGTCATTAGCACATGTGGGTTACTGTAGCACTTATGGCTAATTATGGACTAATTAGACTCAAAAGATTCGTCTCGTGATTTCCCCTTTAACTGTGCAATTAGTTTTTTAATTTATCTATATTTAATACTCCATACATATGTCCAAAGATTCGATGTGATGTTTTTGGGAAAAAGTTTTTGGAACTGCCTTAGTCCAACGAAATTATTGGCAAGTTGCAGCCTGATGTCGACATGAGAGGCCAAAACTATATTATTAAACTGGTGGTCAGCAGCTGTGTGATGTGTTCGTTTTCCAGGGCGTTTATTACGTCGCCCTCACTTTCTTCAGAACAGTTGATCGATGAACTTTTGTTTGTGTGGCTAATTATCAGTAGTATTTCCTTTAAAAAAATATAATAATGAATGATAAACTTGTGGGTGAAAAAGATATACAACGCCTAAAGTCCACTGTAAATGGAGTAAATATAAATACTATCAATGGTTTTAAAGAGGTAATTAAATTTTAATTTGTGCTGATAGTGTTTGGTTCATATGCTTTCCTAGCTAGTTAGATTTCTCATAATTAGTTTTGCTAGTAGTTAATAATTCTTCCTTTTCTGCTTCAAAGGATATACTCCTAAATATTTATGCTTTCTTTTTAGAACTCACGTGTGGCTGACTAAAGTATCTCCTGTTGACTGAAAGTGACCTTTTTCTGCTCAAAGAGCATAAATTTCTTTAGAAAAAGGAGGAGGAATATAATTTTTTTTTTGGACCATGGAGGAGGAATATAATTCTTTTTTGTGGACCATGGAGGAGGAGGAATATACAGAACTCATTATATATTATCTATAACTAAAGTGACTTATATTCTGACGTACTTATTATATATGCAGAGAGAAAGAAATATGGGATTCATATCCAAAACTGACATGACTTATGCTAGCTCTGACGTACAAATAACAGAAGATTTCGACCTTGCAAGTTGAGAAGATAAGACTTTTCGATCAACTACTGTTTCATATTCCATTTGAAAATAAGGTTGGGTCAATAATGCTACCAGCAAGAGGTTTGAAAAGACAAAACGTACTAGCACCAAACTATGACTTCTGAGAGACGAAGGGTGTGTGTTTAGTTCACGCCAAAATTAAAAGTTTGATTGAAATTAGAACGATGTGATGGAAAAGTTGAAAGTTTGTGTGTATAGGAAGTTTTGATGTGATGGAAAAGTTGAAAGTTTAAAAAAAATCTTGGGAACTAAATCAGGCCCAAGTTGCACGCTGTATGGCCATATTTCAGAGAAACGCACTGACTTTTTAAAAAAAAAACACCGGGAAAATATACAATATCGGAAATACGAATATTTTGATTAGACTTAAAATATGGTCAACAATTTTTATTTCCATTGAGCCTTTGACAATGTCTATTTCCGTGTATTCGTAGGCGAATCATGTTGTTTTCAACATGCAAATTTGATCAATGCTTTTATGTGAATTCGCTCACTCAATTAAAAAAAATATAAAGTTGATTTATAACAATATATTTCATTATAATAAATCTAGTATTAAATTTAAAATTTACTAAAACAAATATCCGTGCGTTGCAACAGGTGAAGTTTATTTTAATCTTATTATTGTCATATGGTTTAGTTAAGATGAAATTCACTGTGGGAGTTCGCTTAGATATATATATTTTTAGAAAATAATGAGCTACAATTAGGAGTTCGATCGTCTCAAGTTAGTATGTGAGTTTTTTAAATCAGATTTCTTATATGATTTCTTCTGTATTATAAAAAATGAACGATCTAAAAAACTGACTCAAATACGGATATGTATTTTCAAAAGCAAACGAACTTAAAAACCGGCTCATACACGAATGATATAGTAGAGATATAGCCATTCTGAATACTTCATATAGGTCAAATTCTAGTATTTTGCATCCTCCATTCTAAAATACAAACAATTCTGGTATTTTGCATGAAAATTAAGATAAATCGGTCAAATTAAATTAGAGTACTTGTGATTGGTTCATATGAAGAAGTAGGAAAAGAAACTAAATGAGAAATAATTATGATTAGTTAAGATAAAAGAATAGTTAAAAGAATGACTTGTATATTTTAGACAAATGCCAACACTAAAAGAAGATCTATTTTAAGACAAAAGAGTATAGTTTTAAACATTTCTATGCTTTTTCACTCACACATACAGAAGACAACAAAGTGGCTAACAAATGGATCGGTTGGTTATGTGAAAACAAAACGGAAGTCACAGCAACTGCGCCCGGATTTGCGTGCGTTTGGACAGACAGACAGATAGACACACGAGATCCATCGAGAAGCTGCTGCCGACAGGCAGCGCAATGTACTGTTCATAAGAGCAAGTTTAATAGTATAGCCAGCCAACTACTAGCTCCAATTCATTTATAGCCAACCTAATAGGTTATTTATATAATAGTTACATACTACACTATTAATATCTGGTTTCACTTATCATACATATAGTGTGTCTTGGAGTTCGTGCTACAGCTGGCTATAAATCTATAGCCCACTGCTTTTCTCTCTTACTATTTATCTTTTTAAAATATGTTTACAGCTGGTTTGTAGGCCGCTGTTGTACCTGCTCTAAGTGAGGTGTCGAGAGGAGAGGAGAAACAAAGTTTTGGGTTCCCAAGGAGGAGGCAACTTGCACTGCAATGCAGACAAAAAAACACAGTGCCACAGCCACAGATCCTATTCCTAGACAGAGGGTGTATTACAAACATCGATAAAAAACAGTTTCGGACTTTTCAGGCCGGATCGAAAATCATAAGCCGTTTATAATTTTTAAGTTCACAAAACTCATATTGAATTTTAATACTCTTTTTTACAAAGTTTGTCTAATTTTTATTGTTTCTTTTTCGTTTATCAATGATTTTTATGAAATCTGAATATACAACTCTACTCGTATTTGCGAGAAAGTGTCTGAATGGTTGAGCTATGACTAATAAACCATAAAAATATAAATGAAACATTAAAAATTTTACAAGTGTATAATTTATGTTTTAAAAGCTAATGTTGAAAAATATAGTATTCTGAAAAAAAGCCCCAAAATTAACTTTCCAAAAATTTAATTTTGGCTACGGCTAATAAACCAACAAACATGAAAATGATTTATCATCAATTTTATATATGGAGTTAGTAATATCACACCAAGCGAGTGCATATATAACTAAAACATATACCAGATACGAGGAGGAAATTCAGAGATAAGTGTGGTGCAAAGGTGCAGTGAGCATTCAACACATGTGTGGCCTAAAAAACCGGTCAGAACTCACCAAGTTCCCACCAACACAAGCACATGAAGAAAAAGGGCAGCCACAGCTGATGCCAATCAACATCACATCCAGCCAAAAAGGAGCACTTTTCTAAATAGGAGTATATACTACCAAGAGCAGCAATAATCTCCAAAAGATCATCTCTAGGAGTAGTTGAATTCTTCTGAACCCCAATATTCTAATGCCAAATATTCAGAGGCCACTTAATCAGGCAAGGACAGTTTAGTCAGGGTGTGTGTCAATAGATCAACGGCTTTCCCAAGTTGGTGATGGTGACTGCAACAATTGGGGCAGATTGATAGAGACAGATGGTGAGAGGGCAAGAAGCTATCCCTGTTGAGATCATCCCTGCACCAAAAATCCAACTCATAAAGAAATTCATATTTTGCAAGTGAAATTGTGGGAACAAAAGGAAAAAAAGCCCGAAGCCAAAAGCCAAAGCCAAAGGCAAGAGAGATTGTGATAGATTCCTTTTTTTTTTTGATTGTTTGCTCCTATCTCCAAGGAACTCTCCAACCTGAAACCATCACAGGAATTCATAAACTCATGGCAAAGCTTGCTGCTTCTTTTCTCTCATTTGTCTGAAATTCATCCATTTTTTCAGCAGACAAGGCAAGAAAAGGCAAGTTGTGCAAAGTTTTGTTCTTCAGAGATTGGTAAAAAAAAAAAAAGGCGCCAAACTTTGTGTGCTCCTGGATCATAGGAACAAATATCCAAGAGATTGGTAGAAAGGCGCCATTTTTTGAGAGAGGCGTCTCCTTGCGAGCAAGCTGGTGATGTGTCGAGGCGTTGAGCTCTTGATCGAAGAGTAGAGGCGGCGATGGAGGCGGCGGAGCTGGTGAAGAAGATACGGGAGCTGGAGGAGGGCCAGGCCGAGCTCAAGCGGGAGATATCCAGGATCGTGCCGGAGCGCGGCGGCGCGCGGCGGCCGCCGACGCTGCCCGCGCAGCAGAGGCGCGCCGCGCTCCCGCAGGCGGCGGCGGCGCCGTCGTCGTCGTCGCGGCTCCTGCAGCGCGTGGGCCGCGCCGGACTCACCGACCGGCACTACGTCAGGATCCTGCACTCGCTGGGGCAGGCCGTGCACGTCATCTCCCTCGACGGGAAGCTCATGTACTGGTGAGCCTTTGTTGCTTGTTTTCTTGCTCATCAGGTGCTTGACGAAATGCTACACTACTTTGATGCAGAGGGTTGAAGCGAAATTTATTGAAATTAGTTTGACGGTTGAGCTGTAGTTCGTGCAATCTTGCTGCTGGGAATGGTGTATTAGTGCAGTATTCCTGGCTAGTGGCTAATGTGATGGTACCTGCATTATGACGGTGTATAGAGAAAAATGGAGGTTTAGTGGGATGAACTCTGTTGCTAAATTCAGAATGGGGATATATTTTTTCTGTGGATGCTAAGTCTTAACTTGTTTCAGTGACATCCTCTAGTGTTTTATTAAATTGGATGTTGAGTATGGAAGTAAATTAATGGTGGAATAATTGATCAAGTGCCTACTGTGAATACGCCTATGAGTGCAACTCCAAGTATCTATTCCTTCTCGTATTACTGTACAGAGAATTGCACTTGTTTTCTGGCAAAACTATTAGAATGTATGGTGCAGGACCTGAAGAGACATGTTGCAAGAATAATGGTTGTAGTTTCCTATTTCCTTATATGAATAAATATCTGGAATACTTTTAAGGTAACTAAATACATAGCAATGTTCAATGCATGTAACTATATCAGATCTCATGCACAATCTTATCATTAACTTGGCTCAGCAAGCATGTTTGCTCTAAATTTCATTTTACCACAGTTTGATGCAACAAGTACTACCTTCCTTACCAGATATTTCTATTTTTACTTCAACCCAGGAACCGGTACGCGGAGCATCTGTACGGCTATTCTGTTCCTGAAGCAGTTGGTCAGGATGCCCTTGAATTAATTGTTCATCCTAGTGACTACGGTGCAGCAAATGACATCATACAGAATATATTCATGGGGAAGTGTTGGAGAGGGAAATTTCCAGTTAAACACAAGTCAGGGGAGCGTTTTAACATCGTCGCCAGTAACACGCCTTTGTATGATGATGATGGTAGCTTGGTAGGCCTCATCTGTCTCTCAACTGATACACGGACATTGGAGGAAATACTTGGCCATTCAACCTCAGGGAAAGTGTATCCAAGTTCAGCAAAGCCTCGCGTTCAACTCAATGGGTCCAAAAGTGGGTTGCTAAACAAAGGTTCTTGTGACTCCCAGCAACCTCTTCAATCTGCTATCACCTCCAGGATAACAAATTTGGTAAGTCATACCTCTGAGCAAACAAAATAATTGGCTATAATAGAAAGTCTCTTCTGGTATTTCTTCATGATTTATTTTGTAGTGTATACTTTGATTTTTAGAGTAACAAACACAGGCTACCAGGGTTACAACTAGAGTTCGCTCTCGGGTCAGGACGGGTCAGAATTGCGATGATCAGTTCGGTGGTGCCTGTGAGAGCCATTATTCTGAACATGATGCCAGAGAAGAGCAGACATCTAGTGAAGGAAGCACCCCAAGTGGGGATGTTCTTCATGGTGCCTTTGTTAGCGAAGACAATTACTCTGGGAAGTCAAGCAAAACAAACAGTGATGACTCAGGAGAAGGAAAACTGGGGCTTCACAAAATTCTTAGCTCAACAGCAGAGGCACTGTGGGCCAACAGGGGAATTCCATGGCCTTGGAGTGGTCATGGAAATGATGATGCTGGGAAGAATCGAACGAACTTGCCACAGTTCCATGAAATTCAAGAGAATGGACAGAGCCATAAGGAAGTTCCAGAGCCAATCATACTACCAGACTGCCAAGATACTGAATTTGTCCAGGAAGTCAAATATGAGGTTTCAGGTTCCTGGTGGTCTTTCAATGCCAGCACAAGTAGTATGAGCAGTACTGGAAGCACTAATAGCAGTGCTATCGAGAGAGCAGATCGTGAAGCAGACTGCCTGGATTTTGAAATTCTGTGGGAAGACCTGGCAATTGGAGAACAAGTTGGTCAAGGTAGTTATTTCTCACTTGGTAAATTTTCTGTGTACACATGTAGAAACACATTTACTTCAACACATTTGTACTCAAGCATAATCACTTTAGTTGGTTTCATGATCTCTCAATGGTCATGGTACCATGACTAGTCTTGCATATCAAGACAGGCTACAGGGATGGCACTTTGCCTCCATATGGTTTTTTTTCGATAATGGAAGCTTTATTAAAACTCAGTCAAATACACCAAGATGATACATTTCAATTGAGCCCACTCCCAGCCTCTACATAAAATGCACACAGCCACACACAAAGAAAGACCTATGAAGACCCCCCTCACAAAACAGAAATATTAGTGGCTATCAATCCGTAGACTAGATCGCCAACCATGCTCCTGGGTAAAAAAACTCCTGTGCCACCTGGTCCAAACGTCATGATAACACCACAATAGTATCCTGAAGACCCGGTTTGTGGAGGATAGCCCAGGTGCGAAGCCACCGAGTGACTAAAGTAATAACCTCTAGATCGTGAATTCCAAGCCCACCTTGATATTTGGGACGACAAATAATGTCCCACTTAGCAAGCCGATATTTTTTCTTATGTCCATCCCCTTGCCAATAGAACCTAAATCGAAAGTAGTCAAGTTTCTTACGTACCCTGCTAGGTATTGCAAGGAAAGACATCATATACATTTGTTCTCCAAAGAGCAAATGTATGTAGCCTCCATATGGTTATATCTGAAAGTTAATGGAACTTCCTTTTGTTTACTTACGAATGTTCATGTGCATAATTAGAAAAAAAATGAGGGAGAAATAATCTATTAATTGCCTGAATTGCCTGCTATATGCATACGGGCGCTGTTCTGTTTTTCTAATAGATATACTTCTTTCCATGTTTGACCAAACAGGTTCTTGTGGAACAGTGTATCATGCTCTGTGGTATGGTTCGGTATGTATGCCCCATTATGTGATTATTGAAGTAACAGTTAACAATAAATCCTGAATATTTATCATGTCCTTGTAGGATGTGGCAGTTAAAGTATTCTCCAAATATGAATACTCAGAAGACATGATACTCACCTTCAGGCAAGAGGTAGATATTTACTGTCCTATTGAGTCAAATAATTAGGACTGCAATTTCTTGTTCAGATTGCACACACTAGAGTTCACAGGGCTCATGTAGCGCCCGTTCCGTCGTGGCGCCTAGCGGGAAAATTTATTCTTAAAAACCCTAATTGCGAAAATCCGTTTCTCTGATTGATTGTCAGTCTCCGTGCCAATCCCTGATCTCGATCCCCAATCCTCCGTCAAATTCAAATTCCGAATCCAATTCCTTCCAAATCAAATCCTCTGCCAAAGTCTATTTTGCCTCCCTCAGTTTGTGGGCCGGCCTCCTCTCGGCCCACTCCCTCTCTCTCTCTCTCTCTCTCTCTCTCTCTCCCTTTCTCCCGATTCCTCTCCCTCTCTCCCTCGCGCCGCCCCCGCGCCGCACGCGCAAGCGCGTGCGCGAGCGCGAGAGCCGCGCCACGCCGACCGCCTTTCCCGCCCGCGCGCCGTTTCCCGCCGACCCCGTTCAAATCCCGCGCGCGCGCGCGCGCCGTGGTGGCCGACCGGCCAGTCGCCGCCGCCGTCAGCGCCTGCCGCCGTGTCGCCGTGCCGTTCCAAATCCGCGCCGCCGTCATCGCCGTCGTCAGCCGCGGCCCCGCCACTCCGCGAGCAAGCGTCCAAGGGTTGGAGGCCGCGCGCGCCTCCCCCTCTGCCGCGCCGTCCTCCCTTCCTCCTCCTTTTCCCAAAAGCAGCAAAAGGGGCGAGCCCCTTTCCCCCTCTCTTTTCTCTTTTCCTCCCCGCCGGCGTCATCCCTCTCTGCCGCCGCTTTGGCCGCGAGCGCCGGAGCGACAGCTCGCCCTTGACCGCCCCAATGTCGGTTCCCCAAACCGACATTGCCGCCTCCTTTTTAACCGAGCTCCTCCTCCTCCGTTTTCCCCCGTGTTCGACCGCGCCATTGCCGCTCGCCCGTGCTCGATTCGCGTCCGCCGTCCGTCGCCGAAGCGCCGGGAGAGCCGGTGCGTGCGAAGGACGCGGAAGGGGACTCCGGGCGCCTCCTCTCCTTCCCCTTCCCCGGCCCGAGGCCGGAGAAATTACTTCCGCGCCGTCGGCCTCCCGTCACAGCGCCCTCCTCCGCACGGTAGCGTTCCCCTCCGTTCTCCCTCCTCCCTCCATCTCCTCCTCTTAGCTTTCGGTAGAAGCTCGAGTAGGCCTCCCGTAGCTAGCCGGCGCCACCCCGAGCCTTGCCTTTGCTCGCCGCGTGCTCGCCGCCATCGCCGCCCGAGCTCGAAAGCGGCGCTCGTCGTCGGCCTCCCTCGGCGTAGTTCCGCCCAATCCGATGCAAGGGGAAGCCTCCCGTGATCGTGTAGATGCTCCCACCGCCGGGGATTAACCCCTCGTGCCGCCGTCGCCGTTCCCCTCTTCTCTCGCCGCCGTCGGTCGTCGCCGCAATCCGTCGCCGTCGAGCCCCCTCCGGCGAATCCGAGCCGTTGGCTCGTCTCCTCTCATCCCGATCGACCTCCCGGTGTGCTCGCCTTCGCTTGTATTGCCGCGGATCGTCCCGTCGCCCGTCGCCGCCGCCCGCCGTTCATTTCGGCCGGCGTCGTCGTCTTCCTCCCGCCGGCCCGCGTGGCCGCCACGTCGGCGCCACGTCGGCGCCACGTCGGCCGCGACCGGGTCGAGCCGACCCCGGTCCGCCGCTCCTCGTGCGCGCGGTCCACCGCGAGCCGTGAGGCTGCGCGTGGGCCCGCCGCAACCGCGTCCTCCGCGCGCCGCGCGCGTGAGCCGCGTCCGCGCCCAAACCCTAGCGCCGCCCGCGTGCGCCTCGCTCACGGTGAGCCGAGTCACCGACAAGCGGGTCCCACCCGGGACCGCGCGTGGTGAACCCGGCCCACCGGCGCTCCCTCTCTCTCCTCCCGCCCGCGCGCGCTCTTGGGCCGCCTCTTGGGCCGGCCGGCCCATTTAGCTCGGCCGAGCCACCCAATTCCTCTCGGGCCGCGCCCTAGCCGTCCGAGAAGTCTAATTTCCCTCCCCCCTCCCTTTATTTTCTTTTCTTTTTCCAAAGGGATTTAATTAAAACCTTTTTCCTTTAGACCAAAAATCCAATAATCTTAGAAAATCAATATCTTCTCAACCGTACATCCGATTGACTCCGTTCAACTTCCAAAATTCTCCAAATCTCGAGATCTATCTAATGGCACGCTTAGAGGTCAATAACAGGGCTTTATTTTTCGCTGTTTGTTGAGTTGTCCCGTTCCGCGTGTAGTTTCGGAGCCCGAAGACCCGCAGTGCGAGGATTTCGAGGATCAAGCTCAAGATCTCGAGCAAGGCAAGTCACCTTTGAACATCTTGCACCTATAATTTAAATCTAAGTATTTCTTTTCCGCAAATATTGCATGGATAGGTTTACACAAGTAATCTGGCCATGATTTGCGGGATAGCCCGTCGGCCCCCAATCCTAAATTGCTGCAATTACCCTCCGTGAATTATTGAATACCTAAAACTCCTTTGTCGACTGTTGTGTTTCGATGTGTGGGCCCTCGGGCACGCGCATCGGAACCCCTTTCCCTCAAACTTAAAATATTCAATGATGGGTAAAACGTGAGTTTTACAAAAGACTTGGAAAACCCGACACCTGGGTCGGTGTTTGCGAACTAAATGAATTTCCAAATCGCGGACCAGGGAACGTACCGGAGTGCGGTTCCCTGCTCTTGCAACTAAGGACCGATTCCTTGGAATTTCATCCAAACATAAGACATGTGCAACCACATGGGTGGAATGGGACACCCCTGGCTAAGTAAATTGCTAATCGGGGGAGCCTTGATGCCGAGAGACATGTGGATTCTTCGGGGTGGTGTCGGGGAGGACCCCCGGGTTTCCTGGCACAGCATGGTCTGGGACCTAACCTGTTGTCGGTCTGGGACCCCTCTCGTCGGCATATGGCGAACCTGTGTCTGCTCTCGAAATGCCTTGTCATGAAAGCCTTTAGGTCACCAGACGTGGCCGTTATACACGGGCTGGATGATTCGGGTTAGTAATGTCGTGTGGGTAAAGTGTACCCCCTCTGCAGAGGATTAACAAACTGTTCGAACAGCCGTGCCCACGGTCATGGGCGGATGTGAGGTGATTCCTAGCGTAGTTTTGTTTGACTACTGCTTTGTGAAAAAGCTGATGTGGTTTGGTTTTGATGTTTGGAAACCTGTGGCTGATGGGATCAGCCGGGCCCGGGTGGCCGTTTAAAAAACTGTTGGCCGGTTGGCCGTTTAAAAAGCTGTTGGCCGGTTGGCCGTTTGAAAACTGTTGGCCGGATGCCAACCCTGTTGATTTAAAGACTGATACATTGCACATACTCCGACTGGACGAGACGCACTGTCTCATCCGTGTCGTTTGAGAAGCACTCACCTAGATGATTCCAAAAAGAAGTTTAAATAAAATCAATTGCAAAAACAACAGCCTTTCCTTTGAAGCCTGCATTAAACACTTAAATTCCCATGGCTTGCTGAGTACTCCTGTACTCACCCTTGCTCTATATAAATAATTCCCCCCCCCCCCAGTTGCTGAAGAAGGTGACGTGGATCCCGCTGACGAGGAGTTCTTCCAGGAGCAAGTTGGCTTCGATGAGTTTTAGGGTTTCGGCCTAGTTCCCAAGTCGCGCCTGTGATGTTTGGTCCAAGTCTTAGCTTCCGCTTTCCCTTTTGTAATGCAGTTGTGAGCTCGGGGTCTGTCCGCAGCCCAACATGACTGTAATCCTACTCTATAATAAAGAGACCTCTGTTGCTGTGATATTCTGTCTCCCTGTGACACCAGCACTGTTTCCTGGGACTGGTATCGATTAACAGGTTAAATTGGAGCGTCACGGGCTAGTTCCGCTCGGGGCTAGTTCGGGGCGTGACAGCTCATAGTAGTTATGTCTTTCTTTTTTTCTATGTATTGACACGGTCATATAGACAAACATGAAAAATAAGGGTGAGCTGCTGAGAGACAGAATATTTTTTTATCTTGTGAATTGTTTTAGGCCGTAATGCCATAGAGATCAATAATATGCTCTTAGCTTTGTTTATCCTATTATTATGATTTATAATCTATAATTATATACATAGCCCATATTTCCATCTTTCATTTGTCTAGGTAGCATTGATGAAGAAACTACGCCACCCCAATGTGATACTCTTCATGGGTGCAGTTGCGTCTCTCCAACGACTTTGCATTGTTACGGAGTTTCTGCCACGGTATGCTTCATATCTCCTTCGACTGAAAGAATCAAGACACTGTAAAAAATTGTGTACATATTTCCCTCTGGTTGTGAATTTCTTCTTTATTGTTGTAAGAGAGGGTGTGTATTTTGAAAAAGGTATATGGCTTAATTATGATTTATGATGATACAGATAACAGCAAAATTTAAATATTTATTGAGGATTCTCGATGATCTATGTCACAGTATGAAATCTAAGTAGTACCCAACATTTGTTTTTTTATTTCCACTCTTCGCAAGCCAGGGTGATTTGAAGGACACTTTCCTGTTAAGAAGTTAACATCTAAGACTGAACTTTCCTGTATACATATATTTTGAAAAGCTATGTAAAATTTCCAATCCATAGATTATGTACCTGTGAGATGATTGGAGTGGGGCCATAAAATGATGAACCTGAAGTCTTGATGGTTACAGTCATAGTGATGTATAATGTATTATTAACATTAGTTGTGTAGTAAGTGAACCTTTTCTTTATGGAACTTGAAGTATTACTGCGGATTTACTTGTGTTATTCTTATGTAATTGTTTCTATGCTCATAAGAGGCCAAAGCTTTCTTTCTTCTTTCTTTTTTTTGCCTACCTTTACTTTACACCAAAAACTGTACCACATAATGCAGAGGGAGTTTGTTTCGCTTACTTCAAAAGAATGCTGGCAAGCTGGATCCAAGACGGCGAGTTCACATGGCTATAGACATTGTGAGTGCATTTTCTCTTAAAAGCTCGTTCTAAAAATGGCCAGTACATTATGTTCTGCGGAACATCTGTGGCATGAGCAGATTGTAACAAAAACTGGATGAACATTCTTCACCTGAAGAAATCAAGAGAAGTTTTTTACTGTTATGGAATTATTTTCACAAATGTGTAGAAAAAAAAGCTGAATTGTGTGTGACTAAACCATGTCTTTAAGATTCAGTATGTGAAATGATGAAATGCAAAAAATAAAGTGATATCATATATGTTCCATCTAACAAAGTTGCTTCTTCTATTTCCCCGCAAAAAAGGCTGCTTGTTCTATATCATACATTCCATTACTATGATTTAACTGAGGATTCTATCACTGAAATCCAATCAATAATTGAACTGATATGATTATGATGTGAATTATTGTTGTTCCAACCAACTTTTGTATCATTCTTATTCTTGTTGAGGCTTTGGAACTACAGGAATAATATATTGTGACTCCAAATTTTGTTCAATAATTACATATTTTGCCTGTGTAGAAACTTCGATTACCATGTTGTGTTTCAGAACATAACTTATATATTTCTGCAGGCAAGAGGCATGAATTATCTCCACAATTCCAGCCCACCTATTGTCCATCGTGATTTAAAATCATCAAACCTTTTGGTCGATAAGAACTGGACTGTTAAGGTAAATCCGAAAGTTAGTTCTTTCTTCATATCTTTTATGTATTAATTATCTTCTCATTGTTTTTAATTTTATCAGGTTGCGGACTTTGGTCTTTCACGTCTCAAACTCGAAACATTTCTGACAACAAAAACTGGAAAAGGAACAGTAAGTGCAAGCAAGCTCTACTTAATTTCACATGGATTCTCCGGACTGACAAGACTTAGATAAATTTTAAATTTGTGCTAATTTTTTCTGTTTATTGCAAAATATCTTATTTTTGTTTTGATATTCAGCCACAATGGATGGCTCCAGAGGTATTACGTAATGAACCTTCAAATGAAAAGTAAGTTCACCGTTCAGAATTGCTCAACATAATTTCTCTGACTATCCATTAGTGGTTTGCTCAATTTTGTTTTCCTTTTCATAAAGCATAGGTCTGATGTGTACAGCTACGGAGTTATCCTATGGGAAATTGCTACTCAGAAGATACCATGGGATAATCTTAATACAATGCAGGTACAATTTGGCAATGTATTTGTCTGTTGGTTAGTTTATTCATCAGAGTTTTTTTTATCATATTATTCGTTGAAAAACTATGCAGTTGTGAATTCGATAGCATAATTTACTTATAGCATATAAAATAAGCAAATCTCAACAATATAATTGTGTACTGGTGGTGATATTAGGACTTAACAGCCATTTGCAAGTTGCAACAACATATATCTTTCATCATGTGTTTGGGTGCACTGGTCATTGTCTAAATTTATCTGCACGTAGTTTTCCTGTTTCAGACTATGCTTGTCAGTTTGCTGTTGCTAAAAAAAAAGAGACCATATTATCTTGTCAAAATGGTCCTCATTGTCAGGATAGGATAGGAGAAGTCCATAAATACCATCTCTACAATTTATACATAAGTATTAGCAATGTGTCTAATTGAACTGTTGGTAAAGCATTACTAGAACATGAAAGATTCCTAACAGTGTGATCCCAAATGTTGCAGGTTGTTGGAGCAGTGGGGTTCATGGACCACAGATTGGACATTCCAAGCGATGTTGATCCTCAGTGGGCGTCGATGATCGAGAGTTGCTGGGACAGGTGCACATACTATATATATTTTTTCGACATTTCAACATACTACTTCTTTGCAAATTCCGAAGAAACAACTGTTCTCAATGTAAAACAACTGATCCTAGTATTCAACAAACCTATCCTTTCTGCGAGCAGTGACCCGCAGCGTCGCCCTTCGTTCCAAGAACTGCTAGATCAGCTCCGAGATCTGCAGAAGCAATACAACTTGCAGGCTCAACTGCAGCGAACTGCAGCTGCCAAGATGAGTGTTGACGATTGCTAGCTTCAAAATCTGAATGGTCCATGTTCAGCTTGTTGCCAATGTGAGGTCCCAGCAGGCCAGCAAAATGGGACTCGTTAGGAGTCCAGTCTAACCAAAAAGGGTTCTGAATTCTGAACATTTTGCTACTTTTCTGAAGAAGCTGTGGCAGCAATTGAGTTTGTGCCAGAAAAAGATGGTGCATTCGATCTGAAGCCTGAAGCTCTGCAACTGCAATTCAATCAATCTTCCAGCAGTGATGACCGATGAAATTTCGGCAGTCATCGAATACAATGCTGTATTCACCCTATTAACCCTGTACATGATTTTTTTTAAAAAAGAAAAGGTTGTTGTTGGTATTCTGCAATGTACTAGTACTTGAGATTATCGCCGAGTTAATCAGTGTCAGAAAAAAAGAAAAGAAAATTCACAGAGCAAGTGATCAATGCTGTCAATTATAGAGGGAGTATGTTACGTGTCAAATACTTTAACATTCGAAATTCTAAACTCTAAGGTATCCAAAATGATAGGGCACGGGGAATTTACTATCTCGCAATAATTACATATAATTACCCTTCAAAAATAACAACAATAAGGGGAAAGCATTGATACGATGGTGGAGTCGTGGGGTGCATAACTTCTTTCACCAAGTTTAAATCCTGGTGCCTATAAATATTACGTACTCTATATAAGTGGACTTTCAATATTGAGAAAATTTGATTCATAGCATAGGAAAAAAAGCGGTACCAAAAAATAGCACAAGAATTTTTCGCTTTCGATCAAAAGCACAGGCCACCGTTTTTTCTTCGCCCCATAGCTCTTCCGTCAGGTTTGGAGCTAACAGCGTTAGGTTGAAGTATATAAAAATTTTGTTGGACCCGTCTTCCTCGCTGTAATCTCCCATCCTGTGTCATCTCGTCCTCTCGGGTTAGTGCCCACGACGACGGCGTCGGCACTGTCGCCAATCAGTGACGCAACGACGATCCCCGTCCCCAGGCGCGCCACCGCCGTCCCCATCCCCAACCGCACTGCCAAGCCGAACCGCACATCTTTACCATTCCCTGTCCCTGCCGGCTCCCGTGGCGATGACTATAGCAGCTGTAGGAGCCCTGGCTGGTTTCCATCGGGCCCTACCACCGCGGCCGGGACGAGCTCTGTGCCACAAAGCAACACAAGTGGTGCTTCCTCCGCCGTTTCCTCCAGCGAGCACCAACCGTCCTGCTCTCTGACTTCGTGGACGCGGTTTGGGCTGTCGAGTAGCGCGCTCGATGCTGCTACAGTGAGAGCGCGACCATCTTCGACGACGACGGCGACGGCAATGACTTTGTGGAGATGCTGCTCCTCAACAGCTGCTTTATCCTCGAGTTCTTGGCGAAAGCTAAGCCGCGCCAATCGAGGGACGAAACAACGCAGTCGAGGAACTCTGGATGGCACATATGAATCAGGACAATATGGTCTTTCTAACTCTTGACTAACAGCTAAACTGTTTATTGGAACGATGACCACGACAGAAGTGCTACGGGGTGAAGAAAAACCGGTGGCCTGTCCTTCTGATCGAAAGCGAATAATTCTTGTGCTATTTTTTTATTACCGCTTTTCTTAGTTGTGCTATGGATCGAATTTTCTCTTCATTATTCATCTCGTAGCGAATGAGTTAGGGGACGGACGTGCGATATGTGTTTGCTGTCAACTCGCCAAAAGAAAATTAACATCAATAATAATAATTATAGCCCTTAAAAAAATAATAACAGCAACAATAATCCCTATGCCAATTGGGGCCCACCAAGAGTCCAGGATATGTATAGCATGTGCGGTGTGTGAGTGTGAGCCAAGCTTTGGTACGCGCAGCACTTCTTCTCATCCCTTCCCCGAACTCACGAACGCACGCCGCCACCACCGCCCACCGTCGTCTCGTCGGAGATGGCCTCCTCCGCCTCATGGCCGGCGTTCGGAGTGTAATGTGCCTTCTCCTCCTCCTCCTCTTTCTCAGCTGTACAGGAGCTTGATTCGTTATCACGTCGTTTCCTTAGATCGATATAGACCCCCCAACATTTTTGGTGGCTTGTTGCTTTGGTTCGAATCTCTCGCCTTCGATTTCCTACTTGTAGATGATGGATAACATGGAGGAATGCTTGTGATTTTGAGGATTTTTTTTATTGCCTACTTTGTTTGTCCCCCCTTCCTTATTCTAATGGGTTTTAGGGTTAAGAATTTGTAGATCTGAACATGATCTTGCATGATTAAAATATGGGTAAAGTAGCATTGAAGCATTTGTTGCATCTTTGGTGTGGTATATGTGGGCCATGTGGCATTACATTACTTGGGTTGCAAAACCCTATATTTGTGTGAATTTGTAGATCTGATTGTTTAGATAGAAAAAAAAAGACCTGGATTTGTGAACCTGAATGAGTTTTAGTTAATAATTTTCACATCTGGACATGAACAGGAATAATTAAAATTTGGGCCAAGTAAAAAGTGGTGTCTTTCTACTTTCTAGGGTAGCTTGAATGGCAGTACATTCCTTGCTGTGGCATAAACCCATCCAAAATCCTAGATTTCTGATGTAATGGGGTTTACACCAAGAATGTGTGGATCTGGATGCGAAATATCTGATGCTATGAGACTAAAATTCCTTCAGTAATTACCGTTCTTATGAAAATTATTAGGTTGCTTATATATACTGCACTCGCTCGTAGATCTGTGGGATTATAATTGGTTTTAGTTAATAATTTGCAGATTTTGGACATGAATATGAATGGTTAAAATTTGGTTTAAGCAACTGATGTATTTTGAGGGTACCACCGATGGCAGTATATTCTTTGTGGTAGCATTTTTTGTAGTGAAAAATCTTAGGGGTGGCATAAATTCACCAAAAGTCTAGATTTCTGATATTCTAATGGGGTTTATGTCAAGAATTTATAGATTAGAAACAAAATCTGATGCTAATATTTCACCACCGATTGACACACTTAAATTCCTCATCATTCTTGAAAACAGAAAACTATTCTAACTAGCCTGTACCATTCTTTGATTGCTTACAATTCATTCGCTTGTAAATCAATTCCTAACCTGCCTACTCTTGCTTGCTATTATCTCCAGAAGCCCAGAGGAAGCAGGGAAGGGTAAATGGTACATCGCAACTGCTGCTACCAACCACATGACCAATGACAAGAGCCTCATCTCCGACCTCAAGCCTGTCGCCGATGGCCGTAATATCATTGCTGATGGCAATGGTGCAGGGTTGAAGGTGCAGGGCAGGGGAGCTGTGAACACAGAAACTGTGGTTCTCCCTGCAGAAGTGTGGTATGTGCCGGAGATTGATGAAAACTTGGTTTCTGTTGACCAGCTCAATGAACTTGGCCTCAGCATTTCGATTGGCCGAGGTGTATGCACCGTCACTAGAGTTAGTGATGGATCTGTAGTTGGCAAAGCGCGTAGATCAGGTGGAGTCTATGAGGTGGAATTCCTCAAGGTTCCCCTTAATTAGCACCAGAAATTCCTTG
Source organism: Oryza glumipatula (assembly GCA_000576495.2). Lineage (NCBI taxonomy): Eukaryota > Viridiplantae > Streptophyta > Magnoliopsida > Poales > Poaceae > Oryza > Oryza glumipatula. The sequence goes on from CM002514.2 coordinate 29,842,549, forward strand.
CTGCAGTATCAGTTGGGGTAGTCAGACTCGTATGATGATATTGCCTACTATATGCAATGCTTGTTGGGTTGGAACTTAAGTTGGATCTTTCAGTAGTTAAGGGATCTGGAGTTTTCTCTGAATGTAAAAACTAAAAAGTGAAAGAAGGAGCTGCCTGTGAGCAGAACTGAGGATTTTACCATGTTGGTTTGACCTTGTCTTTTACCACTGTTTTTAAGTTCCTGTAGCCTGTTGAGCTGTTCATATCCATCGACTTGCAATTGCCATTTCAGTTTCAGTGTTCCTGCCCTGCTGATTTATTGTTGATCATTTTCAATCTTGTGCTGTAACCTGTAACTTCAGTATGTCAATGATTATCTTTGCAAGGTTCTCTCTTGTCGACCAATTCTCCATGCATGATGTTACACGTTACAGCAAAGCTCTTTAGGCTGTGTGTGGAGGTTGGCGCACGCAAAATGATGGGATAGATTAGCGTATATAATTAATAACAATGGGATAGATTAGCATATACTTCCTCCATCAGGGCATTTGCAAATTTGCCACCGTTTTTTTCAATTTTGCAAGGATGCTATTCGAATGACAGTTCTAGTGGTATTTTTGCAATTTTCTAGTGGCAGTCTTGTAATAACAATTCAAAGTAGTGATAAATTTGCAATTGCTCATCGTCCGTTTTATATTATAAGACTTTCTAGCATTGCCCCTGAATTTCAGAGGTAGTAATTAATTTCATACCAGTTAATTTTTTTTGAAAAAGAATTAGTATGAAATTTTAAAAACAACTTTCCTATAAAATATTTTTATAAAAAATATACCGTTTGACGGTTTAAGAAACGTGCACGAAAAACGAGAGAGAAAAAGTAGGGAACATTGACAAAATAACACAACTTATACCTCCATTCATGACAAATTTGGTTCAGAAAAAAAGTAATTACTCTAAAATAATAATAGCAATCTCATAATATTTGCCGTTCAAAAAAAAACAATAGCAATAATATTAGTAATAATAACCCTTCAAAACAATTAATAATAGCAATAATACTCCCTATGACAACCGGGGCCCACCAGGAGTCGACTAGTCGAGGATACTGGATACTCCTACATATATGCGGTGTGCGAACCAGCTTGTGTGTACACGTAGCAGTTTCTCTCGTCTTCTCCCCGAGCTCTCGCCGCCTCGCCGCCCTCGGCCTCGCCACCGCCCGCCGACTCGTCGGAGATGGCCTCCTACCCGGTGTTCCAAGTGTAATGTGCCGTCTCTCCCCTCCCATCTCCTCCCCCTGCACACGTGCTCTGTACATACGAGTTTGATTCCTTGTCGCGCGTGCGTCGTTTCTTTGGATCGATCTGGAGGACCCCATCCTTTTTTTGGTGGGTTGTGCTTTGTTTCAAGTCTTCCATGTTCAGATTTCATTTGTTGGAAGATGTTGTGCAAGATGGAGGAATGCTTTGGGATTTGATGATTTCTTGGGAATACCTACTACTTTGTTTGTTTCCCCTTTTATATTCTAGTGGGTTTTAGGTTTAAGAATTTGTAGATTTGGACATGGTCTTACATGATTAAAATATGGGTAAAGTAGTATGGAAGCATTTGGTATACCTTTGGTGTGGCATTGCATTCTTTATAGTGGCACTTCTAAAGTTTCAATTTTTTTTTTTTGGGGTGGGGGGGGGGGTGGGGTGATTGTTGTAGCAAAGCCCTAGATTTGTGAGATTTTTAGGGGTTTTATGCCACGAATTTGTAGATCTGATTATTACCCAGAACCACGAAGCCCTAGATTTGTGTGTATTGAATGGTCTTTAGTTATAAACTTGCAGATCTGGACATGAACAGGAATAATGAATTTGGGAAAAGTATTGCATTTTTGCCTATTTCTATGGTAGCTTGAATGGCAGTGCATTCCTTGCTGTGGCATAAACCCATCCATAACCCTAGTTTCAAGTGGTGTATTTTCAGGGTAGCATGAATTGCAGTACATTCTTTGTTGTATCAAATTGTACGAATGCTCAGAACCTAGTTTCTGAGATTTAGTGGGGTTTATGCCAAGAATTTGTAGTTCTGGATGCGAAAAATCTGATTCTGATGGTTGCGATCTAATCTAAGCTAGCCTTCATCATTCATAGATTTCTTGCGCTGCATTCGCTCCTAGATTTGTGGGATTTTAATGGGTTTTTAGTTAATAATTTCGAAATTGAGACATGAACATGATTGAAAATTAGGTAAAGTAGCAAGTGATGTGCTTTTAGGGTAGCATCAATGGTGTACATTCTTTGCAATTTCATTTTTAAATCTTGGGAGAGAATAAAGCCACCCATAAGCCTAGATTTATGAGACTGCAACGGCGTTTATGTCAAGAATCTGTAGATTAAGAAGTGAAAATCTGATGCTAATGTTTTGCCAACAGTCTAAATTTCCTTCAGTGATTAACGATCATTGTTTTGCAAACTAATGTAGCTAAACCTTGTACCTTCTTGATTGGCATTCATTCCCGAATCAAGTCCTAACCTGCTACTGTTGCTTGTTACTATCTCCAGAAGCCCAGAGGAAGCAGCGAAGGGTAAATGGTACATGGCAACTGCTGCTACCAACCACATGACTCGCGACCAGAGCCACATCTCCGACCTCAAGCCTGTGACCGGCCGTGTCGTTAGCCGTGGCAACGGCGCAGGGTTGAAGGTGCATGGCAGTGGAGCTGTGAACACAGAGACGGTGGCGATCCCAGACGTGTGGCATGTGCCGGGGATCAACGCGAACCTGGTTTCTGTTCCCCAGCTCTCTCTACTTGGGCTCAACATTTCGTTCGACCGTGGTGGCTGCACTGTCACTAGAGCTAGTGATGGATCTGTAGTTGGCAAAGCGCGTAGATCAGGTGCGATCTATGAGGTGGAATTCCTCAAAGTTCTGCTTAATTAGCACCAGAAATTCCTCGCTGCAGTATCAGTTGTGGTAGTCAGACTCATATGGTGGCTAATATCGCGTACTGTTTCCAATGCTTGTTGGGTTAGAACTTAAGTGGGATCTTTCAGTTGTTAGTTAAGGATCTGGAGGTTTTTCTGAATGTAAAAAGTGAAAGAAGGATGATGTTGGTTATGTCGCTGGCTATGAGCAGAACTGATGAGTCTACCATGTTGGATTGACCTTGTCTTTTACCACTGTTGTTAAGTTCCTGTAGCCCGTTGGGCTGTTCATATCCATCGACTTGCAATTGTTATTCCAGTTTCAGTCTTCCTGCATCGCTGAATTATGTCTGATTATCTTTGCAAGATTCTCTCCCGTCGACCAAATCTCCATTCATGTTGCATGGTAGTATGGTACATGATAGAGTTCCATCGGTAGACCTAAAATGAATAAGCTAAAGCCAAAATTTAAATTTTAAAATTTAATTTTGAAGTTGGATTTAAGGTATTTTTAACATAATTTTTTTAGCTTTGGCTTTTAAGTTGCTAAGATTATTTATACATATAAGTTTTAGATGCAAAATTACCTTTTTTTTATCTCTAATAAACTGTTACTCCTGTCTCAATTCTCCACGTTTGGGGTAAAAATGGGACGTGTATTTTTCGTCCGTCCACCCTTATCGCAAAATTTGGTCAGAGGAAAACACTAATTACTCCCAAAAATAAAAGGAATAATAATTGCCCTTCAAAATTACTCCGTAATACTGGAGTAATAGCAATAATAACCCTTCAAAAAAAAATTAATAATAGCAATAAAACTCCCTATGCCAACCGGGGCCCACCAGGAGGAGTACACGAACCACGATACATATGTGTGTTGCGGTGTGAACCATCTTGTGTGCGCGTAGCAGTTTCTCTCGTCTTCTCTTCTCCCGGAGCTCACGCCCTCGCCGCCTCGGCCTCGCCACCGCCGCCGACTCGTCGGAGATGGGCTCCTACCCGGCGTTCCAAGTGTAATGTGCCCTCTCTCCTCCCCCTCCTCCTCCTAGCTCAACTCTTGCACACGTGCTCTGTTTATTTATCGCGTCGTTTTGTTTGATCGATCTGGACCCATCTTTGTTTGGTGGGTTGTGCTTTGGTTCGAATCTTTCAATCTCCAATTTCATTTCTTGGAAGATGCTGTGCAAGATGAAGGAATGCTTTGGGATTTGAGGATTTCTTGGGAACACCTACTACTTTTGTTTGTTTCTCTCTTCATATTATAATGGGTTTTAGGTTAAAGAATTTATAGATCTGGACATGATTAAAATATGGGCAAATAGTATAGAAGCATTTGGTGCATTTTTGGTGTGGCATACGTTGCATTGCATTATTTGAAGTAGCACTTTCAAGGTTTCAATTTTTAGGGGTAACTACACCATTAAAACCCTAGATTTGTGATATTTTAAGGCGTTTTATGTCACGAATTTGTAGATATGATCATTTACACAGAACCACATAACCCTAGATCTGTGAGTCTTATTGGGTTTTAGTTAATAATTTGAACATCTGGATATGAACAGCAATTATTAAAATTTGGGCAAACTAGCAAGTGTTGTATTTTTGTCTATTTTTAGGGTAGCTTGAATGGCAGCACATTCCTTTGCTGTTGCATAAACCTAACCAAAACCCTAGATTTCTGATACTCTAATGGGGTTCACATCAAGAATTTGTAGATCTTGGATGTGAAGAATCTGATGCTAATGTTTTGCCAGCAACCCCTGACCGTCTGACACTAAAATTTCTTCAGTGATTACCGTTCTTGTGAACTAATCCAGCTAGCCTGTGCCATTCTTAGATTGCTTACACTGCATTCGCTTGTAGATTTGTCGGATTCTGATGGGCTGTAGATAATAATTTTCGAATCTGGACATGAATACGAATGACGGAAATTTACATAAAGTTTAATAATTTCCGAATCTGGACATGAACCCGGATGATTGAAATTTATGTAAAGTAGCAAGTGATGTGTTTTTAGGGCAGCATCAATGGCAATACATTCTTTGTGGTAGCATTTATCAAAACTTAAACTCTTAGGAGTGCATAAAGCCACCCAAAAGCCTATATTCTTGAGACTGTAATGGTGTTTATGTCAAGAATTTGTTGATTAAGCAGTGAAATCTGATGCTAATGTTTTGCCAACAGTGTACCGATTGACACTAAATTCCTTCAGCGATTAACGATCATTGTTTTGCAAACTAATGTAGCTAAACCTTGTACCTTCTTGATTGGCATTCACTCCTAAATCAAGTCCTAACCTGCTACTGTTGCTTGCCACTATCTCCAGAAGCCCAGAGGAAGCAGCGAAGGGTAAATGGTACATTGCAACTGCTGCTACCAATCACATGACCCGCGACCAGAGCCTCATCTCCGACCTCAAGCCCGTGACTGGCCGTGTCGTTGGTGGTGGCAACGGCGCAGGATTGCAAGTGCATGGCAGTGGAGCTGTGAACACAGAGATGGTGGCGATCCCAGACGTGTGGTATGTGCCGGGTATCAATTGCAACTTGGTTTCTGTTGGCCAGCTCTGTCAACTTGGGCTCGAAGTTTCAATTTTTCGAGGTGTCTGCACCGTCACTAGAGCTAGTGATGGATCTGTAGTTGGCAAAGCTCATAGATCAGGTGCAGTCTATGAGGTGGAATTCCTCAAAGTTCCGCTTAATTAGCACTGGAAATTCCTCGCTGCAGTATCAGTTGTGGTAGTCAAGACTCATATGGTGGCTAATATCGCCTACTCTATCTAATGCTTGTTGGGTTAGAACTTAAATGGCACTTTTCAGTAGTTAGTTGAGAATCTGGAGGTTTTCTGAATGTAATTGAATGAATGATGCTGGTTATGTTGCTGCCTATGACCATGAGCATAGAACTGAAGAAATGCTTACCATGTTGGTTTGACCATGTCTTTTACCTTCCTAGCTTGTTAATGTGGTTACCATCTTGGTTCGACCTGATGTTTTTTACCATCCTTGTTAAGTTCTTGTAGCCTTTTGGGCTGTTTATATCTGTAGCCTTTTCGACGATGGAAGATTGCCAACTTTCGAAAGCGCCAAGTAAAATAACCTTGTCGGTCCAAACCGACAAAAATATACCTGTACTTGGCGGCAATGAAACCGCAAAGAAAACTTCTTATTCTTGGCAGTCAGGATCCCACAAAGGAAATTTCTTATTCTTGGTAGCTTAGTTAGAACCGTCAAGAATATTTATAAACTTAACGGCAATTTTTTGGCCACCAAAGAAATCACTTTGCCGCCGGTTTTGTTTTTGTTTTTTTTGTTTTTTTTTGCTGAATTGAAGTTATTTTCGAGAGCATCGTGTACGCTTGTGAACAAATTAAAGCTGAAAATAGATGTTTACCATCAGTTGATTTATGAGGTTTTAAACCGGCGATCAAAACGGAATTAGTTCGGAGGAATGAGATCCACTAGCAGCAATTAATTTGAGTAATAACGTTGGGCCGGCCCACCCTACCACCAGGATATACCATGCCCGTGCTAACGCTACGGTGATGGTAAATGTTTGGGCATGCTAACGCTACGGTGATGGTAAATGTTTGGGCATGCTAACGCTACGGTGATGGTAAATGTTTATGGTAATCACATAATAAAAGGTGAATATGTTATTCTAGTGGAATACATATCACTCCCAAAAGATGATATAGATGTCTCATATCCTTCTTTTTTCATTGACAATATTTACAGCTGTAAAAGCATTTAACTCAAAACAATATGAGAACATTGAAAAGCATTTGCATTGCTTTCCAATACAAAAACACCAAATAACATAGATATTAGGATGTTTGTTCTCATTAATCGATCCTGCTGATGCATCTATAAATGTAGAAAAATGTTTTAATTGTGCTCAGTATATAAACAAAGAATTCCTGTGCTTGTGCACATTGTTATAACAAGCAAACATGGCAACCCCTCATACTGCAAAAGAAAACAACACATTTTTAGAAAAACAACAGGTCCAGATCAAAAATAGCTCAGCAGTAGGGAGTCAGCAGCTCCATCTCATGAACCATCTGAAGTACCTCATGTCCCCCGTACTGCAAAAGAGTTCCCTCCATGAAATTCTGCCAAAGTGTCAGCGACAAATTTTATCATATAAAAGCGTAAGAAATGGACACATGGGCATACGACAAAGGAGTTGCCCCCATTTATTTTTTCAATAGTATCAAATGGCCCACGAACTACGATTTAGACATCAATAATTAATAGATGGACTATAGAAAATATGATCTAGTTTAAGACCAGCTAATTCAGTTCAAGATAACAGACAGATGCGGCAAAATTCCAGCGAGGACTATTGTAACATCTTGAAAATTCGACCAATGAAACAAAACCCTAAAAATATGGATTTTCAAAAACCTTTTTAAATTAAATTGCATCATGCCGATTTCCTTCGCCTTTTATTTTGGATTTGATTTTGAGGTCGTTGACCGTGATAAAGAATAATTAATTATGAATAAACCCTAGAAGTCAATTAGTAAAATAAATATAATTGCTGTGAACGTATTTGCATCAATTTAATTTAAACGCAATCGGATTAGGAATTAAACACCAATTGAGAATTCAAATAAACAGATGAAATTTGAGCCAAATTAATTTATGATGAATACAATAATTGGAACAACACACACAGTGAATGAAAATCAAATTTACAACATTTAGAAATTGCTAAATTAAATTAAATGGAAAATGGGCTGAAAATCGGGAAAATTCAGAAAATGCACTGTTCATTGCGCGCGAGGTGCTCGACGCGGTCCTTTAACCCGGCCCCCTCCTTTTCCCCGCGCGTCGCGCGCCTCCCTCGCGCCCCGCGCGCCACGCGCCTCTCCGCGCCGCCCGGAGCCCTAGCCGCCGCGCCCTCGTCGCCATGCCGCCGCGCCGCACGCGTCACCATGCCGCTCCGTTTCCCCATCGCCCCGCCGCCCGAGCGTCGCTCCGCCTCCCCGTTCCATTCCATCGCCATCATCGCTGCCGTCGCATCGTCATCGCCATCATCACATCGTCGCCCCGCGCGCCGCCCCCGAGCCCCGCGCGCTGAGCCGCTTCGCCCCCGTTCCGTCGCCATCGCCGTCGCCTCGTCACCATCACCACTCTCCCCGTCCCGTTGCCGCGCCGCCCGCACCGTTGCCGCCTCGAGCCCGCTCGGTCTCCCCGAGCGTGAGCACAGCCGCTGCCGTCGCGTCGTCGTCACTTCAAGCCACGCCGCACGCGTCGTCGTCGCCCCCGACCCGCCGCCCGTCCCGCGCGCTGCGCTGCCTTGCCCCCACCGCCTCCCCGTCCCGTCGTCGCCCCGCACGTCGCCCTGTCCATCTCGGACCCCGCGCCGCCGCGCGCCCGCCCGCACGTCGCTCGGTTCCCTCCCCTTTGCCGCCGCATAGCCGCGCGTCCCGCACGTCGCCCGGTCTCCCATGCCGCCGCGCCGCACGCCCGTCTCATCGTCTCGCGCCCCGCGCCCGCGCAGCCGTCGCCATTACGCCGCCGCCTTCCCCTTTCCTTCCTTTTCCCCCTCTTCCCCTATAAATCCCGACGCCCCTCTCCTTCTCCTCCACCCCACGCTCATCCCCATCCATTCCCCAATCTTCCCCGCCCTCTCCTCCTTCTCCTCCGCGCCGTCGCCGTGCCGCCGCACCGCCACCATCGCAGCCGCCCTCGTGTTGCCGTGCCGCCGCGCCGTCGAAATTAAGCCGCCGCGCCGCCGCCCCCGTGTACCGTGCCTTGCGCCGTCGTCACCGCCGTCGCCGCAGTGGTGAGCCGCTGCTCTCCCCCCCCTAGGTCATCGTCGCTGCCGATAGGTAGAGAGCGCGAGAGCGAGAGGGAGAGCCGAGGGAGAAGAGAGAAGGAGAAAGAAGAAGGGGGAGGAAGGAAGCCGGGGGAGAGAAAGAGAGAGGGAGAGAGAAAAAGAAGAAAAAAGAGAAGAGAGAGAGAGAGAGAGAGAGAGAAGAGAGAAGAGAGAAGAGAGAGAGAGAAGAAAGAGAGAGAGAAGAGAGAGAGAGAGAAAGAAGAGAGAGAGAGAGAGAGAGAGAGAGAGAAAGAGAGAGAAGAGAAAGAAGAGAGAGAGAGAGAGAAAGAAGAAGAAGAAAAAGGAAAAATAGAGAGAAAATTAGGGAGAAGTTAGGGAGGTTTAGAAAATTTAAAATAAATTAGAATCTAATTATAGACTAATATTAATCGTAGAATTTCAAAGTTTAAATATAGTTTGTTCTTGATAAATTCTTTAAGAAATCAATTCGCGGAGATAATTTAGATATAAATTAAATGCCTAAATACAATTAAATGAAATCCTATAGATTTTTATAGGGGATAACTTTTATAATTAATCGATTCACAGTGGAAGTTCGGATTTAATTAAATAAGGATTTTAGACGCGTAATATATTTAATTGTAAGAGTAAATTAAATCATTTAATATTTGGGTTCCGTACAATATTTAACTTGCAATATAAATTTCTACTCTGTTATTTGAATACGATACACAGGGTAGATTAAATTAAAAACTTATAATAACAAAATATTTGCACCGTAAAAATAATTTAGGATATAGATATAAATCAAAATTGGGTTGGCCCTAATTCACGAATAGTTAATAAAAAGAATCGATTTTCGCATTCGACTTCTATTTGGATTTATTTGGATTTTTATTTGAATTCTAACCGAATTCAAATCAATTTTCGCACGTAATTATAGAGTCCGAGGGAGTCGCTGATCCAAGTGAAGGACAAGACCCACAAGACCCTGAGCAAGGCAAGTCATCACTATCCATTGAACATATTGATCCCAATTGCGAAATTATTTTGTTTACAAATAAAATTGCATGCAATAATATACATCCCACTTGTGATTAAGCCATGCCTTGATAATTGTTTGCCTATTATTTCCTTTGTAACCATGTTTACGAATGAGTCCCTAGTCAATTATGACAATTGCTTAGCAATGCTATTCTAGAATTGTGCATACTCATATTTATCAAAATGCTGAATGCTTGGGCAATTACCTTTGGGAAGGTAATTGAGACACGGCATGTGGAGGCATGAGCGCCACAGTGCCATGATGATTGATGACATGATTTGTGAAAAGAAAAACAAAGCTAAACAAATGTTTTTCGACTGGGGCGGACGGAGGAATTGGGTGGTATCCGGAAAAGGCTAGTACCGTCCCCGGTCAATTAAGGACCGAGCCATGAAGTTAAGCATGAAACGACCCCCGTACAACCGCACTTCTCGTATGGGTATAGACCTAGCGGAATAGATAGCTGAGCAGAGGCAGTATCCTTGCATAGTGGTTTCTTGATGTGTGAGGCAGGGGCTCTACGATGGGGCAGCCATTGGTAGAACCGCGAGGCGGGTGTCTACAGTGGTGTCGCCATCAGTAGGACTGCCATGTGAGAATTTAAACCTAATTAACTTAATGCATGTGTGAGTTCTTCTTTCCCGGGTGCGCCAGAACTCCTCACACTGCTAGAAACGGACGCATAGAGTGTATGAGGATGTCAAGTTCATGGAGCGGGTACTGCCAATGCGAGGTTATCGAAAAGCTTTGCCGTGACGCGTCTCATGTGTTGAGACGAGGCTCATGTGTTGGGCAGTCGCGGAGTGCGGGTAAAGTGTACATCCACTGCAGTGTGAGTAAACCAAATCTATTCGAATAGCCGTGCTCGCGGTTATTGAGCACCGGGACGTGTATTACACTTGGCTAGACTCTGAATTCTTAAACTTGTGTGGGTTGGGATATTGCATGATGATTTATATGCTGTTGGAGCCACTTCCTGAGAGTAGGGAATGTGGTCGTCCTCAGAAAACCATGACGACGCAATGGCGGGAAGCCATCCTTGGGATCACAATGGATGGTGGACAGAACCGTCATTGTTTAATGTGAATACTGGTATTAAAACTTGATCAGTCTGTGCTAGGTCTTAGGTTTGTGAAAAGAATTATAAAACTTGCTTTACGCAAAAGAGCCATAACAATCCTTCAAATTTTCCTGTCATGTGCATTGTTGTTGTGATGACTTGTTGAGTACGGTTGGTACTCACCCTTGCTATATACAAACTTAACCAGAAGCTGGAGATGAAGCGTCGGAAGATCCCTATGCCTATTATCAGGAGGGAGATGAAGACGATGGGGTCCAATAGGTCTTAGATACGGTCGTTGCCTGTGGCAATGGCGTGCCGCTGCCTCCATTTTCCGCTGCCTTACCTATTCTGCTTTTGGTTGTATTCCGGACCTTTCGGTCCGATGATTTAAGACAATGCCTTCGGGCTATGATGTAATAATTCGTTCTAAGACATTCGTGTATGAGTACTCGGTATTTCAGCCATGAATTCGTGTGTACCAGACTACTTGATCCAGGGAAATGGTACGGTTTACACGATTGATTCCTGTTATAAAAACGGGGGTCCACAGAGCTGGTATCAGAGCCATACGACTGTAGGAAAGACCAAATGGTGCCCCACCCCTTTTTCTAAGTTGGCCAAGGGAGAAATCCCCACTTAGTGATACCTTCAAAAATAAAAACGCTATGTTTACAAAACCCAGTACAATTTTCATCTTACTCTTAACTACTCTTCTTTACAAAAATAAGTTTTACTCTTAGCTGACCTTGGATTTTCTTAAAAATTAGATGGCAGATCAGGATTCACCCGCCGCCTGGGAGTTGAGCGTACCCCGCTCAGAGGGTTACGTCATCGAGCTACACCGGCTGATGAGGCGTCTGCGATACCCCAGCTCTCCGATCTACCGAGTGAGACCGTGTGGATCTGTTTGGGAGGCTCGAGTCGAGGTTCACACACGAGTTCCTCCGGAGTTAGACTACAGCTTCCCGACACGATACTATCGCGACCTACCAGAGAACGCGATGCAGGATGCAGCACGGGAGGCCTTTCTCAGACTTAGCTCTATCCACCGAGCTGAGTTGACGAGTACTGAGTTTGCTCACCACCCATTTCGAGAGGAGAGCAGCTCCCTCTGCACAGTTCAGGACACGCCTTGCTGCTACAACCCGATTGTGACCCGACTGTCGCGATGGACTGAGGCAGCAGACGACTTTTACGAGGAGGCTCTGTTGGAGATCGATGACCAGCAGAGGCGTGTGGGAGAGTTAGAGACTGAGGTGACGGACCTCACAGCACAGCAGCTTCAGCTGGAGGAGGAGCACCAGACTTGGGGCAGTGAGATAGACTCACTGAAGGCACAGCTCCAGACCCACGGCGACCAGTTCCAGCAGTTGTCCGATCAGTACAACGAGCGCCGCGGAATGGTGGACACACTTGAGGAGCAGCTGAGAGAGAGTCAGGAGCACGTCAGTCAGCTGGAGGCACAGCTTCGAGCAGCCACGGCCAGCACCACCGGAGCTTCTACTTCCACAGCGGTAGGGCGTGACCGCTACTTCTTCCTCACTCCGCCGTACCCACCGGCCTTCCATGCACTCTTGGGAGAGGCTGGCATGCTGGCCACTGAGTCAGCACCTTACCTGGAGGACCCGACAGTGACACCGCCACCTGCCCCGGAGATTGTGCACACACCACAGATCCCTGTACTTTCTCCGCAGCTGGGTTCCAGTTTGGAGACCCCGATCCAGGTCAGTTCAGAGTCAGAGGGAACCGACGTCGAGTCAGACACCACTGATTCTTCAGAGGATGAGATCCCTGTTCCTCGCATCACCTTCCTCGGAGGCCCTCGCACCCTCAGCACTGCCCGCAAGAGCACACGACCTCCGGGCAAGAAGCCCAAGCCTGACGCGGAGGCTACTACGTCCGAGCCGTGGGGACTTAGGTTCGCCCGTGCCAGCGACCACCCTCTACCTGCCCCAGGATCCTGCGGATGGTTGGACGACTAGACCGGAGGATGACTACAGCTTTGATCTCGCTTCGGATGGTTTTTGGATTGTATGCGAGACACACCCCTACCCCTTACCTAGATTGACGAGTAGTTTGATAGTTAGCCCGATGTATCTTTTGAATGAACCTTATTTGAACTACAAATGTATGCAGTCACTTGCATCATGATTTGTGTACTGTTTGTAGAACTATATGATGTTATTTATGGTATTGTTGTTGTTGTATTGAAAATGAGTTTATTCCACCAAGCTTGCAAAACAAAGATCACACCAAAACAACCCCCTTAACGGGATAAAACCATAAGAACTAGTTAGAAAATTAGGATACTTACTAAATCGGCCTACACAGATGGCAAGCCGACGTAGGACATCAACCAACAATGAAGAACCTTCGACACCTGACCTAACCACCCTGGCCGGAGTCATGGCCACTCAAACCCAACTGCTACAAGCCATCGCAAACAACCAAGGCAACCGCGGAGGATCAAGCTTTGGAGAATTCATGAGGACCAAGCCGCCCACGTTCGCATCAGCAGACGAGCCTATGGAGGCAGAGGACTGGCTGCGTATCATCGAGAAGAAACTGACCCTTGTCCGGGTGCGCGAAGCCGACAAGGTGATCTTCGCAGTCAACCAATTGGAAGGACCCGCCGGAGACTGGTGGGATACCTATAAAGAAGCTCGGGAAGAGGATGCTGGAGAACCTACCTGGGAGGAGTTCACTGCAGCATTCCGCGAGAACTTCGTACCTGCTGCGGTGATGCGAATGAAGAAGAACGAGTTCAGGAGACTGCGACAAGGAAACACGACGGTGCAGGAATATCTGAACCGGTTCACTCAGTTGGCCCGCTATGCAGTCGGAGACCTTGTCGATGAAGAAGAGAAGATCGACAAGTTCATCGAGGGACTGAATGATGAGCTGCGTGGACCCATGATTGGGCAAGACCATCAAAGCTTCCAGAGCCTGATCAACAAGGTTGTTAGGCTGGAAAATGATCAGAGGACTGTGGAAAACAATCGCAAGAGGAGACTTGCGATGAATCGCACACCTCAGGGAGTGCCTCAGCGATTCAAGGGAACCACTTCGTCTGGGTGGAAGCCCCCTGTTGTGACCACCAACCGCCCTGCTGCACCTGGCAACTTCAACAGGCCACCTGCGACTCAGAACCGCACCCCTGCACCCACTCTGGCTGCCCCTGGAATCAGGAGGCATGTAAACTGCTTCAATTGCGGGGAGTATGGGCACTACGCCAACAACTGCCCTCACCCAAGCAAGACTCCTGTCCGTACTGGCGCCAATGCGATCACTGTTCGTGGGACCCCTGCCCCTGCTGTCGGACGAGGCCTGTTCAGGACCCCACAAACAAACAGGACCGCTACAGGATTCGGGCGCGGACAAGTGAACCATGTCCGAGCTGAAGAGGCCCAGGAAGATCAGGGCGTACTGATGGGTATGTTCTCTATCAATTCCACCCCAGTTAAAGTCCTTTTCGATTCTGGTGCATCGCATTCATTCATATCTTTGAAGGCTAGCCAAAAACACGACTTAACTCCAGTAAGACTTAGAAAACCTATGATAGTCCACTCACCTGGGGGCGAAATAACTGTGAGTCAGGCTTGCATAGATGTACCTGTCCGTCTTAGGGATGTGGTGTTTCCCTCCAACCTCATGGTTTTGATACCCCAGACCCTGGATGTTATATTGGGAATGGATTGGTTAACAAAGAACAGAGGGGTAATCGACTGCAGACGTAGGGAGATCACCCTGACCACACCTTGGGGGTCGGACATGCGAGCGACTATGGATCAAGATCCTAGACTAACCGAACGTGCCGGAGGTATATTTACCATGCTACCTCTGAAGGGAATGCCTATCGTGCAACGATTTGCCGATGTGTTTCCAGAAGATCTACCTGGGATGCCACCAGATCGTGATATAGAGTTCATTATCGATCTGATACCAGGAACTGCTCCCATATCCAAGAGACCCTATCGGATGCCAGTCAACGAGTTAGAGGAGCTTAAAAAGCAAATCAGAGAGTTGCAAGAAAAGGGATTCGTACGCCCCAGTTCATCACCTTGGGGAGCCCCAGTGCTGTTCGTCAAGAAGAAAGATGGTACCATGAGGATGTGTGTAGACTATCGTTCACTGAACGAAGTAACCATTAAGAACAAGTATCCACTACCACGGATCGATGATCTTTTTGATCAACTCAAAGGAGCGAAGATATTCTCTAAGATTGATCTTCGATCAGGATATGCAAAGTTTAGCAAGTGTGAGTTCTGGCTGAAGGAGGTCGCTTTTCTAGGCCACGTGATCTCAGCCGGCGGAGTAGCAGTGGACCCTGCTAAAGTGGAAGCCGTTACGGAGTGGAAGGAACCCAAATCCGTGACGGAAATTCGGAGTTTTCTAGGCTTGGCCGGATACTACCGGAGATTCATTGAAGGATTCTCTAAGATAGCCCGGCCAATGACACAACTACTCAAGAAAGAAAAGAAGTTTGCGTGGTCAGAACAGTGTCAGAAAAGCTTTGAGCAGCTCAAGGAAAAGCTGACCACGGCACCTATTCTAGTTCTCCCAGACATCAGAAAAGACTTTGTCATATATTGTGATGCATCGAGGCAAGGACTAGGAGGAGTGCTAATGCAGGACGGAAAGGTCGTGGCCTATGCGTCGCGACAATTGCGACCACATGAAGAAAACTACCCTACCCATGACCTAGAGCTTGCAGCTGTGGTTCATGCGCTGAAGATTTGGAGACATTACCTGATAGGAAACCACTGTGATATCTACACCGACCACAAGAGTCTGAAGTATATCTTCACCCAGTCAGACCTCAACTTGAGGCAAAGACGGTGGTTGGAATTAATCAAGGACTATGACCTAGAGGTTCACTACCACCCTGGCAAGGCAAACGTTGTGGCTGACGCCTTGAGTCGGAAGAGCCATTGCAATCAGCTTGAGGCGAAAGGAATTGCTCCTGAGCTTAAGGAGGAAATTGCCCGGCTAAACTTATATATAGTACCTCATGGACAGATAAACACCTTGGACATTCAACCCCTTTTGAGGGCCCAAATTGAGGAAGCCCAGAAGGATAACCAGGAAGTCCGAGAGATAAAGGAACGTCTAGCTACAGGCTCTGCGAAGGAATTTTCAACCGACGAGAAGGAGGTCCTATGGTACAAAAAGAGGATTTACGTACCTAAACAGGGTGGACTGAGAGGATTAATCCTAAAGGAAGCTCACGAATCAGCGTACTCATTGCACCCCGGAAGTACCAAGATGTACCAGGATCTGAAGGAAGGATACTGGTGGCCCAACATGAAGAGGGATGTGGCAGAGTACGTAGCACTCTGCGACGTTTGCCAGAAGGTGAAGGCTGAGCACCAGAGACCAGCAGGTTTGCTGCAGCCCCTTAGGATTCCTGAATGGAAATGGGATGAGATAGGTATGGATTTTATTGTTGGATTGCCCAAGACGGCAACAGGGTACGATTCCATCTGGGTGGTTGTGGATCGACTCACCAAGACGGCAAGATTCATCCCCGTTAAGACAAACTATAGTAGTGCCAAGCTAGCCGAGTTATATATGGCCCGTATAGTATGTCTTCACGGAGTACCTAAGAGAATCGTATCTGATCGAGGCACCCAGTTTACCTCTCATTTCTGGGAGAAAGTGCATGAAGCTCTAGGGAGTTACCTTGCGTTCAGCACAGCATATCACCCCCAGACAGATGGCCAAACAGAGAGAACCAACCAGGTTCTGGAGGACATGTTGAGAGCTTGTGCATTGGACTTTAGCAAAGACTGGGAGAGGTGTTTGCCCTACGCCGAATTCTCCTACAACAACAGCTTTCAAGCAAGCCTGAAAATGTCGCCCAACGAGGCGTTGTTTGGTCGACGATGTCGAACCCCGCTAATGTGGTCCGAGACCGGAGAACGCGCAGTATTTGGACCGGACATTATCAGAGAAGCCGAAGAAAAAGTTCGTCTGATTCGGGACCGTTTAAAAGTAGCACAGTCTCGGCAAAAGAGCTACGCGGACACCCGAAGGAGAAACCTAGAATTTAAGGAAGGAGATTACGTTTATTTAAAGGTTTCACCAATGAGGGGAACAAAAAGGTTTAAGGTTAAAGGAAAACTAGCGCCAAGATATGTGGGACCTTTTCAAATCCTCGCTAGACGAGGAGAAGTTGCCTACCAGCTACAGCTACCCGACATTATCGCCGATGTACACCCAGTCTTCCATGTGTCACAATTGAAGAAATGCTTACGAGTGCCGGAAGAACAAGCTCCGCTGGAGGAGATTCACATTAGCAACGATCTCACGTATCCAGAACACCCGGTCCGGATATTGGATGAAGCAGAAAAGGGAACTAGAACCAAAACGTGGCGCATGTACAAGGTACAATGGAGTAATCACACTGAGGATGAAGCCACGTGGGAAAGCGAAGAGTTCCTGAAAACGGAATACCCGTATCTGTTCGAAAACCGGTAAGAAATCTCGGGACGAGATTTATTTAAGGGGGGTAGGTTTGTAACATCTTGAAAATTCGACCAATGAAACAAAACCCTAAAAATATGGATTTTCAAAAACCTTTTTAAATTAAATTGCATCATGCCGATTTCCTTCGCCTTTTATTTTGGATTTGATTTTGAGGTCGTTGACCGTGATAAAGAATAATTAATTATGAATAAACCCTAGAAGTCAATTA
The DNA here is from genome assembly GCA_000576495.2 of Oryza glumipatula. Taxonomy (NCBI): domain Eukaryota; kingdom Viridiplantae; phylum Streptophyta; class Magnoliopsida; order Poales; family Poaceae; genus Oryza; species Oryza glumipatula. The sequence continues at coordinate 29,860,039 of CM002514.2, forward strand.
GTAAAATAAATATAATTGCTGTGAACGTATTTGCATCAATTTAATTTAAACGCAATCGGATTAGGAATTAAACACCAATTGAGAATTCAAATAAACAGATGAAATTTGAGCCAAATTAATTTATGATGAATACAATAATTGGAACAACACACACAGTGAATGAAAATCAAATTTACAACATTTAGAAATTGCTAAATTAAATTAAATGGAAAATGGGCTGAAAATCGGGAAAATTCAGAAAATGCACTGTTCATTGCGCGCGAGGTGCTCGACGCGGTCCTTTAACCCGGCCCCCTCCTTTTCCCCGCGCGTCGCGCGCCTCCCTCGCGCCCCGCGCGCCACGCGCCTCTCCGCGCCGCCCGGAGCCCTAGCCGCCGCGCCCTCGTCGCCATGCCGCCGCGCCGCACGCGTCACCATGCCGCTCCGTTTCCCCATCGCCCCGCCGCCCGAGCGTCGCTCCGCCTCCCCGTTCCATTCCATCGCCATCATCGCTGCCGTCGCATCGTCATCGCCATCATCACATCGTCGCCCCGCGCGCCGCCCCCGAGCCCCGCGCGCTGAGCCGCTTCGCCCCCGTTCCGTCGCCATCGCCGTCGCCTCGTCACCATCACCACTCTCCCCGTCCCGTTGCCGCGCCGCCCGCACCGTTGCCGCCTCGAGCCCGCTCGGTCTCCCCGAGCGTGAGCACAGCCGCTGCCGTCGCGTCGTCGTCACTTCAAGCCACGCCGCACGCGTCGTCGTCGCCCCCGACCCGCCGCCCGTCCCGCGCGCTGCGCTGCCTTGCCCCCACCGCCTCCCCGTCCCGTCGTCGCCCCGCACGTCGCCCTGTCCATCTCGGACCCCGCGCCGCCGCGCGCCCGCCCGCACGTCGCTCGGTTCCCTCCCCTTTGCCGCCGCATAGCCGCGCGTCCCGCACGTCGCCCGGTCTCCCATGCCGCCGCGCCGCACGCCCGTCTCATCGTCTCGCGCCCCGCGCCCGCGCAGCCGTCGCCATTACGCCGCCGCCTTCCCCTTTCCTTCCTTTTCCCCCTCTTCCCCTATAAATCCCGACGCCCCTCTCCTTCTCCTCCACCCCACGCTCATCCCCATCCATTCCCCAATCTTCCCCGCCCTCTCCTCCTTCTCCTCCGCGCCGTCGCCGTGCCGCCGCACCGCCACCATCGCAGCCGCCCTCGTGTTGCCGTGCCGCCGCGCCGTCGAAATTAAGCCGCCGCGCCGCCGCCCCCGTGTACCGTGCCTTGCGCCGTCGTCACCGCCGTCGCCGCAGTGGTGAGCCGCTGCTCTCCCCCCCCTAGGTCATCGTCGCTGCCGATAGGTAGAGAGCGCGAGAGCGAGAGGGAGAGCCGAGGGAGAAGAGAGAAGGAGAAAGAAGAAGGGGGAGGAAGGAAGCCGGGGGAGAGAAAGAGAGAGGGAGAGAGAAAAAGAAGAAAAAAGAGAAGAGAGAGAGAGAGAGAGAGAAAAAGGAGAAGAAAGAGAGAGAGAGGAGAGGAAGAGGAGAGAGAGAGAGAGAGAGAGGAAAAAGAAAAGAGAGAGAGAGAAGAAAGAAAAGAAAAAGAGAAGAAGAGAGAGAGAGAAAAAGGGAGAGAGAGAGAGAGAGAGAAAGAAGAAGAAGAAAAAGGAAAAATAGAGAGAAAATTAGGGAGAAGTTAGGGAGGTTTAGAAAATTTAAAATAAATTAGAATCTAATTATAGACTAATATTAATCGTAGAATTTCAAAGTTTAAATATAGTTTGTTCTTGATAAATTCTTTAAGAAATCAATTCGCGGAGATAATTTAGATATAAATTAAATGCCTAAATACAATTAAATGAAATCCTATAGATTTTTATAGGGGATAACTTTTATAATTAATCGATTCACAGTGGAAGTTCGGATTTAATTAAATAAGGATTTTAGACGCGTAATATATTTAATTGTAAGAGTAAATTAAATCATTTAATATTTGGGTTCCGTACAATATTTAACTTGCAATATAAATTTCTACTCTGTTATTTGAATACGATACACAGGGTAGATTAAATTAAAAACTTATAATAACAAAATATTTGCACCGTAAAAATAATTTAGGATATAGATATAAATCAAAATTGGGTTGGCCCTAATTCACGAATAGTTAATAAAAAGAATCGATTTTCGCATTCGACTTCTATTTGGATTTATTTGGATTTTTATTTGAATTCTAACCGAATTCAAATCAATTTTCGCACGTAATTATAGAGTCCGAGGGAGTCGCTGATCCAAGTGAAGGACAAGACCCACAAGACCCTGAGCAAGGCAAGTCATCACTATCCATTGAACATATTGATCCCAATTGCGAAATTATTTTGTTTACAAATAAAATTGCATGCAATAATATACATCCCACTTGTGATTAAGCCATGCCTTGATAATTGTTTGCCTATTATTTCCTTTGTAACCATGTTTACGAATGAGTCCCTAGTCAATTATGACAATTGCTTAGCAATGCTATTCTAGAATTGTGCATACTCATATTTATCAAAATGCTGAATGCTTGGGCAATTACCTTTGGGAAGGTAATTGAGACACGGCATGTGGAGGCATGAGCGCCACAGTGCCATGATGATTGATGACATGATTTGTGAAAAGAAAAACAAAGCTAAACAAATGTTTTTCGACTGGGGCGGACGGAGGAATTGGGTGGTATCCGGAAAAGGCTAGTACCGTCCCCGGTCAATTAAGGACCGAGCCATGAAGTTAAGCATGAAACGACCCCCGTACAACCGCACTTCTCGTATGGGTATAGACCTAGCGGAATAGATAGCTGAGCAGAGGCAGTATCCTTGCATAGTGGTTTCTTGATGTGTGAGGCAGGGGCTCTACGATGGGGCAGCCATTGGTAGAACCGCGAGGCGGGTGTCTACAGTGGTGTCGCCATCAGTAGGACTGCCATGTGAGAATTTAAACCTAATTAACTTAATGCATGTGTGAGTTCTTCTTTCCCGGGTGCGCCAGAACTCCTCACACTGCTAGAAACGGACGCATAGAGTGTATGAGGATGTCAAGTTCATGGAGCGGGTACTGCCAATGCGAGGTTATCGAAAAGCTTTGCCGTGACGCGTCTCATGTGTTGAGACGAGGCTCATGTGTTGGGCAGTCGCGGAGTGCGGGTAAAGTGTACATCCACTGCAGTGTGAGTAAACCAAATCTATTCGAATAGCCGTGCTCGCGGTTATTGAGCACCGGGACGTGTATTACACTTGGCTAGACTCTGAATTCTTAAACTTGTGTGGGTTGGGATATTGCATGATGATTTATATGCTGTTGGAGCCACTTCCTGAGAGTAGGGAATGTGGTCGTCCTCAGAAAACCATGACGACGCAATGGCGGGAAGCCATCCTTGGGATCACAATGGATGGTGGACAGAACCGTCATTGTTTAATGTGAATACTGGTATTAAAACTTGATCAGTCTGTGCTAGGTCTTAGGTTTGTGAAAAGAATTATAAAACTTGCTTTACGCAAAAGAGCCATAACAATCCTTCAAATTTTCCTGTCATGTGCATTGTTGTTGTGATGACTTGTTGAGTACGGTTGGTACTCACCCTTGCTATATACAAACTTAACCAGAAGCTGGAGATGAAGCGTCGGAAGATCCCTATGCCTATTATCAGGAGGGAGATGAAGACGATGGGGTCCAATAGGTCTTAGATACGGTCGTTGCCTGTGGCAATGGCGTGCCGCTGCCTCCATTTTCCGCTGCCTTACCTATTCTGCTTTTGGTTGTATTCCGGACCTTTCGGTCCGATGATTTAAGACAATGCCTTCGGGCTATGATGTAATAATTCGTTCTAAGACATTCGTGTATGAGTACTCGGTATTTCAGCCATGAATTCGTGTGTACCAGACTACTTGATCCAGGGAAATGGTACGGTTTACACGATTGATTCCTGTTATAAAAACGGGGGTCCACAACTATTGGGCAAAATGAAAATCAGTACTGCCACAATTTCTTGAACCACATATCAAAACACCTCTAAAAATTAGAAAGCTCCAGAAATCTATCACCAACTTATTTACATTAAAAAGCATTTCATCAGGCAGCTGTTGTGCCTATAAAAATGGAAGAGATCAAGCCAGCCTAGTTTCATGGGTTTTGAGATCTCAGGAAGAGGGATGCCAACTCACTTCCACAAAAGGTTAGATTCTATTATAATATTGTTCTTAATCACAAGAGACTAATCACACAAATATACAATGTGTACATCTTCAAACTAATTTGCTGATTTGCAAGCAACATAATGGAAGAGGAATTAGTGTATAATTTGGTTTGATTTGCAAGCAATATAATGGAAGAGCAATTAGTGTATACCTTGGTACGCACTGCGTTTGGGCACAAGAATGGCGCCAATCGCAACAACAGCCACGGGAGCCACCGAAGAGAGTTCATGGTGATATGGTGCCAGAACTCAACACGATTGTCATGGAACCGATAAGGGAAGTGCCACTGTTCACAACCATTAAGATGAGTTTGGAGATGAGTCATATGCATGAATTTGCATAGTCATAGCACTATATAACATGAATTCAGGTTGTTAAAAGGTGTATAGTGGTTCCCTATCCTCCATTGTAGACGCACTGAATTGCTATAAATCAACAAATGCCCACAAGCTTGTTCATCAAACTGGAAGAAATAACCAATACAGAATATGCAAGTGGTCAAGCATGATTAACAAATTATATTTAATGAGCAAAAGAACCATAATTTCTGGGTCCAAAGCAAATGAACCAAAGCAAGTTGATCAAATTCTCCCTTCAACCCTTCCTCAATCCTTAACTTGAACTCTGATTCACCAGAGCGTGAGCCCTTCATAGTCCTGCATATAATTTGTGGTCAGCATAACATTTTCTCTTTTAGGATAAGCCCATGAAAAATAAATCTGATGAATTATCTCAGATTAAACTTTTTGAAAATTACTATATTAAAGCATTGGCATTCTAACATCCACAATTGCGTTGAAAATGGAATAAATTGATAAAAGGAAGCATCACCTGACAATAAGAAATGGTCAATATTTGAATATAAATAACCAGCAAATGACTAAATTGTTTAGTCAGATTATCATTGTAGGAATCAAAATATTACTTCGAAAAAACTAATAATTTGCAATGGTGTTCAAACTTAACTGTCGAATATGCACATCGTACCATGATCTTATTCGTGCACACCTGCCATTGCACGCCCAGTGCCATCTGCCATTGCTTCCGTTGGCTGATCTGCATATATCATATATTGCTTTGGCATCATATATTGCTTTGGCTAAATATATAAATGTATAAATCACAAGCAGTACATGGTTCATGTACGCAAAGCTTCATACTAATAACACACAAGCAGTAGAGGGTTCACAGGTCGGGTCACCTCTGAACGTGGCAAGGCCGAGGTTGATGTGCTGATTTGGTTCATAACCACCTCGACCATAAGCACATCGCAACAGTTTGCGGATGGGAAGCAGCTGTTCAGACTGATCTGGTAAAGGAGGATTAGCATATATGTCTCAGTACACTAGCAGAAAAGTGTGAATAGCACAATCAACGTTGGTCACCCAGGAAAAAGGTTCATTAAACAAACTGATGAAAAAAAAATGATAGCATCAAAATCTACTCTGCAATATGTTACAGTATCCGAGATTACAGGAGAAATCTTCTTTACCTTTACTAGAGGGGAGGACCGTTAGCGGTCGGCGTGAGGACCAGCAGATGGCAGGGGGGGGGATCGCAGGTGACGGTGAGGGATCGTCGGCGACGGCGCAACGGAAACCGTCCGGCGGCGTACCAAGGGAGGAGGGATCGCGGGTGACCACGACGGCGGAGGGGCGAGATGTGGCGCCGAGAGCAATGGGGCCGTCGCTGTTCTGGCGAGGTGAATCGACGGCGGCGAGTTGAGGTGACTGTTGCGCTCTGGGAGAGTGGGAGCGATGGGAGAGAAGGAGCGGAGCGGAGCGGAGATTGCGCGTGCGCGTGAGGGGACGGATGGGGAGGAGAGAGAGAGAGAGGGGCGATCCGTATTGCGGGAGAGAGTATGTGGGAGGTGGGTGTAACGTGGTACGTTGGATTTGGTTGGGGCAATCCTGACCAATCAATGAGGAATGAGGATGTAACACACTGTTGGTGAATTATAGGATAGATCCTGTATATGCGTCAAACAACTAATTTGGAGCGAATTTGGTGGCTAACTCCCTTTTTATGAGAACAGCTGATCCGAACTAACTCCATCGATCAAGTTTTGCTTGCGTCGTCGTACGCGTCGATAGTCTTCGTCGTCGGAGATCGATCATGACACCTCGCAAAAGGTCGCATGTTAGAAGGTAATTAACGTGCCTTAATTCTCCTCCTCCTCCTCATCTTCATGTTCAAATACATACCTCCCGATGCATATATACGTACGCTGTATCTTTAGTGGCAGATTGATTGCATTTAATTTGGGTTTATATTAGATCTCGGCTACTCATTTGTTTGGAGGATTATTGTGCCTTGGTTCGAATCTTTTTTGTTCTTCTGTATTTTATTTGTAGTCGAAACGCTACTTTGTAGCTGATTTGTGATTTCTGACATGCATGTTGGAAATGCTTGAGATTGGAGGCTTTCCAGTGAATATACCTAGGTTGTTTGTTTCCTTCTCTCTTTTTTTTTCATGTATATTCTCAGAACTTGAACACAGAACCCTAGATTTGTGATATTATAATAAGTTTTAGTCAAGAATTTGTAGATATTGCGCGCCATGGACATGATTGATTGAAATAATATGGGTAAAGTAGCAGCTAGGTGGCATATTATTTTGGCAAATTTTGCTATATGACATAGCAATTGTGTGTATTTAGCTCACGAACACTGCGAAAGTGAACATTTGGGGGAAGACATCCCATAATCGTGGATATTTGCCCACGGACACTGCGCCGTCTCCTCTCCACTTGATGTGCTGACGTGGCAGATGGGAGGCTGTTTTTTGGCTCGGTCGGACGCAAATACCCCTCGGCCTTATCTCCGATGGCGTCAGCGGCGGCGGCTCGGGTGCGGCGTGCGAGCCCTCCTCCTCGCCGAAGCGATCGCGCGCAGGGGAAGACTCGGTGTAGGATGAATCCGGCGAGGCGCCTAAGACCAGTGGTGGGGGAGTGGACGGCGACGGCGCCGGCCAGTCATCCTCCGCGGTTTCGTACGAGGAGGAAGAAGGGGATGACGCCGCCGACCCGGGGTAGAACTCGACCGACGGCTCGGCGGGAGGATGGGGCGAAGGGGAGCCGGGCTGCCTCGTCATCGCGGGTGCAGGTGGCGCCGCCGAGGTACCCAGCTCCAGCAAGGGGAAGAACGAAGGCTGCGCCGGCGGGCCCGCCGCACCGGGGGTCCCATCGATCGGAGGTTGCGGTTCTTCCACCCTGGGTCGCTCCTTGGTGGCCTGACCTGGAGACGGTGGCGAGATCGGGGTGGCGTGGTGGGGCTGTGGGGATGGCTCCGGTGGAGCGTCGGTTGGTAGGGAGTGGTCTCCTTGGAGAGGAGGAGGAGGAGAAGGGGAATGGGATGGCGGAGGTGAACACATGTGTGTGCTCTCCGGTGGTACGGTTGTCTCCGGTGGTACGGTTGTCTCCGGCGAGCTCGCTATGGGTGAGGGGGTGGCGCCACGCGACGGCGGCGGTATACATGAGTGGATATGAGGAGATAAGGCCGAGGGGTATTTGCGTCCTATCGGGCCAAAAAACAGCCTCCCGTCTGCCACGTCAACATGTCAACTGGAGAGGAGATGGCGCAGTGTCCGTGGGCAAATATTCACGATTATGGGATGTCTTCCCCCAAATGTTCACTTTCGCGGTGTCCGTGAGCTAAATACACACAATTGCGACGTCCTGTAGCAAAATTTGCCTATTATTTTTTGGGTGGCATCAATGGTACTGCATTCTTTTCGGTAGCATTTCTGCATATGTCAATTATCTATCAGTTGTGGCATAACCCTTAAAGTCGCTTACTCCATCCGTCCCGAAAAAAACGAATATAGGATTGGATGTAGCATATTTTAGTACAACGAATCTGGACATAGGTGTGTCCAAATTTATAGTCCTAGGATGTGTCGCATATAGTCATAGTTTGTTTTTTCATGGGACGGAGGGAGTGACTTTTTATTTTGTCAAGAATTCAAAGATTTGGACATCAAAACCAGATGCAAATATTCCTTCAGTAATTTTAATTTGTTCTTGTAACAATTAACCTAATCCAGCCTCTATCATCTCTTGATTGCTACACTGCGTTCATTCCAAATCCAAATCCTAACCTGCAACTACTGTCACCTGCCATCATCTCCAGAAAACAGAGGAAAGAGCAAATGTCAATGTCAGCAGTCTCAGCAACATCTTCATAAGTGCAGAGCCCGGAGCAACAATGCCTAGATGGTTCATCACAGAAGCTGCTACAAACCACATGACCAACGACAAGAGCATCTTCTCCGACCTCAAGCCTATGGCCGGCCTTGTCATCGATGACCGTGCCGGCGCCGGCGCAGGGTTGCCGATGCACGGCATTGGAGCTGTGTACTCATGGGAGGTGGCGCTCCAAGATGTGTGGTATGTGCCGGGGATGAGTACCTATATCGGCTTGGTTTCTGCTGGTCAGCTCACTGCAATTGGTCTCAAAACTGAGATTGCAGGAGATGTCTGCACCATCACTAGTGCTGATGGATCTGGAGTTGGCAAAGGGCGAATGGTTAGTGATGGAATCTGTCAGGTGGATTTCCTCCGAGTTCCGTTTAATTAGTTCCTGAAATTGCATTCCTTGCTGAATTATGAGTTGTGATTGTGGGACTCAGGGGAAAATATAACAATTCTTGTTGGGTTGGAATTTAGGTAGCAGTTTTTGGTTGGGAGTAGTTGAAGGATCTGGAAGGATGATGATTTCGTCTCTGGATGTTATCTTCTGAATGGATTTGAAATAATTTTGTCTCTGTTCGTTTGGGCAGGTTCCCAACTTCTCTTCCTCGTCTTCCGTGCACACGCTTTTCAAACTGCTAAACGGTGCGTTTTTTGCAAAAAATTTCTATACGAAAGTTGCTTAAAAAAAATCAAATTAATCCATTTTTTTTAAAAAAATAGCAAATACTTAATTAATCACACGCTAATGGACTGCTCCGTTTTCCATGCAGGGGAGTTGGGTTCCCAACCGCCTGAAACAAACGGAGAGCAGAACTTAAGAACTGTTTACCATCTCGTTTTGTCTTGTGTTTTATCATCCTAGTGAAGTTTCTGCAGACTGTTTGGGATGTTATTATCCAATGACTGATTTATGGCTATCATTTTGTAATTTCTATTCCACTTTCAATGTGCCTACATCCCGGAGTTATTGATGACCATTTTCAACCTTGTGCTGTAACTTCAACATATGTAATCGACTGGTTAATGGGCTATCATCCTTGCAGAGTTGCAGGCTTCTCTTGTTGATAAATTCTCTGATCGTTTACTTTTCAAAACAATGTGAATAATCAACGATGCAATTGGAACACATGCCATTTAGCTTTGCTCAGGATGCAAGCCCATGGAGGTGGTTTTTCTACACCTAGGTGCTGCATGCCGTCGGATGGATCTCGCGATTGGTGCTGTATGTAAAGTGTTTTGGACATATGTATTTTGTATATTGCGGTGGACCGTATGTACTAGACATTATGCGTGGGTAAAAGAGAGACTACTTTACAGCCCGCGGTCCCAGGCTCCCAGCCTCCCCGCTTTTTTGCAGACCACACATCTCGCCGTTGTGTTCGACAACACGCCGTCCGTGGCTTCCCCCTTTCTCCCCCGAGCGCCGCCACCCCCCCCTCCCCATGGCGATGGCGTCCATGCCGCAGTCTAACCTGGAGCCGGATGTACAACACCATGCCATCGTTGATGGACGCGCGGCGGCGTATGGTGTTAGGGTGTCCAGCGACTTGCCCGCTCAAGAAGAACCGGGGACAATGTCCTATACGGGGATCGTGACGTTCCTGGACGACGACGATGGCCTTCAGCCTCGCCGTCGCCGCGGCCTCCGACGCACTCGCCGCCCCGAGCTCCCTCACCGACTCTCTGATCCTCTGCTCCGCCGCGGCGATCTCGACGTCGATGTTCTCCGCGTCGGACATGGCGCGCCGGTTCTCCGTCTCCGTCAGCGTCTTCTCCTTCTCCGCCACCTCGGCGTCGTCCTCCAGCTGCCGAAGGATCGCCGCCAGCTTGGAGATGGTCTCGTCGGCCCTCTCGTCGGCCGCCGTGACGGCTTCCAGGCGAGACCTCGCCTTGAGCAGCTTGGCGTTCAGCTGCTTCACCTGCGCGCTCGCCGCCTTCTCCTGCTCCGTGAGGCGGCGGATCTCGTCGGTGACCCGCGCCGTCTCCCTGCTCGATGGACGTCGTGAACCGGAGGCCCTCTGCCTTGATGGACTCCAGCTCGATCCTCGCGGAGCTCAGCTCCGCCTCCGCCGCGTTGGCTGCCATGTTGCTGGAATGAGTGGTGGTTGATTGTTTAGTGTTTACTGTGCTGTTGTAGGATTGGAGCATGAGCAGTGACGATGGAAGATAAGGAATGTATCGAACAGATATGTGGTCGAGAAAAAAAGTGAGTAGTCGTACTCCGTAGTCCGTACAAAAAGCTGGTCCCCAACTCCTCCTCTTCCTCTAAGCATCTTACGGTGGGGTCAGGTGTATTTTGGATGCGCGCGCGCAAAAAAAAAATACGACGCTATCTGTACATACACCATATGATATGTAAAGGTGTGCACGAATCTTATAGCTATCGTGTGGATGCTAGCCTAGGTGCCGCAGCACCTAGGTGCTAAAAGGACTTTCCGGCAAGCCCATGCGTACAAGTTCTTTGTAGCACTGTAGATAGTCTAGAAATTTTTTTGAAAATTTTAACAGCATTGATATAGAATGGAAAGAAAAAAAAAATAGAATGGAAAGAGAGAGAAATGTAAGCTTTACACCGAAGACATATTGTTATTTGCAATGATGAGCCACTACTCTAGAAAAACGATTTTTCATGGCATTGGCCTATTATTTTCGCTGGCGGAAAAATGTGAAAACCGCCAGCAAACTCATAACGAGGGGGGGTGAGGGGCACCGATCGCCAGCGAAAATGAATTTTCACCGGCGGCCTGTCTAATGCGGCCGCGACGATCAGTTAGGTGTGCCACCAGTAAAAATAGATAATTTTCGCTGGCGGTCGAATTTTTCCTGGCGGCCAATAAACAGGACCGCCAGAGAAAACCCAACCACAAATATCCTGTCACATTAAAACACTCACTTACCTCATCCTCTTCCTCTTCTTCACATTAAAACACCACACCTCTTCTTATCCACTCTTCTTCTCTCCTCCTCCCTCCCGGCCTCCCCACCAGCGACGGCGGCGGCGGCTCTAGCGGCGACGACCGCGGTGTGCTCGGGCACGGCGAAAGGGAAGGCGGAGGAGAGGGCTGGCGCGGGCAGCGGCGAGCTCGGGCACGAGCAACAGGGAGGGCGGCGGCGCTCGGGCGCGGGCGGGGAGACCGGATCCGCCGCCACCGGGCCACGGGGAGGCCGTATCCGCCGCCGCCGCGCCGCGGGGACAAGGCCGCCGCCGCCGCAGGCGACAAGCCCAACGACGCTGGTGGAGCTACTCCTCGGCCAGGTCTACCGCCTCATCACCTCCCAAGGTCAGCACCCATCCGTTCTTGCACTTCGATTCGCCATTTTTGTTGACGCGGCAATCTGAAATCCACGTGTTGTGGTGGTGGTGGATGCGCAGAGGTGACGAAGGCGTTGCGGGCGAGGAAGATCGAGAAGATGCGGCAGTGCGAGGCCATCAGGCAGCATCACGAGCAGCTCCGGCGAGGCGACCCGCTCACCGATGTAGCCAAGGAGGAGATGCAGCGGCGGTGGCGAGGGGACTTCAAATTTTTGTTAATGTATTGATTTTGTGAAACTTGAATGCTTGGGTGAATGGAAATTTTTTACTGTAAATTATTGATGTAAATTTTTGTGGAATTTTGAATGAATGCTTGGGTAAATTTTTGTGAAATTTTTGAATGGTGGAGCGTTGACGGAGGCGGACGGAGCGGTCGCTCCGTCCGTCTTTTTTTTAAACTTGGCCAATATTAACACTGGTGGCTGGCACAGTGTAACCCGCCAGTGATAATTCATTTTTGCTGGCCGCCAGCGAAAATGGATTTTTACTGGCTGTCTTAAGATGACCGCCAGCGAAAATGGATTATCGCTAGCGGTCGATAACCGCTAGCGAAGATATTGATCTTCACTGGTCTTTGCTTTGTGGCGGCTGCAATTTTGGCCAGCGAAAACCCAAAATGGCCGCCACGAAAGATGGTTTCCGTAATAGTGAGCAGGGTGCTTTATATATACGTGCACAGAATATTTAGGGACAAAATACACATATACTTCATCCAAGCTGTAACATTTTGCGAACGTGTAAAAGACTTGCACGCCAATATATTTGGAGATAAAAATTTGTGCATATGTGACCTATTGTACGGTCATGAAAGGTTTACAGGGGGAGAAAGGAGAGCAAACGGCTAGCTAAGCTAGGCAGAAACAGGCTCCGAACAAACAAAAAAATGCAGGAGAAAAAAAACGGCCAAGAAGAACTCTAAGCAGACTCGGTTTCGCTTCCACCCAGAACCTCCCCTTCCTGCACGATTCGATTAACCGATGTAACCACATAGGAGAGGACCCCGTCAAAGACACGAGCATTCCTGAATTTTTTCATTTTTAATTTTTTTTAATATTTACAGAAATATTACACCGGTAAAAATATTTACAGAAATAGACCCTGCAGCCCTCCCCGAGGGCTGCAGGGTGACGTGTGTGACCAGGCGCTGGATGCCGCTGAGCAGGTATGCGAATTTTGCATGCGGTGAAAATTGCATTTCACCCCCTTGCTGTCCTTGTAGAGGGCAGCAAGGGAGCTCAGCGCAAATTGCGCACACGGTGCCGTCTGTCATGTCACCTTGCCGCCCTTCACTTGGCAAGTTTATTTCGTTTTCGCCGGTATAATATTTTTGTAAATATTTAAACAAAAAAATAAAAAAAAAAGGTTCGATTCATTTCCATGGGCTCATGGGCTGGAACTGGTGCTTATGGGCTCATGGCAGCCACATGAGCCTAAGCAAGAAGATTTCCAGACCTGGACCATTATCCAACTATATATCAAGCTCACTGGAAGGGAATATAGATGTGATTTACGGATCGTGCAGCAGGATTACATGTCGTAGTAAAAGAGAGTTGGGTGTGTGTGCATACATATCGAACCAACAATAGATAGCTTAGCACATTAAACTCGAAGGGGACACAAAATTTTGAGGGAAAACAGCAGTAGTACAACATAGGCACGGGTGCCGCGGCCGGACACACTTGCAACTTATTATGATGATACTGGAGCGCAACTCCCTTAACTAAGATGATACTCCTATGTAGCTATGCATGATCTTGTTCAACTCGCTGCCGACTTCACGACGCCGTCGTCGGGGATTCGAAGGTAATCGAGGTGGTAGAGGCCGGCCCTTGCCGACGAGGCTACCGTCGCTGTGATCCTTGACATAGCAGCATCCACCGCAGAACATCACGAGGTAGCCGCTCTGAGCGAGCTGCTGTACCGAGATGATGGTGTACGATCCGGATCGGAGGCCAGGGACATAGCTGACGTTGGCGCCGGTTATGGTGCCCACGCCGGCGATGCGGAACCGGCTCCCGTCGCGAGCGGTGTATACCAGGTCATCATCCTCCGGGAAGCTGCCGAAAATTAAGGAGAAGGCAGCCAAGCAGGTGGTGGCGTGCCTGGTGGCTCCCGAATCGATTATCATAGCGTTGGATGATCTTTCTCGCGCTGCAGCAGGAGTGGTTTGGCCGTGTTCCTCATCCTTGGGGTCCCAATCTCTACGCGTTGCATCTCTACACGAAACACGTCAGTAGATATAATGCAAGCAGCACAACCATTTTGGATGAAGTACAAATTTGGGAAAAACTAGCTAGCTAGCTAGCTAGGAGGAGGAAGAGGGGATCGTAAGAGCGGCCGGCATACCTCTTCTCCGATGAAACAAACTGATCATCAGCGGCAGAAGCAGGCTTGGATTCGTCGCGCTCACGCTCCGGCGATGGTGCGACCAACATCACGGATTTAATTTGTTGCACGGGGAAGAAAGTGATTTGGATGAGATCGATCGAGCGAGCTAGCTTGGTCTGCTCACACAATTAGATGATGAAGAGTATCGCTTGGGACCGAATACTTCCAAACCAGCTTTGCTACTAATATTGTTTATCCAGCTATGGAGGATATGTATGACTTTCTCGGCATCTCCGCCATGGAGCGGGGGGTGGGTTACCCGGCCGAAATCTCAAGCACTGCTAGTGAGTGCTTACCTGCCCTGGTTGGAACTTGGAACTAGCTCCAGCTGTCTAGCGAGAAACTGTATTTTATGTAGGAGTAGTAGATTATAGGAGCACCACTGCACTTTGCCCTTCGCTGCTCCTCCTTCCTCCACCTTACGCCAGTTCTCTCCCACTCCCACCCACGGTTTCTCGCATATCCATCGCAGGCCAAGAGCGAGCTTCCTCTCTCTCTCTCTCTCTCGATGGACAACACGGGGGACTTGGCCTCCTCGCCCAAGTGCAACGATCGGTACCAAATCTTCCATCTATTCCCTAGCTAGCTAGTTTTCTTTTCTCCGATCATCCCGATGCTTCTTAATTTGACCGGGAGAGACGATTGAGAGGTACTCTCCGGTTTTCATTTGAGCGATCGATCCGCACAGCAACACATATGATCTGTTGATCCGCACTTGCTCCCTCCCATATATAATGAGTCGAAATCATCCCAATAATGTGTTCAACAAGCCAAGAATAATTAAGTGACAAATTAAGCTTCAACTTAATTTACTGGTTTCGTCAGCGTTGCGCCGTTGCCGATGTTTTGATGGGTGAATCGCGCCGTCTATTTCTGGGGGTTCTGGCACTACTTCCACTGTGCTTACTGCTTTCTTCAAATAATATTGACACAGGCAAAACCTCTTGCCTTTTAATTCCATACAAAAAAAAAAGAAAAAGAAAAGAAATAATATTGGGATTTTCTTTTTATTTGCGGGGAATAATGTTGGGAATTGGTGTTTCTTCCAAACAACAGGGCTAAGCTTTCTGTGATCCCCGAAGTTTCAAAGGAGTGTTCGGATTCACTTGACGTTTCTGTGCATTCCGATGAAAATGACCCAATTGAGGACATGATTAACTATTACTCCCGTTTTGGTTGGCAAATTTACACTCTTGATGATTTCAAGGTACGACACTATAACTCGATTGTTCATGCATGTTGTCCATACATATATGATCCATGCACGGTTGAATCTACGAGCAGGAGATGACAACTTTTATGATACAATGTGTGGTTTGGTGGGAATTGAAATCATTTTCACCACATTATTGTTGTTACTTATTATTACTCATGTATGTTAATTGTATTTTGTGTCTTTCGCCACACGTCGAGTTATAGAACAACTGATTGATGCATGCAACATAATATGTACTAGAAACAGGAGGCACCAATTTGGGAAACCTACAATTGCCAAAATGAGGACATCAAGGACAACACTGGTAAAGCGCCTTGGATGACTGATGTTGTTATAATAAAGTTCAACAAGGACAACAGTTATGTAAGGGAGGCCATTAATCGCGACAGATTTATGAAGCCGATCGAGTTCTATAAAGATCAGGCCGTCAAGATGCTCAAACAAATTGTTGATGCGGACTACGACAAGTGGAAAAACACACCTATAACTGCGGAGGACATCTTTCCTAGTACTTCCTCCATCCACAAAAGTTACACCTATTTCACATTTGAGTTTTTCCAAATAAATTATTCCTATTTGTAGTCTTTATACATTCAAGACATAAATGAAAAGATAAATTAAATGTTTGATTAGAACCTAAAGAGTCATCTAAATACTCATTGGTTGTATGCTTGCATTCACTTCTTGATTTTGTAACATCCAAAATAAAAGTAATAGGTGTAACTTTTATGGATGGAGGTGTAGGATCGAATCACAAGAACTAAGTCAACCAGAGGGGGGGGGGGGTGAATGGTTGGTATACTCAAAAACCGAAAACTTTTAGCGGAAATAAAAAAGTTACCCTCGAATTCGACGGATCGCGGTATGACCGAAGTGTATGCGCCGGTCTGACCGCCTGATGAACGTCGGTCGAACCGATGTAGATCGATCGGTTGGACCGCCGAGATGCCTGCCGCGCCTGTCGCTGCCGCTGGTCTGACCGCCCGTATGCCGCCGGTCTGACCGCTGGTAGATCGCCGGTTAGACCGCCGAATCTCGGTGAAACACAAATCGAAGAACTCTTAAAATGGATGACGACTTTATTGATTCTCTCTATGTTCACAAAGTGCATCAACAACACTCCTTACAAAAATTTCGACTAAACTCGAAACCCTAACTCAAAACTCAACTCAATTGCTCTCAAAAGCGATACCGGGAAGCCTCACGCTCCCCCTCTATTTATACATGAGGTAGGCAGCCTAAAGCCACGAACCAAACTCATACTAAGAGTCCTAAACACCTTAGGAAACCCTCTAGTACAAGAAAGAAACTTTACATAACCAATCGTACCAAATTTGGACTCCTTCCAAATTCGACTCCGCATCCCATACGCACACAATACCTCCATCGTATGCCATATGGAATCTCCATCAACCACGTGCATCAACTCTAGCCTTAGTATCCTGCATGATCTCTGACCACCACGGATGTCGTCTTATCCCCAAGCCGACTCCCGGTCCATCACCGCAAATATTCTCCCGAGACATCGAGTCACCTACACATGAAATAAACAAAAAAACCATATTCCGAGACCAAGCTATCTCCAACTTGACTCATTAGTAGCAAACAACAGTATTACATACGTATAGTATCCATCTAGAAGTCATAATCATGTAATAATCACGGATATCCAAACAAACAACCCGAAACCGAAACCGACACAGCGTCGGCCGGTCAGACCGCGGGCTGGCCGGTCCGACCGCTCGATCACCGCCGGTCTGACCGGCTACCAGAGCCCGGTCTGACCGGACACATAAAATAACAGCAGTATCCTGTAGATTCACCTGTAAATTCCAATTATCTCCAAAACCACTTCGTGAATAAATTCCAAATAACAAAACTAATAATCTCCAATGCCCAATTGTTCATCACATAATAATAATAAAAAACACTTTTGATTTTACAGGAGGGAGTACAATGAAGGGCACCAAGGGTGCCACGGCCGAGATGAGGAAAAGGTAAAACATTAGCTAGCCATGATTGTACCTTGAGTTCCTGATTCTGGAAACCTCACCACACTTCCTGATCACACAGGACGCTGGCAATCTTCGTAATGAGGGCTACCGGTTCTTCTTGGCACACTGATCCGAGGGGCAGGTTTCTGAATACTTACAGGCCTATTTGCATCGACTCCGGTGCCAGCATACATGTTGTTGGTGACGCAAGCATCCTTCAGGGCTCGAGGCCTATTCCTGATGATGACGCACAATGGGTCACTCTTCCTGACGGCTCTCATTATCGCATCGGTACCATAGAGATAGAGGGCTTTAGTATCCCCAATGTTCACTTCGTGGATGGGCTTGAGACCAACTTGATTTCTGTCGGCCGGCTCGACAAAGACCATGGTCTCTGCTGCCAATTCTCCAACAGGGAATGCAAGATCATGAAGCCCGATGGCACTCTTGTCGGTAAAGCTCTGCAGAGGGAGAATGGCCTGTATGTGCTTGAAGAGCTCAAGGTTCCGAGACAGGAAGAGTAGAATTAATGTGGTGCAACCGTACCACATGTTAGGATTATTAGCACTGCGCAGCTAGCGTTGACGCGTTGTTGCAGCTGCTTCAGGCTTTGCAGCGTTGTCCCATTATTTTTACAGTTACATGATAGATATGGGGCATGACTGACATCCGTATTTACTCGTTTACTTACCATGCATGAATGAATGAATGAATGAATGAGAAGTTGGGCGATCTGTTTATGTTTTTTGATGAAGAACTTCTAGTTCTAGATCCATCTTTGTTAGATCCTTTGTAAATCTTCCATGGAAGATGACACTCGCTTTAATTTTGTCTAAAGATATTTGGAAACTCCCGATGATGATCTTCTCTTCTGGAATGATTCCGTATAGAAAGTTCATATAATCCTGCTATATCCTCTGTGTCTGAATGCACTCAATGGTAAAAATGCAGGCATTAGTGTTGAATGGATGATTCTGATTCAGACGCGACCGTCAGTATGGATGCCATTGTAATGCTGGAGATTCAGGTAGGAGATCCTCGCCTCGTCGGACGGCATGCCCGCAGGCCGCATCGTCTGGAGTTTCGCTGGAGGTCTTTGCGAATGGCGATCACGGCGGGGCTGCGGCTGCGGACATGGGTTTGCTACTTGCCTCTCGTCTGCCCATCGATAACTGTATTGCCATTGCAGCTTTTGTTGACACGCTCGCTTTCCCGCACAGTCCATGCTCTCATCATCGTGAAGGCTTATCCGACAGAGAAGATCGGCGGCACATCGGTGGAAGAATGGTGGTAACGACTGCTGCACACGCCACACTACCCCAAAACACCTCTAAAATCGATCCCTAATCATCCTGATGGTCTAGGAACTCTGGTGCGAGCGGAATGCTAAGATTTTCCGCCACATCGTCGCCACCACCCCAACCACCGTCATCGCAAAAATCAAGGAAGAATCAAGTCCTGGGGCAAGGCGAAAGCTTCAGAAGGCCCTATAAATAGCCCTTCTCTGGTCCAATAAAAAGTATGTTGAGGTACAGGTACCTCACGGTATCAAACTGTTTCTAATCGTTGAATATAATAATGCCCATCCTGTTCAGCTAGATCCAACGATCGGAAATGATTTGGTACCGTGAGGTACCGGTATCTCGAGGTATTTTTTGTTACACCGGAGCAAATCTCTTCGGAGAAGATTTATGTATTTCCTTTTACTTTTATCAGTAAAACTTGTTTTCTTCTTTTCTGTTGGGAGGACTTGTTCGCTGCTATACCAAATTTGCTTCTAGAAGGCTTTGATTTCTTCTCTATTTTTTCTCTCTCGTATCTGTCGGGAGAACTTACCACTTCGTTCCATGTGTCAAAATATTTACCACGCCAACTGAACCTTATTAATAATCTGACTGTTAGCGTTCTCTTTATTAATTCATATATATAAACACTTATAGTGAGCACTATTCAGAGTACAGTTGTTATTTACATTCAATTTTTCCCTATTTATCTTACCCCAAACACCCTCCCACCTATGATCATCTCTTATGAAATGAGAGACACCAAAAGTTTTTTTTTCTTCTTTAACTTCAGTCTCTACTGACTAATTAAAACAGAGGTAGTAGTATGTGCTATATACTCCATTCATCCCACAAAAAACAAAATGTAAAACTAGATGTGACATATTATAATATACCGAATCTGGACAAAAACATATTCTAAGGTAACAAATCTGTCCATATTCGTTGTGCTAGAATATGCCACATCCAACTCTAGTTTTATTTTTTGTGGGATGGAGGGAGTAGCAATTAGCACATTACAATATTGTATGAAACCAAATAAATATTGGGACATTACAAATTTACCACTTATTTAAATCGTTATTGTAAAACTACCATTAGAAAATTGCAAAAAATATATTAGAACTATCATTCAAAATTAAGAAAACCAGTAGCAAATTTGTAAATGCCCCGATAATATTATGTGCTGATCATGTGACCAAGTGAGCACAGAGCCTAGGGCAAGCATCCAAATCGATGCCACTAATTAGCACCAATGTGTTTATATTAATTGATCAACTAGGAGGTGACACGAAGCACGAAGTAGTAGACCACAAATGAACAATACTACACGACATGACAACACAGGCCATTAGAGCGGGTATAATAGTACTCCCTATAAGGTGGTAAGGTGTTGTTTGGATCTAGGGCCTTAAACTTTAGTCTATATATTTAGATACTAATTTAGAATATTAAATATAAAATACTTACAAAACTAATTACATAAATGAAAACTAATTTGCGAGACAAACTTTTTAAGCCTAATTAATCTATAATTAGAGAATGTTTACTGTAACATCACATAGGTTAATCATGGATTAATTAGGCTCAATAGATTCGTCTCGCGAATTAGTCCACGATTATGTATGGGTTTTATTAATAATCTACGTTTAATATTTCTAATTAGTGTTTAAACATCCGATGTAATAGGGACTTAAAAGTTTTAGTCCTATCTAAACAGGGACTAAGTCTGCTATAAAAACATATTGAGAAATTAAAATATGAGAGAGAAGAGCAGCGGGCTACAGATATGTAGCCAGCTACAGTACGGTCTCCAAGACACAATGTGTGTATGATAAGTGGGACCAGGTATCTAGTGTAGTATATATTTGTAGGTAACTATTGTATAAATTGGTAATTAAATTGATTGTAGATGATTTGAAGCTAGTAGTTGGCTATACTATTAACTTGCTCGTACAATAGCAGGCTACAAGTCAGCTATAAGTACACGTGGAAGAGATAAGAGAGGAGAGATAAGGAAAGCGGGCTACAGATTTGTAGCCAGCTGCAGCACGGACTTCAATACGTTGTGTTTGTATGAGATGTGGGACCATATATTAATAGTGTAGCAAGTACTTATTGTATGAATAAGCTATTAGATTGGCTATAGATGATTTGGAGATAGTAACTGGCTATACTATTAAACTTGCTCTTAGGCATTAGCACCAAGTAAAGCCATCTCAAAGCTAGTTTATAGCACGTGCACGGCACAAAGTGCAAAGCACAAAACACATGCACAACACAAAAGCACAACACGCACAACACAAAAGCACAATATCATATAGTAGTAGGACTACTAGTAGGTAATGCCTAGCAAAACAGTCTACTCCCTCCGTCCCGAAAAACACAAATGTATAACTAAATATGACATATTCTAGTACAATGAATCTGAACATAGGTATATCTAGATTTATAATACTAAAATATGTCACATCCAGTACTAGTACTAGGTTGTTTTTTTATGAGACGGAGGAAGTACAACATAATCACACATCGCACAGCTATATAACCACAGAGCTGAAAGGATGGGAGAGGAAGAACAGAGCAGCACGAGAGAGATATCTAAGAGGTTGAGCGGAGAGGAGGGGAGAGGAAGGGCACCTTTCATGGACAATGGGAATTGTGCTGCTGGCATGGGGAAGAGGAGGGCAAATCGATCGGAGAAGACGGTTTGGAAGCAGCACCATTGGAGAGAGGGAGGCAGCCGGCACCGATAAGGTTTGCCCTCTTTACTCGTTCTCTTTCCTCTTTCCTTCTGTCTTTGTAGTACTGCTATATAGCCAAATGGACCGTACGGCATGATTAGGCACGGCTCGCAAACGGTGTGCTGGCCCATGTGCCAGGTTATGAGCCCAAACATGGCCCAAGATATTGCAGGCCGTGTCTTTTTTTTTTTGAATTTTTAGTTATTTACATTCTCTTTGTAGGCATCTGATTGACTATGACATTATTGAAGTGATGTGAATCAGAAGAATCAACGCAGAAATCCTCATATTGTGTTATAAAATTTGAATAGATGAAAGCCTTATATTTTAGAATGATGGAAGTGTAATTAATGAAGGGTTATTCTGTGTTATACTATGAATCAATTCGTCTTCTTCCTTTCATGATAGGAGTATTATATCCTGTTAGTCAACAGACAATTGAGTCCATTTTTCCTGTATCATCTAGTATACCCATATTTTATTTCTATGAGGGTTTTTTTTTTCAAAGGGGCAAAATGGACTTTAACCTTATCCATTGCAGATTGCTATAAATAAAGAAAAACGAGTTTATTGAAGATATAGTGTACTAGCTAGAGTTTATTTCATTGATGCTTAATCAATACTACTAGCATAGAATGAATATTTTCAATAAATCTACGAAACGTTTATAAAAGATTCTATCAACTCCAAACTTCCGGGCCTTTTGTGTAATTTCCTTTAGCAGCTAATAGTAGCTACTAATATAAAGTCATTGATAAAAACAATCAACAACCTACACTCTCTCGTCTTTTGGACACAGCGTATCGCGAGAGTCAACGCGCTCTTTGGCTCTTCCCCAATTCGATCGTAGCAGCATGGCGACACGGATTCTTCCTGGGATTTACGATCCCATCATCACGTCTTTACGGTACGCAATTCGATCAAAGTAAAATTGTTCTTGTGCTCAGTCTATCGGCGGCGGCTTAATTCGAGGCTTTGACCAGTCCAATCGTACCAGATCTGCGTATGCATGGTTGATCCTGCTTTTTCTTTTTGGGGATGGGTGTGGTTGATCCGATCTTTTCTCCCTTTTGTTCTTTGATTTGTTCACAACCTTCGTCAAGCATATGCCTCTTTGAGAGAGAGAGAGAGAGAGAGAGAGAGAGAGAAGAAAGAACAATATGCCAATTGTGTCCAGCAGATTTAGATCTAATTAAGATAAACTGGGTTTTGCGGCCGATCGAGCTGATTTGTGTGCTTGTCATGGACAGGATTACTTCTTTGCTGAAGAACATCAAGGGCGGATTGGTCAGCGTGTTTGTCCTTCAATGGATAAGCCCTTGGATGTTCTGGCTGCTGCGAGCCACAAATGGAATCGTTCTTGCTATTCTGCTTGCATCTCTTGTCTTGGTCCGTGGGATTCGCCGTGGTATCTGCAGGTTTGTATGGGCCTATATATGGCCAGGTTTGACCAAGAATGAATGGATTGTGTGTGTTTGTTTGGTACCATCATTACATTATACCCAAGCCATATATAGTACTAGTACCATATGGTACTTCTGCCAGCAAAATGATACTAGTTTGGTCAACAACATATTGATCCTATGTATCAGCAATCCCGAGGGCTATCCGTACTACGGAACAAGACAACAAGCCATAGGATCAATATGTACTGTACTTAGGGACAGTCCAGTGGGGAAGGAAGATCAGTTCCCCGGGGTCCTTTTGTCAAGCATAAGGGAACAGATTATTTCCCCTGGGTTGCAACTTGCAAGGGCTAGATGAAGTCTACCTTATTATATCTACACCGCACCAAAAATATCTTACTATATCCAACGTAATGAATAACTAAGAAATACGAAAAAAAATGTTTTCCCCATTGTTTGGGACAAGTATCCACTTAGGCCTTGATTGGTTAATCCCTATGAGAGAGGGATTGGAGGGGATTTATTCCAAACCTACCGTGGTGTGGAATTATTCCCCCTTAATCCCCTTCAATTACCTTCAATCCTCTCCAAACCGAACAAGGTCTTAAGAGTGTAAATAGCTAACCCGCGAACCCACTTATAAGTGAAATAAAGTAGCTAGCTAGATAACCCGGGTTCAAGTCACTTACACCTTTTATACCTACTCATAATAGGGCTACAAAGCGATATTTATTATGGTTTTATGTATATACATCTTTTTTTCTTTCCTCCTTGTTACCCATGTACCCTCAAATCAATATTGGGCATGTCCCATTTCTTTATAATGTGAGGTTTTGTGCGTAACATATGATTCAATATTTTAACTCTTTTTGTGTGTGCAGAAAAACTAGGTATGTGCATGCAAGACATGTTGAGAATCAACATTTGACCAATATTAATGAGCAGTACATGCGACCTTGGAGGGCTTTACCTGGCAACCAGGACCAGGCACATTTACTCCCTTCAATCTTTTCTTTTGACAATGGATATCCATCCAGCCTCTACTTCCAAGATGTAAATGGCCAATCAGTCCCTCGAACCTATGTCAGGTATTTTTTTTCAGTTGTTTTCACCAAAGTTTTTTTTTGTTCCTTCAAAACTATATAAGGTATATTTTTCTATTTAATATATACTAGTCATCAACCTGTGCATAAGAACTGACAACATACTACAATATGGTAACTTTGTTAATATCTAGTGTAGGAGTATACATAATTCAATTATTTATCTACAAAATTTGTATCAAGTTTACATATTTAATCAGTCATATATGATTCTAACCTCGTGTGCTACATAATATGTACATATAGACCTTCTTAAAATAGCTCTTGTGATCAATTCAGTTTCTATATCTCAATATATATGTACAGCACACTGGTTAGAACTGTTTCCTTTTGTTGGTCGTGTCGTGGACTCTATAATTCTGAATCAAACTGAACATAATGATTACAGACAACCATACAATACACTAATTAAAAGATATATCTTATTTTCAGGTATAGCAATTACATAGACTTGATTATTATAATTAAGTTTTTTTTTCTCTATCAAGGTGTGAATGTCTAGGAGTGTTTTATTTATGTGGGAATCTCTAGCCTTTTAACCAGTTAAAATTAATGTGTTGGCTTCTAGGAGAGCCTCTAGTTAGTGTAAAGAGAGGTATATATATGACTTGTTGCTAGGAGTAGCACATGTAGCTTGCGATGTATATATTCATCCCGTAGCCTTTTATTTGCAGTGATAATTTTAGAGGAAGAACCACTTTTCTGAATGAGACTATACCAGACTGTAATGATACATAGTTTTTATGTCACTCGACATATATCACTACCGTGGAGACCAACATAATTTGAGATAGGTTACTTGGTGAGCCATATTATGTCTATGATAGTTCAGTCTATCCATAGTAAAAATGTTATCATAGCCCACTGTTTAGGTGGAAATTTTATCATATTTGCACGCCATGTGATTCTCAACACTATATATAGATGGCCTGCTTGTAGCACTGGTATTTGTCACTTAAATTTGCTCCACCTTTACTTATAATATGGTCACGACCTTTAAGATGCATAGGGTACAATGCAAACATATGTAATGCCTTATACAGTAACAGTGTAACACTAACGATTATGATAATTTTGTGCCTCGCCATTTCCTTCACATCTTGGTATGTATGTTTGATGATTTATGATATGCAATTTTTTTCGCCTTCTAAAGCACAAAGTGAGGAGTAGATTGGATAAATATATATCGATCTTATACCTTAATGCATGAGCATGAACAATGTTCAGACACAAGTAATTTTTGCCTCCTTAATTATTACTCACGTACCAGGCCTCAAATCAATATTGGAATGAACATGTCCCTTTTCTTCATAGTGTAAGGCGTTTTGTTTGTAATCTGATTCAATATTAATTTCTTTTGTACTTCACCCGTCCAAAAAAACCAATCTTAGGTTTGAATCTGGACATGGTGTATGTCCAGATCCAAATCTAAGATTGTGTTTTTCTTGGTACGGAGGAAGTACGTGTGCAGAGAAACTAGAGATGTGCATGCAAGACATACCAAGCATCAGTACTTGAGACATTATTGGAGGGCTTTACTTGACAACCAGGACCCGCCATATCTAGCCATTCCAACCTTTAATTTTGATAATGTATATCCATCCACCCTCTACTCCCAAGGTGTAAATGGCCAATCAGTCCCTCCAACCTATGTCAGGTATTTTTCATTCAGTTTTTTTTACCCAAGTAGTTTTTTCGTTCCTTCAAAACTATGTCAGGTATTTTTTTTTTCTGTTCAATATACTAATCATCAGCCTGTGCATAAGAACAAACGACATACTACAATATGATAACTTTGCTAATTCGTAGTATAGGAGTATACATGATTCAATTCTTTATATATAATATTTATATCAAGTTTACATATTTAATCAATCATATGAGTCTAACCACTATGCTAGATAATATGTTCTTAGAATAGCTCTTGTGATGAATTTGATTTTATCTCAATATATATGTGTGCTACTAGTTAATTACAATATTATTTTTGTTGGGTCATGTCATGGACTCTAGTATCCTGAATCAAACTCACCATAATAATTAGTTAATTACCGATAACCATACAATACAGTAACTAAAAGATATACCCTATCTGTCGGGTATACCTATTACATATCTAGGCAGGATTGTTGTTAAAAGGAATTTTGTTTTTCTCTATAATGTGCGATATCTAGGAATCTTTTATTTGTGTGGGATTTTCTAGTGCTTTTAATCATATAAAATTAATGCGTGAGCTTCTAGGAGATAGCCTCTAGTTACTATAAAGAAATATATATGCCTTGCTAATTAACTAGAGTAGTGTTGCCTTGCTAATTAACTAGAGTAGTGCATATAGCTTGCGGTATATATATGTATTCATCCAATAGTTTTTATTTGCGGTGATAATTTTAGTGGAAGCTTTGTCGTTGTTGAAACAAATTGAACATTATATTATGATCACTAGCTAGGGTGTAATGGTAGTATGATACATAGAACATAGTTCATGTGTCACATCGATACGTTTCACTATCCTAGCTGGAATCGTAGATCGATGAGACTAGTAGATAACTTGGTGAGCCGTATTATGTCTATGATAGTACAATTCATCCAAGAAAAAAAATATCATATAAACTCTGTGTAGTGGGAAATTGAATATTTTCCCTCAACACTATAGATGGCCTGCTTGTAGCACTACTATTTGTCACTTTATTTTGCTCCACCATTTTTCATATGTAATGCCCAATATAGTACTCCCTCCATTTCTAAATATTTGATGCCATTGACTTTTTTAAACATATTTGACCATTCGTCTTATTAAAAAAATTAAGTAATTATTAATTCTTTTCCTATCATTTGATTCATTGTTAAATATACTTTCATGTATACATATAATTTTACATATTTCACAAAATTTTTTAAATAAGACGAATGGTCAAACATGTGCTAAAAAGTTAACGGTGTCAAATATTTAGAAACGGAGGGAGTAACACTAACTAGTAAGATATTTTTGTGCCTTGCCATTTCGTTAACATCTGGTATGTTTGATATTGAGTAAATTCCCTATATACCCTCGAAAACTCACCCAATCCCCTTCATACCCCTGAAATTTTCTATATCCCTACTATACCTCTGAAATTTCAACTTGATCCCTTCCATACCCTTACCGTTACATTTTCCTTCATGTCACTGTTAAGTTTGATTGCAAATGTCTTTTATACCCTTGATGATTTAAGTTTGAGTATATGCTTGAAAAACGATTAAAAATTTTGTTTGAGTGCACAGTATGTGCATTTTATATGAAACTAGTGAGATTAAATAATTACTGCAGAAAATTTTGACATAAATTTTGAAAATAAAAAATGTAATGAATTAAATTTTTATTTGAAATATTAATTGGGCAATGGATTTTTTTTTATCGGGAGCATTCATAAAAAAAATATCGTGAGCATTGGTATACCTATCTTTGTATGAATGCTTCTTATTTTTATGACTTTTTTAAAAAATAAAGTGAATACATATTTTTGTTTCATTATTTAAAAATAAATTTTGTCATAAATAATGTATCACACAGTAAAGTCATAACTATAATAGTCTTATGCGACAAACTTTTACATTTCAATTATGTAATTCATAAATTTCTATGTTCATCCAAAGGGTAAAATTGTCATTTTTATAGAAATTAGATGGACAACTGACGGTCAACTGACGGAAGGGGCATAGAAAGGATCAAAATTAAATTTTGGGTATACAAGGAAGTAAGCAAAATTCAGGGGCATAGAAGGGATTAGCTAAAATTTCAGGGGTATACAAGGGATTTTCTCTTGATTATTTACGATATGCAATTTATTTGCCTTATATAGCTCAAAGTAGGAAGCAGATTGATTATATATATCGATCTTACCTCTATGCATGAATAATGTTCAGATGCAAGTAATTTTTGTTCCTCCTTATTACTCCTGTACTCTCAAATTAATATCGGAATGAACAGGTCCCATTTCTTTATAATGTACGGTTTTGTGCCTATATAACCTGATCCAATATTTTGTTTTATTTTATTGTGTGCAGAGAAGCTAGGAATGTGCATGCAAGACATGGTGAGCATCAACATTTGACCAATATTGACGAGCAGTACAGGAGATATTGGAGGGATCTCCATGATAACCAGGACCTCCCATATTTAGACCCTCCAACCTTTTATTTTGATAATGGATATCCATCCAACCTCTACTTCCATGATGTGTATGGCCGATCAGCCCCTCCAACCTTTGTCAGGTATGTTTCGTTCTTTCTTTTCTTTTGGCAATGTATTTTTTCCGTTCCTTAAAAACTACATCAGGTATTTGTTTTCCTCTTTAATATACTAGCCATCAATCTGTGTGCATAAGAATGGACAAGTAATTTGTTAATTTGTAGTGTAGGAGTATACATTATTCAATTCTTTATCTGTGACATTAGTATAAGTTCATGTTTTTAATCAGTCATATATTATTCTAACCTCTTGTGCTAGATAATATGAACATATATATAGACCTTCTTAAAATAACTCTTCAATCAATTCAGTTTCTATCTCAGAATATATGTGCGCACAACTGGTTAGAACATTTTCTTTTTGTTAACATGTCATGGACTCTATAATTCTGAATCAAACTCAACATAATAATATACTAGTTAAAAGATATACACTATTCTTTGGGTACACCAATTATACATAGACTGGGTTGCTATAATTATGATTTTGTTTTTTTTCTCTAATAAGGTGCGAAATTTCTAGAGATCTTTTATTTATGTCGGTATTTGTGCCCAAATACCTTAAATCCTACTGGCTCCGTTCCTGGGCTCAACTACTAAAGTGTGATGAAGAAATTAAGTCAGTAAAAACTGCATGTCGTAATCTTGAGTCATTGGTTATGCAGCTGTTCGCTAACTTTGGATGGAGATTCACAAATAGAATTCAATAATTTTTATGATCTTTTTATGCTGTGTGAGTTTTTATTAGTTCGCCTGTGCTTTTGTTTATTCATGTGTGAGTTTTTGTTGAGTTGGTGTAATAATTGGCTGTAGCTCTTTGAGCAAAGGCCAGGATTATATTCCATTATCTAAAAAAATACCTTAAATCCTATGGACTGAAACATGAAAAAAAAAACTTGTAGGAATGACTGTTTGGATGTAACGCATGAAAAACACAGAAATATATAATGGGAGAGAGATAAATACAAAGGATATTTTTTTCAAGAAGTTGGACCTCATGAAAAAATTCCTTTGAAAATCCATGTTTTGTACGTGCTTTAATTTTTTGTATATATATATATATGTATCAAATACTTTTGTGTTTAAATTTTAAAATGCGCACTGTACAAGTATATCTAGGCATGCATTGGCATTGCATACGGCAAAGTATTATGGTAAACCTGACAGCATGCATGTTTTTTTTACAGTGCTGATCTGGGTGGATTTCCTTGGCAGGGTAATTACTTGGATGCTGCAGCAGGTCTTGGATGACATCAAGGAAGGGATTGTGGTCGTATGGATGATTTTCTCCAAAGTTTTGGAATTCAAAATAATGGGTGCGTGCTTGGTTTGCCTCCTGACATTCTCAGTGAATGGTGGCGATGGGGTCCAGGTGGTTGCCGCGGTGCTCAATCGTCCTGTGATGAAGTGGATGCTGCGATTCTACGCTGGAAGAGTCGTCGTTGCTGTGGTTGTGATGCTTACCAGCTGCTGGATCAAGACGACGAAGAAGAGATCGCGTGCAAGCGCAAGCTCGTCGCGTCCTTTCGAGCTATCCCCAAAAGTCTATGTGTTCTGTACGGGCTCATCCTCCTCGTCCTCCTTTGGTACTGCAGGAGGGAGCAACAGTGCTCTGACATTCATCCTCGATTCTGGAGCTTCCTACCATGCCACGGGTTGCAGGGAGATATTCTTGGATGACTTCCAGGACGAGGCGCTTGATGAGATCGGGAACACCATCGGGGCGGCGAACGGGTACGCGATGTCGATACGAGGGCGTGGATCCATCAGCCTTCCTGGGATCACGCTTCCCAGCGTCCTCTACGTGCCAGAACTCCGCGTGAACGTGGTCTCAACGTCCCAGCTCACACAGATGGATTACTATGTTAAGTTTGATCGGAACGG
The DNA here is from genome assembly GCA_000576495.2 of Oryza glumipatula. NCBI lineage: Eukaryota > Viridiplantae > Streptophyta > Magnoliopsida > Poales > Poaceae > Oryza > Oryza glumipatula. The sequence continues at coordinate 29,889,969 of CM002514.2, forward strand.
ATGCCTAGTAAGGGAGGTCTGCACGGAAGCAGAGGTTGGCCGGGGTCGGCTCACTTATAACATGTTATATCAGATGGACACCCTTGCAGTTCCGCTTGATCGTGAACGCTGCAAATACTGCGAACTCATCGGCGGTCAGTTATTCCTCACATAGCGGAGCGAGCTGTTGCATCGCGCGATATATATATATATATATACAAATGACTAATTTCGGCTTCTTTTCTCTTTCGTTTTGCTACTGCTAGTTTTGTGTAGATCGATGTAGTTGGAATGCAAAAGCCACTATGGCCCTGCCCTGCTTTCATTAGGCGGCCTCCTCCCGAGCAGAAAATTTGTCTAGTCATTTTGTAGGATTCAAACTCGGTAGATCCTTTATTTGTAAGCTTTGCAAATGACGAGATTTCTGCCAAATGGCTTAATAAATATATATGGAGGTTTTGGAGAAATGTTAAGATGAGACCCCTCATGGAAATTTTCCTTGGACTTCATCTCATTTAATTCGATCCTATGATTCTCATGCAGCCTATCCAAACTGTTATTTCTGCCATTTCTCTATGTTTGTTTGCATGCATTCGTACCAAATTTAAATTGTATACTATGTATTATGTGTTTCTATATATGTTCAAAAGCAGCGTGTACTGAGACTCTGAATAACTCTGGCTCGATCTTACTTCCATGGTTTCACCAAGAGTTTGTTTGGCCTTCTACGTTTTCTGTGCATTAATACAGTGAAGCTTCAAATATTAGAATTGAGCAAATGCAACTGATGTTCCACGAGTAGTCGATTGGAGGAGAAGATTTGTCTTTTTTACGCATGCTTTCCGAAATACCAAACTGTGTACTTTTTGCAGAAAATTTTTATATATATAAGTTGTTTTAGAAATCATATTAATTCATTTTTCAAGTTTGAAATAAATGTTTCTCTCTCAATTTCTTTCGGATATTATAAAATAACGCAGCGGACGTTCAGTAGCTAATTACTATTTTTTATGGTGCCCTCCAGCAGGAACGTATTTTCGTGGTGTTTTTCAGCAAAGAGAGCAAAAATTGCATGTATTATAGCAAATTTTGCTTAATAACAGAGAACCAATCCACCAGAAGCTGGGTAGGTTACCTATAGTCCTTCCCATACAGAGCACTTGCAATGCAAACAAGCCAAGAACACAACAACCACTCAATTGCAGCTCTTATTCCTTCAATTAATGTGTTCTTTTGACACACAACTAACTCAACAAGCAACCCTTCTTCAAGAAAACAAAAGCCAAATCTTCAATTCATCCTCAATAGCAAACTGAGCATCCTGCATCCCCTACAAATTTCCTCTCTTTACGCGACCGCCAAGGCCTCCTGCGCGCAGTCTACCTTCTGCAACATACGGAGTAGTACATACCCAGCAGCATCTCCTCTCCAGTTTCATTTATCTGCTTTCCTTCCCTCCGTTTCCTCTCCTGTCTGTCACCTGTCACAGCGAGATAGCGCAAACTGCCCTTGCTACAGATCGCCAGATCCACACAAGTGCGCGGCTGCCGCAGCAAGCACTCCGGCCGTTCCCAGGCTCGAAGATCCGGTCACCAAACCATAGGTGCGCGTGGAGGAGGCGGTGCTGGCATGCTGGGGGCGCGGCGGCGGTGGCCGGTGGTAGAGAGCTGGATGCGGATGCGGATGCGGATGCGGGAGCGGGATGGTAGGACGGCTCACAGCTGGGCCGGAACTTTGCTGCTGTGACTTAATCCCCGAAGTGGCGTAATCACTCTTGTGAATCCCCGAAGTCTCGATGTTGGTTGATGGGGAAAACTACGGTACGGAGTAGGAGCAAAGCGAAGTGGCGTGTCAATGGCATTGCCGTAATTACACGCCAACTCGTTTTCCAGTGTTATTCCTAAGGACTAAGGAGTACAGTAACAAATACTACTAGTATTAGGAGTATATAAATATACAAGAGTGATTAAGCCGCCGATCTGCATCGGTCAACTCCTCCCCCGAATTTTCTTCCTCCGAACTTCCCCTTTCCTCATCCCCCAAGCCTCCTTATCATCCCCCAGGCCTCCTTGGGCATCTAACGCCATGGTGAACATTGCAAACTTCTTGGCCGATATCCTTAGATGGATCGGACTTATTCTTCGTGATGTGCTCGCCAGGTATTGAATCTTCTTCATCTCTCTCTCAGCAATCAATTAGACTGGCACCGACGAGAAATCAATCGTTTCCGACCAGTTCTTACTTTCAGCGAAGCGCTAGTTCAGCTTATTGATTGGAGCACAGTTTTGAGTTAGAAATAAATCGTCTGGCCTATTTCTCGTATTGTCCCTATAAATCGATTTGGGGAAACATCTTCGGTGATGCTTATAGATCTCGCCTGTTCATGTGCTTGCAGCTATGTATGATTCGGTCCGAGCTTGATGTATCAGACTTGTTATCAAAAAATCAAGTTGTATCGATACTTTTGCTTTTTTTGTGGCTAATTTCCGTTATCTTGGTTCTAGGAAACTCCACTTCTCTGCCCAGAAATTCCGTCGCTGGAATCAGTCTATGCTTCGAAATTCAATCGATCTCGTGAAGAAACAGAGAGATGAACACCGCTATCCGAACTCCAGCGATCCTCGAGGAGGAATCATTCAGTTGTACGACCAGGCGACGGATGTAACTGGTCAACGAACAGTACCGAGACCGTCCATGTTTAACAGGTTGCCACTTTACAAATAATTTGTTGGATCTATCATTAGACATGCCTTTATCAAATCCCTTGTTTGAAATTTTTCGCTCAAATCAAATTAAAAGATGTTCTGCATAATGATATAGGAATAGCTACTTTAGTGGCCTTAGCGGAGGCCCTGCACGATATCTCATCTTTTAGTGTTCATAGTTCTGTTGGACGACACACTTTGATTTCGTGGTAATTCACCACAAATACATTATTACCATTGTTTTAACAAATCTAGCTAAACTATAGAGAGAATTTAAGAAATGATGTTTTTACCCTGTGTTGAATTCATCTGTGCAATTATGTTTTCGTCCTAATTTATAACAATCAAAATAAGGAAATATATCAAACTTTTTATAAAATTAAAATTTGGACAACTTTTTGTTGAATTTATCTTCTGAGTTTCAAAACAAATTGCAGAAATCAAATATATTTGTGGCAGACCAATAGAACGGAATTCCCATTTTTAAAAAAAAAATATTTTTTTGGCTAATTTGTCTTTCTAACACACAAAAATTATTTTTATGGGAAAATATTCTATTGGGGGCGAAAGACTTGACATTTCATTGGAAATTTCAGTCTAAAATATAGAACCACCATCAACAACTTGGCATGGGAAGTAAAAGCATCATTTTCAAAATTTATCTCACCACTTGAGCCAAAATGTTTAAGATAATGGTAAGTATTTTGTCCAATTGTTACAAAACTGCATTGTCCTATCATAAAGGCATGTTTCTTAGTGTCCTATGGCAAATGGCATGTTTTCGTGTGTACTATGGCAAATGCTACAAAGTTATGGTGCTTTCTCTTTACAAATTTATCCAACTCAAAACAACACTCTAAAGAACTAAAACATGAATGAGTTTCATGTATGAGACACTTGGGTTGAACACTAGTAATCTTTATTTTTGTGTCAACTGATGATAAATTTGAGCTTATGTTTTGTTTATTTTGTTTTTGAATTGACTAGAAGTAACATTAGGCTAGTTTGGGTTCAAGCCAATTTTGCCCTACCAATATTTTGGTAGTACCAAAACTACGATAGTTTTGGCACTGCCAAATTTTATAGCTAGAATTTGTACTAGTGTGGACAATAATTGGTACCAAAACTAAACATCCATGTGGTACTATTTAAGTTACCCAAAAAATTGGAAGTGCAAAAATTGGCTTCAATCCAAACTAGCCCATTATCCTTATTTGTGCAAGTAAAACTAAAATTTATCAAAGGCCTTAGCACAAGATCTGAACAAAATAAATGATAAACTTTCACTTTGAGCTCTAAAGCCCAAATCCACCTATATGTCTAAAACAAACCATAATTTGACGTCATTCTTGGTTCAGGTTTCATAAGAATTTTTATCTCATTAGATGAGATGCCATATATGCTAACCTGATGACATGCCAAGAAATTTTTGAAGAGAGAAGGAATTGGTTTCATCTAGATAAAACCTGGTATTCACACTTACCTATGCGTTGGAGACATAATACAATCCTACTATGGCCGAATCGTTTCATCATATACTTTGGAAACGAAAACGAAGCCTCGCTATGACCGAATCATTTCAGAACACAATTCAAAAATTAAATACTATGGGTAGCATACGACACCGTGAAACGAAACTGTGAATTGGAGACCTTTGTTTCATTCATCAAACCAGGGCTCTTTAAATGATGTGGCACTCCTGAAAACCGTGAAATAAAACTCCTCACTAGAAATGGCCTAAGTTACAAGAAGATGAGTTGATTCAACTTCAACCCCAAGCCACCCACACCCACACACACTAACATTCACGTACCTAGGGCTTGCAATACCATAAAATATATCCATACAAGGGTATAATGTGTGGTTTATTTTTTACGAGAGAAAAAAAGAATGTAGATAGATCTCCAAAATTTACGAACAACTATTGTTAGGTACATTTTTCTACTTACAGAATTGGTAATTTTGGTGAACAAGCTTGTCCTCCCAAACAAGTTGGTATTTTCACTATAAAGTTATTGGTGTTTTTTCTTCATGAAAGCTCTCTTGGCCATGATTACAACTTGAAGTATATACATACTTAATATCCTTGTGAACACAATTAGTTAGCATGACCCTATCTTTATTTTTTGTTGAACCTCTTGAGTTTTGGTTCACTACAAAACTAGGGAAGGGGTTCATGAGCCCAACTTGTTAGGGTATTCCTACTTCCCTAGGCTAATGTTTATTGCAATAAATAATCATGCAACATAGTATTTTTATGACATGGCAAGCAAGCAAATAAGAGAAAAGAAAAGTAGTTTCATGTGATGCTACCAAATCACGCAAACTATTTCATCAAAAAGTTAGAAGCTTTTGCAAAACTCTAGCTTTTGGGACATCCTTAACGCAAAACCTCAGCTTTTGCAATTTGTTTCATAAAACCTTACGTTTTGGGGCAAAATGTTTCATAAAACTCTAGGTCGAAGCATATATCATCAATTTATAGTATATTTATCTATGCAATTGTAAACATTGTATGATATACTTTTTTAAGTATATATACTTGTAGTTGCTTTTAAACAAGCGTTGATCATTATTGTTTGATCACTTGTGTATAAATTTAACAGATTATCATATCATAATCAGTTAAGATTATATTTAGTTTTTGTGCATTGCAAAATTAAGAAAAAATATAAAGAAGACGAGAGGTATGTGTACTTTGAGCCAACTAGTGCGAATTTATTAACAATAATTATAAATGATAATGAAATATGATTAGTTTACACAAATATGGCGTTTCTTGAAATAATTTTCCCCAAAACACGGGGTTCCTTGAAAGAAACCATAATAACTGGTGTTTGAGGTATGGATGCCCCAATACCAAGGGTTTTGTGAAAATTATTCAAAAAGGTAAAATATCATTGAGCAATAAGGTGGTGTATATGGCACAAAATCAAAAGCAAATCAACCCAAGAAATGAGTGAGATAAAAGAATTTATTCTTTGGTCCCAATTGCAAAACTATATATTAAAAAAGGTTGGACCTAAGGAAGGACTTGGAGTCAATGGTTTTAAGAAGGAAGAGGTAAATATTTCCCCTGGTGAGCACGCTCGACAAGGGTCGAACCCGGGCTGGTGGGGTGCATGCCAGCGACCCCTGCCACTGCGCTACTAGCGCATCTCGCAAAACTATGTATTGATTGCATAGTTTGTAAGATAGTATTCATATGAGATTAATAACATGAACATCATAGATGGTGTTTATCATAACAAATGCCCCTAGGTGGCATCAAAATACGAATGTGAAGAATACCAACTTTAGAGATTAGCTCATTCGAAATAAGGCTAATGCAAGAGAGCATGAGCAACGAAGGCATTGATTGCCTGGGAGGGTGGATGGATGGATGGATGGAGTTCGCCTATGGAGAACTGAACGGGGGGGACGATGGCACTAGTGGGAGGTTTATGTAAGGCGAAATAACCTTTCCATGACCGCTGATCTGTGACTGCTCGCCGGAACGACCTCCCTTGTACACGCATCTTAGTTCTACTACTAGAAAATTCGAACTTACATTTTCTATGTATTTGGAATAGGTGGTAAGGTTTCTTTCTCTTAAAAAATAGTCTAATTAAAAGATGTAGCTTTTATTCCATCTCAACATTTAATTCAAACATTTATAGAACTGATGTAAAAAAAGTTACAGCTTGTGTCAGTTTTTTTTTTATGTGTGCGTGTTTGCTCTTCTATTGTCTTAGGTTAAAGTATTTGTCAGTCTGGTCGTGAAAATTCGATAGAATCATGAACTGGAACTTATCACCCAATGACTGATTTGTATGTCCATTAGACACTTAATGATTTTCTAACGCTGTCAAAACTTTGTATCCTTAAGTAGTTGTCGTTGTTCTGAGTGTTTCCGCTCCCTGACTTGCTGTCATCTTCAGACGTCATTATTATATCAGGGACAATTTCAATAGCAGCGCTGGAGCTTGGTTTGTCGAAACTGCCGCTCCCAATCATATAACGGGCAACCGGAGTCTGATGTCCGACCTCAGACCTGTCGACACCTACATTGTTTACACCGCGGGTGGGGCAGGAATGATGGTGCATGGCGTTGGAGCTGTGAACACAGAGAGGGTGGTGATTCCAGACGTTTGGTATGTGCCGGGTATTAATGCCAACTTTGTCTCCGTTGGGCAGCTCGCTCAACTTGATTTCAGCACTGAATTTCGTCGAGGTGTATGCTCCATCATTAGAGGTAGTGATGGATCAGTTGTCGGCAAAGGGTATCAGGGATCAAACGGTTTGTACGAGTTAGAATTCATAAAAGTCCCAGTTAATTAATTAGAAATCACATGCTTGTTAAGGGTATGCATAATGGTAGTGCTGTATGAAAAAGGATGTGGGATTTTTATCGTCGCATGCAGTTCAAGCAAGTAACTTTAGTTCCTGCTCCGCTTTGCCTTTCAGTTCAAATCTACATGTACAGTAGCTGTTACCTTTTGAGTATATGAAAAACCCGGATGAGTATTTCATATTGTAATCACTTAAGTCCGTTCTACTTGATCTAAATTTTGTTGCCCTTCCTTGTACTTCACTGTTTTAGTATTGCCATTGGATGTAACTTCTCTTGCATGAGCAAAGCCTGAGCAGAACTAAAGAATGTAATGTTCCTTGGACTATATGACTCGGACCGATGTTCTGTCGCCTGTTCAACTAGCTGCCACTACTTCTTCTTCTTCTTTTTTTCTTTTTTTTTTTTTTTGAGAACAGGCTGCCACTACTTAAAAAATGGTTTTACAGACACCCTGGCTTTTATAGGTTGTTAAAATAGGGTTATCGTTATAGGTTATATCGGAGCCACAACTTTAAGTCCTGTGCCTACACTACCCAAAAGACTGTTTGATACAGGCCCAATCGGAGCCATAACTTTTAACTCTTGAGCCTACATAACTTAAAAGATGGGTGAGGACTGGAAATAAGTTCATCTAAGGTCCCTTAGGCCTTAGCTTGTCAACAAATCCGATTTTCATCCTTAAAACCCCAAAATCAGATACAACGGGTCCCTTAACTATCAAAACCGGTGCAAATGAGGTCCCTCAGTGTTTTAAATGGCGGTTTTTGCTGACATGGCGCCTACGTGTCTAATCTGACTCGGTCTTCATCTGACATGGCATTAACGTGGCGTTTACATGGCAATTCGATCCAGAAAAATAATAAACCCCGTGGGACCCACATGTGTCACTCCCCGAACTAGCCCCGAGCGGAACTAGCTCGTGACGCTCCTAATTAACCTGTTAATCGATACCAATCCCAGGAAATAGTGCTGGTATCACAGGAAGACAGCATATCACAGCAACAGAGGTCTCTTTATTATAGAGTAGGATTACAGTCATGTTGGGCTGCGGACAGACCCCGAGCTCACAACTGCATTACAAAAGAGGAAAGCGGAAGCCAAGACTTGGACCAAACATCACAGGCGCGACTTGGGAACTAGGCCGAAACCCTAAAACTCTTCGAAGCCAACTTGCTCCTGGAAGAACTCCTCGTCAGCGGGATCCACATCACCTTCTTCAGCAACTGGGGGAGGAATTATTTATATAGAGCAAGGGTGAGTACAGGAGTACTCAGCAAGCCATGGGAATTTAAGTGTTTAATGCAGGCTTCAAAGAAAGGCTGTTGTTTTCGCAATTTGATTTTATTTAAAACTTCTTTTTGGAATCATCTAGGTGAGTGCTTCTCAAACGACACGGATGAGACAGTGCGTCTCGTCCGGTCGGAGTATGTGCAATGTATCAGTCTTTAAAACAGGGTTGGCATCAGGCCAACAGTTTTCAAACGGCCAACCGGCCAACATCCTTTTTAAACGGCCAACAGGCCAACAGCTTTTGAAACGGCCAACAGGCCAACAGCTTTATGAACGGCCATCAGGCCAACATTTTTATGAACGGCCATCAGGCCAACAGCTCTTCAAACGGCCATCCGGGCCCGGCTGATCTCATCAGCCACAGGTTTCCAACCATCGAAACCAAACCACATCAGCTTTTCACAAGCAGTTGTCAATCAAAACTACGCTAGGAATCACCTCACATCCGCCCATGACCGTGGGCACGGCTGTTCGAACAGTTTGTTAATCCTCTGCAGAGGGGGTACACTTTACCCACACGACATTACTAACCCGAATCATCCAGCCCGTGTATAACGGCCACGTCTGGTTGACCTAAAGGCTTTCATGACAAGGCATTTCGAGAGCAGACACAGGTTCGCCATATGCCGACGAGGGGGGTCCCAGACCGACAACAGGTTAGGTCCCAGACCATGCTGTGCCAGGAAGCTCGGGGGTCCTCCCCGACACCACCCCGAAGAATCCACATGCCTCTCGACATCAAGGCTCCCCCGATTAGCAATTTACTCAGCCAGGGGTGTCCCATTCCACCCATGTGGTTGCACATGTCTTATGTTTGGATGAAATTCCAAGGAATCGGTCCTTAATTGCAAGAGCAGGGAAACCGTACCCCCGGTACGTTCCCTGGTCCGCGATTTTGAAATTCATTTAGTTCACAAACACCGACCCAGGTGTCGGGTTTTCCAAGTCTTTCGTAAAACCTCAAGTTTTACCCATCATTGGATATTTTAAGTTTTGGGGGAAAGTGTTTCGATGCGCGTGCCCGAGGGCCCACACATCGAAGCACAACAGTCGACAAAGGAGTTTTAAGTATTCAACAATTCACGGAGGGTAATTGCAGCAAAGTGGGATTGGGGCCGACGGGATATCCCGTAAATCACGGCCAAATACTTGTGTGAGTCCTAACCATGCAATATTTGCGGAAAAGAAATACTTAGATTTAAATTATAGGTGCAAGATGATCAAAGGTGACTTGCCTTGCTCGAGATCTTGAGCTTGATCCTCGAAATCCTCGCACTGCGGGTCTTCGGGCTCCGAAACTACACGCGGAACGGGACAACTCAACAAACAGCGAAAATAAAGCCCTATTATAGACCTCTAAGCGTGCCATTAAATAGATCTCGAGATTTGGGGAATTTTGGAAGTTGAACGGAGTCAATCGGATACACGGTTGAGAAGGTATGGAATTTCTAAGATTATTGGATTTTTGGACTAAAGGAAAAAGGATTAAATTAAATCCTTTTTAAAAAGAAAAGGAAATTAAATGAAGGAGGGACGGGAATTAGACTTCTCGGGCGGCTAGGGCGCGGCCCAAGAAGAATTGGGCGGCTCGGCCGAGCTAAATGGGCCGGCCGGCCCAAGAGGCGGCGGCCCATTAGGGGCGCGGGGAGAGAGAGGCCGACGCGGGTGGACCAGGTCCACCGCGCGGGGTCCCGGGGCGGGCCCACCTGTCGGCGGCTGGGTTCACGGGGGAAAAGGATCACGCGGGCGGCGGTTAGGGTTTCGGGTGAGCGCGGTTCACGCGCGCGGCGTGCGGAGGGCGCGGATGCGGCGGGCCCACGTGCAGCCGCACGGCTTGCCGTGGACCGCGCGCACGGGGATGCGACGGAGGAAGGGGCGGCTGACCGGCTGGGCCCGGTCAAGGCCGAGGTGGCAGCCACGTCGGCGAGCGGGAGGAGGAAGAAGGCCGGCCGGAGGACGAACGGCTGGCGGCGGCGGCTGACGAACGGACGGATCGCGGCGACACGAGCGACGGGATGTACACCGGGAGGTCGACCGAGAGGTGAGGAGACGAGCCAACGGCTCGGATTTCGCCGGAAGGGCTTGACGGCGACGGATTGCGGCGGCGACCGACGGCGGCGAGAAAAGGGGAAAACGGCGACGGCGGCTCGAGGGGCTAATCCCCGGCGGTGGGAGCATCTCGGCGACTTCGGGAACCCTAATCGAGCGCCGGATCGGACGGAGATAAGCCGAGGAAGGCCGGCGACGAGCGCCTCCTTCGAGCTCGGGCGGCGATGGCGGCGGGCACGCGGCGAACCACGGCAAGGCTCGGGGCTACGCCGGCGGACTACGGGGAGTCTACTCGACCTTCTACCGAAGTCTAGGGGGAGGAGAAGGAGGGAGGAGGGAGAACGGAGGGAAAACTAACGTGCGGTGGAGGGCGGCGCCGAGACGAAGGCTGGCGGCGCGGGAGGATCTTTCCGGCCTCGGGCCGGGGAAGAGGAAGGAGAGGAGCGCCCGGAGTCCCCTTCCGCGTCCACGGACGCGCGCGGCTTCGGCACACGCGACGGCGACGGAGGCGAAGGAGGGAGTGGCGGCAATGGCGCGAGGTGGATGCGGGGAGGAAAACGGAGGAGAGGGCGCTCGGTCTTAAGGGGCGGCAATGTCGGTTCCCCGAACCGACATTGGGCGGTCAAGGGCGGGACGGCGCTCTGGCGCTCGCGGCCAAGGGGCGGCAGGACGGATGACGCCGGCGAGGGGAGGAAAAGAGAAAAGAGAGGGGGAAAAGGGCTCGCCCCTTTTGCTGCTCCGGGAAAAAGAAGAAGGGAGGGGGAAAAGAGAGGGGGCGACGCGAGAGAGGGAGGCGCGCGCGGCCTCCGAGCGTTGGACGCTTGCACGCGGAGTGGCGGGGTCGCGGCTGACGACGGCGATGACGGCGGGGGCGGATTTGGAGTGGCGCGGCGACAGGCGGCAGGCGCGGGGCCGAGGGGATGACGGCGGCGGCGACCGGCCGGTCGGCCACCACGGCGCGCGCGCGCGCGCGGGATTCGAACGGGGTCGGCGGGAATCGGCGCGCGGGCGGGAGAGGCGGTCGGCGCGGCGCGGCTGCTCGCGCACGCGCGGGCGCGGCGCGGGGGCGGCGCGAGGAGAGGGAAGGAGAGAAAGAGAGAAGGCCCGGGCACCAGAGAGAGAGAGAGGGAGAGAGAGAGAGAGAGAAATGGGCCCACGAGCAGAGGGAGGCAAAATAGACTTTTGCCGAGGATTTGAATTTGGAGGAATTGGATTCGGAATTTGGATTCGACGGAGGATCGGGGAATCGAGATCGGGAATTGGCACGGCGACTGACAATCAAGCGAGAAACGGATTTTCGCGAATAGGATTTTTAGGAAATAATTTTCCCACTAGCGCCACGACGGAACGGGCGCTACAGACCAACCCCCCTAACAAGAATCTCGACCCCGAGATTCAGCACCTAAGGGAGCAGCTCCGGAAACTCGGCGCGAAGATGATCTTCTCGTTCCCAGGTTGCCTCATCTTCAGAATGGTTGCTCCACTGGACCTTGTAGAACTTGATGGTCTTCCTTCGAGTCTGACGTTCTGCCTCTTCAAGAACCCTGATCGGTCTTTCCTTGTAGGTCAGATTCTTTTCTAGCTCGATATTGCCCAGGGGAACTTGTTCTTCTGGGATACGCAGACACTTCTTTAACTGAGACACGTGAAACACGTTGTGCACATCTGCGAGACCTTCAGGTAACTCAAGCTGATAAGCCACCTCGCCACGTCTGGCGGTTATGAGGTAGGGGCCGATGTAGCGGGGTGCTAACTTGCCGGACATCCCAAACCTTTTCATTCCACGGAGGGGTGATACCCGTAGGTACACATGATCCCCTACTTCGAACTGTAACATCCTGAGAATTTGACCAATAAAAACAAAACCCTAAAAATACGGATTTTCAAAAACTCTTTAAATAAATTGCATCATGCCGATCTTATTTGCCTTGTTATTTGGATTTGATTTCGAAGTCGTTAATCGTGAATAAAGAATAATTAATTATGAATAAACCCTAGAAGTAAATTGGTAACATAAATATAATTTAAAATGAAGATTAAGTGTGGATAGAAATAAATAAAATGTTGTGAACATATTTGTATCAATTAAATCTAAACGCAGTGGAATAAGAATTAACACTAATTAAAAATTCAAATAAATAAATGAAATTTGAGTAAAATTTATCTAGGGTGGATTCAATAGTTGGAATAACACACATAATGAATAAAAATCAATTTTACAACATTTAGAAATTGCGAAATTAAATTTAAATGGAAAATAGGCTAAAATCGGGGAAAATCGGAAATGGCACTGTTCATTGCCCGCAAAGTGTTCGACGGGGTTCCCTAACCCGGCCCCCTCCTCTGCCGTCGCCCGCATGCCCATCCCGCGCGCCGCGCGCCGAGTCCCGCGCCGCCCCAAGCCACACCGCGCGCCATCACCGCTGTCGCCGTCGCCATCGCATCGCCGCCACCATGCCGTCGCGCCATCGTCGCCGCCGCGCGCGCGTCGTGGTCCTCTGCCCCGCGCCCTGCCCTCGAGCCCCGCGCACGCATCCCGCCGCCCCGCACGCCGCTCCGCCTCCCCATCCCATCGCCGCGCACCGCCGCGCCGCACGCGTCGCCGTCATCTCAAGCCGCGCCGCACGCCCGTCCCGTCGCCGCGCCGCACGCGTCGTCGTCGCCTCGAGCCCGCTCGGCCTCCCCGTCACGTCGCCCGCCCGCACGTCGCTCTGCCTCCCCGACCCATCGCCGTGCCGCGCGTCCGTCCCGTCGTGCCAACGCCTCGAGCCCCGCACCGCCGCCCGTCCCGCGCGCCGCGCCGCTTTGCCTCCCCGCGCGCCGCGCCGCCCTGCCTCCCTGTCCCGCACGTCGCCCCGCACGTCGCGTCTCCCATCTCGAACCCCGCGCCGCCGCGCGCCCGTTCCGCACGTCGTGCTGCCCCCTCCTTTTTGCCGCCGCCTCGCGCACCCGTTTCTCGTCGCCGCACGACGCTCTGCCCCCATGCCGCCGCGCCGCACGCTCGTCCCCCTCGTCACCTCGCGCCCCGCGCAGCCACGCCGCCGTCGCATCGCCTTTAACCGCCGCCCTCCCCTCTCCTTTCTTCCCCCTCTTCCCCTATAAATCCCGGCCCTCCTCTCCTCCACCCCACACCCATCCCCATCTTTCTCCCCTCCTCCTTCTCCACACGCCGCCGCCCTCGTGCTGTCGTGCCGCCGCGCCGTCGTCGTGCCGCCGCGCCACCACCATCGAAGCCGCCGCGCCGTCGCCTCGAAGCCGCCCCGCCGTGCATCGCCGCCTTGCGCCGCCACCGTCGGTAAGCCGCCGCCCTTCTCCTTGCGCCCATCGCCGTCGCCTCGGGTAGAGCGAGAGGGAGAGCCGAGTGAGAGAGAGGAAGGGAGAACGGGGCCGAGCCGAGGAGGAGAAGGAGAAAAATGAAGAGAGAAAGAGAGAGGAAGGAGCCGGGAGAGAGAGAGAGAGAGAGAGAGAGGAAAAAGAAAAGAAGAGAGAGAGAAGGAAACAGAGAGAGAGAAGAAAAAAAAAAGAAAGAGAGGGAGAGAGAGAGAGAAGAAAAAGAAAGAGAGAGAGAGAGAGAAAGAAAAATAAGAGAAAAAGGGGAAAAGAAAAGAGAGAAAAGGGGAGAGAAAAAGAAGAGAAAAAGAAAAATAAATAAATAGGAATTAGGGAGAAATTTAGGAAGTTAGAAAAATTTAAAATAATTAGAATTTAATTATAGATGAATTATAATCGTAGAATTGCAAAATTTAATATAAAATATAGATTGTTCTTGGTGATTTCTTTAAGGAATCAATTCGCGATAGTAATTTAGATAAAATTAATAACTAAATCATTAGATAAATTCCTATAGATTTTTATAGATTATTTGGAGGTAATCTCTATAAGTAATTGATTCACGATGGGAATTCGGATGTAATTAATAGGGATTTTAGACGCGTATTATATTTAATCATTTAGTCATAGACTAAAATTAAATCGTATAATATTATAAGATAAATTTTGGATTCCATCCGATATTTAGCTCGCGATATAAATTTCTAATCTATTATTTGAATACAATGCTCGGGCTAATTAAATTAAAAACTTGCGATAACAAAATATTTATACCGTAAAAATAATTTAGGATATATAAATCAAAATTGGATTGGCCCTAGTTCGCGAATAGTAAGGTTAACAAAAAGAATCGATTTTCGCATTCGACTTCTATTTGGATTTATTTGGATTTTTATTTGAATTCTAACTGAATTCAAACCAATTTTCGCACGTAACTATAGAGCCCGAGGGAGTTGCAGATCCAAGTGAAGGCCAAGACCTGCAGGACCTTGAGCAAGGCAAGTCATCACTATCCCTTGAACATGTTGATCCCAATTGCGAAATGGTTTTATTTACAAATAAAATTGCATGCAATGATGAACATCCTACTTGCAATTATGCCATGCCTTGATTATTGTTTACCCTTATTTCCTTCGTAACCATGTTTACGTATAAGTCCCTAGTCAATTATGACAATTGCTTAGCAATGCTATTCTAGAATTGTGCATACTCATATTTATCAAATGCTATATGCTTGGGCAATTACCTTTGGGAAGGTAATTGAGAAACGGCATGTGGAGGCATGAGCGCCACAGTGCCATGATGTTGATGACATGATTTGTGAAAAGAGAAATAAAATCAAACAAATGTTTTCGACTGGTGCGGACGGAGGATTTGGGTGGTATCCGGAAAAGGCTAGTACCGTCCCCGGTCAATTAAGGACCGAGCCATGAAGTTAAGCATGAAACGACCCCCGTACAACCGCACTTCTCGTATGGGTATAGACCTAGCGGAATAGATAGCTGAGCAGAGGCAGTATCCATGCATAGTGGTTTCTTGATGTGTGAGGCAGGGGCTCTACGGTGGGGCAGCCATTGGTAGAACCGCGAGGCGGGTGTCTACAGTGGTGTCGCCATCGGTAGGACTGCCATGTGAGAATTTAAACCTAATTAACTTAATGCATGTGTGAGTCTTTCTTTCCCGGGTGCGCCAGAACTCCTCACACTGCTAGAAACCGCGTACGCCTAGAGTGTATGAGGATGTAAAGTTCATGGAGCGGGTACTGCCAATGCGAGGTTATCGAAAAGCTTTGCCGTGACGCGTCTCATGTGTTGGGACGAGGCTCATGTGTTGGGCAGTCGCGGAGTGCGGGTAAAGTGTACATCCACTGCAGTGTGAGTAAACCAAAACTATTCGAATAGCCGTGCTCGCGGTTATTGAGCACCGGGACATGTATTACACTTGGCTAGACTCTAAATTCTTAACTTGTGTGGGATGTGTTATTGCATGATGATTTATATGCTGCTGGAGCCACTTCCTGAGAGTAGGGAATGTGGACGTCCTCAGAAAACCATGACGACGCAATGGCGGGAAGCCATCCTTGGGATCACAATGGATGGCGGACAGAACCGTCATTGTCTAATATGAACACTGGTATTAAAACTTGATCAGTCTATGCTAGGTCTTAGGGTTGTGAAAAGAATTACAAAACTTGCTTTACGCAAAAGAACCATAACCATCCTTCAAATATCCCTGTCATGTGCATTGTTGCTGTGGTGACTTGTTGAGTACGGTTGGTACTCACCCTTGCTATACACAAACTTAATCAGAGGCTGGAGATGAAGCGTCGGAAGATCCCTATGCCTACTATCAGGAGGGTGATGAAGACGATGGGGTCCAATAGGTCTTAGATACGGTCGTTGCCTGTGGCAATGGCGTGCCGCTGCCTCCATTTCCGCTGCCTTACCTATTCTGTTTTTGAATGTATTCCGGACCATTCGGTCCGATGATTTAAGACTATGCCTGCGGGCTTATGATGTAATAACTCATCCTAGACATTCGTGTATGTGTACTCGGTATTTCAGCTATGAATTCGTGTGTACCAGACTACTTGATCCAGGGAAATGGTACTGTTTACACGATTGATTCCTGTTATAAAAACGGGGGTCCACAGAGCTGGTATCAGAGCCATACGACTGTAGGAAAAGACCAAAAGGTGCCCCACCCCTTTTCTAAGTTGGCCAAGGGAGAAATTCCCACTTAGTAATACTTTCAAAAAAATAAAAACGCTATGTTTACAAAACTCGGTACGATTTTCATCTTACCCTTAACTATTTTCTTTACAAAATAAGTTTTACTCTTAGCTGACTTTGGGTTTTTCCTAAAATTTAGATGGCAGATCAGGATTCACCCGCCGCTTGGGAGATGAGCGTACCCCGCTCGGAGGGTTACGTCATCGAGCTACACCGGCTGATGAGGCGTCTGCGATACCCCAGCTCTCCGATCTACCGAGTGAGGCCGTGTGGATCTGTTTGGGAGGCTCGGGTCGAGATTCACACACGAGTTCCTCCGGAGTTAGACTACAGCTTCCCGACACGATACCGTCGCGACCTACCAGAGAACGCGATGCAGGATGCAGCACGGGAGGCCTTTCTCCGACTTAGCTCTATCCACCGAGCTGAGTTGGCGAGTACTGAGTTTGCTCACCACCCATTTCGAGAGGAGAGCAACTCCATCTGCACAGTTCAGGACACTCCTTGCTGCTACAACCCGATAGTGACCCGACTGTCACGATGGACTGAGGCAGCAGACGACTTTTACGAGGAGGCCCTGTTGGAGATCGACGACCAGCAGAGGCGTGTGGGAGAGTTAGAGACCGAGGTGACTGACCTCACCGCGCAGCAGCTTCAGCTGGAGGAGGAGCACCAGACTTGGGGCAGTGAGATAGACTCACTGAAGGCACAGCTCCAGGCCCACGGCGACCAGTTCCAGCAGTTATCCAATCAGTACAACGAGCGCCGCGGGATGATGGATACGCTTGAGGAGCAGCTGAGGGAGAGTCAGGAGCACGTCAGTCAGTTGGAGGCGCAGCTTCGAGCAGCCACGGCCAGCACCACAGGAGCTTCTACTTCCACAGCAGTAGGGCGTGACCGCTACTTTTTCCTCACTCCGCCATACCCACCAGCATTCCATGCTCTTTTGGGAGAGGCTGGCATGTTGGCTACTGAGTCAGCACCTTACCTGGAGGACCCGACAGTGACACCGCCACCTGCCCCGGAGATTGTGCACACTCCACAGATCCCTGCACCTTCTCCGCAGCTGGGTTCCAGTTTGGAGACCCCGATCCAGGTCGATTCCGAGACAGAGGGAACCGACGTCGAGCCAGACACCACTGATTCTTCAGAGGATGAGATCCCTGTTCCCCGTATCACCTTCCTCGGAGGCCCTCGCACCCTCAGCACTGCTCGCAAGAGCACACGACCTCCGGGCAAGAAGCCCAAGCCTGATTCGGAGGCCACTACTTCCGAGCCGTGGGGACTCAGGTTTGCCCGTGCCAGCGACCACCCTCTACCTGCCCCAGGATCCTGCGGATGGTTGGACGACTAGACCGGAGGATGACTGTAGCCTCGATCTCGCTTCAGATGGTTTCTTTTTGGATTGTATGCGAGACACACCCCTACCCCTTACCTAGATTGACGGATAGCTTGATAGTTAGTTTGATGTATCTTTTGGATGAACCTTGTTTGGACTGTGTATGTATACAGTCGCTTGCATCATGATTTATGTACTGTTGTGGAACTCTATGATGATATTTATGATATTATTGCTGTTGTATTGAAAATGAGTTTATTCCACCAAGCTTGCAAAACAAAGTTCACACCAAAAAAAAAAAACAGCTCCCTTAATGGGATAAAAACCATAAGAACTAGTTAGGAAATTTGGACACTTACTTAATCGGCCTACACAGATGGCAAGCCGACGTAGGGCGTCAACCAGCAATGAAGAACCTTCGACACCTGACCTAACCACCCTGGCCGGAGTTATGGCCACTCAAACCCAGCTCCTACAAGCCATTGCAAACAACCAAGGCAACCGCGGAGGATCAAGCTTTGGAGAATTCATGAGGACCAAGCCACCCACGTTCGCAACGGCAGACGAGCCTATGGAGGCGGAAGATTGGCTACGTATCATCGAGAAGAAACTGACCCTTGTCCGGGTACGCGAAGCCGACAAGGTGATCTTCGCGGTAAACCAACTGGAGGGACCCGCTGGTGATTGGTGGGATACCTATAAGGAAGCTCGGGAAGAGGATGCTGGAGAACCCACCTGGGAAGAGTTCACTGCAGCATTCCGCGAGAACTTCGTACCTGCTGCGGTAATGCGTATGAAGAAGAACGAGTTTAGAAGGCTGCGTCAAGGAAACGCAACAGTGCAGGAATATCTGAACCGATTCACTCAGTTGGCCCGCTATGCAGTCGGAGATCTTGTAGACGAAGAAGAGAAGATCGATAAGTTCATAGAAGGGTTGAATGATGAATTGCGGGGACCTATGATTGGGCAAGACCATGAGAGCTTCCAGAGCCTGATCAACAAAGTCGTTAGGTTGGAAAATGATCAGAGGACTGTAGAACACAATCGCAAGAGGAGGCTTGCTATGAATCGCACACCTCAGGAAGTGCCTCAGCGATTCAAGGGAGCCACTTCGTCTGGGTGGAAGCCCCCTATTGTGGCCACTAACCGCCCTGCTGCACCTAGCAACTTCAACAGGCCAGTTGCGATTCAAAACCGCACCCCTACACCAACTCTAGCTGCCCCTGGGGCCAGGAGGCATGTGGACTGCTTCAATTGCGGGGAGTACGGGCACTACGCCAACAATTGCCCTCATCCACGCAAGACTCCTGTCCGTACTGGCGCCAATGCGATCACTGTTCGTGGGACCCCTGCCCCTGCTGTCGGACGAGGCCTGTTCAAGACTCCACAAACGAACAGGACCGCTACAGGATTCGGGCGCGGACAAGTGAACCATGTCCGAGCTGAAGAGGCCCAGGAAGATCAGGGCGTACTAATGGGTATGTTCTCTATCAATTCTACCCCAGTTAAAGTCCTTTTCGATTCTGGCGCATCGCATTCATTCATATCTTTGAAGGCTAGTCAAAAGCACAACTTAACTCTAGTGAGACTTAGAAAACCTATGATAGTCCACTCACCTGGGGGCGAGATAACTGTGAGTCATGCTTGCATAGATGTACCTGTCCGTCTTAGGGATGTGGTGTTTCCCTCCAACCTTATGGTTTTGATACCCCAGACCCTGGATGTCATATTGGGGATGGATTGGTTAACAAAGAACAGAGGGGTAATCGACTGCAGACGTAGGGAAGTTACCCTGACCACACCTTGGGGGTCGGACATGCGAGCAACTATGGACCAAGATCCTAGACTAACCGAACGTGCCGGAGGCATATTTACCATGCTACCTTTGAAAGGAATGCCTATAGTGCAACGATTTGCCGATGTGTTTCCAGAAGATTTACCTGGGATGCCACCAGATCGTGATATAGAGTTCATTATTGATCTGATACCCGGAACTGCTCCCATATCCAAGAGACCTTATCGGATGCCAGTCAATGAGTTAGAGGAGCTTAAAAAGCAAATCAGAGAGTTGCAAGAAAAGGGATTTGTACGTCCCAGTTCGTCACCTTGGGGAGCCCCAGTGCTGTTCGTCAAAAAGAAAGATGGTACCATGAGGATGTGTGTAGACTATCGTTCACTGAACGAAGTAACTATTAAGAACAAGTACCCACTACCACGGATCGATGATCTCTTTGATCAACTCAAAGGAGCGAAGGTATTCTCTAAAATTGATCTTCGATCAGGATACCATCAATTGAAAATTAGGACCGGGGATATACCCAAAACCGCGTTCTCAACACGCTATGGGTTGTATGAGTTCACGGTGATGTCGTTTGGTTTAACCAACGCCCCAGCATACTTTATGAACCTCATGAACAAGGTGTTCATGGAATACCTGGACAAATTTGTGGTAGTATTCATCGACGATATATTGATCTACTCCAAAGACGAAGAAGAACATGCTGAGCACTTGCGTTTGGTACTCGAGAAACTCCGGAAACACAAATTGTATGCAAAATTTAGCAAGTGTGAGTTCTGGTTGAAGGAAGTCGCTTTTCTAGGCCACGTGATCTCAGCCGGCGGAGTAGCAGTGGACCCTGCTAAGGTGGAGGCCGTTACTGAATGGAAGGAACCCAAATCTGTTACTGAAATTCGGAGTTTTCTAGGCTTGGCCGGATACTACCGAAGGTTCATTGAAGGATTCTCTAAGATAGCCCGGCCAATGACACAACTACTCAAGAAGGAAAAGAAGTTTGCGTGGTCAGAACAGTGTCAGAAAAGCTTTGAGCAGCTCAAGGAAAAGCTGACCTCGGCACCTATTTTAGTCCTTCCTGACATCAGAAAAGACTTTGTCATATATTGTGATGCATCGAGGCAAGGACTAGGAGGAGTACTAATGCAGAACGGAAAGGTTGTGGCCTACGCGTCGCGACAATTGCGACCACATGAAGAAAACTACCCTACCCATGACCTAGAACTTGCAGCTGTGGTTCATGCGCTGAAGATTTGGAGACATTATCTGATAGGAAACCACTGCGATATCTACACCGACCACAAGAGTCTGAAGTATATCTTTACCCAGTCAGACCTCAACTTGAGGCAAAGACGGTGGTTGGAATTAATCAAGGATTATGACTTGGAGGTTCACTATCACCCTGGCAAGGCAAACGTTGTGGCTGACGCGTTGAGTCGGAAGAGCCATTGCAACCATCTTAAGGCGGAAGGAATGGCTCCTGAGCTTAAGGAGGAAATGGCCCAACTAAATCTACGTATAGTACCTCATGGACAGATAAACACCTTGGACATTCAACCTCTTTTGAGGACCCAAATTGAAGAGGCCCAGAAGGACAACCAGGAAATCCGAGAGGTGAAGGAACGTCTAGCTGCAGGCTTTGCAAAGGAATTTTCAACCGACGAGAAGGATGTCCTATGGTACAAAAAGAGGATTTACGTACCTGAACAGGGTGGACTGAGAGGGTTAATCCTAAAAGAAGCTCACGAATCGGCATATTCATTGCACCCCGGAAGTACCAAAATGTACCAAGATCTGAAAGAAGGATACTGGTGGCCCAACATGAAGAGAGATGTGGCAGAGTACGTAGCGCTCTGTGACGTTTGTCAGAAGGTGAAGGCTGAGCACCAGAGACCGGCAGGTTTGCTGCAACCCCTTAGGATTCCCGAATGGAAATGGGATGAGATAGGTATGGATTTTATTGTTGGATTGCCCAAGACTGCAACAGGGTATGATTCCATCTGGGTGATTGTGGATCGACTCACCAAGACGGCAAGATTCATTCCCGTTAAGACAAATTATAGTAGTGCCAAGCTAGCCGAGTTATATATGGCCAGGATAGTATGTCTTCATGGTGTACCTAAGAGAATCATATCTGATCGAGGCACCCAGTTTACCTCTCATTTCTGGGAGAAAGTACATGAAGCCCTAGGGAGTTACCTTGCGTTCAGCACAGCTTATCACCCACAGACAGATGGCCAGACAGAGAGAACCAACCAGGTCCTGGAGGACATGTTGAGAGCTTGTGCATTGGATTTTAGCAAAGACTGGGAGAGATGTTTGCCCTACGCCGAATTCTCCTACAACAACAGCTTTCAAGCAAGCCTAAAAATGTCGCCCAACGAGGCATTGTTTGGTCGACGATGTCGAACCCCGCTGATGTGGTTCGAGACTGGAGAACGTGCAGTATTTGGACCTGACATTATCAGAGAAGCCGAAGAAAAGGTACGTCTGATTCGAGACCGTTTAAAAGTGGCACAGTCACGGCAGAAAAGTTACGCGGACACCCGAAGAAGAAACCTAGAGTTCTGTCACGACCGGAATTAACCCAACAGGTATTCCTTACGTGCGTGCATTAATCCTTGTCCCAGGAGGCAAGGTACACCAATAGTTGATACAATTCAGAGTTTAACAAGCGGAAGCGAAAATAGATAATTATTACATGGGCAGCGACGGCCCAGCACACACAAAAACAACGAGAAACAGCGGAAGACTAGGGCGACGACCACAGGCGCTTGACGGCAGGCACGAGCTAGACACCGAAGCCTTCATCATCCAGAGGCTCCTCTTCTGGGGTTGGGAAAAATTGAGCAAGGCTGAGTACAACCACCGTACTCAACAAGACACATCCACAAGTGCAGTATAAATGCAAAGGAGTACAACGGAACTCTAGTGTAGGGGTTAGGTTTTGCAATAAACCGCATTTAAAAGACTCTTAGTTGCCCAAAGCTATTTTGTAGACACGATCCTAAAGCTACACAGTATTATTAATCAAGGCCGTGAACCCACACGAACCTGCCTTAACCCAAGGCCTACGATGATTCAGACCGAACTGGCAACCCGACCCTGGATCCCAGCTCGTCCCAAGCCAACCCAGGCCAACCATTCCATATTTTAGTTGTTAAACAGGTTTTAAGAATTAAAACACTAACTTGGGTACATTGCTAGGCTTGCCCATAACCGAGGGCGCGGCTATTCGAATAGATTATACTCTGATCAGAGGTGTACATCTTTACCCACAAGACACATCTTCCTCACGCGTCACCACGTGCCACATACCACCACGGTATACAGGCGGAAGACATGACATAGTTCCCAACCCATCCTAGCCATAGACAAGAGTACCGACCCAACTCACCTACGGCCGGAACAACCGGGACAGGCAGGCAAGACTGAGCCCCTAGCAGCAGGACACCGGCCCTGTGCCATGACATCTCGACTACCGAGCCGCAGCTCGTGTAGCCTTCATTTGCCCTGGAGATGTCCATCGATCCCCGACTTCGTCCATCTCCATCCGTGTACTTTTGTTTATAACCAGACTGAGCCACAAACTAAGCCTTACCCATTAGACATGTGGAAGTACGGTAGTGCTTTGCAACAGAGGCCCGAAGACCGGTCCTTATATGGCCGAGGTGCGACTAGCAAAACCATGCACCCCGAGCCCAGCCTAAAACCATTTTGGGGGTTTTGAATAGAGGGGGAGGTGTGTGTCCAATTCCACAATAGTCCGACCATTCCAATGTGTCCAAGTGATATGAGTATTCCCAAGTCTAGAGTTATAAAACCACCTAAGGTTGCCTAATTAACCAGCGAAGCCTCTACCTAAATTCTTACTAGTGGAGCCACAAATAGAGTGCCCACTAGTTGGGGTTTTGTTTATTCTAGGGTGAACAAGGTAATAGTAACAATAACAATAATAATAAGGTCATAACAAAGGTAATTAGGCATGGCTAAATAAAACAGTGATAATGCGGGAATTTAAATAAAGCGATAATGCAATAATTTAAATCAAATTAATTTCACAAAGTGGGATACAATATGTTCAAAGAATGATGTGACTTGCCTTGCTCGCTTTCCCAAGCTTCTTCAACTTCCACGAAGAGCGGATCTTCCGAAGCTGCAGCGTCTACACGACCAACGGAAAAGAAAATGGCTTTTACTCTAATAAACTCCATATAACAAGCAGTAACAAAGCACAAAAATGGGTTCTTGACTTCTTAAGGAAAAATTAGAGACTTGAACGGTCCAATTCCGAGTTCAAATGGCCAAGTTATAGCCATTTGAAGTTTATATGCTCTTTATGTGAATATTTGCGAATTTCTTCATTTAAATTTTAATTAAAAAATCGGATTTATTGCGTCAGCCGAGGGAGGGAGTGCGCGGACCGGGTCCACGGGAGTGGGGCCCACGCGGCAGCCCCACGGTCCACGGTGGACCGGGTGCACGCGACTCACCCCGGCCGGCGCCGTGGGCCCCACGCGTCAGCCGCTCCCAAAGGCGCGGGCCGCTGACGGCCGGGCCCCACACGGCAGCCGCTGCGGCGCGCCCGAAGGCGGCCACACCGGCGCGGCCGGCGGGAGGCGGCGCGCCCGCACCCCTATGGTCGCCGGCGGCGACCAAAGGCACGGCGGAGCGGCGGCCGAGAGAGAGAGAGGGACGGGGGAAGCGGAGCGACGGTCCTCGGCTCACCCTAGGTCGACGGCGACGACGGAAAAGGCGGCCGGAGCGGAGGAAGGCGGCGGCGCGGCTCGGGTCGACGGGGACGACGGTGCTCCGGCGGTCGGCGAGCGGAAGGGAGGGGTGGACGAGATCGGCGAGGTCGCGGCGAAGCCGAAGGAGGCGGCGCCGAGGTGGGAGGTGGTCCGGGACGACGACGGCGGCGGACCGGAGCTCGGCGGCGACGGCGGAGAGAGGAAGCAACGGCGCGGGCTCGATTCCGACGGCGAGAGAGGGCGAAGAGCGGCGGAAACCGCGGGGAAAGGCTCGGGGAGGGTTTATATGCGGTCGGGAAGGAGGGAAGGCGACCGGAGGAGGCGGAAACGGCCGCGGAAGGCTCGGCCGCCATTGATGGCGCCGGCGGGATTAGGGCAACGGATCCCGGCCGATTGAATGCGAGAGGGAGAGGGGAAAGTGGGGGATTCGGGGGAGGGAATCACGGGGAGTGATTTCCCCCTTGTTATTGCGCGCGGGGACGACGGGAAACGGCGGGATTCGCGGCGGCGGCGGCGGCAGGCGCGGGCGCGGCAGCGGGGCAGCGGGAGGAAGGGGATGACGGGTGGGCCCCACCCGTCAGCGAGGGTGGCGGGCGGGCCCGCCCGTCAGCGGCGCGCGCGCGGTGAGGAGGCCGAGTGGGCCGCGGGGGAGAGGAGAGAGGGAGAGATGGGCCGGGCCGGCCCATTAGAGAGGGAGGGAGGATTTTTAAGGTTTTTCTTTTTATAAAACCTTTTCAACTTTGTTTATTTCTTAATAATTATTATTTGTGCTCTGAAAATTCCTCTAAAATTTATTTACACATTTTAGGCTTTTAGGAAATATACAAAAATCCTCCAAGCCTTATTTGACTTTTAACTTTGCGCATTTTAATTGTTGGAGGCTTCACAGAGATTTTTAATTATTCTAGGCACAATTTACGGGATGTATTTTAGGGACATTTTGGGACGTGACAAACCTACCCCCCTTAAACGGAATCTCGACCCCGAGATTCGGAAGAACAGGCGAAGAGGTCGGGATGGGCGGCCTTCAGCTCGTCTTCACGTTCCCAAGTAGCTTCTTCCTCGGTGTGGTTGCTCCATTGGACCTTGCAAAAACGGATCACCCGGTTCCTGGTCCTGCGCTCCATATTGTCCAGAATTTTCACTGGCTTCTCTACGTAGGTCAAATCTTCGCGAACTTCAATTTGCTCTGAATCGGCCTGCTCGGACGGCACTCGAAGACATTTCTTGAGTTGCGACACATGGAACACATCATGCACGTTGCCCAATGAGGCGGGCAACTCCAGCTGGTAAGCAACTTCTCCGCGCCGAGCAATGATGCGGAAAGGACCCACGAACCGAGGCGCGAGCTTCCCTTTTGTCTGGAACCTGTGTACACCCCGCAACGGCGTTACCCGAAGATACACAAAGTCATCCACTGCGAATTCCAGATCACGACGTCGGTTGTCTGCATAACTCTTCTGCCGAGACTGTGCCACCTTTAGGTTTTCCCGAATGGTCCTGACTTTAGCTTCCGCTTCTCTCAGGATATCGGTCCCAAATACTTGGCTTTCCCCAACTTGGTCCCACAATAGTGGTGTCCTGCATTTACGGCCATACAACGCTTCGTATGGGGCCATCTGTATGCTGGCTTGATAGCTGTTATTGTAGGAGAACTCGGCGTAAGGGAGACTCTTATCCCATGTCTTCCCAAAATCTAGGACACATGCGCGAAGCATATCTTCGAGGATCTGGTTCAGACGCTCGGTCTGCCCATCTGTCTGCGGGTGATACGCGGTGCTGAAATTTAATCGGGTTCCCAATTCTTCTTGGAGTTTCTTCCAGAAGTGAGAGGTGAACTGACTTCCCCGATCTGATACAATCTTCTTGGGGACGCCATGCAAACTTACG
This sequence comes from Oryza glumipatula, assembly GCA_000576495.2. Classification (NCBI taxonomy): domain Eukaryota; kingdom Viridiplantae; phylum Streptophyta; class Magnoliopsida; order Poales; family Poaceae; genus Oryza; species Oryza glumipatula. The sequence continues at coordinate 29,916,159 of CM002514.2, forward strand.
ATTCTAGCGAAGTAGAGTTCAGCTAGTTTGTTCCCTCCATAGGTGGTCTTGACTGGAATGAATCGTGCTACCTTGGTTAGCCGATCCACAACCACCCATATAGAATCATATCCGCCTTGGGTCTTTGGAAGTCCGGTGATGAAATCCATCCCAATTTCATCCCATTTCCATTCTGGTACTTGCAGTGGTTGGAGGAGTCCGGCCGGTCGTTGGTGTTCTGCTTTGACACGCTGGCACACATCGCAAAGGGCCACGAACTCTGCAATTTCCCGTTTCATACTAACCCACCAGTATTTCTCTTTCAAGTCCAAGTACATCTTCGTGCTGCCAGGATGGATGGAATAGGGGCTTTCATGGGCTTCCTGAAGTATCAACTGTTTAAGTTCCCTGACGTCTGGAACGCATACCCGATTCCCGTTCCATAGGGTTCCGTGTTCATCCTCGGTGAAACCAGCGGCTTTACCCTGTTTCATATTCTTGAGGAGCCCATGCATATCCGGATCACTCTTCTGAGCCTCGCGGATTTGATCGAGCAAGGTAGGTTTGGCTTCCAGCGTAGCCAAGAATCCACGACCAACTATGCTTAGGTTCAGGGCTTCCAACTGTTGAGTAAGTTCCGGTGGAATGCCACGGACACTAAGAGTGTTGCAATGGCTTTTTCGACTTAGAGCGTCGGCGACTACGTTGGCCTTGCCAGGATGATAGTGAATTCCCACATCATAGTCCTTGATGAGTTCTAACCATCTCCTTTGCCGAAGATTCAGATCCGACTGAGTGAAGATATATTTCAAACTCTTATGATCAGTATATATTTCACAACGATTCCCAATGAGATAGTGCCGCCAGATCTTTAGAGCATGGACCACTGCGGCCAATTCCAAATCATGGGTAGGGTAGTTGCCCTCATGAGGCCGTAGCTGACGTGAGGCATAGGCTACCACATGACCTTCCTGCATTAATACGCACCCCAATCCTTGGCGCGAAGCGTCACAGTACACCAGGAAATCCTTGCGAGTATCCGGTAGGATTAACACTGGCGAGGAAACCAGTTTTTCTTTGAGAGTTTGGAAGGCCTTCTCACACTGCGGACTCCACACAAATTTTTCTTCTTTCTTCAACAACTGTGTCATGGGTCGAGCGATTTTGGAGAAGTTCTCGATGAATCTTCGGTAATATCCTGCCAAACCCAAAAAACTACGGACTTGAGTGACCGTCTTGGGTTGCTTCCAATCGGTGACGGCGGTCACCGTTTCAGGGTCCACAGCAACTCCTTTTGCAGATATCACGTGCCCTAAGAACTTGACTTCGGACAACCAGAACTCACACTTGCTAAGCTCGGCATACAATTGGTGTTCTCGAAGCTTTCCCAACACTAAACGGAGATGCTGCTGATGGTCTTCCTCTGATTGCGAGTACACTAGGATGTCGTCAATGAAAACCACCACGAACTTGTCCAAGTATTCCATGAACACTTTATTCATTAAGTTCATGAAGAAGGCAGGAGCATTGGTCAGACCAAACGACATCACCGTGAATTCGTACAATCCGTATCGCGTGGTGAACGCGGTCTTCGGGATATCTTCTTCACGAATACGCAATTGGTGATACCCAGAACGAAGATCAATCTTGGAGAATATAGAGGCACCTTTAAGCTGATCGAACAGATCATCGATCCGGGGAAGAGGGTACTTGTTTTTGATAGTGACTTCATTGAGAGCTCTATAATCAACGCACATCCTCTTTGTCTTGTTCTTCTTCTCCACAAAAATCACAGGTGCACCCCAGGGGGAAGTGCTCGGCCGTATATACCCCTTTTCCTTCAGCTCTTCTAATTGCTTCTTAACCTCGGCAAGTTCATTTGCTGCCATACGGTAGGGTCGTTTGTATAGAGGGGTTGTTCCTGGAACAAGATCTATCCTGAACTCGATCTCCCGCTTGGGCGGCATACCGGGTAATTCTTCAGGAAATACATCTCCGAATTCACTGGCGATGGGAATTTCTGACAGTCCTATCTGATGAAGTTCTGAACTGCCAACAGAGGTTGGGGGTGCGAAGAACACAACTGGTTGTTCCGGCCCTCGGTACAGAGTGACAGTGCGCCTTGCGCAATCCACTACGCCTTGGAATTGGGCCAACCAATTCATTCCAAGGATCACGTCCAAATTCTTGGTGTCTAGCAGAATCAGATCCGAGGGAAAAGGAATTCCCTGAATTTCTATAGGAACGGCCGGGCTATAATACTTTGCTGTCATATCCCCCCCAGGGGTGGTGATGATCAGAGGGTTCCTAAGCCGTTCTACCCCCAGTTGATTTCTTCCCACGAAAGCCACAGATATGAACGAGTGGGAAGCTCCAGAATCGAACAAAATGGTAGCAGGGATAGAATGAATGAGGAACGTACCAACGATGACGTCCGGAGTAGCCAGCACCTCCTCGGCGGTCACGTGGTTCACACGACCCCGAGCGACGTCCTTACCACCGTTGTTGGGGCGGGGAGGCGCTTGGCCTTGCTGGCGCCGAGGCTTCGGGCATTTGTCCGCATAGTGGCCGGGCTCGAAGCAGTTGAAGCACAGACGCTGCTGTCCTTGAGCGTCTCTGCGACCTTGGCCAGGCTGCACAGCTGGCGCAGGAGGACGGGGTGCACGGGTCCCTTGCTGGCTCTGCTGCTGTTGCGGCTGCGGGACGCGCACCACGAATTGAGGTCGGGGCGCGGGACGAGGTTGCTGCTGCTGCTGCTGCTGCGAGGAGGATCCCCCTGGATAGGGATTGGTGTAGCGGATCCTTTGGTTAGCCCCTTGTTGGTTGCGGAAGTTCGCCAAGCGACGCTTGTGCGACTCCAATTCCTTGTGCTTGGCTTCCAAGCGGATGCTCTTGTCCACCAAACGCTGGAAATCCGGATAATCCCCGGAGACCAGTCGCACCGATAGCTCAGGATCCATTCCTGCCAAGAACTTCTCCTGTTTCTCCTCATCTTCCCGAACATCCTCCGGGGCGTACCGGGCCAAGTTGTTAAACTCATGCAAATACTCCATTACGGAGCGATTGCCTTGCTTCAACTCCCGGAATTCCCTTTTCTTAAGGGTCATGACTCCGGCAGGCACATGGGTCCTCCGGAAAGCGGCGGTGAAGCGGGCCCAGGTAATAGGCTGCCCCTCGGGCTGCGTAGCCTGGAAATGGTCCCACCAGAGAGATGCGGGACCCTGCAGTTGGTGGGCGGCGAAGATGACTTTCTCCTCGTCGCTGCATTGCACAGTATCTAACTTTTTTCCCACGGCATGCAACCAATCCAAGGCATCCACGGGGTTATTAGAGCTAGAGAAGGTAGGCGGGCGGATGCGGAGGAACTCGGCGAGCTTAGAATGCTGCGGGGGTGGTGGTGGAGGTGGAGCGTGATGCTGCGGTGGATTCTGGACGTGGTGGAGGAAGGCGGCCATCATGTTGGCCTGCTGAGCGAGGATTTGGGTGAGGATGGTGTTGGTGTCAGGTGGCGGTGGTGGTGGCGGAGGAGGAGGTGGAGGTGGTCCGCCTTGGATGTTGGGGGGGGCTACCTTCGGGTTGGTTGCCTTCACCGGTAGCAGCAGTTCTCCTGGTGGTCACCATCTGAAAACCCCACACAGAACCAGCAAACAGAGAGAGCTGACTATTAAAACTAACCACCCACGACTACAAGAATTATAGAACTTATTACTGATATAAATTGGGTTCATTAAAGTTCAAGTTGCTTAAGCAAATAAAATAAAGTCAGGCTCCAACACAGTTATACCACACACCGGTATAACCATGTCCCACACGACTCCAAGAAGATAAACGAAAAAGAACACACGCGCAAGCCTACTAACTGCTCGTCTACTTCTGCGACGGGCCAGGGCGGAAGGTGAGCAGCAGCGCATCCTCCGTGCTACCAACGCCGGAGGTCTCCCCCTCCTGAGGAACCACGGGCGCGGCACGAGGGGTCTCCACAAAGCTGGTCCACGCCAGGGACTGACGAACCAGCGCAGGCCTGGAGGTGCTCTTGCGGGCGGTGATCTTCTGACTGCGGCAGACACGGCGGAGCGTGGGACGGCTGATCTCCCCCTGGGCGACCTTGAGCTGACGAAGCTGCTCCTCTAGTGCGTCGAGGTCCTTCTTCAGCTGCAGGTTCTCCTGACGCAGCTCCAGGATCTTCAGATTGCTCTCGACCATCCCACGGCGCACCATGTGATGACAGTCGATGCGGGCCGTGTCGTACGCCTCCACCATGCGCGCCAGGTGCGTGATGGTGGCGTCATCCTCCGAGCTAGCATCTCGGAAGGTGGCGTAGTGGCGGGCTCCCCCGCGACGAGGGTGGTAGCGGTAGGGCGAGTGCTGCAACTCGTCCGGGTAGCGCTGGTGCAGAGTGCCGATGGCGAGGAGAGCGGCGTTCTGGCAGGCGGCGGGGAAAGAATCTCCTCCCGCGGTGACTGACAGCGAAGTCCTCTCAGGAGAGCCAGTGAGGATCACTGCAGTGACCTCCCAAGCAGCGTTGGGCTCTGCATCGTCACCCTCCTGCTCCGGGAGCGGCCTGCCCTGGTAATCCACTCCATGCGGATATCCCAGGGCAACGCACATGCCCCGCAGCTCCAGAACAAAGCCAGTCATATCCAGACCACGACGGGTGACGCTGCCGGCCATCTACAAGCAAGAACAAAAAGAGAGAAAATATTTTAGAGATCAGCTTTTAGATGATAAATGAAACAGCAAGACAGAGAGAGACTAAAGGATTTTCGCAAATAAGAGAGAATTTACATTCCGAAAATATTGCTAAGGCTTGGGATCTAAGGCTCGTCCTAGGGTCAAGGAGGCTCTGATACCAACTTGTCACGACCGGAATTAACCCAACAGGTATTCCTTACGTGCGTGCATTAATCCTTGTCCCAGGAGGCAAGGTACACCAATAGTTGATACAATTCAGAGTTTAACAAGCGGAAGCGAAAATAGATAATTATTACATGGGCAGCGACGGCCCAGCACACACAAAAACAACGAGAAACAGCGGAAGACTAGGGCGACGACCACAGGCGCTTGACGGCAGGCACGAGCTAGACACCGAAGCCTTCATCATCCAGAGGCTCCTCTTCTGGGGTTGGGAAAAATTGAGCAAGGCTGAGTACAACCACCGTACTCAACAAGACACATCCACAAGTGCAGTATAAATGCAAAGGAGTACAACGGAACTCTAGTGTAGGGGTTAGGTTTTGCAATAAACCGCATTTAAAAGACTCTTAGTTGCCCAAAGCTATTTTGTAAACACGATCCTAAAGCTACACAGTATTATTAATCAAGGCCGTGAACCCACACGAACCTGCCTTAACCCAAGGCCTACGATGATTCAGACCGAACTGGCAACCCGACCCTGGATCCCAGCTCGTCCCAAGCCAACCCAGGCCAACCATTCCATATTTTAGTTGTTAAACAGGTTTTAAGAATTAAAACACTAACTTGGGTACATTGCTAGGCTTGCCCATAACCGAGGGCGCGGCTATTCGAATAGATTATACTCTGATCAGAGGTGTACATCTTTACCCACAAGACACATCTTCCTCACGCGTCACCACGTGCCACATACCACCACGGTATACAGGCGGAAGACATGACATAGTTCCCAACCCATCCTAGCCATAGACAAGAGTACCGACCCAACTCACCTACGGCCGGAACAACCGGGACAGGCAGGCAAGACTGAGCCCCTAGCAGCAGGACACCGGCCCTGTGCCATGACATCTCGACTACCGAGCCGCAGCTCGTGTAGCCTTCATTTGCCCTGGAGATGTCCATCGATCCCCGACTTCGTCCATCTCCATCCGTGTACTTTTGTTTATAACCAGACTGAGCCACAAACTAAGCCTTACCCATTAGACATGTGGAAGTACGGTAGTGCTTTGCAACAGAGGCCCGAAGACCGGTCCTTATATGGCCGAGGTGCGACTAGCAAAACCATGCACCCCGAGCCCAGCCTAAAACCATTTTGGGGGTTTTGAATAGAGGGGGAGGTGTGTGTCCAATTCCACAATAGTCCGACCATTCCAATGTGTCCAAGTGATATGAGTATTCCCAAGTCTAGAGTTATAAAACCACCTAAGGTTGCCTAATTAACCAGCGAAGCCTCTACCTAAATTCTTACTAGTGGAGCCACAAATAGAGTGCCCACTAGTTGGGGTTTTGTTTATTCTAGGGTGAACAAGGTAATAGTAACAATAACAATAATAATAAGGTCATAACAAAGGTAATTAGGCATGGCTAAATAAAACAGTGATAATGCGGGAATTTAAATAAAGCGATAATGCAATAATTTAAATCAAATTAATTTCACAAAGTGGGATACAATATGTTCAAAGAATGATGTGACTTGCCTTGCTCGCTTTCCCAAGCTTCTTCAACTTCCACGAAGAGCGGATCTTCCGAAGCTGCAGCGTCTACACGACCAACGGAAAAGAAAATGGCTTTTACTCTAATAAACTCCATATAACAAGCAGTAACAAAGCACAAAAATGGGTTCTTGACTTCTTAAGGAAAAATTAGAGACTTGAACGGTCCAATTCCGAGTTCAAATGGCCAAGTTATAGCCATTTGAAGTTTATATGCTCTTTATGTGAATATTTGCGAATTTCTTCATTTAAATTTTAATTAAAAAATCGGATTTATTGCGTCAGCCGAGGGAGGGAGTGCGCGGACCGGGTCCACGGGAGTGGGGCCCACGCGGCAGCCCCACGGTCCACGGTGGACCGGGTGCACGCGACTCACCCCGGCCGGCGCCGTGGGCCCCACGCGTCAGCCGCTCCCAAAGGCGCGGGCCGCTGACGGCCGGGCCCCACACGGCAGCCGCTGCGGCGCGCCCGAAGGCGGCCACACCGGCGCGGCCGGCGGGAGGCGGCGCGCCCGCACCCCTATGGTCGCCGGCGGCGACCAAAGGCACGGCGGAGCGGCGGCCGAGAGAGAGAGAGGGACGGGGGAAGCGGAGCGACGGTCCTCGGCTCACCCTAGGTCGACGGCGACGACGGAAAAGGCGGCCGGAGCGGAGGAAGGCGGCGGCGCGGCTCGGGTCGACGGGGACGACGGTGCTCCGGCGGTCGGCGAGCGGAAGGGAGGGGTGGACGAGATCGGCGAGGTCGCGGCGAAGCCGAAGGAGGCGGCGCCGAGGTGGGAGGTGGTCCGGGACGACGACGGCGGCGGACCGGAGCTCGGCGGCGACGGCGGAGAGAGGAAGCAACGGCGCGGGCTCGATTCCGACGGCGAGAGAGGGCGAAGAGCGGCGGAAACCGCGGGGAAAGGCTCGGGGAGGGTTTATATGCGGTCGGGAAGGAGGGAAGGCGACCGGAGGAGGTGGAAACGGCCGCGGAAGGCTCGGCCGCCATTGATGGCGCCGGCGGGATTAGGGCAACGGATCCCGGCCGATTGAATGCGAGAGGGAGAGGGGAAAGTGGGGGATTCGGGGGAGGGAATCACGGGGAGTGATTTCCCCCTTGTTATTGCGCGCGGGGACGACGGGAAACGGCGGGATTCGCGGCGGCGGCGGCGGCAGGCGCGGGCGCGGCAGCGGGGCAGCGGGAGGAAGGGGATGACGGGTGGGCCCCACCCGTCAGCGAGGGTGGCGGGCGGGCCCGCCCGTCAGCGGCGCGCGCGCGGTGAGGAGGCCGAGTGGGCCGCGGGGGAGAGGAGAGAGGGAGAGATGGGCCGGGCCGGCCCATTAGAGAGGGAGGGAGGATTTTTAAGGTTTTTCTTTTTATAAAACCTTTTCAACTTTGTTTATTTCTTAATAATTATTATTTGTGCTCTGAAAATTCCTCTAAAATTTATTTACACATTTTAGGCTTTTAGGAAATATACAAAAATCCTCCAAGCCTTATTTGACTTTTAACTTTGCGCATTTTAATTGTTGGAGGCTTCACAGAGATTTTTAATTATTCTAGGCACAATTTACGGGATGTATTTTAGGGACATTTTGGGACGTGACAAGTTCAAGGAAGGAGATTACGTTTATCTAAAGGTTTCACCAATGAGGGGAACGAAAAGGTTTAAGGTTAAAGGAAAACTAGCGCCAAGATATGTGGGACCTTTTCAAATCCTCGCTAGACGAGGAGAAGTTGCCTACCAGCTACAGCTACCCGAAATTATCGCCGATGTACACCCAGTTTTCCATGTGTCACAATTAAAGAAATGCTTACGAGTGCCGGAAGAACAAGCTCCGCTGGAGGAGATTCACATTAGCAACGATCTCACGTATCCAGAACACCCGATCCGGATATTGGATGAAGCAGAGAAGGGGACTAGAACCAAAACGTGGCATATGTACAAGGTACAATGGAGTAATCATACAGAGGATGAAGCCACTTGGGAAAGCGAAGAGTTCTTGAAGACGGAATACCCGTATCTGTTCGAAAACCGGTAAGAAATCTCGGGACGAGATTTATTTAAGGGGGGTAGGTTTGTAACATCCTGAGAATTTGACCAATAAAAACAAAACCCTAAAAATACGGATTTTCAAAAACTCTTTAAATAAATTGCATCATGCCGATCTTATTCGCCTTGTTATTTGGATTTGATTTCGAAGTCGTTAATCGTGAATAAAGAATAATTAATTATGAATAAACCCTAGAAGTAAATTGGTAACATAAATATAATTTAAAATGAAGATTAAGTGTGGATAGAAATAAATAAAATGTTGTGAACATATTTGTATCAATTAAATCTAAACGCAGTGGAATAAGAATTAACACTAATTAAAAATTCAAATAAATAAATGAAATTTGAGTAAAATTTATCTAGGGTGGATTCAATAGTTGGAATAACACACATAATGAATAAAAATCAATTTTACAACATTTAGAAATTGCGAAATTAAATTTAAATGGAAAATAGGCTAAAATCGGGGAAAATCGGAAATGGCACTGTTCATTGCCCGCAAAGTGTTCGACGGGGTTCCCTAACCCGGCCCCCTCCTCTGCCGTCGCCCGCATGCCCATCCCGCGCGCCGCGCGCCGAGTCCCGCGCCGCCCCAAGCCACACCGCGCGCCATCACCGCTGTCGCCGTCGCCATCGCATCGCCGCCACCATGCCGTCGCGCCATCGTCGCCGCCGCGCGCGCGTCGTGGTCCTCTGCCCCGCGCCCTGCCCTCGAGCCCCGCGCACGCATCCCGCCGCCCCGCACGCCGCTCCGCCTCCCCATCCCATCGCCGCGCACCGCCGCGCCGCACGCGTCGCCGTCATCTCAAGCCGCGCCGCACGCCCGTCCCGTCGCCGCGCCGCACGCGTCGTCGTCGCCTCGAGCCCGCTCGGCCTCCCCGTCACGTCGCCCGCCCGCACGTCGCTCTGCCTCCCCGACCCATCGCCGTGCCGCGCGTCCGTCCCGTCGCGCCAACGCCTCGAGCCCCGCACCGCCGCCCGTCCCGCGCGCCGCGCCGCTTTGCCTCCCCGCGCGCCGCGCCGCCCTGCCTCCCTGTCCCGCACGTCGCCCCGCACGTCGCGTCTCCCATCTCGAACCCCGCGCCGCCGCGCGCCCGTTCCGCACGTCGTGCTGCCCCCTCCTTTTTGCCGCCGCCTCGCGCACCCGTTTCTCGTCGCCGCACGTCGCTCTGCCCCCATGCCGCCGTGCCGCACGCTCGTCCCCCTCGTCACCTCGCGCCCCGCGCAGCCACGCCGCCGTCGCATCGCCTTTAACCGCCGCCCTCCCCTCTCCTTTCTTCCCCCTCTTCCCCTATAAATCCCGGCCCTCCTCTCCTCCACCCCACACCCATCCCCATCTTTCTCCCCTCCTCCTTCTCCACACGCCGCCGCCCTCGTGCTGTCGTGCCGCCGCGCCGTCGTCGTGCCGCCGCGCCACCACCATCGAAGCCGCCGCGCCGTCGCCTCGAAGCCGCCCCGCCGTGCATCGCCGCCTTGCGCCGCCGCCGTCGGTAAGCCGCCGCCCTTCTCCTTGCGCCCATCGCCGTCGCCTCGGGTAGAGCGAGAGGGAGAGCCGAGTGAGAGAGAGGAAGGGAGAACGGGGCCGAGCCGAGGAGGAGAAGGAGAAAAATGAAGAGAGAAAGAGAGAGGAAGGAGCCGGGAGAGAGAGAGAGAGAGAGAGAGGAAAAAGAAAAGAAGAGAGAGAGAAGGAAACAGAGAGAGAGAAGAAAAAAAAAAGAAAGAGAGGGAGAGAGAGAGAGAAGAAAAAGAAAGAGAGAGAGAGAGAGAGAAAGAAAAATAAGAGAAAAAGGGGAAAAGAAAAGAGAGAAAAGGGGAGAGAAAAAGAAGAGAAAAAGAAAAATAAATAAATAGGAATTAGGGAGAAATTTAGGAAGTTAGAAAAATTTAAAATAATTAGAATTTAATTATAGATGAATTATAATCGTAGAATTGCAAAATTTAATATAAAATATAGATTGTTCTTGGTGATTTCTTTAAGGAATCAATTCGCGATAGTAATTTAGATAAAATTAATAACTAAATCATTAGATAAATTCCTATAGATTTTTATAGATTATTTGGAGGTAATCTCTATAAGTAATTGATTCACGATGGGAATTCGGATGTAATTAATAGGGATTTTAGACGCGTATTATATTTAATCATTTAGTCATAGACTAAAATTAAATCGTATAATATTATAAGATAAATTTTGGATTCCATCCGATATTTAGCTCGCGATATAAATTTCTAATCTATTATTTGAATACAATGCTCGGGCTAATTAAATTAAAAACTTGCGATAACAAAATATTTATACCGTAAAAATAATTTAGGATATATAAATCAAAATTGGATTGGCCCTAGTTCGCGAATAGTAAGGTTAACAAAAAGAATCGATTTTCACATTCGACTTCTATTTGGATTTATTTGGATTTTTATTTGAATTCTAACTGAATTCAAACCAATTTTCGCACGTAACTATAGAGCCCGAGGGAGTTGCAGATCCAAGTGAAGGCCAAGACCCGCAGGACCTTGAGCAAGGCAAGTCATCACTATCCCTTGAACATGTTGATCCCAATTGCGAAATGGTTTTATTTACAAATAAAATTGCATGCAATGATGAACATCCTACTTGCAATTATGCCATGCCTTGATTATTGTTTACCCTTATTTCCTTCGTAACCATGTTTACGTATAAGTCCCTAGTCAATTATGACAATTGCTTAGCAATGCTATTCTAGAATTGTGCATACTCATATTTATCAAATGCTATATGCTTGGGCAATTACCTTTGGGAAGGTAATTGAGAAACGGCATGTGGAGGCATGAGCGCCACAGTGCCATGATGTTGATGACATGATTTGTGAAAAGAGAAATAAAATCAAACAAATGTTTTCGACTGGTGCGGACGGAGGATTTGGGTGGTATCCGGAAAAGGCTAGTACCGTCCCCGGTCAATTAAGGACCGAGCCATGAAGTTAAGCATGAAACGACCCCCGTACAACCGCACTTCTCGTATGGGTATAGACCTAGCGGAATAGATAGCTGAGCAGAGGCAGTATCCATGCATAGTGGTTTCTTGATGTGTGAGGCAGGGGCTCTACGGTGGGGCAGCCATTGGTAGAACCGCGAGGCGGGTGTCTACAGTGGTGTCGCCATCGGTAGGACTGCCATGTGAGAATTTAAACCTAATTAACTTAATGCATGTGTGAGTCTTTCTTTCCCGGGTGCGCCAGAACTCCTCACACTGCTAGAAACCGCGTACGCCTAGAGTGTATGAGGATGTAAAGTTCATGGAGCGGGTACTGCCAATGCGAGGTTATCGAAAAGCTTTGCCGTGACGCGTCTCATGTGTTGGGACGAGGCTCATGTGTTGGGCAGTCGCGGAGTGCGGGTAAAGTGTACATCCACTGCAGTGTGAGTAAACCAAAACTATTCGAATAGCCGTGCTCGCGGTTATTGAGCACCGGGACATGTATTACACTTGGCTAGACTCTAAATTCTTAACTTGTGTGGGATGTGTTATTGCATGATGATTTATATGCTGCTGGAGCCACTTCCTGAGAGTAGGGAATGTGGACGTCCTCAGAAAACCATGACGACGCAATGGCGGGAAGCCATCCTTGGGATCACAATGGATGGCGGACAGAACCGTCATTGTCTAATATGAACACTGGTATTAAAACTTGATCAGTCTATGCTAGGTCTTAGGGTTGTGAAAAGAATTACAAAACTTGCTTTACGCAAAAGAACCATAACCATCCTTCAAATATCCCTGTCATGTGCATTGTTGCTGTGGTGACTTGTTGAGTACGGTTGGTACTCACCCTTGCTATACACAAACTTAATCAGAGGCTGGAGATGAAGCGTCGGAAGATCCCTATGCCTACTATCAGGAGGGTGATGAAGACGATGGGGTCCAATAGGTCTTAGATACGGTCGTTGCCTGTGGCAATGGCGTGCCGCTGCCTCCATTTCCGCTGCCTTACCTATTCTGTTTTTGAATGTATTCCGGACCATTCGGTCCGATGATTTAAGACTATGCCTGCGGGCTTATGATGTAATAACTCATCCTAGACATTCGTGTATGTGTACTCGGTATTTCAGCTATGAATTCGTGTGTACCAGACTACTTGATCCAGGGAAATGGTACTGTTTACACGATTGATTCCTGTTATAAAAACGGGGGTCCACACGAACTCAAGGTCACGCCTTCGATTGTCAGCGTAATTCTTCTGACGGTTCTGAGCTGTCTTTAATCGTTCTCGGATCAGCTTAACTTGTTCTTCTGCTGCCTTTAGTATGTCAGGTCCGAACACCAGTGCTTCGCCAACCTCATTCCAGCATAAGGGAGTGCGGCATTTTCTCCCGAACATTGCCTCATTTGGCGACATCTGGATGCTGGCCTGATAACTGTTGTTGTATGAGAACTCAGCGTACGGCAAACAACGGTCCCAAGTACCTTCAAAATCCAGAGCACATGCACGAAGCATATCTTCTAGGATTTGATTTACTCTTTCAGTTTGACCATCGGTCTGCGGATGGTAAGCTGTACTAAAATTTAGATCGGTTCCGAGAGCCTCATGCAACTGCTTCCAGAACCTTGATGTGAACTGAGTGCCTCGATCTGACACAATCTTCTTGGGACAGCCAAATCTACATACGACATGCGTCATGTAGAGTTCTGCCAGTTTCTTTCCATCAAAGGTGGTTTTCACTGGCACGAAATGAGCTGATTTCGTGAGTCGATCCACGATTACCCAGATGGAGTCGTATCCGCTAGGGGTTCTTGGCAAACCGGTGATGAAATCCATTCCGATTTCTTCCCATTTCCACTCAGGAATCGGTAACGGTTGCAGCAGTCCGGCTGGCCTTTGATGCTCTGCCTTGACTCTTTGGCAAATGTCACAAAGGGCTACGTATTCTGCGACATCTCGCTTCATTCCAGCCCACCAGAAGTACGCTTTGATATCCTGGTACATCTTCGTACTTCCTGGATGAATGGAGTAGGCGGATTCATGAGCTTCTTTTAAAATGAGGTCTCTTAGCTCCTTCTTGGCCGGTACACAGATGCGTGATCCGCACCAAACTGTGCCTTGATCGTCTATGGAGAAATCGGTGTCCTTTTTCTCCTTTATCCTTTTTATTAATTCTTTTATCCCTTCATCATCCTTCTGAGCTTCCCGGATTTGTGATTCTAGGGTAGGTTGCACTGTCAAGCTGGCGGGGACACCTGACTGTACCATGGTCAGCCTTAACTTCTCCAATTCTTTGCACAGGCGATCTTGGTCAGGCCATATTTGAGCTGCATTGCAATAGGTCTTGCGACTTAACGCATCAGCGACCACATTAGCTTTACCGGGATGGTAATGAATTCCTAGATCGTAATCCTTGATTAGTTCCAGCCATCTTCTCTGTCTCATATTTAATTCGGTCTGAGTGAAGATGTACTTAAGGCTTTTGTGATCGGTGTATACTTCACATCTGTTCCCGATTAAATAGTGCCTCCAGATCTTGAGAGCATGAATTACGGCTGCTAACTCGAGATCATGGGTGGGATAGTTGACTTCGTGAGGCCTAAGCTGCCTGGATGCATAGGCCACAACCTTTCGTTCTTGCATTAGGACACATCCTAAGCCTTGTCTTGATGCATCACAGAAAATTTCGAAATCCCTTCGGATATCTGGCAGGGTGAGGACTGGGGCGGTGGTCAACCTTTTCTTCATCTCCTGAAAACTGTTTTCACATGCTGCTGACCATTCAAACTTCTTTTCCTTCTTCAATAGCTCGGTCATAGGTCTTGCTAGCCTAGAGAATCCTTCGATGAATCTTCGATAATAACCAGCTAGGCCAAGGAAACTGCGGATCTCTGACACATTCTTAGGCGGGTTCCAAGCAAGTACGGCTTCAACCTTGCTAGGGTCTACTTCAACACCGTTAGAGGAGATCACGTGTCCAAGAAATGCTACTCGGTCCAACCAGAATTCGCATTTCGAGAACTTGGCGAATAGTCGATGATCCCTGAGCTTTTCCATTATCAGTCTTAGGTGTTCTGCATGTTCTTCCTCACTCTTGGAGTATATCAAGATGTCATCGATAAATACCACGACAAACTGGTCCAGGTATTCCATGAAGATCTTGTTCATCAGGTTCAAGAAGAATGCTGGAGCATTGGTGAGTCCGAAGGACATCACTGTGAACTCATACAGACCGTAACGCGTTGAGAAGGCGGTCTTTGGAATATCTTCAGGTCTGATTTTCAACTGGTGGTAACCTGATCTTAAGTCGATTTTAGAGAAAACTTTTGCTCCTTTGAGTTGATCGAACAGATCGTCAATCCGGGGCAACGGGTACTTGTTCTTTATAGTTACTTCATTCAGGGCTCTATAGTCAATTACCATTCTCTCAGAGCCATCCTTTTTCTTAACCAGAAGTACTGGGGCTCCCCAAGGGGATGAGCTAGGTCGCACATAACCTTTACTCTCTAATTCTTCGATTTGCCTTTTGACTTCTGCTAGTTCATTGGCTGCCATTCGGTAGGGTCTTTTTGCAATTGGTGCGGTGCCTGGTGCTAGTTCTATGGCAAACTCAATTTCTCGGTCTGGTGGCATTCCCGTCAATTCTTCTGGAAATACGTCGGGGTATTCACAGACTATGGGCACTGATTCCAAGGGAATGGCTTGCAAACTGGTTAGGATAGACTGACTTGCGGCAGGAGTATTAGGGGTAAAGCGAACTTGCTTTCCTTCAGGTCCTTGCAAGGTGATGGACCTCTTGGCACAATCTATCTGTCCTTTGTGCTTAGCCAACCAATCCATCCCTAGGATGATGTCCAAGCTTTGCGAGTCTAGGACTATTGGTTTGGCTAGGAAGTCAACTTCCTCAATTCTAAGGTTAACTTCCGGGCATATTTTAGTTGCCCTTATATCCCTTCCAGGGGAATGTACTATCATTGGTATTCTCAAATTTTGGGTTTTCCAACCATTTCTTTTCACAAAAGCTTACGATATGAAAGAATGGGAAGCTCCTGAATCAAACAGAACTATTGCGGGTACGGAGTTGACAGGGAACATACCCATCACGATGTCTGGAGCATCCTGAGCGGTCTCGGCTTGAATGTGGTTCACTCGGCCTCGACCAAAGTGGTTGGAAGCACGAGAACCTTGTCCACTCGCCTGAGAGCTAGGACGAGTTTGAGCTACCGCTGGAGTAGGAGTTCTGGCTGTGCTGCCATTAGCATGTCCTGTGTTGGTGCTGGGGGGATTCTGAGGGCACTGTCTGATATAGTGACCCATCTGTTTGCACCGGAAACACTGAACTGCTGCCTGTCCTGATGGCGACTTAAAGGAGGTAGCACTGTTTGGCGCAGTATTGCCACTTGGGGCATGCTGCTGTGGCTGAGGTGCTGGACGGTTCACCTGTTGTCGAGGGGCATAGCCTGGCTGGCGGTTAACCTGAGTGACCGACTGATGATATTGCATGGGTTGTCCAAAGCGAGGGCGAGGTGCGCCTCGGGAAGAATTGCCCTGATGGTTAGACTTGCGTTTCTTATATTCTTCGGCGGCCTCCTTTCTGGCATCCTCAAGTAGTAGTGCCTTGTTGATCATATGCTGAAAGGTGGGGAAATCATGAGCAAGCAACTGGAGTCTCATTCCAACTGCGACACCTTTCAGGAACCTCCTGATCTTCTTCTTGTCTGTGTCCACTTCCTCAGGTGCATACCGAGCCAACTTGTTGAACTGACTTAGGTATTCATTGACTCTGCTATTGCCTTGCTTAAGCTTGCCAAATTCCTCTTTCTTCATATCAATGGCGCTTTCGGGCACATGAGCTGCACGGAAGGCCGTAGCAAACTCATCCCAAGCGATGTTAGTGGGTTCAGGGTGTGCATTGCAGTAATTCTCCCACCAATCTGCAGCAGGTCCTCTTAGCTGGTGAGAGGCGTAGAGCGTCTTCTCAACAGAAGTGCACTGCACTAAGTTGAGTTTTCGTTCAACGTCTTTCAGCCAATCGTCAGCCTCAACGGGCTCGACGGTCTGAGTGAATTCTGGCGGACGAGACCTTAGAAAGTCCGTTAGCTTGGGCCTATGGTTACCCATGTGGGGATGGCCATTTCCATGCGCGTTATGCTGAAAGCCGGCTATGGCTGTGGCTAATCCTTGCAGGATCTGTGTCTGAACTGCCATCAAGTGTTGCATGTTATTCTCAACATGCGGTGGGGAAGGGATGCGTTCTTCTCCAGAATTGTGACTGGCGGTGTGGTGAGAGCGGTGAGACTGTTCCACTTCTGCAGCACGGGAAACTGAGCGATGCGAGCGGTTGCTGCGTTGGGGTTGCTCGACTTCTGCATTGCGGGAAGCTGTATGGCGTGAACGGCTGCTGTGGTGAGACTGCTCATTATCTGACTCACGATTTGCTTCTGTTTCTGCTCTTCTTTCCTCAAAACCGAGGCGGGCTGGTGCACGGGTAGCACGGCGGGGGCGACTAGCCATCTAAACTCCCAGAAGAGGGCGGGGTAAGAATCAGATAAGCACTTAGAGAAGGCAAGAAACAAAATAAATAACAACTAGATAGCACACACTAGGCATAAACTGGTTTTCTGAAATCATAAAGACACCTGATACAACGGGTGTGGACAAGTCACAGAGCTACGCCGAGCTTGACTGTACGCACACCTCCTAGGAGAACCAGACTACCAAACAACACCCACATCAAACACACGCACGCGCTACCTCGCCACGACTCCAAAAGAGTTGGCGGCGGAACAAAAGGGCCTATCTCACGGACGGCTGCTGAAGACTGACTCCTCTACTCCTCGTCTGCCTGACTGCCTCCTGTGGTCGCCTCCTCCGTCGAAGAGACGTCGATCGGCTGAAACGAAGGGACCGGCGGTGCCTGTCGAGGGCCGGCAGCAGCACGGGCTGCTGGCGGTGGGGGAGCTGGGTGGTCAAAGCGGAACACAGAGGAAGAACCAACAACACGCTTCCGCGCAGTGCGGATAAAGCGTGGGCCACGGCGGGAGGAAGCAACTGGAGTGTGACCTGGAGTGTAGGAGGGGCTAACTGGGTGTGGGTAGGGGGAGTACACTGGTGAGTATGGCGCACGCGAGCTGGGGGAGCGCGGGCCACTGGGAGTGCGGGCAGAGCCGCGAGAGCTGTGGGAGGACAGGTGGCTGGCGTGGCAGAGGCGGCCTGAGTCCCAAGAGACAGTGTCAACTGAGGTGACACCCTCCTCGGCTAGACGGGCCTCCAGAGCTGCGTAGCGGCGGGCAAGGGAGCGGTAAGCCTCAAGGAGTAGGTCGTGCTGAGTGGCCTGAGCCTCTGAAAGCTCGACCATGCGAGTCAGCACTGGCTGAGACTCGCTGTACGGACAAGGGTACCTAGCGTCCGTACGGCCGGAAGGAAGGTGCGGGAGCTGCCGGAAGGCAGAACCCCCGAGGCGGTGACCGTAGTCGTGGGCCAGGCGACGAAGCGCAGTCCAGGAGAGGTCCTGGTACGCGATCTGGAGAGTGGGCCTGGCCACAGTGAAGTGGTGAGGGCGAAGGCCGGCTCCGTGTATACCTCCACGAGGGTAAAGGTACACAGAGAGCTCACAGCGAGGGGGAGTGCGGTCCACGGAGTACCCCGTGTACTCGGGACACGAGAAGCCAAGGAAACGGGCGAGGTCACGAAGCTGAGCGACGTGGTGACCCTCACCAAAACCGTGGGAACTGAAGCTGGCGTTCACTGCCATCTACAATTTTGAAAGAGGGAGAAAAGATCAGTAACCATTTTAGAAACAAACTACTGAAAATAAAGAGAAAGCAGGAAACCTTATCTTTTCGCAAATAATTTTGAACTTAGTATCCTTAGGGTCGTCCTAAGCGTCGGGTTTCGCCCTAGGGCCAAGCCTGTGCTCTGATACCATCTCTTGTCACGCCCCGAACTAGCCCCGAGCGGAACTAGCTCGTGACGCTCCTAATTAACCTGTTAATCGATACCAGTCCCAGGAAATAGTGCTGGTATCACAGGAAGACAGCATATCACAGCAACAGAGGTCTCTTTATTATAGAGTAGGATTACAGTCATGTTGGGCTGCGGACAGACCCCGAGCTCACAACTGCATTACAAAAGAGGAAAGCGGAAGCCAAGACTTGGACCAAACATCACAGGCGCGACTTGGGAACTAGGCCGAAACCCTAAAACTCTTCGAAGCCAACTTGCTCCTGGAAGAACTCCTCGTCAGCGGGATCCACATCACCTTCTTCAGCAACTGGGGGAGGAATTATTTATATAGAGCAAGGGTGAGTACAGGAGTACTCAGCAAGCCATGGGAATTTAAGTGTTTAATGCAGGCTTCAAAGAAAGGCTGTTGTTTTCGCAATTTGATTTTATTTAAAACTTCTTTTTGGAATCATCTAGGTGAGTGCTTCTCAAACGACACGGATGAGACAGTGCGTCTCGTCCGGTCGGAGTATGTGCAATGTATCAGTCTTTAAAACAGGGTTGGCATCAGGCCAACAGTTTTCAAACGGCCAACCGGCCAACATCCTTTTTAAACGGCCAACAGGCCAACAGCTTTTGAAACGGCCAACAGGCCAACAGCTTTATGAACGGCCATCAGGCCAACATTTTTATGAACGGCCATCAGGCCAACAGCTCTTCAAACGGCCATCCGGGCCCGGCTGATCTCATCAGCCACAGGTTTCCAACCATCGAAACCAAACCACATCAGCTTTTCACAAGCAGTTGTCAATCAAAACTACGCTAGGAATCACCTCACATCCGCCCATGACCGTGGGCACGGCTGTTCGAACAGTTTGTTAATCCTCTGCAGAGGGGGTACACTTTACCCACACGACATTACTAACCCGAATCATCCAGCCCGTGTATAACGGCCACGTCTGGTTGACCTAAAGGCTTTCATGACAAGGCATTTCGAGAGCAGACACAGGTTCGCCATATGCCGACGAGGGGGGTCCCAGACTGTGGACCCCCGTTTTTATAACAGGAATCAATCGTGTAATAGTACCATTTCCCTGGATCAAGTAGTCTGGTACACACGAATTCATAGCTGAAATACCGAGTTCACATACACGAATGTCTAGGACGAGTTATTACATCATAAGCCCGCAGGCATAGCTTTAAATCATCGGACCGAATGGTCCGGAATACATTCAAAAAACAGAATAGGTAAGGCAGCGGAATTGGAGGCAGCGGCACGCCATTGCCACAGGCAACGACCGTATCTAAGACCTATTGGACCCCATCGTCTTCATCTCCCTCCTGATAATAGGCATAGGGATCTTCCGACGCTTCATCTCCAGCCTCTGATTAAGTTTGTATATAGCAAGGGTGAGTACCAACCGTACTCAACAAGTCATCACAGCAACAATGCACATGACAGGGATATTTGAAGGATGGTTATGGTTCTTTTGCGTAAAGCAAGTTTTATAATTCTTTTCACAACCCTAAGACCTAGCATAGACTGATCAAGTTTTAATACCAGTGTTCATATTAGACAATGACGGTTCTGTCCACCATCCATTGTGATCCCAAGGATGGCTTTCCGCCATTGAGTCGTCATGGTTTAAGGATGGCTTTCCGCCATTGAGTCGTCATGGTTTTCTGAGGACATCCACATTCCCTACTCTCAGGAAGTGGCTCCATCAGCATAAAAATCATCATGCAAAATCCCAACCCACACAAGTTAAGAATTCAGAGTCTAGCCAAGTGTAATACATGTCCCGGTGCTCAATGACCGCGAGCACGGCTATTCGAATAGATTTGGTTTACTCACACTGCAGTGGATGCACACTTTACCCGCACTCCGCGACTGCCCAACACATGAGCCTCGTCCCAACACATGAGACGCGTCACGGCAAAGCTTTTCGATAACCTTGCATTGGCAGTACCCGCTCCATGAACTTTACATCCTCATACACTCTAGGCGTACGCGGTTTCTAGCAGTGTGAGGAGTTCTGGCGCACCCGGGAAAGAAAGACTCACACATGCATTAAGTTAATTAGGTTTAAATTCTCACATGGCAGTCCTACCGATGGCGACACCACTGTAGACACCCGCCTCACGGTTCTACCAATGGCTGCCCCACCGTAGAGCCCCTGCCTCACACATCAAGAAACCACTATGCATGGATACTGCCTCTGCTCAGCTATCTATTCCGCTAGGTCTATACCCATACGAGAAGTGCGGTTGTACGAGGGTCGTTTCATGCTTAACTTCATGGCTCGGTCCTTAATTGACCGGGGACGGTGCTAGCCTTTTCCGGATACCACCCAAATCCTCCGTCCGCCCCAGTCGAAAACATTTGTTTGATTTTATTTCTCTTTTCACAAATCATGTCATCAATATCATGGCATTGTGGCGCTCATGCCTCCACATGCCATATCTCAATTACCTTCCCAAAGGTAATTGCCCAAACATATAGCATTTGATAAATATGAGTATGCACAATCCTAGAATAGCATTGCTAAGCAATTGTCATAGTTGACTAGGGACTTATACGTAAACATGGTTACGAAGGAAATAAGGGTAAACAATAATCAAGGCATGGCATAATCACAAGTGGGATTTTCTTCATTGCATGCAATTTTATTTGTAAACAAAATAATTTCGCAATTGGGATTAACATGTTCAAGGGATAGTGATGACTTGCCTTGCTGAAGATCTTGCGGGTCTTGGCCTTCACTCGGATCTGCAACTCCCTCGGGCTCTATAGTTACGTGCGAAAATTGATTTGAATTCGGTTAGAATTCAAATAAAAATCCAAATAAATCCAAATAGAAGTCGAATGCGAAAATCGATTCCCTTATTAACTTTACTAATCACGAACTAGGGCCAACCCAATTTCGATTTACATATATCCTAAATTATTTTTACGGTGTAAATATTTTGTTATTATAAGTTTTTAATTTAATCTACCCCGAGCATCGTGTTCAAATAATAGATTAGAACTTTATATTGCGAGCTAAATATCGGATGGAATCCAAATATTGAACGATTTAATTTACTCTAAGACTAAATGATTAATTATAATACGCGTCTAAAATCCCTATCACTTACATCCGAATTCCCACCGTGAATCAACTACTTATAGAAATTACCCCCAAATAACCTATAAAAATCTATAAGAATTCATCTAATTTGTTTTTAGTCATTAATTTATATCTAAATTACCACCGCGAATTAATTTCTTATTGAAATTACCAAGAATAATCTATATTAAATTTTGCAGTTCTACGGTTATAATTAATCTATAATTAAATTCTAATTTATTTTAAATTTTCTAAACCTCCTAATTTCTCTCTAATTTTTTTTATTTATTTATTTTTCCCTTCTTTTCTTTTTCTTTTCCTCCTCTCTCTCTCTCTTTTTCTTCTCTCTCTCTCTCTCTTTCTTTTTCTTCTCTCTCTCTCTCTCTTTCTTTTTCTTCTCTCTCTCTCTCTCTTTCTTTTTTCTTCTCTCTCTCTCTCTCTCTTTCTTTTTTTTCTTCTCTCTCTCTCTCTATTCTCTCCCGGCTCCTTCCTCTCTCTTTCTTTTCTCTCCTCTCTCTCTCTCTTTCCCTCTCTCCCGGCTCCTTCCTCTCTCTTTCTTTTTCTTTTTCTCTCCCTCTCTCTTCCTTCTTCTTCTCCCTCGGCTCTCCCTTTCCCTCCCGCGGCCCTATGTCTACCCGGCGGCGACGACGACCTAAGGGGGGGGGGCAGCGGCTCACCACGGTGGCGGCGGCGACGACGGCGGCTGTGACAAAGGCGGCAACGACGACGGCGCACGGCGGCTTCGAGGCGACGGCGCGGCGGCTCCGAGGCTACGGCGCGGCGGCTTCGACTACGGCGCGGCGACACGACAGCACGAGGGCGGCGGCGTATGGAGAAGGAGGAGAGGGGAAAGAGATGGATGGGGATGGGTGTGGAGTGGAGGAGGGGAGGGCCGGGATTTATAGGGGAAGAGGGGAGGGAGGAAAGGAGAGGGCGGCGGTGGCTTAAAGGCGATGCGACGGCGACGCAGCTGCGCGGGGCGCGAGGCAGAGGAGGGGACGGGCGTGCGGCGCGGCGGCATGGGGGGGGGCAAGGCGACGTGCGGGCGGGCGAGACGGGCGCGCGAGGCGGCGGCAAAAAGGAGGGGGCAGCACGACGTGCGGCGATGGGGCGGGCGGCGGCGCGGGGTTCGAGATGGGGATGCGACGGGTGGCGTGAGGCACGGCGACGTGCGGGGAGGCAGGGCGACGTGTGGGGGTGACGACGAGACGACGAGACGACGAGACGACGAGACATGGCGGCGCTGTGATGGGAAGGCGCGGCGCGCGGGACGGACGCGGTGCGGGGCTCGAGGCGACGACGGCGCGCGTGGCGCGGGCTTGAGGGCAGGGGAACCACGACGCGCGCGCGGTGGCGGCGATGCCGCGCGGGACGGGAAGGCGGAGCGGCGCGGGACTCGGCGACGCGTGCGCGGCGGCGACGATGGCGCGGCGATGGGATGGGGACGGCGACAGCGGTGAGGGCGACGAGGGTGCGGCGGCCTAGGGAAGGCGGGGCGGCGCACGGCTCGCGAGGCGAGGGGGCGGCGTGCGCGGCTCGGCGCGCGGCGCGCGGGGCAGAGGAGGGGGCCGGGTTAGGGGACCCGTCGAACACCTTGCGGCCAATGAACAGTGCCATTTTCCTTTTTTTCCCGATTTCAGCCCATTTTCCATTTAAATTTAATTTTGAAATTTCTAAATGTTGTAAAATTGATTTTTGATCATTATATGTGTTATTCCAATCATTGAATTTACCCTAGATTAATCTTACTCATATTTCATTTATTCATTCGAATTTTTAATTAGTGTTAATTCTTATTCCATTTGCGTTTAAATTAAATTGATACAAATATGATCGCGAAAATATTTTATTTATCTCAATCCACACTTAATCTTTATTTTGAATTATGTTTGTTCTACCAATTTATTTTTAGGATTATAAGCGATTAATTATTCTTACACTCGATTAGTGAACCTCGAAATCAAATCAAATAAAATAGGCGAATAAAATCAGCATGATGCAATTTATTTGGAAAGTTTTCGAGAATCCGTATTTTTAGGGTTTTGTTTTTATTGGTCGGATTTTCAGGGTGTTACAAACCTACCCCCCTTAAATAAATCTCGTCTCGAGATTTCTTACCGGTTTTCGAACAGATACGGGTATTCTGTCTTCAAGAATTCTTCGCTTTCCCAAGTGGCTTCATCTTCCGTGTGATTACTCCATTGTACCTTGTACATACGCCACGTTTTGGTTCTAGTTCCCTTTTCTGCTTCATCCAATATCCGGATCGGGTGTTCTGGATACGTGAGATCGTTGCTAATGTGAATCTCCTCCAGCGGAGCTTGTTCTTCCGGCACTCGTAAGCATTTCTTTAATTGTGACACATGGAAGACGGGGTGTACATCGGCGATAATTTCGGGTAGCTGTAGCTGATAGGCAACTTCTCCTCGTCTAGCGAGGATTTGAAAAGGTCCCACATATCTTGGCGCTAATTTTCCTTTAACCTTAAACCTTTTCGTTCCCCTCATTGGTGAAACCTTTAGATAAACGTAATCTCCTTCCTTAAACTCTAGGTTTCTTCTTCGGGTGTCCGCGTAACTCTTCTGCCGTGACTGTGCCACTTTTAAACGGTCTCGAATCAGACGAACCTTTTCTTCGGCTTCTTTGATAATGTCAGGTCCAAATACTGCACGTTCTCCTGTCTCGGACCACATCAGCGGGGTTCGACATCGTCGACCAAACAATGCCTCGTTGGGCGACATTTTTAGGCTTGCTTGAAAGCTGTTGTTGTAGGAGAATTCGGCGTAGGGCAAACATCTCTCCCAGTCTTTGCTAAAATCCAATGCACAAGCTCTCAACATGTCCTCCAGAACCTGGTTGGTTCTCTCTGTCTGACCATCTGTTTGTGGGTGATAAGCTGTGCTGAACGCAAGGTAACTCCCTAGAGCTTCATGTACTTTCTCCCAGAAATGAGAGGTAAACTGGGTGCCTCGATCGGATATGATCCTCTTAGGTACACCATGAAGACATACTATCCTGGCCATATATAACTCGGCTAGCTTGGCACTACTATAATTTGTCTTAACGGGAATGAATCTTGCCGTCTTGGTGAGTCGATCCACAATCACCCAGATGGAATCATACCCTGTTGCCGTCTTGGGCAACCCAACAATAAAATCCATACCTATCTCATCCCATTTCCATTCGGGGATCCTAAGGGGTTGCAGCAAGCCTGCCGGTCTCTGGTGCTCAGCCTTCACCTTCTGACAAACGTCACAGAGCGCTACGTACTCTGCCACATCTCTCTTCATGTTGGGCCACCAGTATCCTTCCTTCAGATCCTGGTACATCTTGGTACTTCCGGGGTGCAATGAATATGCCGATTCGTGAGCTTCTTTTAGGATTAATCCTCTCAGTCCTCCCTGTTCAGGTACGTAAATCCTCTTTTTGTACCATAGGACATCCTTCTCGTCGGTTGAAAATTCCTTTGCAAAGCCTGCAGCTAGACGTTCCTTCACCTCTCGGATTTCCTGGTTGTCCTTCTGGGCCTCTTCAATTTGGGTCCTTAAAAGGGGTTGAATGTCCAAGGTGTTTATCTGTCCTCGAGGTACTATATGTAAGTTTAGTTGGGCCATTTCCTCCTCAAGCTCAGGAGCCATTCCTCCCGCCTCAAGATGATTGCAATGGCTCTTCCGACTCAACGCATCAGCCACAACGTTTGCCTTGCCAGGGTGATAGTGAACCTCCAAGTCATAGTCCTTGATTAATTCCAACCACCGTCTTTGCCTCAAGTTGAGGTCTGACTGGGTAAAGATATACTTCAGACTCTTGTGGTCAGTGTAGATATCGCAGTGGTTTCCTATCAGATAATGTCTCCAAATCTTCAGCGCATGAACCACAGCTGCAAGTTCTAGGTCATGGGTAGGGTAGTTTTCTTCATGTGGTCGCAATTGTCGCGACGCATAGGCCACAACCTTTCCGTCCTGCATTAGTACTCCTCCTAGTCCTTGCCTCGATGCATCACAATATATTACAAAGTCTTTTCTGATGTCAGGAAGAACTAAAATAGGTGCGGAGGTCAACTTTTCCTTGAGCTGCTCAAAGCTTTTCTGACACTGTTCTGACCACGCAAACTTCTTTTCTTTCTTGAGTAGTTGTGTCATTGGCCGGGCTATCTTAGAGAATCCTTCAATGAACCTCCGGTAGTATCCGGCCAAGCCTAGAAAACTCCGAATTTCCGTCACAGATTTGGGTTCCTTCCATTCAGTAACGGCCTCCACCTTAGCAGGGTCCACTGCTACTCCGCCGGCTGAGATCACGTGGCCTAGAAAAGCGACCTCCTTCAACCAGAACTCACACTTGCTAAATTTTGCATATAATTTATGCTTCCGAAGTTTCTCGAGTACCAAACGCAAGTGCTCAGCATGTTCTTCTTCGTCTTTGGAGTAGATTAATATGTCGTCGATGAATACTACCACAAATTTGTCCAGGTATTCCATGAACACCTTGTTCATGAGGTTCATAAAGTATGCTGGGGCGTTGGTTAAACCAAACGACATTACGGTGAACTCATACAACCCATAGCGTGTTGAGAACGCGGTTTTGGGTATATCCCCGGTCCTAATTTTCAATTGATGGTATCCTGATCGAAGATCAATCTTAGAGAATACCTTCGCTCCTTTGAGTTGATCAAAAAGATCATCGATCCGTGGTAGTGGATACTTGTTCTTGATAGTTACCTCGTTCAGTGAACGATAGTCTACACACATCCTCATGGTACCATCTTTCTTTTTGACGAACAGCACTGGGGCTCCCCAAGGTGACGAACTGGGGCGTACAAATCCCTTTTCTTGCAACTCTCTGATTTGCTTTTTAAGCTCCTCTAACTCATTGACTGGCATCCGATAAGGTCTCTTGGATATGGGAGCAGTTCCGGGTATCAGATCAATAATGAACTCTATATCACGATCTGGTGGCATCCCAGGTAGATCTTCTGGAAACACATCGGCAAATCGTTGCACTATAGGCATTCCTTTCAAAGGTAGCATGGTAAATATGCCTCCGGCACGTTCGGTTAGTCTAGGATCTTGATCCATAGTTGCTCGCATGTCCGACCCCCAAGGTGTGGTCAGGGTAACTTCCCTACGTCTGCAGTCGATTACCCCTCTGTTCTTCGTTAACCAATCCATTCCCAATATGACATCCAGGGTCTGGGGTATCAAAACCATAAGGTTGGAGGGAAACACCACATCCCTAAGACGGACAGGTACATCTATGCAAGCATGACTCACAGTTATCTCGCCCCCAGGTGAGTGGACTATCATAGGTTTTCTAAGTCTCACTAGAGTTAAGTTGTGCTTTTGACTAGCCTTCAAAGATATGAATGAATGCGATGCGCCAGAATCGAAAAGGACTTTAACTGGGGTGGAATGGATAGAGAACATACCCATTAGTACGCCCTGATCTTCCTGGGCCTCTTCAGCTCGGACATGGTTCACTTGTCCGCGCCCGAATCCTGTAGCGGTCCTGTTCGTTTGTGGAGTCTTGAACAGGCCTCGTCCGACAACAGGGGCAGGGGTCCCACGAACAGTGATCGCATTGGCGCCAGTACGGACAGGAGTCTTGCGTGGATGAGGGCAATTGTTGGCGTAGTGCCCATATTCCCCGCAATTGAAGCAGTCCACATGCCTCCTGGCCCCAGGGGCAGCCAGAGTTGGTGCAGGGGTGCGGTTCTGAGTTGCAAGTGGCCTGTTGAAATTGCTAGGCGCAGCAGGGCGGTTTGTTGCCACAATAGGGGGCTTCCACCCAGACGAAGTGGCTCCCTTGAGTCGCTGAGGCGCTCCCTGAGGTGTGCGATTCATAGCAAGCCTCCTCTTGCGATTGTGTTCTACAGTCCTCTGATCATTCTCCAACCTAACAACTTTGTTGATCAGGCTCTGGAAGCTCTGATGGTCTTGCCCAATCATGGGTCCACGCAACTCATCATTCAGCCCTTCAATAAACTTGTCGATCTTTTCTTCTTCGTCTACAAGATCTCCGACTGCATAGCGGGCCAACTGAGTGAATCGGTTTAGATATTCCTGCACTGTTGCGTTTCCTTGACGCAGCCTTCTGAACTCGTTCTTCTTCATACGCATTACCGCAGCAGGTACGAAGTTCTCGCGGAATGCTGCAGTGAACTCTTCCCAGGTAGGTTCTCCAGCATCCTCTTCCCGAGCTTCCTTGTAGGTATCCCACCAATCACCCGCGGGTCCCTCCAGTTGGTTTACTGCGAAAATCACCTTGTCGGCTTCGCGTACCCGGACAAGGGTCAGTTTCTTCTCGATGATACGCAGCCAATCTTCCGCCTCCATAGGCTCGTCTGCAGTTGCGAACGTGGGTGGCTTGGTCCTCATGAATTCTCCAAAGCTTGATCCTCCGCGGTTGCCTTGGTTGTTTGCAATGGCTTGTAGGAGCTGGGTTTGAGTGGCCATAACTCCGGCCAGGGTGGTTAGGTCAGGTGTCGAGGGTTCTTCATTGCTGGTTGACGCCCTACGTCGGCTTGCCATCTGTGTAGGCCGATTAAGTAAGTATCCTAATTTTCTAACTAGTTCTTATGGTTTTATCCCATTAAGGGAGTTGTTTTGGTGTGAACTTTGTTTTGCAAGCTTGGTGGAATAAACACATTTTCAATACAACAACAACAATATCATAAATAACATCGTAGAGTTCCACAAACAGTACATAAATCATGATGCAAGCGGCTGTATACATACACAGCCCAAACAAGGTTCATCCAAAAGATACATCAAACTAACTATCAAAACTACTCGTCAATCTAGGTAAGGGGGTGGGAGTGCGTCTCGCATACAATCCAAAAACCATCCGTAGCGAGATCGAAGCTGCAGTCATCCTCCGGTCTAGTCGTCCAACCATCCGCAGGATCCTGGGGCAGGTAGAGGGTGGTCGCTGGCACGGGCAAACCGGAGTCCCCACGGCTCGGAAGGAGTGGCCTCTGAATCAGGCTTGGGCTTCTTGCCCGGAGGTCGTGTGCTCTTGCGAGCAGTGCTGAGGGTGCGAGGGCCTCCGAGGAAGGTGATGCGGGGAACAGGGATCTCATCCTCTGAAGAATCAGTGCTGTCTGGCTCGACGTCGGTTCCCTCTGCCTCGGAATCGACCTGGATCGGGGCCTCCAAACTGAAACCCAGCTGCGGAGAAGGTATAGGGATCTGTGGAGTGTGCACAATCTCCGGGGCAGGTGGCGGTGTCACTGTCGGGTCCTCCAGGTAGGGTGCTGACTCAGTAGCCAACATGCCAGCCTCTCCCAAAAGAGCGTGGAATGCTGGTGGGTATGGCGGAGTGAGGAAAAAGTAGCGGTCACGCCCTACTGCTGTGGAAGTAGAAGCTCCTGTGGTGCTGGCCGTGGCTGCTCGAAGCTGCGCCTCCAGCTGACTGACGTGCTCCTGACTCTCCCTCAGCTGCTCCTCAAGCGTATCCATCATCCCGCGGCGTTCGTTGTACTGATCGGATAACTGCTGGAACTGGTCGCCGTGGGCCTGGAGCTGTGCCTTCAGTGAGTCTATCTCACTGCCCCAAGTCTGGTGCTCCTCCTCCAGCTGAAGCTGCTGTGCTGTGAGGTCAGTCACCTCGGTCTCTAACTCTCCCACACGCCTCTGCTGGTCGTCAATCTCCAACAGGGCCTCCTCGTAAAAGTCGTCTGCTGCCTCAGCCCATCGTGACAGGCGGGTCACTATCGGGTTGTAGCAGCAAGGCGTGTCCTGAACCGTGCAGACGGAGTTGCTCTCCTCTCGAAATGGGTGGTGAGCAAACTCAGTACTAGTCAACTCAGCTCGGTGGATAGAGCTAAGTCTGAGGAAGGCCTCCCGTGCTGCATCCTGCATCGCGTTTTCTGGTAGGTCGCGACGGTATCGTGTCGGGAAGCTGTAGTCTAACTCCGGAGGAACTCGTGTGTGAACCTCGACCCGAGCCTCCCAAACAGATCCACACGGCCTCACTCGGTAGATCGGAGAGCTGGGGTATCGCAGACGCCTCATCAGCCGGTGTAGCTCGATGACGTAACCCTCCGAGCGGGGTACGCTCATCTCCCAAGCGGCGGGTGAATCCTGATCTGCCATCTAAATTTTAGGAAAAACCCAAAGTCAGCTAAGAGTAAAAAAAAAAAAAATAAAAAAAAAAATTTGTAAAGAGAATAGTTAAGATTAAGATAAAAATCGTACCGAGTTTTGTAAACATAGCGTTTTTATTTTTGAAAGTATTACTAAGTGGGAATTTCTCCCTTGGCCAACTTAGAAAAGGGGGTGGGGCACCTTTTGGTCTTTTCCTACAGTCGTATGGCTCTGATACCAGCTCTGTGGACCCCCGTTTTTATAACAGGAATCAATCGTGTAATAGTACCATTTCCCTGGATCAAGTAGTCTGGTACACACGAATTCATAGCTGAAATACCGAGTTCACATACACGAATGTCTAGGACGAGTTATTACATCATAAGCCCGCAGGCATAGCTTTAAATCATCGGACCGAATGGTCCGGAATACATTCAAAAAACAGAATAGGTAAGGCAGCGGAATTGGAGGCAGCGGCACGCCATTGCCACAGGCAACGACCGTATCTAAGACCTATTGGACCCCATCGTCTTCATCTCCCTCCTGATAATAGGCATAGGGATCTTCCGACGCTTCATCTCCAGCCTCTGATTAAGTTTGTATATAGCAAGGGTGAGTACCAACCGTACTCAACAAGTCACCACAGCAACAATGCACATGACAGGGATATTTGAAGGATGGTTATGGTTCTTTTGCGTAAAGCAAGTTTTATAATTCTTTTCACAACCCTAAGACCTAGCATAGACTGATCAAGTTTTAATACCAGTGTTCATATTAGACAATGACGGTTCTGTCCACCATCCATTGTGATCCCAAGGATGGCTTTCCGCCATTGAGTCGTCATGGTTTTCTGAGGACATCCACATTCCCTACTCTCAGGAAGTGGCTCCATCAGCATAAAAATCATCATGCAAAATCCCAACCCACACAAGTTAAGAATTCAGAGTCTAGCCAAGTGTAATACATGTCCCGGTGCTCAATGACCGCGAGCACGGCTATTCGAATAGATTTGGTTTACTCACACTGCAGTGGATGCACACTTTACCCGCACTCCGCGACTGCCCAACACATGAGCCTCGTCCCAACACATGAGACGCGTCATGGCAAAGCTTTTCGATAACCTCGCATTGGCAGTACCCGCTCCATGAACTTTACATCCTCATACACTCTAGGCGTACGCGGTTTCTAGCAGTGTGAGGAGTTCTGGCGCACCCGGGAAAGAAAGACTCACACATGCATTAAGTTAATTAGGTTTAAATTCTCACATGGCAGTCCTACCGATGGCGACACCACTGTAGACACCCGCCTCGCGGTTCTACCAATGGCTGCCCCATCGTAGAGCCCCTGCCTCACACATCAAGAAACCACTATGCATGGATACTGCCTCTGCTCAGCTATCTATTCCGCTAGGTCTATACCCATACGAGAAGTGCGGTTGTACGGGGGTCGTTTCATGCTTAACTTCATGGCTCGGTCCTTAACTGACCGGGGACGGTACTAGCCTTTTCCGGATACCACCCAATTCCTCCGTCCGCCCCAGTCGAAAACATTTGTTTGATTTTATTTCTCTTTTCACAAATCATGTCATCAACATCATGGCACTGTGGCGCTCATGCCTCCACATGCCGTATCTCAATTACCTTCCCAAAGGTAATTGCCCAAGCATATGGCATTTGATAAATATGAGTATGCACAGTCCTAGAATAGCATTGCTAAGCAATTGTCATAATTGACTAGGGACTCATACGTAATCATGGTTACGAAGGAAATAAGGGTAAACAATAATCAAGGCATGGCATAATCACAAGTGGGATTTTCTTCATTGCATGCAATTTTATTTGTAAACAAAATAATTTCGCAATTGGGATCAATATGTTCAAGGGATAGTGATGACTTGCCTTGCTCAAGGTCTTGCGGGTCTTGGCCTTCACCTGGATCTGCAACTCCCTCGGGCTCTATAGTTACGTGCGAAAATTGATTTGAATTCGGTTAGAATTCAAATAAAACTCCAAATAAATCCAAATAGAAGTCGAATGCGAAAATCGATTCTTTTTATTAACTTTACTATTCGCGAATTAGGGCCAACCCAATTTCGATTTATATATCCTAAATTATTTTTATGGTATAAATATTTTGTTATTATAAGTTTTTGATTTAATCAACCCGAGCACTGCATCCAAATAATAAGTTGGAAATTTATATCGCGATCTTAAATATTGGATGGAATCCAAAAATTATCTTATAATATTATACGATTTAATTTAGTCCATGCCTAAACGATTAAATATACCTACGGCTAAAATCCCTATTAATTAAATCCGAACTCCCACCGTGAATCAATTACTTATAGAAATTACCCCTAAATAACCTATATAAAAAAAAATCTATAAGAATTCATCTAATTGTTTTTAGGCATTAATTTATATCTAAATTACCACCGCGAATTGATTTCTTATTAAAATTACCAAGAATAATCTATATTTAAATTTTGCAGTTCTACGATTAATATTAATCTATAATTAGATTCTAATTTATTTTAAATTTTCTAAACCTCCCTAATTTCTCCCTAATACCTATTTATTTATTTTTCTTTTTCTTTTCTTTTTCTCTCCCTTTTCTCTTATTTTCTTCCCTCTCTCTCTCTCTGTTCTTCTCTCTCTCTCTCTCTCTCTTTTTTTTCTCCTCTCTCTCTCTCTCTCTTCTTTTTTTTTTTTTCTTCTCTCTCTCTCTCTCTTCTCTCCCGGCTCCTTCCTCTCTCTTTCCCTCTTCTTTTCTCTCCCTCTCTCTCGGCTTCACTCTCCCTTTCTCTCTCTCTCTCGACTTTCTCTCCCTCTCCCTCCCTACCCGAGGCGACGGCGACGGCGCGAGGGGGAAGGGCAGCGGCTCACCGACGGCGGCGACGGCGACGACGACGGTGGCGACGACGGCGCAAGGCGCAACACACGGGGACGGCGGCGCGGCGGTACAAATGCGGCGACGCGGCGGCACGGCGATGGCGCGGCTGCACGACAGCACGAGGGCGGCGTGTGGAGAAGGAGGAGAGGGGAAGAAGATGAACGGGGATGGGTGTGGAGTGGAGGAGAGGGGGCCGGGATTTATAGGGGAAGAGGGGGAAGCAAGGAGAGGGGTGGCGGCGGCTTTAATGGCGACGGTATGGGACGGGGAGGCGGAGCGGCATGGGGCGACAACGACGCGTGCGCGGCGGCGGCGATGGCGCGCGGTGCGGGGCTCGGTGTGCGGCGCGCGGGGTGCGAGCAGAGGAGGGCTGGGTGTGGACCCCCGTTTTTATAACAGGAATCAGTCGTGTAATCAGTACCATTTCCCTGGATCAAGTAGTCTGGTACACACGAATCCATAGCTGAAATACCGAGTACTTATACACGAATGTCTTAGGACGAGTTATTACATCAAAGCCCGCAGGCATAGTCTTAAATCATCGGACCGAAAGGTCCGGAATACATTCAAAATCAGAATAGGTAAGGCAGCGGAAAATGGAGGCAGCGGCACGCCATTGCCACAGGCAACGACCGTATCTAAGACCTATTGGACCCCATCGTCTTCATCTCCCTCCTGATAATAGGCATAGGGATCTTCCGACGCTTCATCTCCAGCCTCTGATTGAGTTTGTATATAGCAAGGGTGAGTACCAACCGTACTCAACAAGTCATCACAGCAACAATGCACATGACAGGGAAATTTGAAAGATTGTTATGGCTCTTTTGCGTAAAGCAAGTTTTATAATTCTTTTCACAAACCTAAGACCTAGCACAGACTGATCAAGTTTTAATACCAGTGTTCACATTAAACAATGACGGTTCTGTCCACCATCCATTGTGATCCCAAGGATGGCTTCCCGCCATTATGTCGTCATGGTTTTCTGAGGACGTCCACATTCCCTACTCTCAGGAAGTGGCTCCAGCAGCATATAAATCATCATGCAATAATCCCAACCCACACAGGTTTAAGAATTCAGAGTCTAGCCAAGTGTAATACACGTCCCGGTGCTCAATAACCGCGAGCACGGCTATTCGAATAGATTTGGTCTACTCACACTGCAGTGGATGTACACTTTACCCGCACTCCGCGACTGCCCAACACATGAGCCTCGTCCCAACACATGAGACGCGTCACGGCAAAGCTTTTCGATAACCTCGCATTGGCAGTACCCGCTCCATGAACTTGTCATCCTCGTGCACTCTAGGCGTACGCAGTTTCTAGCAGTGTGAGGAGTTCTGGCGCACCCGGGAAAGAAGAACTCACACATGCATTAAGTTAATTAGGTTTAAATTCTCACATGGCAGTCCTACCGATGGCGACACCACTGTAGACACCCGCCTCGCGGTTCTACCAATGGCTGCCCCACCGTAGAGCCCCTGCCTCACACATCAAGAAACCACTATGCATGGATACTGCCTCTGCTCAGCTATCTATTCCGCTAGGTCTATACCCATACGAGAAGTGCGGTTGTACGGGAGTCGTTTCATGCTTAACTTCATGGCTCGGTCCTTAATTGACCGGGGACGGTACTAGCCTTTTCCGGATACCACCCAAATCCTCCGTCCGCCCCAGTCGAAAACATTTGTTTGATTTTATTTCTCTTTTCACAAATCATGTCATCAACATCATGGCACTGTGGCGCTCATGCTTCCACATGCCGTATCTCAATTACCTTCCCAAAGGTGATTGCCCAAGCATTCAGCATTTTGACAAATATGAGTATGCACAATTCTAGAATAGCATTGCTAAGCACTTGTCATAATTGACAAGGGACTCATACGTAAACAAGGTTACAAAGGAATTAATAGGCAAACAATTATCAAGGTATGGCATATTCACAAGTGGGATGTATATTATTGCATGAAATTTTATTTGTAAATAAAATAATTTCGCAATTGGGATCAATATGTTCAATGGATAGTGATGACTTGCCTTGCTCAAGGTCTTGCGGGTCTTGGCCTTCACCTGGATCTGCAACTCCTTCGGGTTCTATAATTACGTGCGAAAATTGATTTGAATTCGGTTAGAATTCAAATAAAAATCCAAATAAATCCAAATAAAAGTCGAATGCGAGAATCGATCCTTTTTATTAACTTTACTATTTGCGAACTAGGTCAATTCAATTTTGATTTATATATCCTAAATTATTTTTACGGTGCAAATATTTAGTTATTATAAGTTCTTAATTTAATCTACCCCGAGCATCGTATTCCAAGTAATAGATTAGAAATTTATATTGCGAGCTAAACATCGGATGGAATCCAAATATTAAACGATTTAATTTGGTCTATGCCTAAACGATTAATTATACTGCCGGCTAAAATCCCTATTAATTAAATCCTGAACTCCCATTGTGAATCGATTATTTATAGAAATTAACCCCAAATAACCTATATAAAAATCTATAAGAATCCATCTAATTGTTTTTAGTCATTAATTTATATCTAAATTACCACCGCGAATTGATTCTTCATAGAAATTACCAAGAATAATCCATATTCTATATTAAATTTTGCGATTCTATGGTTATAATTAATCTATAATCAAATTCTAATTTATTTTAAATTTTCTAAAACCCCTAATTTATTTTTCTTTCTTTTCTTTCTTTCTCTTCCCTTTTCGTTTTCTTCTCTTTCTCTCTCTCTCTCTCTGTTTCATCTCTCTCTCCCTCTCTCTGTTTCTTTCTCTCTCTCTCTCCTCTCTCATTCATTCGCTTCTTCTCTCTCTTTCGTTTTCTTTTCCTCTCTCTCTCTCTCTCTCTCTCTCTCTCCCGGCTCTTTCCTCTTTCTTCTTTTCTCTCCTTCTCCTCTTCTTTCCTCTCCTCCTCTCCTCCCTCGGCTTCTCCCTCTCTCTCTCGCGGCTCTCACTCTTGCGCTACCCGAGGCGACGGCGATGGGTGCAAGGAGAAGGGCGGCGGCTTACCACAGCGGCGGCGGCGTTGGTGGCGCTAGGCGGTGGTGCACGGTGGAGCGGCCTTGAGGCGACGGCGCGGCGGCTTCAAGGCTACGGCGCGGCGACACGACGACGGCACGGGGGAGAAGGAGGAGAGGGGAAGGAGATGGATGGGGATGTGTGGGGGTGAAGGAGAAGGGGAGGCCGGCTTTATAGGCACGGGGGAGAGAGGAAAAAGGAGAGGGCGGCGGCGGCTTAAGGGCGACGTGCGGGCGGGGTTGCGCGGGGCGCGAGGCGCTGAGGAATCGGGCGTGCGGCGCGGCGGCAGGGAAGGCAGGGCGACGTGCAGACGGCCGAGATGGGCGTGCGGCGCGGCTGCGAATGGGAGGGGACAAGGCGACGTGCGGGCGGGCGCGCGGCGGCGCGGCGGAAGAAAAGGGGGAAAAAGATAGAGCGACGTGCGGGGCGGCGCGGCTGCGCGGGGTTCGGGTCGGGGAAACGCGGCGTGGGCGACGTGACGACGCAGCGACGTGACGACGAGACGGGGCGGCGGTGCGGGGTTTCGGGCCGACAACCACGCGTGCGGCGCGGCGATGCGATGGGGAGGCGGAGCGGTATGGATGACGACGACGCGCGCGCGGCGGGCTCGGGCTCGGGCTCGGGGAGGCAGAGCGGCGCGGTGGCGGCGATGCGATGGGGATGCGACGTGACGCGGCTCGGGGCGGCGCACGGCTCGCGAGGCGAGGGGGCGGCGTGCGCGCGGTGCGGCTGGGGCGGCGCGAGGCTCGGGCGTGGCGCGCGGGGCGGAGGGCGACGCGTGCGGCGCGGGCTTGAGACGACGGCGGCGTGCGCGCGGACGCGAGGGCAGGGGCGCGGGGTTCGGGTCCCGCGTCGAACACCTTGTGACCAATGAACAGTGTCATTTTCCTAATTTCCCGATTTTCAGCCCATTTTCCATTTAATTTTAATTTTGCAATTTCTAAGTGTTGTAAATTTAATTTTATTCATTATGTGTGTTATTTCAATTATTGAATTCACCCTAGATTAATTTGGCTCAAATTTCATCTATTCATTTGAATTCTCAATTAGGGTTTAATTCCTATTCCAATTGTGTTTAAAATCAATCGATACAAACATGTTCACAATAATGTTTATTTCTATCCACACGTAATCTTCATTTTAATTTATATTTATTTTACCAATTCACTTCTAAGGTTTATTCATAATTAATTATTCTTTACTCACGAGTAACTACTTCAAAATCAAATCCAAAATAAAAGGCGAATAAAATCGGCATGATGCAATTTGTTTAAAAGTTTTTGAAAATCCATATTTTTAGGGTTTTGTTTTCTATTGGTCGAATTTTCAGGA
Source organism: Oryza glumipatula (assembly GCA_000576495.2). NCBI lineage: Eukaryota > Viridiplantae > Streptophyta > Magnoliopsida > Poales > Poaceae > Oryza > Oryza glumipatula. The sequence continues at coordinate 29,952,936 of CM002514.2, forward strand.
TGTTACAAACCTACCCCCCTTAAATAAATCTCGTCCCGAGATTTCTTACCGGTTCTCGAACAAATACGGGTATTCCGTCTTCAGGAACTCTTCGCTTTCCCAAGTGGCTTCATCCTCAGTGTGATTACTCCATTGTACCTTGTACATGCGCCACGTTTTGGTTCTAGTTCCCTTTTCTGCTTCATCCAATATCCGGATCGGGTGTTCTGGATATGTGAGATCGTTGCTAATATGAATCTCCTCCAGCGGAGCTTGTTCTTCCGGCACTCGCAAGCATTTCTTCAATTGGGACACATGGAAGACGGGGTGTACATCGGCGATAACTTCGGGTAGCTGTAGCTGATAGGCAACTTCTCCTCGTCTAGCGAGGATTTGAAAAGGTCCCACATATCTTGGCGCTAGTTTTCCTTTAACCTTAAACCTTTTCGTTCCCCTCATTGGTGAAACCTTTAGATAAACGAAATCGCCTTCCTTAAACTCTAGGTTTCTTCTTCGGGTGTCCGCGTAACTCTTCTGCCGTGACTGTGCCACTTTTAAACGGTCTCGGATCAGACGAACCTTTTCTTCGGCCTCCTTGATAATGTCAGGTCCAAATACTGCACGTTCTCCGATCTCGGACCACATTAGCGGGGTTCGACATCGTCGACCAAACAACGCCTCGTTGGGCGACATTTTCAGGCTTGCTTGAAAGCTGTTGTTATAGGAGAATTCAGCGTAGGGTAAACATCTCTCCCAGTCTTTGCTAAAATCCAATGCACAAGCTCTCAACATGTCCTCTAGGACCTGGTTGGTTCTCTCTGTCTGGCCATCTGTCTGGGGATGATAAGCTGTGCTGAACGCAAGGTAACTCCCTAGGGCTTCATGCACTTTCTCCCAGAAATGAGAGGTAAACTGGGTGCCTCGATCAGATATGATTCTCTTAGGTACACCGTGAAGACATACTATCCTGGCCATATATAACTCGGCTAGCTTGGCACTGCTATAATTTGTCTTAACGGGAATGAACCTTGCCGTCTTGGTGAGTCGATCCACGATCACCCAGATGGAATCATACCCGGTTGCAGTCTTGGGCAGTCCAACAATAAAATCCATACCTATCTCATCCCATTTCCATTCGGGAATCCTAAGGGGTTGCAGCAAACCTGCCGGTCTCTGGTGCTCAGCCTTCACCTTCTGACAAACGTCACAGAGCGCTACGTACTCTGCCACATCTCTCTTCATGTTGGGCCACCAGTATCCTTCCTTCAGATCCTGGTACATCTTGGTACTTCCAGGGTGCAATGAGTATGCTGATTCGTGAGCTTCTTTTAGGATTAATCCTCTCAGTCCTCCCTGTTCAGGTACGTAAATCCTCTTCTTGTACCATAGGACATCCTTCTCGTCGGTTGAAAATTCCTTTGCACGGCCTGCAGCTAGACGTTCCTTCACCTCTCGGATTTCCTGGTTGTCCCTCTGGGCCTCTTTAATTTGAGCCCTCAAAAGAGGTTGAATGTCTAAGGTGTTTATCTGTCCATGAGGTACTATACGTAGGTTTAGTCGAGCCATTTCCTCCTTAAGCTCAGGAGCCATTTCTTCTGCCTCAAGATGGTTGCAATGGCTCTTCCGACTCAACGCGTCAGCCACAACGTTTGCCTTGCCAGGGTGATAGTGAACTTCCAAGTCATAGTCCTTGATTAACTCCAACCACCGTCTTTGCCTCAAGTTGAGATCCGACTGGGTGAAGATATACTTCAGACTCTTGTGGTCGGTGTAGACGTCGCAGTGGTTTCCTATCAGATAATGTCTCCAAATCTTCAGCGCATGAACCACAGCCGCAAGTTCTAGGTCATGGGTAGGGTAGTTTTCCTCATGTGGTCGCAATTGTCGCGACGCATAGGCCACAACCTTTCCGTCCTGCATTAGTACTCCTCCTAGTCCTTGCCTCGATGCATCACAATAGATGACGAAGTCTTTTCTGATGTCAGGAAGGACTAAGATAGGTGCCGAGGTTAGCTTTTCCTTGAGCTGCTCAAAGCTTTTCTGACATTGTTCTGACCACGCAAACTTCTTTTCTTTCTTGAGTAGCTGTGTCATTGGCCGGGCTATCTTAGAGAATCCTTCAATGAACCTCCGGTAGTATCCGGCCAAGCCTAGAAAACTCCGAATTTCCGTCACGGATTTGGGTTCCTTCCATTCCGTAACGGCCTCCACTTTAGCAGGGTCCACTGCTACTCCGCCGGCTGAGATCACGTGGCCTAGAAAAGCGACCTCCTTCAACCAGAACTCACACTTGCTAAATTTTGCATATAATTTATGTTTCCGGAGTTTCTGGAGTACCAAACGCAAGTGCTCAGCATGTTCGTCTTCGTCTTTGGAGTAGATCAATATATCATCGATGAATACTACCACAAATTTGTCCAGGTATTCCATGAACACCTTGTTCATGAGGTTCATAAAGTACGCTGGGGCGTTGGTTAAACCAAACGACATCACCGTGAACTCATACAACCCATAGCGTGTTGAGAACGCGGTTTTGGGTATATCCCCGGTCCTAATTTTCAATTGATGGTATCCTGATCGAAGATCAATCTTGGAGAATATCTTCGCTCCTTTGAGTTGATCAAAAAGATCATCGATCCGTGGTAGTGGATACTTGTTCTTAATAGTTACTTCGTTCAGTGAACGATAGTCTACACACATCCTCATGGTACCATCCTTCTTTTTGACGAACAGCACTGGGGCTCCCCAAGGTGACGAACTGGGGCGTACAAATCCCTTTTCTTGTAACTCTCTGATTTGCTTTTTAAGCTCCTCTAACTCATTGGCTGGCATCCGATAAGGTCTCTTAGATATGGGAGCAGTTCCGGGTATCAGATCGATAATAAACTCTATATCTCGATCTGGTGGCATCCCCGGTAGATCTTCTGGAAACACATCGGCAAATCGTTGCACGATAGGCATTCCTTTCAGAGGTAGCATGGTAAATATGCCTCCGGCACGTTCGGTTAGTCTAGGATCTTGATCCATGGTTGCTCGCATGTCCGATCCCCAAGGTGTGGTCAGGGTAACTTCCCTACGTCTGCAGTCGATTACCCCTCTGTTCTTTGTTAACCAATCCATTCCCAGTATGATATCCAGGGTTTGGGGTATCAGAACCATAAGGTTGGAGAGAAACACCACATCCCTAAGACGGACAGGTACATCTATGCAAGCATGACTCACAGTTATCTCGCCCCCAGGTGAATGGACTATCATAGGTTTTCTAAGTCGTACTGGAGTTAAGTTGTGTTTTTGACTAGCCTTCAAAGATATGAATGAATGCGATGCGCCAGAATCGAAAAGGACTTTAACTGGGGTGGAATTGATAGAGAACATACCCATAAGTACGCCCTGATCTTCCTGGGCCTCCTCAGCTCGGACATGGTTCACTTGTCCGCGCCCGAATCCTGTAGCGGTCCTGTTTGTTTGTGGAGTCCTGAACAGGCCTCGTCCGACAGCAGGGGCAGGGGTCCCACGAACAGTGATCGCATTGGCGCCAGTACGGACAGGAGTCTTGCTTGGATGAGGGCAGTTGTTGGCGTAGTGCCCATACTCCCCGCAATTGAAGCAGTTCACATGCCTCCTGGTTCCAGGGGCAGCCAAGGTTGGTGCAGGGGTGCGGTTCTGAGTCGCAAGTGGCCTGTTGAAGTTGCTAGGTGCAGCAGGGCGGTTGGTGGCCACAACAGGGGGCTTCCACCCAGACGAGGTGGCTCCCTTGAATCGCTGAGGCACTCCCTGAGGTGTGCGATTCATAGCAAGTCTCCTCTTGCGATTGTTTTCTACAGTCCTCTGATCATTTTCTAGCCTAACAACTTTGTTGATCAGGCTCTGGAAGCTTTGATGGTCTTGCCCAATCATGGGTCCACGCAGCTCATCATTCAGCCCTTCTATGAACTTGTCGATCTTTTCTTCTTCATCGACAAGATCCCCGACTGCATAGCGGGCCAACTGAGTAAATCGGTTCAGGTATTCCTGCACCGTCGTGTTTCCTTGCCGCAGCCTTCTGAACTCGTTCTTCTTCATTCGCATCACTGCAGCAGGCACGAAGTTCTCGCGGAATGCTGCAGTAAACTCTTCCCAGGTGGGCTCTCCAGCATCCTCTTCCCGGGCTTCTTTATAGGTATCCCACCAGTCTCCGGCGGGTCCCTCCAGCTGGTTGACTGCGAAGATCACCTTGTCGGCTTCGCGCACCCGGACAAGGGTCAGTTTCTTCTCGATGATACGCAGCCAGTCCTCCGCCTCCATAGGCTCGTCTGCTGATGCGAACGTGGGTGGCTTGGTCCTCATGAATTCTCCAAAGCTGGATCCTCCGCGATTGCCTTGGTTGTTCGCGATGGCTTGTAGCAGCTGGGTTTGAGTGGCCATGACTCCGGCCAGGGTGGTTAGGTCAGGTGTCGAAGGTTCTTCATTGTTGGTTGATGTCCTACGTCGGCTTGCCATCTGTGTAGGCCGATTAAGTAAGTATCCTAATTGTCTAACTAGTTCTTATGGTTTTATCCCATTAAGGGGGTTGTTTTGGTGTGAACTTTGTTTTGCAAGCTTGGTGGAATAAACTCATTTTCAATACAACAACAACAACATCATAAATAACATCATAGATTTCCACAAACAGTACATAACTCATGATGCAAGCGGCTGTATACATACACAGCCCAAACAAGGTTCATCCAAAAGATACATCAAACTAACTATCAAACTACTCGTTAATCTAGGTAGGGGGTAGGGGTGTGTTTCGCATACAATCCAAAAAGAAACCAACTGAAGCGAGATCGGAGCTGCAGTCATCCTCCGGTCTAGTCGTCCAACCATCCGCAGGATCCTGGGGCAGGTAGAGGGTGGTCGCTGGCACGGGCGAACCTGAGTCCCCACGGCTCGGACGTAGTGGCCTCCGCGTCAGGCTTGGGCTTCTTGCCCGGAGGTCGTGTGCTCTTGCGAGCAGTGCTGAGGGTGCGAGGGCCTCCGAGGAAGGTGATGCGGGGAACAGGGATCTCATCCTCTGAAGAATCAGTGGTGTCTGACTCGACGTCGGTCCCCTCTGACTCTGAACTGACCTGGATCGGGGTCTCCAAACTGGAACCCAGCTGCGGAGAAGGTACAGGTATCTGTGGTGTGTGCACAATCTCCGGGGCAGGTGGCGGTGTCACTGTCGGGTCCTCCAGGTAAGGTGCTGACTCAGTAGCCAGCATGCCAGCCTCTCCCAAAAGAGTGTGGAAGGCTGGTGGGTATGGCGGAGTGAGGAAGAAGTAGCGGTCACGCCCTACCGCTGTGGAAGTAGAAGCTCCGGTGGTGCTGGCCGTGGCTGCTTGAAGCTGCGCCTCCAGCTGACTGACGTGCTCCTGACTCTCTCTCAGCTGCTCCTCAAGTGTATCCACCATCCCGCGGCGCTCGTTGTACTGATCGGACAACTGCTGGAACTGGTCGCCGTGGGTCTGGAGCTGTGCCTTCAGTGAGTCTATCTCACTGCCCCAAGTCTGGTGCTCCTCCTCCAGCTGAAGCTGCTGCGCTGTGAGGTCAGTCACCTCGGTCTCCAACTCTCCTACACGCCTCTGCTGGTCGTCGATCTCCAACAGAGCCTCCTCGTAGAAGTCGTCTGCTGCCTCAGCCCATCGTGACAGTCGGGTCACTATCGGGTTGTAGCAGCAAGGCGTGTCCTGAACTGTGCAGAGGGAGTTGCTCTCCTCTCGAAATGGGTGGTGAGCAAACTCAGTACTGGTCAACTCAGCTCGGTGGATAGAGCTAAGTCTGAGGAAGGCCTCCCGTGCTGCATCCTGCATCGCGTTCTCTGGTAGGTCGCGACGGTATCGTGCCGGGAAGCTGTAGTCTAACTCCGGAGGAACTCGTGTGTGAACCTCGACCCGAGCCTCCCAAACAGATCCATACGGCCTCACTCGGTAGATCGGAGAGCTGGGGTATCGCAGACGCCTCATCAGCCGGTGTAGCTCGATGACGTAACCCTCCGAGCGGGGTACGCTCAGCTCCCAAGCGGCGGGTGAATCCTGATCTGCCATCTAAATTTTTAGGAAAAACCCAAAGTCAGTTAAGAGTAAAAATTTTTGTAAAGAGAATGGTTAAGAGTAAGATGAAAATCATACTGAGTTTTGTAAACTTAGCGTTTTTATTTTTGAAAGTATTACTAAGCGGGAATTTCTCCCTTGGCCAACTTAGGAAAGGGGTGGGGCACCTTTTGGTCTTTTCCTACAGTCGTATGGCTCTGATACCAGCTCTGTGGACCCCCGTTTTTATAACAGGAATCAGTCGCGTAATCAGTACCATTTCCCTGGATCAAGTAGTCTGGTACACACGAATCCATAGCTGAAATACCGAGTACTCATACACGAATGTCTTAGGACGAGTTATTACATCAAAGCCCGCAGGCATAGTCTTAAATCATCGGACCGAAAGGTCCGGAATACATTCAAAATCAGAATAGGTAAGGCAGCGGAAAATGGAGGCAGCGGCACGCCATTGCCACAGGCAACGACCGTATCTAAGACCTATTGGACCCCATCGTCTTCATCTCCCTCCTGATAATAGGCATAGGGATCTTCCGACGCTTCATCTCCAGCCTCTGATTGAGTTTGTATATAGCAAGGGTGAGTACCAACCGTACTCAACAAGTCATCACAGCAACAATGCACATGACAGGGAAATTTGAAAGATTGTTATGGCTCTTTTGCGTAAAGCAAGTTTTATAATTCTTTTCACAAACCTAAGACCTAGCACAGACTGATCAAGTTTTAATACCAGTGTTCACATTAAACAATGACGGTTCTGTCCACCATCCATTGTGATCCCAAGGATGGCTTCCCGCCATTATGTCGTCATGGTTTTCTGAGGACGTCCACATTCCCTACTCTCAGGAAGTGGCTCCAGCAGCATATAAATCATCATGCAATAATCCCAACCCACACAGGTTTAAGAATTCAGAGTCTAGCCAAGTGTAATACACGTCCCGGTGCTCAATAACCGCGAGCACGGCTATTCGAATAGATTTGGTCTACTCACACTGCAGTGGATGTACACTTTACCCGCACTCCGCGACTGCCCAACACATGAGCCTCGTCCCAACACATGAGACGCGTCACGGCAAAGCTTTTCGATAACCTCGCATTGGCAGTACCCGCTCCATGAACTTGTCATCCTCGTGCACTCTAGGCGTACGCAGTTTCTAGCAGTGTGAGGAGTTCTGGCGCACCCGGGAAAGAAGAACTCACACATGCATTAAGTTAATTAGGTTTAAATTCTCACATGGCAGTCCTACCGATGGCGACACCACTGTAGACACCCGCCTCGCGGTTCTACCAATGGCTGCCCCACCGTAGAGCCCCTGCCTCACACATCAAGAAACCACTATGCATGGATACTGCCTCTGCTCAGCTATCTATTCCGCTAGGTCTATACCCATACGAGAAGTGCGGTTGTACGGGAGTCGTTTCATGCTTAACTTCATGGCTCGGTCCTTAATTGACCGGGGACGGTACTAGCCTTTTCCGGATACCACCCAAATCCTCCGTCCGCCCCAGTCGAAAACATTTGTTTGATTTTATTTCTCTTTTCACAAATCATGTCATCAACATCATGGCACTGTGGCGCTCATGCTTCCACATGCCGTATCTCAATTACCTTCCCAAAGGTGATTGCCCAAGCATTCAGCATTTTGACAAATATGAGTATGCACAATTCTAGAATAGCATTGCTAAGCACTTGTCATAATTGACAAGGGACTCATACGTAAACAAGGTTACAAAGGAATTAATAGGCAAACAATTATCAAGGTATGGCATATTCACAAGTGGGATGTATATTATTGCATGCAATTTTATTTGTAAATAAAATAATTTCGCAATTGGGATCAATATGTTCAATGGATAGTGATGACTTGCCTTGCTCAAGGTCTTGCGGGTCTTGGCCTTCACCTGGATCTGCAACTCCTTCGGGTTCTATAATTACGTGCGAAAATTGATTTGAATTCGGTTAGAATTCAAATAAAAATCCAAATAAATCCAAATAAAAGTCGAATGCGAGAATCGATCCTTTTTATTAACTTTACTATTTGCGAACTAGGTCAATTCAATTTTGATTTATATATCCTAAATTATTTTTACGGTGCAAATATTTAGTTATTATAAGTTCTTAATTTAATCTACCCCGAGCATCGTATTCCAAGTAATAGATTAGAAATTTATATTGCGAGCTAAACATCGGATGGAATCCAAATATTAAACGATTTAATTTGGTCTATGCCTAAACGATTAATTATACTGCACGGCTAAAATCCCTATTAATTAAATCCTGAACTCCCATTGTGAATCGATTATTTATAGAAATTAACCCCAAATAACCTATATAAAAATCTATAAGAATCCATCTAATTGTTTTTAGTCATTAATTTATATCTAAATTACCACCGCGAATTGATTCTTCATAGAAATTACCAAGAATAATCCATATTCTATATTAAATTTTGCGATTCTATGGTTATAATTAAATCTATAATCAAATTCTAATTTATTTTAAATTTTCTAAACCCCCTAATTTATTTTTCTTTCTTTTTCTTTTCTTTCTCTTTCCCTTTTCTTTTTCTTCTCTTTCTCTCTCTCTCTCTCTGTTTCCTCTCTCTCTCCCTCTCTCTTTTCTTTCTCTCTCTCTCTCTCTCTCTTCTTTCCTTCTCTCTCTCTTTCTTTTTCTTTTTCTCTCTCTCTCTCTCTCTCTCTCTCTCCCGGCTCTTTCCTCTTTCTTCTTTTCTCTCCTTCTCCTCTTCTTTCCTCTCCTCCTCTCCTCCCTCGGCTTCTCCCTCTCTCTCTCGCGGCTCTCACTCTTGCGCTACCCGAGGCGACGGCGATGGGTGCAAGGAGAAGGGCGGCGGCTTACCACAGCGGCGGCGGCGTTGGTGGCGCTAGGCGGTGGTGCACGGTGGAGCGGCCTTGAGGCGACGGCGCGGCGGCTTCAAGGCTACGGCGCGGCGACACGACGACGGCACGGGGGAGAAGGAGGAGAGGGGAAGGAGATGGATGGGGATGTGTGGGGGTGAAGGAGAAGGGGAGGCCGGCTTTATAGGCACGGGGGAGAGAGGAAAAAGGAGAGGGCGGCGGCGGCTTAAGGGCGACGTGCGGGCGGGGTTGCGCGGGGCGCGAGGCGCTGAGGAATCGGGCGTGCGGCGCGGCGGCAGGGAAGGCAGGGCGACGTGCAGACGGCCGAGATGGGCGTGCGGCGCGGCTGCGAATGGGAGGGGACAAGGCGACGTGCGGGCGGGCGCGCGGCGGCGCGGCGGAAGAAAAGGGGGAAAAAGATAGAGCGACGTGCGGGGCGGCGCGGCTGCGCGGGGTTCGGGTCGGGGAAACGCGGCGTGGGCGACGTGACGACGCAGCGACGTGACGACGAGACGGGGCGGCGGTGCGGGGTTTCGGGCCGACAACCACGCGTGCGGCGCGGCGATGCGATGGGGAGGCGGAGCGGTATGGATGACGACGACGCGCGCGCGGCGGGCTCGGGCTCGGGCTCGGGGAGGCAGAGCGGCGCGGTGGCGGCGATGCGATGGGGATGCGACGTGACGCGGCTCGGGGCGGCGCACGGCTCGCGAGGCGAGGGGGCGGCGTGCGCGCGGTGCGGCTGGGGCGGCGCGAGGCTCGGGCGTGGCGCGCGGGGCGGAGGGCGACGCGTGCGGCGCGGGCTTGAGACGACGGCGGCGTGCGCGCGGACGCGAGGGCAGGGGCGCGGGGTTCGGGTCCCGCGTCGAACACCTTGTGACCAATGAACAGTGTCATTTTCCTAATTTCCCGATTTTCAGCCCATTTTCCATTTAATTTTAATTTTGCAATTTCTAAGTGTTGTAAATTTAATTTTATTCATTATGTGTGTTATTTCAATTATTGAATTCACCCTAGATTAATTTGGCTCAAATTTCATCTATTCATTTGAATTCTCAATTAGGGTTTAATTCCTATTCCAATTGTGTTTAAAATCAATCGATACAAACATGTTCACAATAATGTTTATTTCTATCCACACGTAATCTTCATTTTAATTTATATTTATTTTACCAATTCACTTCTAAGGTTTATTCATAATTAATTATTCTTTACTCACGAGTAACTACTTCAAAATCAAATCCAAAATAAAAGGCGAATAAAATCGGCATGATGCAATTTGTTTAAAAGTTTTTGAAAATCCATATTTTTAGGGTTTTGTTTTCTATTGGTCGAATTTTCAGGATGTTACACTGGGCGTGTGGCGCGGCGGCAAAAGGAGGGGGCAAGGCGACGTGCGGTCGGGCGACGTGACGACGAGTCGGCGGCGACGTGCGCGGTGCGGGGTTCGAGATGGGCGACGCGACGGGACGGACGCGCGGCACGGCGACGGGTCGGGGAGGCAGAGCGACGTGCGGGCGGGCGGAATCGTGACGACGAGACGACGAGACGACGAGACGACGAGACGGGGCGGCGCGGCATGTGGGGAGACAGAGCGGCGCGGTGCGCGGGACGGGCGGCGGTGCGGGGCTCGAGGCGACGACGACGCGTGCGGCGCGGCGACGGGACGCGCGGGTGGCGCGGGCTTGAGACGACGGCGACACGACGGCGGCACGAGGCGACAGCGGCTCGCGCGGCGCGGCAGTGGCGGCGACGCGAGCTAATGGCGACGGCGATGGGATGGGGAGGCAAAGCGGCATGGGCAACGGCGACGCGTGCGCGGCGGCTTCGATGGCGCGGCGATGGGATGGGTTAGGGGACCTCGACACGCGCGCGGCGGCGGCGATGGTGCGCGGGGCAGAGGAGGCAGAGCGGCGCTCGGCGCGCACTCGGCAGGGGCGCGGACGCGAGGGCAGGGGCGCGGGGTTAGGGTCCCGCGTCGAGCACTTGGCGGGCAATGAACAGTGCCATTTCCGATTTTTCCCGATTTTAACCTATTTTCTATTTAAATTTAATTCCACAATTTCTAAATGTTGTAAAATTGATTTTTATTCATTATGTGTGTTATTCCAACAATTGAATTCACCCTAGATTAATTTTACTCAAATTTCATTTATTTATTTGAATTCTTAATTAGTGTTTAATTCCTATTCCATTCGCGTTTAAATTAAATTGATACGAATATGATCGCGAAATTATTTTATTTATATCAATCCACACTTAATCTTTAAATTATGTTTGTTTTACCAATTTATTTTTAGAATTATAAGCGATTAATTATTCTCCACACTCGATTAGTGAACTTCAAATCGAATCAAATAAAACAGGCGAATAAAATCGGCATGATGCAATTCTTTTTGAAAAGTTTTTCGAAAATCCGTATTTTTAGAGTTTTGTTTTTATTGGTCGAATTTTCAGGGTGTTACACTTATCCTTTGAGAAAATAAATAATAATTGCGCAATAAATCATTAATAATTCTAGAAATTCATTAAAATGGCTCAAAACTTCTATAATTCATACCTAATTCATACGAACTCCGAATTGGGCCATTCAACTTGCAAAATTCATCTAAAATTGAGTTCTACATGTATGTTTACTTTTTATGTACTGTTTGCTTGGTTTTTATTAGAGTTTTTCCTCATTTTGTGTGCCAGCGTGTAGAATCCGTCGTTTTGGAAGTCCGCGGTCGGAAGATCAAAGTGAAGAAGCAAGGCAAGTCACACATTCCCCTTGAGCATTTTGATCCTACTTTACAAATGTTTTACCGTTTTCAAATAAATATGCATGTTTTGCTAATTACATGGGATCTGGGTATTACCTATCTGCTCGTTTGTGCCATGTTTTGCTAATTACCTGTTTTGCAGTGTTTGTCCAATCCATCCAGGTTCATCCAAGTGATTCAGAGTTAACATCATAGTAGTACTTTTAATCTTTGAATTTAGCAAAAACAGGCACAAGCACGAGCTTTCTTTGTTGCTGATTTCGCTACATGAACGAGTGGCTGTTTTGATGCTGAATTCCTCAAGATTCAGACACCAAACATGTAACGAACGTGGAAAGAAACACCTGTGAATTCCTGCATTTGCAATAATGCAACAAGCACTTCCACAGGTTTCAGAGTGTCACTGTAAGCTCTTGTCTGCTGCCCTTGTTTGCAATCATGGAGTAGGAGTACCTAAGCAGTGGAACACTTTGCAGAACTGGACAAGCCAATGCACTAGTTAACGCGTTTATAACAAACCAAAATTATGTAGGCATGCTTATTGAGTTGGCACCAAACAGATCGAGATGAACATGACATGGAACAACATCATCAATTAACTAATTAAGAAGCGTATGGCCGCTTTGATTCTTGACACCACTGGGAACTGATGCTGTGACGTTCATACAGCAGCATACCGTAGGAGTGACGCCTGGCTTGCAGTAGTATTCTAATCTGTCTCCGCATATCTTCTTGCACGTCTCGTCAGTGCACGCTAAATCTCCTAGGTCATTGCACGTTTGTATAGCTGCAAAAACGAAATTCAATTCAACCATCCATGATTCATGAGCCACTAATTGCAAATTAAATTAAAAGAGGGGGCAAAATAGCATATCATGAACCCCCTCAAATTATACAGAGAAAACATATGCAGTGTAGTTTGGATATTTTAAAAAAATGCAGAGTAAAATTAATAGCTTTGCTGCATACATGTTAATGCATAGCAGGATGAGAAGGTGGAAGCTGCCACGATCAGAAGAAGCATGAAGAAAACCACAGAGATGGAGGACACCATCCTCCTTGCAACTGCCATTATTAAGAAGATAATTAAGTTCTCCTATATGTATTTATGATCTTCCACTCTTCAAGTTCACTGTGCTCGTTGCCATGGCCCTCTGCTCATGTTTATATATATGCACAACCAACTTAATCTTGGAGATGTACTGATGGTTTCTTGCATTTATGCCATCTCCTGCACAATTTATTGTTTTTGTTCCATTTACATATTATTGTTGTAGTTTTAGATAGATTAGACATCCCAAATCTTTACACATTTTATTGTTTTTTCCATTTACATATTATTGTTGTAGTTTTAGATATATGTTCCAACATTAAATGACATAACTTCCTTAAGAAACATTAAATGACTTTATATCTTGTATAATTTATTGCTGTCATATCGTTCTATACATATATTTGTATACGACAATAATATTTTTGGTGGATGTGCTAAATCTGCAAAACATTTGTATATGTACAAATACATGCTTGTTGCCCTCAAGGTTCCATAAAACTGACAAAAACCATTCGGTTTTCACGAAATATTGAGGTTTCAAACCAGCTTGAGTAACAAACCGCTTGGTTTTCACAAATCTTTGAGATTTCGAACCTACTTGGGTTGACAAACCGCTCAATAAACAGCCAAATTGAAAAATATTAAATCAAACTAAATTCCACTTTTTTTAAAAAAATCTATAACTCTGGTTTTCACTTTTTTCGCGAACATGTAAAAGAATTGCACGTCAATATATTTGAAGAAAAACAATGTTTTTGTTACACAACGCAATGCAATCGCCCAGGCGGCCAGCCCGAGGGCAAGGAAACAAGAGAAATGAAAAAAAACAAAGACGGCTAGTGTAAAGAGAGCGCTGCTCCTATATAGAGGGAAGGTGGCGGCTGAGCCCCACAACATTGGAGAAACGCCTTAGGGGTATTCTGGCTAGCTCTATAAGGTGGTGGGCTAGGCGACCTAGGTTCGAAACCTGACCCCTTCTAATTATTTGATATAGGTCATTTTAGGTCATTCTCTAATATTCGCATCTTTTTTAGCCCCACTACACTGGTTTTCACAAAAACCTACAAAACCACTCCGGAGTTGTCGATCAGCCATCGGTATGGGAACCATTCCGCCATGTTCTAGTCCATCATGTGTGTTGGGCCTGTTGGCTAAATAAATCAATCAAGTCGTTAATCTGGTCCGATTCCAATTGCTGCCGTATATATAGCGTCTATTTGTTGTCAAATTCATCTACATTATTGAGAGTTTCAGACTTTCAGTGTGTCCTCGATTCACACTATGTCAAAAACACAAGCATTCTGCCTGATGTCTTCGCCTGCTTTCTTCGTTTCTACGTTAATGGAGAACGAGTGGTTATTCCGATGCTGAATTGCTGGAGATTCAGCACACCACTACACCAGACACAAGACATGTCACAAACGTGATTTCCTGCATATGCAACAAGGCAATAAAACGTTGCTTGTTTCGTCAGGTACAGTACGGTACACACAGTTATTCAGACTTTCATGCTCTTCTCTGCTGCCCCTTAATTGTTTGCAACCATGGAGTAATAACCACGTTTTCATAATATAACAAAATCATGAATGTTTATTCATTGAGATAGCATCAAACTAACAAATCGATCCGTTACAAATTTGGATGGGAGATGATCAATCAATTTAATTAATTAATTACAAGCCCATCGCCGCTTTCATTCTTGACACTACTGGGAGATGATGCCGGGGCGTTCTTCATGCAGCAGCATGGCATCTCAGGCGGGCAGTAAGTATGACGTTCTCTGCATGTTTTCTTACACTCTTCGCGATGGCGCTGTATTATTGCTTCTCGGTCCTTCATATCTTTAGCTGCAAATGCAACACAATTGAAGCATCATAAGCCACCATTCGCGCAATTCTGTTTTCTTTTTTCAAGAAAAGAAAGATCATCATGAACCACTCAAATCAAACAACACACATAGCAATTAGTCTGAATGACAGTAAATTTCTGGGTGAGGAATTGGGATCGATGCTTGCCTGCGTAGCAGGATGAGAAGGTGGAAGAGATGATCAAAAGAAGCATGAAAACCACCGAGATGGAGTAAGCCATCCTCTTGGTAGCTGCCATTAGGAGAGATCACTGAAGAAACAAGCTCTGAGCTCTTGTTTGTATGTATCTGCCCTCTTCAGTTTCACTGTGCTCATTGTTGTGCCCTTTTGCTCATGTTTATATAGGGGCACAACCAAATCTTATGATGATGTGTCCTTGCATTTATGCCTTCACAAATCTTTGTATAATTTATTGCTTTTCCATGTGTAAGGTTTATTAATTCCATTTTATATCTCCAGCATTAAATGCCTTTTTTTTCCTACAATTTATTGTATGCCATTTTATTTTGGATATACACCTATTCAAATATGAGAATAAATTTCCTCTTCAGATGTGCAGGATTTTCTAAAAGGAATGTAGATGTGCAAATTAAATGCGCGTTGTCTTCCTGAATAAATATATAATGCATCAGATAGTTGGGCCGAATGAACTGTTGGGCCGGTATGCAGATCAGTTCCTGGGCCATGCAAGGGAATGTGCCAGATGGGCCGCATTCAAATTAATAGTCTCATGCCTTCATATACTGAAAAGGAATAAGTCCACCTTGACTCCCTTAAAAGTGACGTGAATCTAATCCGTGACCCTCAACCGCAAAACCGGACAGAACGACTCCTCGAACTATTAAAACCGTGCAATTTGACTCCTTCAGTGGTTTTCGAGTGCGGTTTTGCTGACATGGCACTGATGTGGCGGTGTTGACATGGTATTCATTCCACCATGGCGCCTACGTGGCATTAGAATTAAAAAATTTTGCTGGGACCCATTTGTCATTCACACACACAAAGTTGTGGACCCCACTGACATGTGGCCTCTCTCTTTCTCTTCTTCCTCCTCCCCCTCTCTCCCTTCTCTCTCCATATGTCGATCCCCTTTCTCTTCACCTCATGACACAGTGGGCAGGCATGGGCGTTCTTGCGTCGGCGGCATCGATCTAGAGATGGTCGGTGGGGAGGGGCACCGCCATCGTCGCTGCAGAAGGGGGGGGGGAGTCAGAGGTGTCTCGTGGTACGGTCGGCTTGGAGGGGCGTCGGCGGTGAGCGCCGCCGAGGCTGAGGGCGGGGGCGTCATGGACCCCCGCGGCGGCAGCGGCGGGCGCTGGACGTTGACGGCGGAGGCGCTCTATGAGCGGGAGAGGAACTCGACGAGTCGAGTGGCGGCTTTGATGGCGTGTGGCGACCCTGGTGGCGCGGGCGGGGAAGAGGAGGTGGAGGAGTGCAGAGGCAGGTTGAGCGGCGGCTCCGGCAGCGTGCGGCGACCCCAGAGCGGGGATTGGTCTCGCCGGTCGCCGTGACGCTTCCGTCGGGCGTCAGGCACCGCCGCTGGTCCCGCCGGTTGCGGCAACGCTTCCGCCCAGCGCCGAGCTCTGTCCCACTGCCGTCGCCGTCCACCACCGGTCACCGTCTCGTGCTCCCTCACTGTCCTTCGCGAAGAAGAAAAGGAGACCGAGGAGAAGATGAGAGAGACAGAGAGCCATCCCCATCACTGCCGGCGCCGCTGCCCTAAAGCCCCCTCGCCGAGCTCCATCCCGCGGCTGCCTCCTAGAGCCCCTAGAGCATGGCTTGCTGGCGTCTGCTCCTTCCCGTCGTCGTCCGGATGCAGCTCCCGCAAGCGTGGGGCGGCGCCATCGTCCAAGGGTAGAAGGCCACAATAGGCGGGCCAACGGGCAAGTCCTAGGTCGCCGCCGCGCGTGCCTACAGCTCCCTCGAGGTCCGGCTCGTCTCCCCAACGCCGCTGCCCTCCCGCCCACCGCCCGCCACCCGCCACTCCGCCGCCCTCCCACCCGCAGCACACCACTCCGCCGCTGTGCTGGCCCCCGCTCGCCGAACTGCGGAAGAGGGGGAAAGAGAGATAGGAGGGAGAGAGAGGGAGGAGGAAGAAGGGATAGACCCACATGTCAGTGGGCCCCACAAATTTTTCCTTTGTGTGAATGACAAATGGGTCCCACATGTATATTTTTAATTCTAATGCCACCTAAGCACCACGTCAACAGCAGACCGGGTCAACACTGCCACGTAGACCATGTCAGCGAAACCGCTCTCCAAAACCGCCGAGGGAGTCAAATTGCATTGGTTTTAATAGTTCGGGGAGTTATCCTATCCGGTTTTGGGGTTGAGGGTCACGGATTAGATTCGGGTCACTTTTAAGGGAGTCAATGTGAACTTATTCCTACTGAAAGTAACATAGGACTTACCTAGCATGCATGAATAACTCAATCAGGGACAAGATGAATTGTTGGGCCTATGTATGCATATCAGTTGTTGCCTTGTTGGCCGTGTAAGGACATTTGCCAAATGGAGCTCAATCAAATAGTTTGCATTGAGCGTTCAGTTAAAAGCCTTGCAGTATTGAGCGTTCAGTTAAAAGACTGTAAAATGATCAAACTCTATTTCTGATATTTGAATGCAAAATAATTACACGGGCATAGGAACACACGTATTGTGCATGTCTGACCAGTATAGAAACATGAATGGTCCATGCTTTTTTAAAAAAATTTCTTGTTTTCTTTTTGAGATGGATCGATCGTGTGTATTAGTTACTTTCTTTCGATCTTCTATCTTTTCACCCAACACTGCAAAATCTGAGAACAACCTCACAGACATAATTTTCCATTGAAAATAACTTTCCATATATCATGCTAGCAGATGTATGAAGCTTGTTGCTTATCTTGGTTGGGCTGAGAAGCGTTGGCTGGTCTTTGTTATGCCTCCAGTTCTCTACGGATTGGGCCACAAGGGAACAGAGTTATCAATGCATGATCACATAACTTTGTAGCTGAATGCATGATCTGGGGATCTACTCAGATTTTATGCATGATCTACTCGCTTCATGGGTGATCCTTTTTAATTAGTAACCGGTTCACTCCTAACACACAAATGGGTTGCAAAAGGGAAGAATGCATGTTTCTCCCAAAACGTCACTATAAATAGGTTATGCAATGTAAGGTAGCTATTTTGTATGTCAAAAGAATGTACGCCGTGAGATTAAATACCGGCTAACAGAAGTATGGTTAGAAGTGAGTTATTGGGGTGAAACAAATTTAAATGGCCTTATCTGATTTTACCTATCAATTTTGTTATACCTCTAACTAGGAATAGATATGCGGCTGCAACATAATCGGTATCTTCTGCAGCAAAATCATTTAACATTAATTCTATCCCTAATGGATCATCCCATTTTAACCCTATAAAATATATTTAACATTGGATAAGATTTGGATATATTTAATACTTGATAAGATTTGGATGATGTTCCTGAGTTATCTGCAATCTTCATCCGTCCATACTCATGTTTGTTCGACTGTTATTAATTTACCAATTATACTCATACGTATTTCATCCGATTTCATGTTTAAATTATAGTTATTTGTATAGGAACCTTTATATATAGAAGTATATTTGGATTTCATATATAACTCTTAGTTTTTATATTTGTAAGGTCCAAATTTTATATACAACTCTTAGATTTCATACACAACTTAAACTTCTATATTTATAGATATACTAGAAAAAATGCTCATGTGTTACAACGGGTGAAAGTTATTTCAATCTTATTATTGTTATATGGTTTAGTTAAGATTAAATTCACTACGGGAATTCGCTTAAATATACATGTGTTTTTAGAAAATCATGAGCTGCAATTAGGAATCCAATCGTCTCAAGTTAGCATGCTAGTATTTTAAAGAGATTTCTTGCACGACTCCCTCTGTAGTTCCAAAAGTGAACGAATTTAAAAATCGACTCAAATATGAATATGTATTTCCAAAAGTGAATGAAATTAAAAACTGACTTATATACGGATGACGTACTAAAATACCAGCAAAAACATCTTCAATTTTTATAATAGTAATGAATTATACTTTACATACAACTATATCAATTAATCTATGCCATTATAATCCAATTATAATCCATGCCCAACATGATTTAATGGTAAATTTTTGTTTCCTTTTTCTCCTATTAATATGAGAATTTCTAATATACGATAAATGTGATGTCTCATTTCAAGGTTTTCTTAATAATATATAGATAGATTAGATAAAAGTGACTACTATTAACGACAAAGGTAAAATGTTTGATAATTAGTTCTATTCATGAGATATACCGGACCAAAAAAAATTGCTAATTAAAGACAAATCACCAGATCTTGTTAAACTTCCCTACTCGTTAATCTTGGTCTCCTGATTCTCGATCGTGATCTCGGTCTAGCATTGCGCATCACCAGCTTCGGCGACGACAATGCCCATATGGCAAGTGTGTGGGCGCCAAAATTTAGTTGGGCTGAGAAGTGCTGGTTGGTCTTGTAAATGCCTGTATGCATGATCACACAATTTTGTAGCCGAACGCATGATGCCATATGATCTACTCATGCATGCATGACCACCAGCATCCCATGGATGTGCTTGCTGCCTCTGCAAATTAAGCTCTGATCCCTCCTAACATCCAAATTTAGTTGGGCTGGAGAAGTGATCACATAAGTGTTGAAGGCGGCTCGCCCTCCTAGCATCGAAGATTCGGAGCGCTGGTTGATTGGGCTTGATATCCAGTCCAACGCATGTTAATTTCTCTCTTAAACAAGCAGCGAGCTTTTTCCAACCTCTCTATATATATTATCTTTGACTTAGCTAGCATATTATATGTCTCCATATAAACATATAAATATGTAAGTATATAATCTAGAGGCAGACAGCTTTACATGACATAAAAATAGTGTAAATTGGTTTCAGATAAACATGTGCCTGAGTCAACATTGATCTGCACGAGTTTTGAGGTGAAATATTACCCATGCCTGGATTTTTTTAGTTGATCATAGTTGGTATTGGTTATTGTTACATATAAATCCACAAGCGCAAAGATACCTCACCTTACACTATTTTAAGGGTATCGAATTACAAAAACGTGTGTATCTAGAAACAACAGATGGTAGGCTGGAAATAATTTTATTTCATTCATATAAATATAATTATTTTATCCTTGCAAAAATTATATTAATTTTATTTGATTCATACTACTTCCTAAAAGAATATTGTTGGTTAAAAATACATATAAAATAAATTAATATATTAAATATTAAGATATATTTTATATGTATTTTTAATCAACAATATTCTTTTAGAAAATATGAATCAAATAAAATTATTTTATACTCATAAATTTTTGAAATAAATTTACCTATAACCTTCAGTAAAGTTTAATAAAAATGTACTAAACAAATACTCCCTCCATCCCATTTTCAGAGCAACCATGAGTTTAGATATCCAACTTTAATCGTCCATCTTATTTGATAATTTAAAAAAAAATTAAAAATATAAGTCACGCATAAAGTATTATTCATGTTTTATTATCTAATCTATACCTACTTAAAAAATATGTAAGGCTTCCGGTATGGGTTTTTCGTCCGTCATCGGATTCACGAATCTGATTCATATCGACATTCTCTGCGCGAAGGATAAAAAGGGATTTATATTGACATTGTCCGTGCGAAGGATAGAAACGACTCAAAATCCGCGGGATTTCGTTGGGCTTAACCAAAATTGGTTGAGCGAAAACGGAGAGGAGATCGAGGGGATTCTATTTTCGCATCCAATTTGGAAGGAGAAGCAGTGGAGAAATTATATTTGAGAAGGGGATCGACTTCGACCCTGTGCGGCAACGGGATTTCCATCTCATCTAGAGGAAGACGATGACGCTGCCAGCGGGCCCGACGCGCCAGTTAGAGAAAGGGAGAAAGGCAACCTGGGCTAGCTTGATGGGCCAGACATATGTTGGGCCGAGGAGGAGAAAGAAGAGTGGCCCAAATGGATGGGAAAAAGGGAGAGGAGAAGTGGGCTGGCAAGTGAAAAAAAAAAGAAAGATGGACCAGAAATGTCCCAAATCTTCATATAAGTATATTTATTGGCCCTCCTCTCTTGCCCTTGATTAAATATCATCCCTTAACCGCACAACCGAATATAACATCTCCCCCAATTTCAACAATCAATTCAAATGGACTCCTTCAGTGGTTTGAAAACAATATTTTTTTTGATGTGGCGGTTCAACTTGCTCCAGGTATGCTAACGTGGTAGCCCAATCATCAAAACAATTCTATACCTAATTAAAAAATACGCAAGGCTTCCGGTTAATCTTTTGCTCCGTCTCTCTTTTTATTTTATGATTCATTTTTATTTTCTGTTTTTCGCTAATTTTTTTTATCCGATTTCCTTTTTTCCCCTGTTTTTTTATTTGGTTTGTTTTTTCGCTGGTTTTTCCATCCGGTTTTTATCTCATCGTTGCCGGACCAAACCCTAGTTCCGCCTCCACTTCGATCGGTCTCCCCATGTGTTTTCTCCTTCAATTGATAAATTTTGCGAATTCGATCAGAGAAAAAATGGAAAGAAGGGATCTTGTGGGGAGGATCAGCTCTGGTATACAGGCACGGGACTAGGTAGAGGTTGAAGACGACGGAGGGCTGTGCAAGCATAGGAAAACCAAGAAAGAAAGAATGGGCTTTAGGCCTAAAACCAAAGAATAATTTTTATTAACTTTTTTAATCATAATACATAGCGACCATAATGTTTCAATTCATTGCTCAGTTTAAAAAAAGCTGTTATCCGGTGCAACGTATGAGCATTTTTTATAGTAACAAATAAAATACTAATCATAAAAAAAAATAAATAAGATGAACGATCAAAGTTAGACAAGAAAACTCATGGCTACGCTTTAAATTGGACGTAGGGAGTAATACAAATATCAAATATTGATAACATTATAATACGGTGAGCAGTACGGATAAAGATTCGAATTATTAAACATTCGTTCATTAAACTTGAGCAAACTGACGACGAATACATGTGTTTTTTTTCGTGAACGCGCAAAAGGATTGCACGTCACTGTATTAGAAGAAAAGAGTTATATAGTTACACACAATGCAATTAGCCAGAACGACGAATACATGCGCGATTGACGAAATAAATTTGACTTGATTGATTGATCACAAAGACACGAACACACTTGCGTAAGGAAAAGCGCACAAGCAGACTGGCACTCGTCCCATGGGGGACGAGGTGGTCGTCTATCTTATTATTTTTCTTGACTCTTTTCTCCCCATAACAATACTGAAATCAAAGTGGAGGAATTGATAAACCACGCCGTCGCCGGCTTATTCAATCGATCGTCCACCGTTACGCCATAGCTTGCACGGTGGCTCGATCATTCACTCGCTGTGTTTTTCAACAGCACGCGTCGCCGGCAGCGCTTCATCATCATGTGCAGGCAGCTCCGACGAGCCGTATCCATGCAGCTGCTGCTTCCCGGCGCCGGAGTAGCATCGCCTCAGGTTGCTCGCATGCACGACGGCCTGCACGTATATAATAAAATGAGTCCGAATATTCCACGGTGTTATTCATTTTGGGATGAAGGGAGTAACTCGCTACTTACTACTTCCGTCTCAGGATATAGATACAAATATATAACTAGATGAAACATTTCCTAATACTACAAATTTAGATAGGCCATCTATCTGTCTAGATTCTAGGAAATGCCATATTCGGTTATAGGTTCTTATATTTTGAGATGATGGAGTACATATTCTAGGAAATGTCTTATTCGGTCATAGGTTCATATATTTTGAGATAGAGGAGTACAGATTCTAGGAAATGTCTTATTCGGTCATAGGTTCATATATTTTGAGACGGAGGAGTACAGATTCTAAGAAATGTCTTATTTGGTCATAGGTTCATATATTTTGAGACGGAGGAGTATAGATTCTAGGAAATGTCTTATTCGGTTATAGATTAATATATTTTGAGACGGAGGAGTAGCTAGTAAGGTCGGTACGTGTAATCGTAGGTACCAGGTACATGTCGTGGTGCATGGCACGGTTGATGGCGTCGAGCGACGCCTCGCGGAAGACGGCGGTGAGGTGGTGCGACTCGGCGTCCTCGGACGGCTGGAACATGAGCGGCGCCTCGCGCTTGAGGTTGGACCAGAGCTCCAGCCGGCGGTCGATCCTGTCCTGCAGCTGCAGGCCCACGACGCAGCCGCAGCCCGTCGTCGTCGCGTCGATCTCGGTCGTCTCCACCCCGGGCTGGATGCCGCACGCGTCGAACTCCGCGTCGACGGCCACCTGCTTCATGTACTGCTGGTGGAACCATCCGTTGACGCCGGCCGGCGGCGACGACGCCATGGTGGTGGCCTGCTGCGTCTGGTGGCTCGCCAGCCACGAGTACAGGTACAGCACGCCGTCGTGCTCCTCCTTGGTCAGGCTCCTGCGCATATCCTCGACGTGATGCTTGGGAAGCTTCTCCTTGAGGCGCTCCGCTGCGTCCTTCCCGGCTGGGGTCTCCTTGATGAACTTGTCCCATTCCTCCATGAGATCCTTGGCCATCTGCTTCTGGTCCGGCTCCTCGTCGTGCTCGTGCTTCTTCAACACCTCCTTCACGATGCTGACCACCTTGACCCTCACCATCTCCACCATGACCGCCTCCGACCACGTCACGAGATGATCGCCGGTTTTCGTTGCGCCGCCCGCAGGCGCAGGCCTCTCGACTTGTACGCTGGACTCCTCCATATTCTCCACCTTCCGTCCGCCAGCCGGTGTGCTGTACTCACCGGCCACCGTTAGCAGCAGCTGCGGCGGCTTCGCCTGAGCGTTCTCCAGCTTTGGCACATCGAGGTAGACGATGAACTTCTTGTCCTCCTCAGCGGACAAGACGCCGACGTTGATGGTGCCCTTGGACGACGCCTTCCCGTTCCCGCTCTCGATCGTCTTGTCGTAGGCTCCGGAGTCGATCTTGTTGATGAGCACGCCGGAGTTGTCGGCGACGTGCAGTTGGACGCGCGCGTTGACGGCGACGGCGGACGTGATTCCGCTGAGGAAGACGGCGAGCGCTTGCGCGACGTTGGAGAGTTTGTCGTCGATGGGGTGGTAGCTCCCTTTGGTGGCGGTGGCAATGTGCACCATCGACTTGGGGTTGCACCGGCTCTGGCACATGCCGAAAGTGTGTGCTGGGTACCGGACGCCGCCCAGCTTGTCGTCAAGGACGCCGTTGTCCTGGCCGTCGGAGAGCAGGAAGATGAAGCCTGGCCGGTACTGCTTGTCGCCGGCGGGACGGCTGTCCAGGAGGCCCGAGGCATGCTTCAGGGCTGGCAGGAACTTGGTGTCGCCACCGGCCTTGAGCTGGTTCACCTTCGCATTGGCATCCGCGCGGCCTTTCGTGGTCATCTCCATCAGCCGCGTCGCGCCGGCGGCGACGACCTTGCCGTTGAACGGCACGATGACGAGGCGGTCACCGGCGCCGAGCTTGTTGGTGACCATCTTCATGGCGCCCTTAACCAGGTCCAGCATCGTCCACCCGTGCATCGACGTCGCCTTCGTCATGCTGCCGCTCACGTCCAGCACCGCCACCAGGTCGATGGGGAAACGCTCCGTTTTCGCCGGCGCCACCACCAGGACAGGCCATTCCTTGCGCTCTTCGTTACTCGGGATCGCCTTGGGATGGATTCTAATAGCTCGAGTAGACGTCCACCCGTTTATTGCATGTCAATTAAATGGCTACGAAAAATTTTCAAAAAAATTGGCAAGATAGATCAATATATAATATATCACTCCACAAACATGCAAGTTAAAATTCAACTTCTACGAGTTGTAACAAAAATAACAAATTTAACTGTAAATATACATATAGTAATTTGAGTTTTGTTTGTTATTTTTGTTACAATCTGTAGAAGTTGAATTTTAACTTGCATGTTTGTGGATTGATACATTACATATTGATCTATCTTATTCATATTTTTTCAATTTTTTTATAACCATTTAGATGACATGCAATAAACGGGAGGACATCCACTCGAGCTGTTAAAATAGTTTCCGGATCGCCTTCTCCTTTGGCTCGCTGTGCAGCGTCACCTTCCCAGCAGCCTATATATACATCACAACGGTAGGGTGCTGATTTATTTAAGCCTTTCTTGAACATCTATTATATTATTAAACAGTTAATAATGTTCATTTGAATACGTATTCATATGTAAAACGAAACATACTTCCTTCTTTTCCTAATTATAATATGTATATATGTAAGAAATGTATGGCATTTCAGAAAGAAGAGACAGTAAACAAGCATAATTTTTAAGCGGGAAACATGCATGCATCAATTTGACCGTTAATAAATCCAAATGCATTTAAGTTGTTTCACGGAAAAGAAATTAAATTTCTCATATGTAGTGTCTTCATTTTTTTTCAAAAAGAATATAAATATAGAGCAATTTTACAGTCATTGAGGAGATAACATGAGATACCAAAAATTTAGTGTAAAATTTTGTACCTCCTAATACCAACTCCCTCCGTCCCAAAAATAACCCAATATAATCCTACAAATAAAGACACTATCCAGATTTAAACTTAGGATTGGATTTTTTTTTGGACGGAGGGAGTAGGTATCAAGAAGTATCAAATTTACATTAGAAAAAATGATATACCTCATCAAGGACTATAAATTTGCTCCAAATTTAAGTGTCTTTATAGTAGGCAGTAACCAATAATTTCATAGACATATTAATTTACACAGAATCTGAAGGTGGGATAGGTCTCACTGGTCACTTTGGGCCATGTCCTAAGGCCTGAATGTGAAAGCCCATCATCTCAAGTTTAACCCTAGTATCCCCGCAAAAAAAAAATGTTTATCCATAGTAGCTGATCTACCCTAGTATAGTAGGGGTAGTACTGTAGTATATATAGGCCGTGTTTAGTTCCTCCTCCAAATTATTTTTAAGTATATGGACATATATTTGAAGTATTAAACGTAGACTAATAATAAAACAAATTACAGATTCCACCTGTAAACTACGAGACGGATTTATTAAGCCTAATTAATCCATCATTAGCAAATATTTACTGTATCACCACATTGTCAAATCATGGCGTAATTAGGCTCAAAAGATCCGTCTCATAATTTACATGCAAACTGTACAATTGATTTTTTTCATCCACATTTAATGCTCCATGTATGTATCCAAACATTTGATGTGATGGAATTTTTGGAAGTTTGAAGGGAACTAAACAGGTTGGTCGGCTGGTCCAGAAGGAGTTGAGCCAATCCGACGTCCGCCCTTGATCAGACAAACTAGTATATTAAGTTGCGCATTTGCACAACTCTCTTTCTTTTAAATGTGTCTATAGATTCTGGTAGTAATAATAAGCTTAAATTTATAATGATGATTAATCATAACATCTTTAGATGGGTGTATAGTTGATAGTTACATTAGTATATCACACACATATGCTCATCACTAATATACGTAACTTCAAATTATATAAATTTAAGTAATTATTAATTCTTTTTCTATCATTTGATTAATACATGTTTAAAAGAGTTAACGGCGTCAAATATTTTGGGATGGAGGGAGTATATGTCAGTGAATATAGAGGAGGGAAGGTGAAACCAAAACGTTAGACCAGAATGTATAGAACAGAGAGAGTAACAAAATCACTCGATCACCCATATATTATGATAGGATAGGAGAGTATCACCTGCGTCGGCGCCATTATGTATATAGCAGGAACAAGGGAGATTACCAAGTTCTCACTAGCTTTCTGCAGTAGGTGTGTAGGATGAATGTGATGCTCATAGCTCGTATATGACTCACCCCTTTATATAGACTAGCTTAGGAACTTGTCGCATGGATCTAGAGACTCGTGATACCGAGAAATTACATAATGATTGGCCCATAGGTGCCGAATTGCTAATTGTTTTGGTTCAGTTTCCTCTACCAGGCTATCAGCAGCCTTAATTAATTAAGCAGCATAAATAAAGACATGTCATTAGGCACGTCTTAGTTTAGAGCGTTCCCAATAGATTCCTAGCTAGTCTTGTTTGTACAGGCTACAAATCATCACTATTTCTCTGTTAGGAAGAGGAGATAGAGAGACGACTCTTTTGGATAGAGACGAAAGAAATCATGTTTTTTCAGCACAAAGTACTCCCTCCGTTTCTAAATATTTGACGCCGTTAACTTTTTTAAATATGTTTAACCGTTCATCGTATTCAAAAAATTTAATTAATTATTAATTATTTTCCTATCATTTGATTCATTGTTAAATATACTTATATGTGTACATATAGTTTTACATATTTCACAAAAGTTTTTGAATAAGACGAACGGTCAAATATATGCTAAAAAGTCGGTGTCAAATATTTAGAAACGGAGTGAGAGCTATTATTACTAAAAGGTTACCCTACGCCTTCTCGCGGATTTTTCAGAAATAGGTAGTATATATATTATCAAGGAAGAGAAATTAGGTCCATCATATACAAACTATTGATAAAGATACATGCTCCCTCCTCCCCTAAGATATAAAGGATTTAGGATGAATTGGAGTATGGAATATATTATACTATAAATTTGGACAAACTATCTATTCAGATTTGTACGAGGATATGTCCCATGCCCGACGATGTGCGACATGGGATACCTGGTTCGCATACTATATTCTTTCGGAGAGGTGCCAGGGCTCCGAACCAACATGGCAAAAAGACAAATTGTGCCCATCCGTTGCAATGGGAGAGACCTCCAGGGCATCCTACAGGCCTTCCATGCAAACATCACTAGCTTCCCAATGAAGTAACATAGCCTACTGCTTGCGATCGATCTCCAAGCTTAAAATGGTCCATGTTCAACCACTCCTTGGTAAATGTCGCACGCGGCTAGCTCCTTGGCAAGGCAAACTGATGTCGGCGGCAGGCAGAACGACCCTGACCAAGTTAGTCCTTACGGTGCAATCCATCTACCTCTTGAGGAGGTACCACTTTTTCTATTGTAAATTTGGTACCTCTTGGTACCTAGGTACTATGAGGTACCATGAGGTACCAAATTTTATACTGAATTTTTTATGCCTCATGGTACCTCCTCAAGGACCGTAGATTTGCTCCCTCACGGCAATAAAGAACTCGGACGGGGTCCTGCACTCCCTCGAAAGACGAGATGCAAATTCCTTTGGGCAGGAGGTGAGGAAATTTCAGGGGGAAAAAATGCAGAGTTAGCTGGGACAAGGTCTGTAGACCCAAAGATTTGGGTGGACTAGGGGTGTTTGATCTCGATCGTTTCACTAGGGCTCTGAGAATTATATGGCTGTGGTACGAGTGGACCGATCCAGACAACCATGGAGTGGCACCACGGTCCCCTGTGACCAAGAGGATAGAGATCTCTTTGCAGCAGCAACGACCATCACTTTGGGGGACGGTAATATGGCGAGATTTCGGCACTCACATTGGTTGGAAGATAAGACCCGAAACAAATTGGTGCCGGCCATCTTCGCAGCCTCCAAGCGCAAGAATATATCAGTGCACAACAGTCCATCTATGCCAATTTGTCTAACTGTGGACAATGATCCAGTGCATGGCTCCTCTCAACGCGCAACGGGATACCATCACTTGGAAGTTTATGGCTAATGGAGTCTACTCAAGTAATTTGGCTCATAGAATGCAATTCATGGGGGCAGCATGAACAATCTTCAACCAATCAATAAGGAAATGTTGGGAGCCGCCAAAGTGCAAAGTCTTCTCATGGCTCGTAATCAAAAATAGAGTTTCGATGGTAGACAGGCTGTAGAAGAGGGGATGGACGAACCACCACTTTTTCCCACTCTGCTGTGCCTCGCTAGAATCGGCTCTTCATCTTCTCGCCAACCGTAGGATTTCAAAGAGAATCTGGAGCACACTACAGAGTTGGACAAAAATCGATCTCCGCATAAACAAATGGAAAGCCTACGCCAATGAAGAAGATTGGTGGTACACAGCTGCTTGCCATTTTCTATAGGAGGTGGTCATCGTCGATAAGGTCACCGTCATCAAGGACAAGGCTTCTCAAGGTGCGGATCCTACATCCAGATCTGGGCTTGTGACCCTGTGCTCTTGCATTGTTTGTTTTGGAGTTTGATTATGGGGTGTTCTACATATTCTATGGGTGTTTCTACATCCATAGCAACTTTTTCCTGGAATTGATTTTTTTTAGCTCTCTCTTGATGATCATATAATTTGTTGTTCTTATTGCAATAATATTTTAGTTGTATCATGATACTTTGGTACATATAGGTCTTGAATCTAGTACCTATAGGTATCAATCTAGTAGCGAAATATTATGGCTGATACATAGAGGTATATATCGTACTTGGTACCTATAAAATACCAGACCTAGTATACAGGTATCATGTTCGATACCAATAGGTATTACACATGGTACCACAGACGTATATAGTGATGGCATCATTGACGTGTTATCTAGGATATCAGACATAGTACTTAGGTATCATGTTCGGTACTAATAGGTATTACACATGGTACCACGGACGTATATAGTGATGGCATCATTGACGTGTTATCTAGGATATCAGACATGGTACTTAGGTATCATGTTCGGTACTAATAGGTACCACTCATGCATGGTACCGAACTGTACGTATATAGTGACATTAACATTGGTGTTGATACGACATCATCAAGTATCTAGTCCAGACGGGATACCGTTCTCTAGCAGTCCGTTATTTGAATTCGCTACCAATAAAAGTTCTACAAAAACTAGTAGTACGGAAAGAAACTGAAATGCATCAAAACGAATTTGTACTTTAAAATATCAAATTCTGGGTGTTAAAATAAAATTAAGTACTGTCCGGTTTCAAAATACTTGAAAGTTGTTATAAGCACTTGAATTCTTTATATTCTGAATGTTCATGTCCTAATATCAAATTTTCTATGGGATTTTATCATAAAATTAATTTAAATTTCTCATATGTACAAATATGCGAAGTTCAGAAATTCTTTTGTATATTGTTAATCGAATTTAAAAAATATAGCAAGTGATGTTATTGGATTAATTGCTTGAATTTTTTTACGATG
Organism: Oryza glumipatula; assembly: GCA_000576495.2. Lineage (NCBI taxonomy): Eukaryota > Viridiplantae > Streptophyta > Magnoliopsida > Poales > Poaceae > Oryza > Oryza glumipatula. The sequence goes on from CM002514.2 coordinate 29,982,588, forward strand.
AGCATATGCTAAGCTTGTTTACACCGTCTAGTTAGTACTACAGGTTAATCCAATGGATCGAGTAGTCTTACCTCATCGGAGGATATACTCCCTCCGTCCATGATACAAGAGATTTTAACGTTTTGCTTATACTGTTTGTTCACTTGTCTTATTTAAAAAATTTGTGCAAATATTAAAAACGAAAAGTTGTGCTTAAAATACTTTGGATAATAAAGTAAGTCATAAAAATAAATAATAATTTCAAATTTTCTTTGAATAAGATAAATGGTCAAACAGTGTAAGGAAAATGTCAAAATCCTTTATATTAGAGGACGGAGGGAGTAGTACGCAATTAAAAGAGTTAAATTTTGCGTACGCACGCACCTCCACTGCCTTCTTCAAGGCAGGTCTGAAAGCGGTATTGCCGCTGGCCTTGAGCTTGTCTACCAAATTTTCCAGCTTCTTCCGGCTGTCCGCTGAATTTCTTGTCAGCCCGTACTCGCTGACGACCGCGTGGTTGAAGGACACGATGGCCAGCCGGTCGGCGTCGCGAACCAACTTGATGATGTACTTCATGGCGATCTTGAGAAGATCCAGCCTCGACGACATGTGCTTTCCCCGGACAAACTCCTCCTTGTTCATGCTCCCGCTGACGTCCAGCACCGCGACCAGGTCTATGGGGGCGCGCTTCTCCGGCGCCACCACCTTGGGCGCCTCCACCGTCACCAGCACCTCGAAGTCGTCCTTCCGTTGGTCCCGTGCGATCGCCGCCCGGATCGGGGTGGTGCTCACTCGCACCTCTTGCCGGTCAATAGCCGCCTTCGACGTTGCCTGCACTAGCTAGCTAGCTCATCATTAATCTGATCAGCGTTGGGAAGACGAAAAGTAGTGTACTACAGTATTAGATAGCTATATATGTTATCTAGCTGTGTCCTGTATTTGCCATCAATTCGATGAACATTCAACCAGAATCCACTCTTGATCGATTTGAAAGAATTATTACAATTTTTTTCCCGAAATTAAGTTTTTTTAATAAGTCCCCAATTTAATTTCGTTGCAACCTACAGATACTGCAGATCAGCCAACCAATGTACATGTATAGATATATAGCTCCTTACTTGCAGCAAGCACAACACAGAGAATAATGGCCAACAACAAATTAAAAACAACTAACAACAACTAATTTAATCAAAGATATAGAACAGCCATATAGATCGATCAGATCATAACCTCCTTCTTCGTCTTCCCAGCGCTGGACGATGCCATGGCTCAGGTCGATCCAGAATACCGTACAATCTTAATCACTCTCCCTAGCTAGCTCTCAATTGGATTAGCGCGTTGAGTGCAGATCGAGAGCTGGTATGATCAGCTTAAGCTAAATGAGAATACGGAGTTGCAGACAGGAACAAATAGATATGTATATATGTTGTGTGTTTGGAGCCGAGCGAACGCCCGTGAGGCCGTGATCATACGACAATTACTAAAAGGCACATCCTTGATAAACAATGACGCGACCCTCATCAGTCTTAATCTTATCAATGGAAATTAATTAATCAGCCAGTCTTAATCTTATCAATGGAAATTAATTAATATTGTAGACTAGCTCGTGACCGGCAATGCAAATTACCAAGCGCTTAATGTGGAAATGGGATAAGGGCAGGGTTTTCAATTTCGAAATTAAATATTATGCTGGGGGGTTACCGAAATTTTGGAAATTTTGAGCCAAAATTATTTGAAAATTTGACTGTATTTGAATAAAATTTGACCAAATTCAAAAACATTGCAAAAAACCAAAAATTTTGAGCGAGATTTGAGCATGCCAGTGGGGGGCTAAAATTTCAGAAATTTCGAACCGAAATTTCAAACCCTATATAAGGGCGAGGCGCCCATGTTTTCTTCCGCATCGGGCACCCGTTGGGAAGTGTTTTGACATTCGACCAGGACACCAGACATGAGAAGTGACACAAATGTGAGAAGAAATTTAGAGGGAAACATATATTATGTACACAAGTTTTTCATGCACACCAACTAACAAATGCCACTAAAAATTTTAGAAAAAATTGGACACATACTTTAAATAGTATTGCATCTATATGTGAAATCTGATATTTAAATTCATTTTTAGTCGTAACAAAAGAGACAAAATTTTGACATATTTTCTCTTAAAACTGCCAGATTGTTCACTTTTTTATTACATTGTTTTGCGATAGTGCTGTAATATTTCTTGGTCCATCGTTTCTTTAGCTGCAATTCTGCAAATGCAACGCAATTGAAGCATCATGAACCACTCAAATTAAACAACACGCACAGAGAAAACGCACATGCAGTGTTAGGGTAAACAATCAGTTTAAATGTTTGAAAAATTCTGGGTAGGATAGCTTTCGTTGGGTTCAATGCTTACCTGCGTAGCAGGAGAAGGTGGAGGACATGATCAGAAGAAGCATCAAAACCGCCGCGATGGAGTAGGACATCCTCTTGGTAGCTGCCATTAGGAGATTAATGAAGAAACAGGCTCCGATCGAGCTGTTATTGTACAGTGTACTGTGTGTGTGTATATATATAGGGAGCGTATCCTATGCACACAGGCCCTCGCGTGTACACACCGTGTACACCAACTAAAAATTATCACAAAAAATTCTAGGAAAATTCATACATATACTTTCAATAGTATTACATCTACGTGCAAAGTCGCATCTTCAAATTCATTCTACATAGAGAATAACAAAAAAGATAAAATTCTGACAAAATTGCAACCTTAAAACTGTCAGATTTTTTGTTTTTTTTGTTACGGCTAAAATATAATGAATTTGATGTTAAGATTTTAACCCTAGGTGTAATACAACTGAAAGTATGTGTATGATTTTTTCTAGATTTTTTGGTGATATTTTTTAGTTGGTGTGCACGTGTGTACACGTGAGGGCCTGTGTGCATAGGATATGTTGCCATATATATATATGCCTCCTCTGTTTCGCAATGCGCTCATTGTTGTGCACCTTTGCTCATGTTTTTAGATGAGTTCTTGCATTTATGCCTTCAGAAATCTCTAGTGTACAATTAATTGCTTTTCCATGTGTAAGGCTGTGTTTAGATCCAAAGTTTGGATCCAAACTTCAGTCATTTTTTATCACATCAACCTGTCATACACACACAATTTTTCAGTCACATTATCTCTAATTTCAACCAAAATCCAAACTTTGTGTTGAACTAAACACAACCTAAGGTTTCTTTGCTGTCATTTCAAATGTTCCAGCATTAAATGCCCCTTATATCTTTGTACAGTTAATTGTTGTCATTTTTGTTTTGGATATACACGTATTTATATATGACAATAGATCTCTTCAGATGTGCAAAATTTTGAACAGAAAAAAGTTTAATTGGGCCGACAAGCGTTGGCTTGTCCTGTTAGGCCTGCAAGCATTATGTATGCATGATCGGTTCATGACTACTCGCCCATGAAAGGAGTATGCATGCTTCCCCAATGTTTCGGTATAAATAGATCAGTGAATATAAGGTAACTATGCTATGTTAATTAAGAAATGTACGCTCTGACTTTAATAATTTTATGCGAGATATGTGACGTCTTATATGTATATGGCGAGAGATTGGAGTGAAACAAATTATAGGAACTATACAATGCTAGCAAGGTATCATGTATCAACAGTTAATTTGCTAACAGGTAACTTAGGATAGAAAATAGTAACATAAGTATAGAATCTGGCACTCGTAATTATATTCCAAGTTACAACAACCTCTAATTCTTCCTGTTGTTTTCAGCCAGCACAGTTTCCCACCAAGCGAACAGATATGCTCGCATGAGCTTGTTCAACTTTTGCTAAATATTATGAAAATTTATTATTCGGGGTTACATGTGTTCTAATAAATTATATAGCACTTTGCAAATTTATTCATAGTAAGTCATGTAGTATATATACTAACCTAATTTTATGATTCTTAATTATAAGATGTAAGAGGGAATCTTTAGTCTAGGCTTAGGCTCTTACAAACAAAAAAAATCATAGTGATTAATCCTTCAAAATCCAAATTCTTTGTTTTTACTCCAAACCGAATAACTCCAAAAGTTTATCATTGTTTACATGTCCTGCAGCTATAGATTAATTACCCAATTTTAGAGATGAATCATCAATTGAAGCTTAAATAATATAACACTATATATATTCTAAAACAAAGCAGTTTCATGAGAACAATCCAACTTAATTCCTTTATTAATTTCCCTTTAATATAGCATTATATCTGTTCATGCATCACTGCAAAATCTAAGAACAACCTCAGACATTATTTTCCATTCAAAATAACCGTATGAAGTTTCTTGATTATGTTAACTCTTAATTAAACCTCAGACATTATTTTCCATTCAAAATAACCGTATGAAGTTTCTTGTTTACGTTAACTCTTAATTATTCCACCCAGCTGTACCAATTTAGTTGGGCCAGAGCAGTATCACAAATATGTGGGCGGCCAAATTTAGTTGAGCTGAGAAACGGTGGCTGATCTTGTCATGTCTCTATTTCTAATCTATGGATTATTTGGGCCGCAAGGGAATATGGTTGTCAAAGCATGTTTGCACGTGTAACGTCGCGCTTTTAGCGAGACGTTAGAAACTAATTCGGCAAAATCATAATTTCAAAAATTTGGTTTTTTGTGTGCGAGTCTAAGTCGTGCCGTGGATCTCAATTCAAATCCCGTTGTTCCCTCTCATCGCCATCAAAATCCACCTCCTCAAAATGTCAATTCTGATTCAACTCCCAATGTCAAACACCGAAATTCAATCCCGTCCTTGAACTCCTTGCCAATATTTCTCTTGGTTCCGAGAATACCAAATCCCTGTTTGGAATTCCTTCGTTGACTCCTCCCTCTCATCCAAATCCCAAATCCCGAAGTCCAAATATCAAATTTGAAATTCAAACCTAAACTCCAATACTCTCCAAATTCAATCTGTCAAAGTCTATTTCACCTCCCTTGTCGATGGGCTGTTCCTCTCTCCCGGCCCATCCCCTCCTCTCGGCCCAGCTCTCTCCTGCGCGTGCGCCGGACGTGCTCGGAGCGAGCGAGAGAGCGCCGTCTTCTCTTTCCCCTCTATCTCGCTCGTTCTCTCTCCTCTCTCACCGGCGCTGATTTCCCACCGCCGCCATCCGAACCTCCACTGCCTTCGTCACTCCGGCACCAAATCCCCCACCCGTCGCCATTCAATTTTTGGCCACGCCAGCCGCTCCTCGCACGCGCGCCATGTCGCCTGGTCGCCGCCGCGTCAGCCCTGACGCCGCCCATGCCCTGTTGCCGCGTCGTCGGTTGTATTCTTGGGTTGTTCTGAGCTGCAACCTAAGTTAAATAAGTCCTCTATTTATTTTAAGGATTGCGATGAATCATAATTGTCACCGTGGGTACCAGCGCTATGTCCTGGGACTGGTACTGAGATCATGGTTTCGTAGGAAGCGGTTCGTGCTATTTTTCCTACGACACGCTCCTGTCAAGTACCGTTGTATGGCGGTATCAGATTGGGTGTGACAGCACGATCACACAATTTTGTAGCAGAACGCATGATATGATGATCTATACATGCTTGATTAAATAACCGGTTCACTCCTAACACACAAATGGGATGAAGGGAAGAAGAATGCATGCTTCTCCCAAAATCTCAGTATAAATACGTTAAGGAATGTAAAGTAGCTATTGTATGTCACAATTACCTTATATGTAAGATTATTAAATAAGGACTAACCCAAGCAGTCACGTGTGCGGTCGGAAGTGAGATATTGGGGTAACAAAATTAAATGGCCATGTCTATCCTTAATTATTGATTTGATCATACTTATAACTTAGAACAAACATAGTTGTTGTGAAATAATCAATATCTTTTAGAAATAATTATCCAGACACTCGCATGTATTCTATTCCTGATGGATCTATCACATTTAACACTAGAAAATTTATTTAATTCTATACAAGATATGATCAATGATGCCATGTCACTTACCATCTTCATCTGGTCTTATGTTTGTGTACCACAATTATTAATTATACTTATTTGTGTTACAAAGCACTTAATTTGAATATGAAATCAACTACATGCACACATTTTACTTGGGCTAGAATGGTGTCACGACACATATGTGGGCGCCAAAATTTAGTTGGGCTGAGAAGCGCTGACAGGTCTTGTTACACTTCCAGTAGTTCTCTAAGTATTGGGCTGCAAGGGATCGGAACATCACTGTAAATGCATGTATGCATGATCACACAATTTTGTAGCCGAATGCATGATCCCATGATCTAATCATGCATGCATGATCACCAGCATCAGTGACGGCAACGCCCATGGATGTGCTTGCTGCCTCTGCAAATTAAGCTCTGCTCCCTCCTAACATCCAAATTTAGTTGGGCCGGAAAAGTGATAACACAAGTGTTGAAGGCTCCCTGCGCTGGTTGATTGATATGCAGTTCTACACATGTTAGGCTAGAATGGGATTGGTTGCATCCTGACCTGATGGCCGATACACTACTCCTAAAGAAGCAGATCGTTCTTCTTTTGACCTTTATCGATAGATATTAGCTTAGCTAGCATATTATATCTCTCCATATAAATACGTAAGTATATAATCATAGAAAGCTCTACATGACACCAAAATAGTGTAAATTGGTTTTAATTAAACATGTGTCTGCCCCGCAAAAAAAAAATTAAACATGTGTCTGAGTAATATTGTTTTGAGGTGAAATATTAGAGTGAAACATATTAGGATACCCATGTCTAGGTTTTGTAGTTGGTTATTATTGGTATTTGTTACAGTTACCAATAAATCCAAGTGTACGAATACTGCTGCAACACTCCACCTAACAGTATTTCAAGGATATCGAATAATAGATGTGTATATCTACAAACATGATTCTACCGTACAAATGGTAGGCTTAAACTAGAGGGGATTCCTAAGAATTAATTAACTAAGCTTAAACTAAATAAAAATCTATCAATTGGTGTCCAGTTCATCCCTGGTCTACCAAGAGATCTATGTAAGTAAACGTGGGGATAGAAGGGATGATGGACATGGTTGTCACACCTGCTATCTATCATACTTTCCGTGGAGAGTCACGTAGATATTAATTTAAGTGCCTACCTCACTATAAATTTGGCGTCTATGTGGCACCTTCTGTCTACCTGTAACATCCTGAAAATTCGACCAAGAAAACGAAACTCTAAAAATACGGATTTTCAAAAACTTTTAAATAAATTGCATCATGCCGATTTTATTCGCCTTTTATTTTGGATTTGGTTTTGAAGTCGTTGATCGTGAGTAAAGAATAATTAATTATGAATAAACCCTAGAAGTAAATTAGTAAAATAAATATAATTTAAAATAAAGATTAAATGCGGATTGAAATGAATAAAATATTATTGCAAACATATTTGAATCGATTAAACCTAAATGTCGTGGGATACGAATTAACACTAATTAAAAATTCAAATAAATAAATGAAATATGAGTAAAATTAAATTAGGATGAATACAATAATTGGAACCACACACATAGTGAATAAAAATCAAATTTACAACATTTAGAAATTGCTAAATTAAATTAAATGGAAAATGGGCTGAAAATCGGGAAAATTCAGAAAATGCACTGTTCATCGCCCGCCAAGTGTTCGACGGGGTCCCCTTAACCCGGCCCCCTTTTCCCCGCGCGCCGCGCGCCGAGCCGTGCGCCGCCCCGTCTCAAGCCGCCGCGCCCTAGTCGCCCATGCCGCTCTGCCTCCTCTGCCGCGCGCACGCCGTCGCCCCGAGCCTCGAGCCCCGCGCGCCGTGCCGCTCCGCATCCCATCGCCGCGCCATCGAAGCCGCCGCGCACGCGACGCCGTTGCCCATGCCGCTCCGCCTTCCCGTCGCCCTCACCGCGCCGCACGCATCACTGCCGTCCCCGAGCCCGAGCCCGTGCCGCGCGCACGTCGTCGTCATCCCGAGCTCCGCGCCGTTCGACCTCCCCGTCCCATCGCCGCGCCGCTCGGTTTCCCCCTCCTTACATGCCGCGCCGCCTCGTCCCGTCGCCCCGTCGTCCCGTCGTCTCGTCGCCTCGTCGTCACGTCGCCCTGCCCCCGACCCGCCGCCCGTTCCGCGCGCTGCGCTGCCTTGCCCCCCCGTGCTCTGCACCGCCTCCCCGTCCCGTCGTCGCCCCGCACGTCGTTCCCCATTTTGGACCCCGCGCCGCCGCCCGCCACATCGCCCGCACGTCGTCCTGTTTCCTCCCATTTGCAGCCGCGCCGCACGCCCGTATCGCCCGGCCGCACGTCGCCTTGCTTCCCGACCTGCCGCCGCGCCGCACGCCCGTCCTCCCCTCGCCTCGCGCTCCGCGCAACCACGCCGCCGTCGCGTCGCTTTTAAAGCCGCCGCCGCCCTCCATTCTTTCCCCATCCCTTCCCCTATAAAACGCCGCCCTCCCCTTCTCCTCCACTCCCCACACATCCCTAGCCATCTCCTTCCCCTCTCCTCCTTCTCCTCCGCGCCGTCGCCGTGCCGCCGCACCGCCACCATCGAAGCCGCCCTCGTGTTGCCGTGCCGCCGCGCCGTCGAAATTAAGCCGCCGCGCCGCCGCCCCCGTGTGCCGTGCCTTGCGCCGTCGTCACCGCCGTCGCCGCAGTGGTGAGCCGCTGCTCTCCCCCCCCCCTAGGTCATCGTCGCTGCCGATAGGTAGAAGAGCGCGAGAGAGAGAGGGAGAGCCGAGGGAGAAGAGAGAAGGAGAAAGAAGAAGGGGGAGGAAGGAAGCCGGGGGAGAGGAAAGAGAGAGAGGGAGAGAAAGAGAGAGAGAGAGAGAGGGAAAAAGAAAACAGAGAGAGAGAGAGAGAGAAAAAGAAGAAAAAGAAAAAGGGAGAGAGAGAGGGAGAAAGGAGAAAAAGAAAAAGGAAAGAAAAAAAATAGGGAAAAAGAAAAGAAAAGGAAAATAAATAAATTAGGAGGTTTAGAAAATTTAAAATAAATTAGAATCTAATTATAGACTAATATTGATCGTAGAATTGCAAAGTTTAAATATAGTTTGTTCTTGATAAATTCTTTAAGAAATCAATTCGCGGAGATAATTTAGATATAAATTAAATGCCTAAAACAATTAGATAAAATCTTATAGATTTTTATAGGGGATAACTTCTACAATTGATCGATTCACGGTGGAAGTTCGGATTTAATTAAATAGGGCTTTTAAGCACGTAATATATTTAATCATTTAGTAATAGAGTAAATTAAATCGTTAAATATTTGGATTCCATCCGATGTTAGCTCGCAACATAAAATTCTAATCTATTATTTGAATACGATGCTCGGGGTAAGTTAAATTAAAAACTTATAATAACAAAACAATTGCACCGTAAAAATAATTTAGGATATATATATAAATCGAAATTGGGTTGGCCCTAATTCGCGAATAGTAAATAAAAGAATCGATTTTCGCATTCGACTTTTATTTGGATTTATTTGGAGTTTTATTTGAATTCTAACCGAATTCAAATCAATTTTCGCACGTAACTATAGAGCCCGAGGGAGTTGCAGATCCGAGTGAAGGCCAAGACCCGCAAGACCCTGAGCAAGGCAAGTCATCACTATCCATTGAACATATTGCTCCCAATTGCGAAATTATTTTGTTTACAAATAAAATTGCATGCAATAATATACATCCCACTTGTGATTAAGCCATACCTTGATGATTGTTTGCCTATTATTTCCTTTGTAACCATGTTTACGTATGAGTCCCTAGTCAATTATGACAAGTGCTTAGCAATGCTATTCTAGAACTGTGCATACTCATATTTATCAAAATGCTGAATGCTTGGGCAATTACCTTTGGGAAGGTAATTGAGATGCGGCATGTGGAGACATGAGCGCCACAGTGCCAAGATGTTGATGACATGATTTGTGAAAAGAAAAATAAAATTAAACAAATGTTTTCGACTGGGGCGGACGGAGGAATTGGGTGGTATCCGGAAAAGGCTAGTACCGTCCCCGGTCAATTAAGGACCGAGCCATGAAGTTAAGCATGAAACGACTCCCGTACAACCGCACTTCTCGTATGGGTATAGACCTAGCGGAATAGATAGCTGAGCAGAGGCAGTATCCTTGCATAGTGGTTTCTTGATGTGTGAGGCAGGGGCTCTACGGTGGGGCAGCCATTGGTAGAACCGCGAGGCAGGTGTCTACAGTGGTGTCGCCATCGGTAGGACTGCCATGTGAGAATTTAAACCTAATTAACTTAATGCATGTGTGAGTTCTTCTTTCCCGGGTGCGCCAGAACTCCTCACACTGCTAGAAACGGACGCCTAGAGTGTACGAGGATGTCAAGTTCATGGAGCGGGTACTGCCAATGCGAGGTTATCGAAAAGCTTTGCCGTGACGCGTCTCATGTGTTGGGACGAGGCTCATGTGTTGGGCAGTCGCGGAGTGCGGGTAAAGTGTACATCCACTGCAGTGTGAGTAAACCAAATCTATTCGAATAGCCGTGCTCGCGGTTATTGAGCACCGGGACGTGTATTACACTTGGCTAGACTCTGAATTCTTAACTTGTGTGGGTTGGGATATTTGCATGATGATTTATATGCTGCTGGAGCCACTTCCTGAGAGTAGGGAATGTGGACGTCCTCAGAAAACCATGACGACATAATGGCGGGAAGCCATCCTTGGGATCACAATGGATGGTGGACAGAACCGTCATTGTTTAATGTGAACACTGGTATTAAAACTTGATCAGTCTGTGCTAGGTCTTAGGTTTGTGAAAAGAATTATAAAACTTGCTTTACGCAAAAGAGCCATAACCATCCTTCAAATTTCCCTGTCATGTGCATTGTTGCTGTGATGACTTGTTGAGTACGGTTGGTACTCACCCTTGCTATACATAAACTTAATCAGAGGCTGGAGATGAAGCGTCGGAAGATCCCTATGCCTATTATCAGGAGGGAGATGAAGACGATGGGGTCCAATAGGTCTTAGATACGGTCGTTGCCTGTGGCAATGGCGTGCCGCTGCCTCCATTTTCCGCTGCCTTACCTATTCTGCTTTTGAATGTATTCCAGGACCATTCGGTCCGATGATTTAAGACAATGCCTGCGGGCTTTGATGTAATAACTCGTCCTAAGACATTCGTGTATGAGTACTCGGTATTTCAGCTATGAATTCGTGTGTACCAGACTACTTGATCCAGGGAAATGGTACTGTCTACACGATCGATTCCTGTTATAAAAACGGGGGTCCACAGAGCTGGTATCAGAGCCATACGACTGTAGGAAAAGACCAAATGGTGCCCCACCCCTTTCCTAGGTTGGCCAAGGGAGAAATTCCCACTTAGTAATACTTTCAAAAATAAAAACGCTATGTTTACAAAAATCGGTACAATTTTCATCTTACTCTTAACTATCCTCTTTCCAAAACAAGTTTTTACTCTTAACTGACTTTGGGTTTTTCCTAAAATTTAGATGGCAGATCAGGATTCACCCGCCGCTTGGGAGTTGAGCGTACCCCGCACAGAGGGTTACGTCATCGAGCTACACCGGCTGATGAGGCGTCTGCGATACCCCAGCTCTCCGATCTACCGAGTGAGGCCGTGTGGATCTGTTTGGGAGGCTCGGGTCGAGGTTCACACACGAGTTCCTCCGGAGTTAGACTACAGCTTCCCGACACGATACTATCGCGACCTACCAGAGAACGCGATGCAGGATGCAGCACGGGAGGCTTTCCTCAGACTTAGCTCTATCCACCGAGCTGAGTTGACTAGTACTGAGTTTGCTCACCACCCATTTCGAGAGGAGAGCAACTCCCTCTGCACAGTTCAGGACACGCCTTGCTGCTACAACCCGATAATGACCCGACTGTCACGATGGGCTGAGGCAGCAGACGACTTTTACGAGGAGGCCCTGTTGGAGATCGACGACCAGCAGAGGCGTGTGGGAGAGTTAGAGACTGAGGTGACGGACCTCACAGCGCAGCAGCTTCAGCTGGAGGAGGAGCACCAGACTTGGGGCAGTGAGATAGACTCACTGAAGGCACAGCTCCAGACCCACGGCGACCAGTTCCAGCAGTTGTCCGATCAGTACAACGAGCGCCGCGGAATGGGGGATACACTTGAGGAGCAGCGGAGGGAGAGTCAGGAGCACGTCAGTCAGCTGGAGGCGCAGCTTCGAGCAGCCACGACCAGCACCGCCGGAGCTTCTACTTCCACAGCGGTAGGGCGTGACCGCTACTTCTTCCTCACTCCACCATACCCACCGGCCTTCCACGCTCTTTTGGGAGAGGCTGGCATGCTGGCTACTGAGTCAGCACCTTACCTGGAGGACCCGACAGTGACACCGCCACCTGCCCCGGAGATTGTGCACACACCACAGATCCCTGTACCTTCTCCGCAGCCGGGTTCCAGTTTGGAGACCCCGATCCAGGTCAGTTCCGAGTCAGAGGGGACCGACGCCGAGTCAGACACCACTGATTCTTCAGAGGATGAGATCCCGGTTCCCCGCATCACCTTCCTCGGAGGCCCTCGCACCCTCAGCACTGCTCGCAAGAGCACACGACCTCCGGGCAAGAAGCCCAAGCCGGATTCGGAGGCCACCACGTCCGAGCCGTGGGGACTCAGGTTTGCTCGTGCCAGCGACCACCCACTACCTGCCCCAGGATCCTGTGGATGGCTGGACGACTAGACCGGAGGATGACTGCAGCTTCGATCTCGCTTCAGTTGGTTTCTTTTTGGATTGTATGCGAGACACACCCCTACCCCCTTACCTAGATTGACGGATAGCTTGATAGTTAGTGTGATGTATTTGTTAGATGAACTTTGTCTGGATTGCGTATATATGCAGTCACTTGCATCATGATTTATGTACTGTTTGTGGAACTCTATGGAGTTATTTATGATATTGTTGTTGTTGTATTGAAAATGAGTTTATTCCACCAAGCTTGCAAAACAAAGTTCACACCAAAACAACTCCCTTAATGGGATAAAACCATAAGGACTAGTTAGAAAATTAGGATACTTACTCAATCGGCCTACACAGATGGCAAGCCGACGTAGGACATCAACCAGCAATGAAGAACCACCGACACCTGACCTAACCACCCTGGCCGGAGTCATGGCCACTCAAACCCAGCTACTACAAGCCATCGCAAACAACCAAGGCAACCGCGGAGGATCCAGCTTTGGAGAATTCATGAGGACCAAGCCACCCACCTTCGCATCAGCAGACGAGCCTATGGAGGCGGAAGACTGGCTGCGTATCATCGAGAAGAAATTGACCCTTGTCCGGGTGCGCGAAGCCGACAAGGTGATCTTCGCAGTCAACCAACTGGAAGGACCCGCCGGAGACTGGTGGGATACCTATAAAGAAGCTCGGGAAGAGGATGCTGGAGAACCCACCTGGGAGGAGTTCACTGCAGCATTCCGCGAGAACTTCGTACCTGCTGCGGTGATGCGTATGAAGAAGAACGAGTTCAGAAGGCTGCGGCAAGGAAACACGACGGTTCAGGAATATCTGAACCGGTTCACTCAGTTGGCCCGCTATGCAGTCGGAGACCTTGTCGATGAAGAAGAAAAGATCGACAAGTTTATAGAGGGACTGAATGATGAGCTGCGTGGACCCATGATTGGGCAAGACCATCAAAGCTTCCAGAGTCTGATCAACAAGGTTGTTAGGCTGGAAAATGATCAGAAGACTGTAGAGAACAATCGCAAGAGGAGACTTGCCATGAATCGCACACCTCAGGGAGTACCTCAGCGATTCAAGGGAGCCACTTCGTCTGGGTGGAAGCCCCCTGTTGTGGCCACCAACCGCCCTGCTGCACCTAGCAACTTCAACAGGCCACTTGCGACTCAGAATCGCACCCCTGCGCCAACTCTGGCTGCCCCCGGAACCAGGAGGCATGTGAATTGCTTCAATTGCGGGGAGTATGGGCACTACGCCAACAATTGCCCTCACCCAAGCAAGACTCCTGTCCGTACTGGCGCCAATGCGATCACTGTTCGTGGGACCCCTGCCCCTGCTGTTGGACGAGGCCTGTTCAGGACTCCACAAACGAACAGGACCGCTACAGGATTCGGGCGCGGACAAGTGAACCATGTCCGAGCCGAAGAGGCCCAGGAAGACCAGGGCGTGCTAATGGGTATGTTCTCTATCAACTCCACCCCAGTTAAAGTCCTTTTCGATTCTGGCGCATCGCATTCATTCATATCTTTGAAGGCTAGTCAAAAACACAACTTAACCCCAGTACGACTTAGAAAACCTATGATAGTCCATTCACCTGGGGGCGAGATAACTGTGAGTCAAGCTTGCATAGACGTACCTGTCCGTCTTAGGGATGTGGTGTTTCCCTCCAACCTTATGGTTTTGATACCCCAGACCCTAGATGTCATATTGGGAATGGATTGGTTAACAAAGAACAGAGGGGTAATCGACTGCAGACGTAGGGAAGTTACCCTGACCACACCTTGGGGGTCGGACATGCGAGCAACCATGGATCAAGATCCTAGACTAACCGAACGTGCCGGAGGCATATTTACCATGCTACCTCTGAAAGGAATGCCTATCGTGCAACGATTTGCTGATGTGTTTCCAGAAGATCTACCCGGGATGCCACCAGATCGTGATATAGAGTTCATTATCGATCTGATACCCGGTACTGCTCCCATATCTAAGAGACCCTATCGGATGCCAGTCAATGAATTAGAGGAGCTTAAAAAGCAAATCAGAGAATTGCAAGAAAAGGGATTCGTACGCCCCAGTTCGTCACCTTGGGGAGCCCCAGTGCTGTTCGTCAAAAAGAAAGACGGTACCATGAGGATGTGTGTAGACTACCGTTCACTGAACGAAGTCACTATTAAGAACAAGTATCCACTACCACGGATCGATGATCTTTTTGATCAGCTCAAAGGAGCAAAGGTGTTCTCCAAGATTGATCTTCGATCAGGATACCATCAATTGAAGATTAGGACCGGGGATATACCCAAAACCGCGTTCTCAACACGCTATGGGTTGTATGAGTTCACGGTGATGTCGTTTGGCTTAACCAACGCCCCGGCATACTTCATGAACCTCATGAACAAGGTGTTCATGGATTACCTGGACAAATTCGTGGTAGTATTCATCGATGATATCTTGATCTACTCCAAGGACGAAGAAGAACATGCTGAGCACTTGCGTTTGGTACTCGAGAAACTTCGGAGGCATAAATTATATGCAAAATTTAGCAAGTGCGAATTCTGGTTGAAGGAGGTCGCTTTTCTAGGCCACGTGATCTCAGCCGGCGGAGTAGCAGTGGACCCTGCTAAAGTAGAGGCCGTTACGGAATGGAAAGAACCCAAGTCTGTGACCGAAATTCGGAGTTTTCTAGGCTTGGCCGGATACTACCGAAGGTTCATTGAAGGGTTCTCTAAGATAGCCCGGCCAATGACACAGCTGCTCAAGAAGGAAAAGAAGTTTGCGTGGTCAGAACAGTGTCAGAAAAGCTTCGAGCAGCTCAAGGAAAAGCTGACCTCGGCACCTATTTTAGTCCTTCCTGACATCAGGAAAGACTTTGTCATCTATTGTGATGCATCAAGGCAAGGGCTAGGAGGGGTACTAATGCAGGACGGAAAGGTTGTGGCCTATGCGTCGCGACAATTGCGACCGCATGAAGAAAACTATCCTACCCATGACCTAGAGCTTGCAGCTGTGGTTCATGCGCTGAAGATTTGGAGACATTATCTGATAGGAAACCACTGTGATATCTACACCGACCACAAGAGTCTGAAGTATATCTTTACCCAGTCAGACCTCAACTTGAGGCAAAGACGGTGGTTGGAATTAATCAAGGACTATGACCTAGAGGTTCACTACCACCCTGGCAAGGCAAACGTTGTGGCTGACGCGTTGAGTCGGAAGAGCCATTGCAACCAACTTGAGGCGGAAGGAATTGCTCCTGAACTTAAGGAGGAAATTGCCCAGCTAAACTTATATATAGTGCCTCGAGGACAGATAAATACCTTGGACATTCAACCTCTTTTGAGGAACCAAATCGAAGAGGCTCAGAAGGACAACCAGGAGATCCGAGAAGTAAAGGAACGTCTAGCCGCAGGCTTCGCAAAGGAATTCTCAACCGACGAGAAGGACGTCCTATGGTACAAAAAGAGGATTTATGTACCCGAGCAGGGTGGACTGAGAGGATTAATCCTAAAAGAAGCTCACGAATCAGCATACTCATTGCACCCTGGAAGTACCAAGATGTACCAGGATCTGAAGGAAGGGTACTGGTGGCCCAACATGAAGAGAGATGTGGCAGAGTACGTAGCGCTCTGTGACGTTTGTCAGAAGGTAAAGGCTGAGCACCAGAGACCGGCAGGTTTGCTGCAACCCCTTAGGATTCCCGAATGGAAATGGGATGAGATAGGTATGGATTTTATTGTTGGATTGCCCAAGACTGCAACCGGATATGATTCCATCTGGGTGATCGTAGATCGACTCACCAAGACGGCAAGATTCATCCCCGTCAAGACAAACTATAGTAGTGCCAAGCTAGCCGAGTTATATATGGCCCGTATAGTATGTCTTCACGGTGTACCTAAGGGAATCATATCTGATCGAGGCACACAGTTTACCTCTCATTTCTGGGAGAAAGTACATGAAGCCCTAGGGAGTTACCTTGCGTTCAGCACAGCTTATCACCCACAGACAGATGGCCAGACAGAGAGAACCAACCAGGTCCTGGAGGACATGTTGAGAGCTTGTGCATTGGATTTTAGCAAAGACTGGGAGAGATGTTTGCCCTACGCCGAATTCTCCTACAACAACAGCTTTCAAGCAAGCCTAAAAATGTCGCCCAACGAGGCATTGTTTGGTCGACGATGTCGAACCCCGCTAATGTGGTCCGAGACCGGAGAACGTGCAGTATTTGGACCTGACATTATCAAGGAGGCCGAAGAAAAGGTTCGTCTGATTCGGGACCGTTTAAAAGTGGCACAGTCACGGCAGAAGAGTTACGCGGACACCCGAAGAAGAAACCTAGAGTTTAAGGAAGGCGATTTCGTTTACCTAAAAGTTTCACCAATGAGGGGAACAAAAAGGTTTAAGGTTAAAGGAAAACTAGCGCCAAGATACGTGGGACCTTTTCAAATCCTCGCTAGACGAGGAGAAGTTGCCTATCAGCTACAGCTACCTGAAATCATCGCCGATGTACACCCCGTCTTCCATGTGTCCCAATTGAAGAAATGTTCACGGGTACCGGAAGAACAAGCTCCGCTGGAGGAGATTCACATTAACAACGATCTCACGTATCCAGAACACCCGATACGGATATTGGATGAAGCGGAAAAGGGAACTAGAACCAAAACGTGGTGTATGTACAAGGTACAGTGGAGTAATCACACTGAGGATGAAGCCACCTGGGAAAGCGAAGAGTTTTTGAAGACGGAATACCCGTATCTGTTCGAGAACCGGTAAGAAATCTCGGGACGAGATTTATTTAAGGGGGGTAGGTTTGTAACATCCTGAAAATTCGACCAAGAAAACGAAACTCTAAAAATACGGATTTTCAAAAACTTTTAAATAAATTGCATCATGCCGATTTTATTCGCCTTTTATTTTGGATTTGGTTTTGAAGTCGTTGATCGTGAGTAAAGAATAATTAATTATGAATAAACCCTAGAAGTAAATTAGTAAAATAAATATAATTTAAAATAAAGATTAAATGCGGATTGAAATGAATAAAATATTATTGCAAACATATTTGAATCGATTAAACCTAAATGTCGTGGGATACGAATTAACACTAATTAAAAATTCAAATAAATAAATGAAATATGAGTAAAATTAAATTAGGATGAATACAATAATTGGAACCACACACATAGTGAATAAAAATCAAATTTACAACATTTAGAAATTGCTAAATTAAATTAAATGGAAAATGGGCTGAAAATCGGGAAAATTCAGAAAATGCACTGTTCATCGCCCGCCAAGTGTTCGACGGGGTCCCCTTAACCCGGCCCCCTTTTCCCCGCGCGCCGCGCGCCGAGCCGTGCGCCGCCCCGTCTCAAGCCGCCGCGCCCTAGTCGCCCATGCCGCTCTGCCTCCTCTGCCGCGCGCACGCCGTCGCCCCGAGCCTCGAGCCCCGCGCGCCGTGCCGCTCCGCATCCCATCGCCGCGCCATCGAAGCCGCCGCGCACGCGACGCCGTTGCCCATGCCGCTCCGCCTTCCCGTCGCCCTCACCGCGCCGCACGCATCACTGCCGTCCCCGAGCCCGAGCCCGTGCCGCGCGCACGTCGTCGTCATCCCGAGCTCCGCGCCGTTCGACCTCCCCGTCCCATCGCCGCGCCGCTCGGTTTCCCCCTCCTTACATGCCGCGCCGCCTCGTCCCGTCGCCCCGTCGTCCCGTCGTCTCGTCGCCTCGTCGTCACGTCGCCCTGCCCCCGACCCGCCGCCCGTTCCGCGCGCTGCGCTGCCTTGCCCCCCCGTGCTCTGCACCGCCTCCCCGTCCCGTCGTCGCCCCGCACGTCGTTCCCCATTTTGGACCCCGCGCCGCCGCCCGCCACATCGCCCGCACGTCGTCCTGTTTCCTCCCATTTGCAGCCGCGCCGCACGCCCGTATCGCCCGGCCGCACGTCGCCTTGCTTCCCGACCTGCCGCCGCGCCGCACGCCCGTCCTCCCCTCGCCTCGCGCTCCGCGCAACCACGCCGCCGTCGCGTCGCTTTTAAAGCCGCCGCCGCCCTCCATTCTTTCCCCATCCCTTCCCCTATAAAACGCCGCCCTCCCCTTCTCCTCCACTCCCCACACATCCCTAGCCATCTCCTTCCCCTCTCCTCCTTCTCCTCCGCGCCGTCGCCGTGCCGCCGCACCGCCACCATCGAAGCCGCCCTCGTGTTGCCGTGCCGCCGCGCCGTCGAAATTAAGCCGCCGCGCCGCCGCCCCCGTGTGCCGTGCCTTGCGCCGTCGTCACCGCCGTCGCCGCAGTGGTGAGCCGCTGCTCTCCCCCCCCCCTAGGTCATCGTCGCTGCCGATAGGTAGAAGAGCGCGAGAGAGAGAGGGAGAGCCGAGGGAGAAGAGAGAAGGAGAAAGAAGAAGGGGGAGGAAGGAAGCCGGGGGAGAGGAAAGAGAGAGAGGGAGAGAAAGAGAGAGAGAGAGAGAGGGAAAAAGAAAACAGAGAGAGAGAGAGAGAGAAAGAAGAAAAAGAAAAAGGGAGAGAGAGAGAGGGAGAAAGGAGAAAAAGAAAAAGGAAAGAAAAAAAATAGGGAAAAAGAAAAGAAAAGGAAAATAAATAAATTAGGAGGTTTAGAAAATTTAAAATAAATTAGAATCTAATTATAGACTAATATTGATCGTAGAATTGCAAAGTTTAAATATAGTTTGTTCTTGATAAATTCTTTAAGAAATCAATTCGCGGAGATAATTTAGATATAAATTAAATGCCTAAAACAATTAGATAAAATCTTATAGATTTTTATAGGGGATAACTTCTACAATTGATCGATTCACGGTGGAAGTTCGGATTTAATTAAATAGGGCTTTTAAGCACGTAATATATTTAATCATTTAGTAATAGAGTAAATTAAATCGTTAAATATTTGGATTCCATCCGATGTTAGCTCGCAACATAAATTTCTAATCTATTATTTGAATACGATGCTCGGGGTAAGTTAAATTAAAAACTTATAATAACAAAACAATTGCACCGTAAAAATAATTTAGGATATATATATAAATCGAAATTGGGTTGGCCCTAATTCGCGAATAGTAAATAAAAGAATCGATTTTCGCATTCGACTTTTATTTGGATTTATTTGGAGTTTTATTTGAATTCTAACCGAATTCAAATCAATTTTCGCACGTAACTATAGAGCCCGAGGGAGTTGCAGATCCGAGTGAAGGCCAAGACCCGCAAGACCCTGAGCAAGGCAAGTCATCACTATCCATTGAACATATTGCTCCCAATTGCGAAATTATTTTGTTTACAAATAAAATTGCATGCAATAATATACATCCCACTTGTGATTAAGCCATACCTTGATGATTGTTTGCCTATTATTTCCTTTGTAACCATGTTTACGTATGAGTCCCTAGTCAATTATGACAAGTGCTTAGCAATGCTATTCTAGAACTGTGCATACTCATATTTATCAAAATGCTGAATGCTTGGGCAATTACCTTTGGGAAGGTAATTGAGATGCGGCATGTGGAGACATGAGCGCCACAGTGCCAAGATGTTGATGACATGATTTGTGAAAAGAAAAATAAAATTAAACAAATGTTTTCGACTGGGGCGGACGGAGGAATTGGGTGGTATCCGGAAAAGGCTAGTACCGTCCCCGGTCAATTAAGGACCGAGCCATGAAGTTAAGCATGAAACGACTCCCGTACAACCGCACTTCTCGTATGGGTATAGACCTAGCGGAATAGATAGCTGAGCAGAGGCAGTATCCTTGCATAGTGGTTTCTTGATGTGTGAGGCAGGGGCTCTACGGTGGGGCAGCCATTGGTAGAACCGCGAGGCAGGTGTCTACAGTGGTGTCGCCATCGGTAGGACTGCCATGTGAGAATTTAAACCTAATTAACTTAATGCATGTGTGAGTTCTTCTTTCCCGGGTGCGCCAGAACTCCTCACACTGCTAGAAACGGACGCCTAGAGTGTACGAGGATGTCAAGTTCATGGAGCGGGTACTGCCAATGCGAGGTTATCGAAAAGCTTTGCCGTGACGCGTCTCATGTGTTGGGACGAGGCTCATGTGTTGGGCAGTCGCGGAGTGCGGGTAAAGTGTACATCCACTGCAGTGTGAGTAAACCAAATCTATTCGAATAGCCGTGCTCGCGGTTATTGAGCACCGGGACGTGTATTACACTTGGCTAGACTCTGAATTCTTAACTTGTGTGGGTTGGGATATTTGCATGATGATTTATATGCTGCTGGAGCCACTTCCTGAGAGTAGGGAATGTGGACGTCCTCAGAAAACCATGACGACATAATGGCGGGAAGCCATCCTTGGGATCACAATGGATGGTGGACAGAACCGTCATTGTTTAATGTGAACACTGGTATTAAAACTTGATCAGTCTGTGCTAGGTCTTAGGTTTGTGAAAAGAATTATAAAACTTGCTTTACGCAAAAGAGCCATAACCATCCTTCAAATTTCCCTGTCATGTGCATTGTTGCTGTGATGACTTGTTGAGTACGGTTGGTACTCACCCTTGCTATACATAAACTTAATCAGAGGCTGGAGATGAAGCGTCGGAAGATCCCTATGCCTATTATCAGGAGGGAGATGAAGACGATGGGGTCCAATAGGTCTTAGATACGGTCGTTGCCTGTGGCAATGGCGTGCCGCTGCCTCCATTTTCCGCTGCCTTACCTATTCTGCTTTTGAATGTATTCCAGGACCATTCGGTCCGATGATTTAAGACAATGCCTGCGGGCTTTGATGTAATAACTCGTCCTAAGACATTCGTGTATGAGTACTCGGTATTTCAGCTATGAATTCGTGTGTACCAGACTACTTGATCCAGGGAAATGGTACTGTCTACACGATCGATTCCTGTTATAAAAACGGGGGTCCACACTACCGTACTTACTTTCCGTTGAGAGCCACGTAGCTATTAATTTAACTGCCTACCTCACTATAAATTTGGCGTCTATGTGATATTGTTCATCGTGCTATATGTCTATGAGAGAATATGATTAGAAAAATAAATAAAAGAACTCGACAGAACCCACATGTTATGATTAGCTTAAATAAAAATAATATTGTAGGACCTAGTAGGCCAGCGGCAGAGGGTAATCGATCACTTGAGCACTGCCGTGGGATGTTGCTTCCCCATTATCGCACCACTAGCCTACTGACTGCATCGCTGAAACTGTCCTCTGTGCTGAGCTCGAGACGGTAAGAGCTCGAGCCTTAGCCAACGCAGGCGAGGACGCAACGACAATGATGGGGACGATGGTGGATGACCACCGTTGTCATCGCACGAGCCGATGATGGAGCAGGACTAGCCACCTCTAGGGCTAGGCTGGCCAGCACTAAGCTAAGGTGCCCTCCTTGTTCTCTCCCGTTGTGTCATTGCCAGCTGGTCATGCATGTGCCAGAAGGCATAGCAGCTCCGATCCCTCATCATCGCCAATCACTCTGGCCAGGTCAGGCGGTGATCTCGGTGGAGGGTGCATCACTCTTGTTCTCGTATTACCTCTTAGCAAAAGTGTACTGAAGCATCTAGGTGCATAAGGACGACTGCCCAACCATGCAATTGACCCAGTAGCTCTTGAATTAACCGGAACTTACGTCGATGACACGTTAGCACAGGTTTTCTGGTCACAAAGGGCAGAACTACCATTCAATCTATCGGGGGAGATAAATTGGTCTGGTTTCGATAGCGGAGGGAGTCTCCCTATCTGATTTTAGGGTTGAGAAATGTGATTTAAACTGGGGCTATAGGTGAGAAAGGTAAAATGGACGGTTTCCTTTGCAGAGGCAGCGATCAAATACAAGCGGCAAACTCAATCTCTCTCATTTTCTTTTTCCCAAGAGAACACGGTCCGCCTCGGTTTCCAAATTTAGTTGGGCCGGAATGGTGCAATAGTGAACGCGTGCGGGCGCTGGGCCCTAAAATCTTACTTGGGCCGACGTTCAGTGGGACACAGAGGCCGCATGAAAGTCCGGCTGATCTGGTTGGGCCTGTAGTCGTACGGCCCATTATGAGTTGCATTGGGTCGAAACGAGATTTGCAAACCAATTCTCCATTTAATTAACCCTTTTTTTTGTGTTCTCTCCGAAGGAAGTAATAAAAGAGGAAGAGAAGAAAATTTTGATATTCGTTGCAGTTCTGTTCAGAGTAAATGGAAGAGACAAAATCGATGCAGATCCTGAATGTGATTTCAGCTATATCATCCCTGTTTTGCACTGTTTTCTTTTCTTATTTTGAATCTTTTCTGAATACGCATACAAATCAACCTTTGCGACCAGCTCGCGTGATACACAAACACACGATTACAATGTTAGGAAACTTGTTCTCAAGGCGCAAAACTTACCGTGACAGAATTGCATGATGGAGAGATGCTACTTAATTTGATGTCTAAATCGAAACCTCTTACACAACAATCTTGCTCTACTAGCTTCTCTTACACAACAATCTTGCTCTACTAGCTAGTGTATTATATATAGAACATGTTGGTGAGAGAATTTTATGTTTGCTATCAGTATGTAATACTCTTGGGAGATTCGAGGAAAACAAAATATGCATCTCGTACTCTAAACCTCACTATTGCATTGTTCTCCACTTATATTATTCATGTAGTAACATCTGATATGTTATTTACCACAGCGAAATTCTCTTTTCAAGTCAGTGATGTAGAAACATCTAATCTGTTAGTTGCCACGGCGGAATTCTCTTATAAAGTTGACTAGGAAAAATACCCGTGCGTTGCAATGGGTGTTGACTAGGAAAAATGGCCGTACGTTGCAACGGGTAAAGACGTTTCTTCAATGATACAACATATATGAGTAGTTGAGCAATAAATTAAAACATTAGGGTCACTATACATTATAATTAAAACTAAGGATAAACGGCCAGCCGGCCATCATCAACGATGAAGATTAAATCTAGTAAATTAAAGCTGAATTGAAAAGAGAAATCGTGAAAAAAATAATGAGGAAAAACTAATCCATTTTTGCAATTAATTGGAGGAGAAAACGCACGGAAAGACATATTGACGTGGCAGCGGGACATATTAACGTGGCAGCGGTGCTAAGATTTTGCCCGGTGACGGCGGGAGGCTCGCACATGGATGGGAAAATAAACGAAGCGTGATTGGAACAAATATCCAACCAAAACAAGGACAAAAAAAAATCCAACCCATTCTAAGGAAACAAAAACACCATATACCATGTTTGCACAATTAAATTCTCTTGGAACATCTCCCCTTGCCTAAGCAAAGAGGGAAACATGAGTTTGACTGATCTTACATTTTCAAACAAACAACGGTGATAACCTCTTTAATTTCATCATAAACCCCGAGATAAGGACTGCATATGAATCACATTTTGCATGCATATGCAACATGTTTTTCTCCGAAAATGTCAATCTATAACAGGTGCATGGCATCGTCCCTTCAGTTCAGATCTTCAAATATTATCTGAATTCAATCCTCGATCTGATAAGTAGTGTTTGTATCCCATAAGCAAAGCCTGCATAATACCGACAAATCAAAAGATCAACACAAGCTAGCTATCTTCTTGCAGCAATTTCAGACCTGCTGTAGCAACCAGCAGCCTGACCATTGACCAACCTGACAAACAAAGGGTATATGAACTGAAATGCCTGAATTTCAAGCAAAATTCGTCTTTAATCCCCTCAAGGAACCTGATATATATGTTCTGGTCTTTGCAATTTTTTTTTGTCCTTCACTTCACATCATCCATCAAGTAGCTTGATGAATCATGAGTCAAACACACTTTTAGTTAGCTAGCTAGTTGCTTCCAGATTACCTATCATATCCGTTGATTTTTTTGAGCAGGCTGGAGAAATCCTGATTCAACTCTGCCACAGCACATAGCACTTAATTACTGCCTGATTGTCCAATCAACCTCATGTAAAAAACCTAGCTTTCCACTTGCAAGAATATCAGCAGATACTCGTGTCATCGAGGCGCTAATCGTGCAGTGACTGATGCGTCGCTTCAGAGGAAGAAAACTGCAAAGCTCGTGCTTGCCTGCCTGCATGTCAAGGCGACACATCTTAATATGGACCTTATCGTTTTATCACAATTCACAATCCTATCATTTTGACAATGGGAAAGTTTTCTTTTTCTGAGGGAATGTTCCCTCGCTTTTTGTATTTTATATACTACGATTTTTTTAGAAAAAATAACAACATTTAAATTAATATGTGACATATCACTCGATAAACAAGTTCAAATTTAACTTTACAGATTATAAATAATAATAATAAATATAAATTTGAATGCCCATACTAACTCTGGGCCTGTTCGGTGGCTGTAGTCGCTGCAACAGTACACACGTTGTTCAGATCGCTATGATGCAGCGGCAGTGCTGCGTTGCAGCCGCAGCCACGGGCTGCCGAACACAGCCTCTATTTGTTCCTTTTATTACAACCCATCGAAGTTAAATTTAATCTTAATATGTTTATGCAATTATATATCTCATATTAATTTATCTTAACATGTGAAAAAGTTAGTAACTACTCTTTTGAGTCGTCGTGAAAGGCAGCAACAACCTAACAGTGACGTACGTGCAAAACCACGGTACAGTTATCAGCTATAGCAACGAAAGAAACCAAAACCCCTGCAGCTGAAAAGGACCATAATATTTTGCAGAAGATTCGCAGGTTTCTGTCAAACTATTTGGTGTTGAATTGACACACAGTACACGAAGTCATTATGCAAGCATACCACCATTGACTTGACCACAGATAGAGATGCATAGCTTAGATTTTAATATTATATAACACAATTATTTTTTGAAACTTTGATCAGAAATATTTTGTTAAATTATTTAGTAACGTGAAGTAAAAAAATATTATCACATTGTCATGCTAATTTAAAACGTGTATGCTTGTTTGTTTTCTTAAATATTTTTTAGAAAAACGAATGGTCAAACAAACTATAAAAGTTAACTGTATTATATATTAAAAAAGTATGTATTGGAAAACATGGTAGTAATATACTCCTTTTGTTTGATGTTGTGATGTTGGTTAGCTCAAAATTGAACTAACAGTGCGTATTAAATGTTTGGAAATGGAAGGAGTATTAGGTTCGGACAAAATTACGTTGTGCTCAGGGACAAGACGGTCCCAATCACTGGGAGGAAATTTAACAGTGCTCCGGCTTTGAAATGTGTGCATACATATGTTGGTCGATGACGTGGCGTACGTGCAAAGTTGCTTCTCTGCCGAATTAACCGGCATGTTAGGCAGCCGTTGTGGCGCCACCTTGGCCGGCCATGTTGGTGCCGTGCTGCTCCGACAATATAGTTGCTTATGTAAATTTGGTTGCAGATGTGTCAAATTGCTTGTGGGATATGAAAACTTATAACCCCTAATTAAACTACCACTAGTAAGTGTGCACGTACAAACCACGTCATACTTCTCATCGTCTGCTTTGTTAACTTATTGTCATAGCTTATACTCGTTTCGGTTTCAAATTAATTATTATCATATTTTAGATTTGTCTGATCAGATCATTAATTCTTAGGAATGTATGTATAATTTAACAACATATGATTTATGTATTATTATGAAGGTATTTCTTACGATAAAGCTAAAAGTATAAAATTTTGTAATATTAGACCATATGAGTGCATAGAAATTAATGGTCAAAGATTGAAATATTTGATTCAGAACAAATTAACCTAGAATGCAAGTAATCTGAATTAGATGGAGTACTCAAATTTTGAAATTTAATTAATATAAATTTGATTTTAGTTTCCTTTTTTTCATCATATTCTATTTTTTTCGTAACTGTAGCTTATAAGTCGAGTACATATAATAAACTGATGAAAAAGAATTCCTCACGATAGCTTATAAGTCAACAACATATTATAATTGAATTGATAAAAATAATTTTAGGGTACCACAAAATTATCACCGTTGAGGATTTTATATTTACATATTCTTAGCTGTTCTAAAGCCAAACCTGCGAGTGAAAAGAAAACTTTGAATTAAATTCTAAAATGATGGGGACGTATTGAGGGTGGTCGACTGAACTTGGATCTCATTAATTTGCATGCATTCCTAATTATTGGACAGTTATATGTCCGACCAACATTTTACTGATGTACTAGGCGTGCTACAAAGAGTTGTGGCTGATCATGTAGTTAATTGATGGCTTAATATTTGGCTTTAATATGAAGGAGAAATGGAACAATAATTCTTCGTCCGAAACATATATCAAATGAAATTTGCTGAGCAGAGATTAAATCAATACTTACATGGCATGTTTTACTGCATTATTATCATACTTCTTCCGTTTCATATTAGAAGTCGTTTGATTTTTTTTCTTAGTCAAGCTATAAGTTTATAGAAAAATATACTAATAGTTTTAATAAAAGGTATATTATTAAAATATTCAACATTAACTTAATAAAACTAATTTGGTGCTGTAAATATTATTAAATTTTTTTAATAAATTTAATCAAATCTAAAAATTTGAATAAGAAAAAAAATCAAATGATTTATAATATAAAACAGAGAGTACTTAATTATTCTTTTTTACAGGAAACACAGCAGGAGATACTCCTACCGTGATGCATTGCAAAAGACAGAGAGTGTTTACGAGAGACTGTAGGGTACTTAATTATGTCCAACAGCCACCTACCAACACGAGGGGGGTTAAATCACTGACGCATACGCAACGTACTGTTTGCATTTCTTAAAGTATAAACAGTACTGCTTCAATTAGCACCGCTGTTTCTTGAATCTTACAGGCACTGTCACTGTGTAGTACTCCATTATGAAAATTAAGAAGTTTGGTGTCAGTTAACAAAGCAAGTTCAACATTTAATTAATTTCCTGCGACGAGCCAAAGCAAAGTAAGTACAAAAGCAAACTAAGTACATTTAATTTTTTTTCACCACACATATCGGATGAGCCACAAATTAAAGCGGATAAACTGCACCTAGGGCAAGCGCGGAGACTGAAAACATAATTCTTTTCTATCTATACGAATAGATCGAAAACATATTCGCTTTGTAGGTCTAAAATTACTCAGCATCAGTCATTCAATTTTTTTTTTCTCTGTGGACCGTGGAGAAAGCTGGAGAAAAATATATTGTAAACCGTTAGACAGATTTTGATGAAACCAAATTATAACAGTGTAAATCGATAATAATAGTTGTATACAAAATATAATTATGTATATATAGAATTAGAGTTGTATATTAAATTTAAACTTAGTTTTAATATATGTTGTAAATAGACACATCTAAATAGACGTATAACAAGTCCAATCTTACAATCTCACGCAAAATTACGCAGAAAAATCCCCTAGTTGTTTTTCATTACAAACAATTAAGCAAATGAACTTCTTTACTGCTTGATCTTCTTAGATCTGCAAGGAAATTAAAAATTCTACTATCATTAGTCAGCTCGACTTATCGTGAGTGTTTGTGATTATATCTGAAATGATATGGTTGCACCTCGTCAGCGATAGATTCATGCTTGTTGCATGTATGCAGTCTCCATCTCTTTCTTGTGGTACTCATACATTTTTCTTCCAAGCACGCTAACAAACTCCTTTGGCTGCATCTATCTCAAGTTCTCAACCCAAAAATGCCAACTTTGGCACGCAAATCACGCACAAATCATTGGCCACCACCGTGTATAATGATTATTTAGTTATATGGAGTGTAGAAACACCCACATAATTCCAGATGACACGTGGTATACAAGTTCAGGTTAAGTTATTCAGAGGAAAAAGTTCAAGCAGTACCTGCTCTGTTGTTTCACATGTACCAATCAGAGACCAAACCTGCTGAGATTTCTCACAATTCGGCAGCTGTTGATTGTGCCTACTGCCTAGATAGAACTTAACATGTTAACGGTATTTTGACCTGTATGTGCTGGCCTAATCAATAGCATTCATCCATCAACTGAAGAACAAAGAGGCCATTCATGGTTCAGAGTTCAGACTGAACCTGCAGGCCAGGTAGCTAGTACTAATGTACAAGTGCTTGTACATGTGAGAAGCTGGTATACCGACTGCTTGCACATGTGGCGACAATGTAACCGTCAGATTGAACAAGAATTGAAGCCGATCACACCTACTGTAGTTCTACAGTCCCTTTCTTCCCTGCCATGAATATACATGTACTATGGCTACTAGCTCATGCTGGACGGTTCTCAATGAGATCAAGACATCTAGTGTGCGATCTATGACCAAATATCTAACATGCTATCCTGAATAAGAAAGTAAACTGTGCATTATTTATTTCAGAGTTTGTTACTAAAGGAGAAGGACAGCCATGTAGGCATGCATGCCATGCATATGGTCCCTGAAAATTAAGTACTAGTAATAAGTATGGAACTTTCACCTATCTATCTATCTAGCTCTTTCATGCATGATCAGGCAGGAAATCCAAGTGTTGTCTTGTCCTATAAAAGAAGGGACCATTGATCTACCTCTCCACAATTCAATCCATTTCTTCCTCTACCATACTATACCTAGCTTGCCACCAACAACAGTACACCATGCCCAAGAAGAAGCTGTCACATAGGCTGTTCTCTGCCTTGGTATCCCTACTCCTTCATGGGAAGCCTATCTCTAGATCATCATCCAACACCAACACCACATTGCCACACCCTTCCTTGCTGCACAAGTCCTCCTCAAGCTTCCCTCCCATGGAGAAGCTCGCCGCGAAAACCCTAGTGCTCGACGTCGAAGGCGGTTTGCTTAGATCATCCTCCTTGTTCCCCTACTTCATGCTTGTGGCACTAGAGGCAGGAGGGTTCTTGAGGGGCCTTGTGCTCCTCCTCCTCTACCCATTGCTATGTGTCATGGGAAGTGACATGGCCTTGAAGGTCATGGCAATGGTGTCCTTCTGCGGTTTACGGGCAAGCCGGTTTCGGGCCGGGCGAGCCGTGCTTCCCAAGTGGTTCCTTGAGGATGTTGGGGAGGAAGGGTTTGATGTGATGAGGAGTGCCATGAGGAGGGTGTGTGTGACAAAGATGCCTAGGATCATGGTTGAAGGGTTCTTGAAGGAGTACTTGGAGGTTGAGGTTGTTTCAGGTAGGGAGATGAAGGTGATTTGGGGGTTCTTCACTGGCATCATGGAGGAGGAAGAAGAAGGTGGTGATCAAGAGGAGGTGTTGCTTGAGGAGAAGAAAATGTTGGTTGATGTTGTGGGCTTCTCTACCTCCTTGGAGTTCCTCCAACATCATCTCTCACATTGTTGCAAGGTATAATATGTCATAAGTAATTAATTCAACATGTAAAATTTGCATGTTTGTGTTAATTCTTATACTTTGTTTTATATATATATATATATATATATATATATATATATATTTGACTTAACTTGCATGTGAGTTTAGATCACCTAGCTAAGGTAGCTAGTTTTACATGTATAAACTCCCCTTTTTGGTTTGTGTGATTTAGCTAGTTCAGGTATTAGACATGCATGTAATACGCGTGATTGGATTGAAACAACGTATATAATATCTGCATATTTACACCTGAAAGTAAAATTAGATGTAATAGTTAATTACGTGCACGACGTCTTTTCAACGGCCGGTCTCATGCTGATCGTGCAATCATTGATCATATATACATACTTTTTTTCCTCTTTTTATGTATTCTTTTTGTATCTCATCATGTGAGACCAACAAAAGCATAATATCTGTTACTGTTAGACGGCCACTCATTAATTTTCCCAGAAAGAATGTGACCTTTACCATCAAGTCACAGGTTTTACCCCTTTTCCCAAACTCCCCAGCACTTTCCCGTGTCAATTAAATTTAAGAATATTTTGATAGTCCTCCAAAAAAATAGAGAATATTTTGATAGAAATAGAGAATTTTCCTCATGTGAAGTAGTACTGTATAGTGCATACACAACATTTCGTCAAATCTCTAATTAATCTGACCATTTAATCACACAGGCAACAGTTTCGTTCCCACGTTATAAAATTTGAGATCTGAATTACTGTGTATGCATTTCATCCTGTCAAATCTGTAATTAATTCGACCATTTAATTATACAACAGTTTCGTGTTCCCACGTTAATTAAATTTGATCAGAACAATTTGATACAACTAATACTACTATTTTCAAAATTAATTCCCCTCATGTGCATTGCTGTATGCATTCCATCTTGTCAAATCTGTAATTAAATTGACCATTTAATCACACAACAGTTCCATTCCCCACGTTAATTAAATTTGAGAACAATTTGAGATACAACCAATACCACTATTTTCAAATTAATTTCCCTCATGTGAATTACTGTATGCATTCCATTCCATTCCATTTCATTTTATTTCCCCAACCACTTTTGGGATTTGCTAGCAGCAAGTGTGGTGCCACCCCCTCCCTCTTGTTTGTTGGAGTAGTTTTTTTTTTTCGCAATAGTCCTTTTCTTTTCGCAATTGGTTGTTGCAGTGATTTTTTTTTTACTCTCTTCCAGCATACGTATGTCTAGCCGATTGCGTTGTGTATCAAAACCTCTATTTCTTACTAATATATTGACGTGCAATCCTCTTTTACGTATTTGCAAAAAATCTGTTTTTAATTTGACAAGTTAATTATTAATTACTCACTCACACAACACAGGAGGTGTACCTGGTGACACGTGAGGAGAAGGCGAGGTGGTCGGCGCTGCCGCGCGACAAGTACCCGAAGCCGATGGTGTTCCACGACGGCCGCCTCGCGTTCCGGCCAGCCGCCGGCGACACGCTCGCCATGTTCACCTGGCTCCCCTTCGGCGCCGCCCTCGCCGTCGCCCGCCTCGCCGTCGCGCTCGCAGTGCCGTACAGGTACTCGACGCCGATCCTGGCCGCCACGGGCTTGTCGTGGCGCCTCAAGGGCGAGGCCCCCGCGCCGCTCGCCGGCGCCGGCGACGGCGCGCGCCGGCGCGGGCAGCTGTTCGTGTGCAACCACCGGACGCTGATCGACCCGGTGTACGTGTCGGTGGCGCTGGACCGCCCCGTGCGCGCCGTGTCGTACAGCCTGAGCCGGCTGTCGGAGCTGATCTCGCCGATCGGGCGGACGGTGCGGCTGACGCGCGACCGCGACAGCGACGGGCGCGCCATGGCGCGGCTCCTCGACGGCGGCGACCTCGTGGTGGTGTGCCCCGAGGGGACGACGTGCCGGGAGCCGTGCCTGCTCCGGTTCAGCCCGCTGTTCGCGGAGCTGAGCGACGACGTGGTCCCCGTCGGGATCGCCGTCGACACGGCGATGTTCTACGCGACGACGGCCGGCGGGCTCAAGTGCCTGGATCCGCTCTACTACATCGCCAACCCGAGGACGTGCTACGCCGTGCAGTTCCTGGAGAGGGTGGACACGTCGCCGGCGAGGGAGCGGAGGGCGCCGTCCACCGACATGGCTAACCTCGTGCAGAGGAGGATGGGCGACGCGCTCGGCTACCGCTGCACCATGCTCACCAGAAAGGACAAGTACCTCATGCTCGCCGGCAACGATGGCGTCGTCAACACCGACAACAGCAAGCACTCTGCTCCAGGGAAGAAGATGCAATAATCATGAACTAGATTAGCCAAAAAAGTTCTAGATAGATTTCGGTTGTTCTTTTATCTTTTTAATTATTTTTTTATGTTGCTGGTAGTTTAATTTGGTGTGTGTGTTTATACTGTATTTCCTTCTTGCTTCAGTTTGGCTGGTGTGTTCATCAGGTTGATTTCTTTTGTGTGTGTTTTAATCAAAATATTGTATAGAAACAACAAGAAGCTGGCACCATCAAGGAGCTTGTAGAGAAAGTACTACTACTTGTGTGAATTAATTAGTGCATTTAATTTGTTTGGTATGCTCGACCATTGTTGCAATTTGCTTGTTTTAAAAAAAATATCTATGTATATTAGTCTTTTAGTTTATTTGTAGACTATGCTTTTATAACCGTTGAGATAACAAAGGCTATAATAATTAGTGAACTAAGATAAGTTTTTATTATCTTTCTTTTCTCTTCCCCAAGCAAAGTTTCTTTTTATGAATGCTAAGAATTGATGTTAAGTCATTGTTAAGCTTAGAGCAAGTTTAATAGTATAGCCAGCTACTAGCTCCAAATCATCTATAGTTAATTTAATAGTTAATTCATACAATAGTTACCTATTAATATATATACTATATTATTAATATCTGGTCCCACCTGTCATACAAACATTGCCATCTTGGAGTTAGTATTGTAGCTGGCTATAAATCTGTAGTCCATTGCTCATCTCTTCTCATTTATCTCCTCGAAATGTGTTTATAGTTTTGGCTTATAGTCCGTTATTGTACCTACTCTTAGTATGTTTCTCTCTCTCCTTCCTTCTTTTTTTTCTACTACCTATGTCCTAAAATAAGTTCATTTTTTTATCCATCACACACATATCAATACAAAAGAAAAGGACTAGAATACACCTACTTTATCAAATCCTAATGCAACCATTCATCATTTCATCCACCTCCAAATACAATTATTTTCTACATTCACAAATTCCGATGCATTGATTACTCTAAAAATGAACCTAATGTGGGACAGAGTAAGTATATCAGCAAACTTACCTTGTTACCTACTCAAGAACCTGCTATTAATTATTGTACATACTCTGACGTCCTATTAAATGAAAGTGAATATGGGAATCATAGACTTGCTGTCTCTCTGAAGAAAATCCCAAAAGGAGAAAATGGAGCATCTTGGACTTGTAGTACCACAAATTTTGGGTAAACATATAATGGAAAGTGATCTAGGAGTACCATTTATCAACTATTTATTGTTCATTATGAAGACTGGCATATCCTAGCTGAAAGATAATTTTTTTTGGAAGTTTGAACATAACTCCTGTCTGTTGGAAGAAATATGCAATCTATCATGGGTCCATTCCATGAAGATGACATAATAGAGAAGCAACAATACAATCCACATGCCACTATCTCATTTAATAAAACATTTATACTAGAATATGTAAACCAGCACAAAACATAATAAACTGTCTCCCTTAATTTTGAAAGGATCATAATCTTCTGTACTGTCTAAATTGAAGACATGAAAAGGTCATTATGTATTTTATTCAAGTATTTAAAATGGCCATCATGAACTTAAAAAGGAATCAGAAAAGGATTTCATGATCTTCTATACGGTCTAAATTAAAGACATGAAAAGACCATTATGTATTTTATTCAAGTATTTTAAATAGCCAGGATGAACTTTAAAAGGAATCAGAAAAGCTGAAAAGGCTTCAGGCAAGTGAAAAAGTGTCTAAATTAAAGACATGAAAAAGACCATTATGTATTTTATTCAAGTATTTAAAATGGCCAGGATGAACTTTAAAAGGAATCAGAAAAGGCTTCAGGCAAGTGAAAAAGAAAGAACCATGCAAAAAAATTGCGTTTGCCGGGAGTCGAACCCGGGTCTATTGCTTGGAAGGCAATTATCCTAACCGTTGGACTACAAACGCTATTTGACAGTTATTAATAAAATTTATTAATGTTCAAAGCTAAGCACAACGTGTGACACTATTAATCATTGTCAGGCAATTATCTATGGTGCCTAACAAAAAGACGGTGGAAGCGATTAATGGATCATAACTTCATAAGGATTGTTGCACAATCATTTTCTAGCATAACACTAATTAATCAAGAACCTCTCACTGTCATGACATTCATGCATAGATTGACGCCTATCTCAGAGGGAAAGGAAGTAAATGTATCACACGCTATCACAAGCCGCAAAACAACGACCCCAATGAAAACAGCGGCCATCGACCCATGCATTCGACGTCGATCGTCGATCTGCAATGCACACTGATCTGCTTTGCTTGGTTGCATTCATGTCGGCTCAGAGTTCATCAGCCTACGATGCTTGAGCTTCCTGATCATGGTGGACTCTGCCTGCCCCTGCTAATTCCGGTGACCACGTAGTACAACGAACAGGAGTCTACTTGACTTGTAGTAGTGCTGTGCATTCAAGGTTCAGTAGTTGAGGTGAGCATTTCAGCACCAGCCATCACATCTCCATTAGCCCATACGCTGCAAAGCAATCTATCATCATGGGCCATGAATCTATAATCATGGACCATGATCTATGAACAAAGTGGTAGTTACGTACTAGTAGTACTGTATTAATGCACCGCCGAGTTGTACGCACTTACGAGGGGAGAGAACAAAAATGTGATGTCATGTTTAATTCGTCTACATCTTGGTCGCCGTCTGATCTCCTCATGATCTGAAAAAAAAAAGCTGGTGATCAGGATTGGATCACATGCTACCTACCAACAGAACAAAGGTTCAGCACAGGAACGGACCCCCACAAGAGAGGCCCTGATCGAATTCTGAACCAGGGGAACAGTTATGTTCAGTACCATGTTATTACTGTTGCAGCACGAGCTCCTTCGATCCCCAAATGTACTTATGTACTATACATGTGTGCTCAGCTTGCGTGCCCACACTGAACTGGTAGAATCAGATCTCCAAAACTTGTAGTCTAGTGTAATGGACAGACCAAATCTGAGTAGCAAACCTTTGATGAAACCAGTTGTTTCTTGCTCGTACTGTCTCCTTTCGGTGATTGAACTGCCAGGACCACCACGGCGCTCGTCCAGGATAATTGAACTGCCGCGCTTCTGCTGCGACCCTGCATGAAAAAGCAAAATGTTTTGTACTGAATCAGTAATTACGGTGAGTTGTACCGTGGAAACTTTAACTGCAGACTTAACACTAATTAAGTTCAGATTTTTAGTTTCAGATATCCATAACATAGCCAGGAAGAGCATCCACAAGATCAGCTCTTTGGTGTAGTAGTAACAGATTTAATCATTTTTCTAGGAACACATGGAAGACTTTGCATATAATTGCATTAATTTTCTCAAGGAGAGAATAGGAGGAAAAAAACATGGAGAAGTCATAAAAACAATCGAGTTCTTTGTTCAAGCCACCCGTCAGATTGCCAAGGGATCATGATAGCCTGGAGGATTTGAATTTCATATCCCAAGTGCCAGACGCAAATGTAGAAGAGAGCAGAAATTAAACAAGATGTGTGGGATGCAAGGAACAAGGCTAGCTAAGACACAATGATTTAATCATGGACAACAAGCATTCTGTTGAATTCCCTGGGCAACTGCTCCCAGGACAGACTCAATTAAGTTGCAAGGAAATGTAGTTGAGATCTGGATAGGAATGGCATGGTTCATGTCAATTATTGATCAGTTCCTTCATTTTAGTGTATCCGTGGAGTAGTATGCAAGTTGCAGCCGCAGCAAGCCATCAACAGTAGATGAGAATAAGGTGGTTCGAACTGTGACATTCTTGTGAGGACAAATTTCAAAATCAGGCCACACAGTTTCTCAAGCAATTTGATTGCACGCATTAATTTAGGTGTCCATGTCCTCTTATTCACTGTATGTAAATCCCATCAAGCATATATACGGCAGATTCGACCAACAGTACAACTATACTGCAGATACAGCCTGCCAATACCGCAGACACAGCCTGCTACAGAATCACTGTCCATGCCACTGTATAGATAGGATGACTTCCAACAACCCAACAACTAAATGAAGACATATGTGAATGTGAGCTCTAAAAAAATTGAATTAGTTGTGTTAATATGTTTACTTGATTATATTAACAACTGATGGTCATTACATAAGCAACAAAAGGTGGCTGAGACATACTTACAGAGATCACCAAAGAGATGATTATACTATATATCAGAGCTGTCACTCATCCAGTGGTTTCATCCAGTTGCGTCTCACCTCAGAGCTAGGGTCCGAAATCAAATTAGCATAATCTTGATCTATGTGTCAGTTAACACTTCCCCAGGATATAATTTTTGTAAATCCTAAAAGGATTCGTGCAGCCAAGTACCATCGAAGGTTCCAAACAAGCATCAATGCTACTAGAGGTGTTAACTGCTGATCCTTGCTGCAGACGAAAAAAAAAGAACAGAGTAGTCTCAGAAATACTTTTTGAGGCTGTAGAGAATTGAGAGACACCAACCACAACATGAAAAGAAGACCAGTATGATACCATGAATCAGTGTGACAACATTGTCCAAAAGCAAAAGATGTGGTCAACATTATCCCATTGTTGTCATTGCACCGACTCTACCATGAAATCTGACAAAGACACCAACTGTGGAAAAGAACCATGCAATCAGCTGATCAATTTCTCCCATCTGACACTACTTGTCAATGCACCAAGTATGGAACATAAAAATCAATGTACTGGAAAGTGGAAACAGAACTAAAGGCACTTACATATGCGCAGTAATGACAATCACTGTTCCCATGCAAAGGGAGATAGGAGTTAATTTCTCATCTTTATCATTTTTTGTTCTGTGTCCTTTGGGGTGTGGAAGGATCTTCTGTAGGCATGCTCAAACTTAAACATTGAACCAACAGCCCATTTGTGGACGACTATCTCACCAAAAATCTGAACAAGAACATGATCCTACTTTGAAGTGGTGAAACCTATATGGGTCTCTCAACACAATTTCCCTATTAAAAACCATGCTAACCAGCTTAAATACCAGATGACAGTCTGAACAGACTCTGAGATTCTTGAATATTCTTACTGTAGATCCTTCTGGGACAACGATAAGGCCATATGCCAACGCAAGTTTCTCACTATGGTTCCAAAGGTTCTGCTCCTTCTGCTCTTCATCTGTATCATGCAGTGCAGATGATGTGTCAGCAATATAACCTACTTCCCTGAGTTTCAGCAACATTTCATCTAACTTTGCGTAGATCTTCTCTGCATGCTTATGACCCCGGTCACCAATACCGAAGGTGCTTACTTCATTCTTAAGCTTAAGCCAACTGCAAGCTGGTCTTTTGTTTATATTGATGGTTTTCATGTGACTTCGTAATTTGTCAACATCCGCCCATCTTGCATTTGTAGCATATAAGTTTGACAGAAGAACATAAGCTGAATCATCGAATGGATCCAATTCAAGAAGCTTTTTGGCGGCTTTCCTCCCAATTTCAAGATTTTTGTGGGTTCTACTAGAGGACAACAAACTCCGCCATATCAGATCATTTGGTAAGACTGGCATTTCCTCAATAAATTTCTCTGCCTCTGCAAACCGACCTAAGCGTCCGAGAAGATCCACTATGCATACACAATGTTTTATTCCAGGGGAAACACCAAAGGAAGAAGCCATAGAGTTATAGTAATCTATACCCTTGTCTACTAGACCAGCATGACTACAAGCTGAGAGTAGAGCAACAAACGTTACATAGTCTGGCTTTCTACCCGTTGCAACCATTTGCTTAAATGTTTCCTCAGCTTCCTTGAAATACCCATATTTTGCATAACCAGATATCAGCGTATTCCAGCATTGTTGAGGTCGAATGGCTTGGTCAGGAACCACTTGCAACATTTCATCCATCTTTCCACATTTCCCATACATATCCATTGCAGCATTAACAACGTATGAGTCTGAATCCAGCCCAGATTTCATACCAAGACCATGTAGCTGCATGCCTTCTTCTAATGATGCGAGGCTTGCACAGGATGACAGACATTCAGCTAGGCAAACACGATCAAGTTTGTTTCCAGCATGCTGCATATCAATGAAGAGCTTTAGAGCTTCCTCTCCATGGCCAAGTTGGACATTCGCTGCTATTATGGCATTCCATGAAACAATGTTTTTGTTGGTGATACTATTGAATATATTAGTGCTTGACTCTAAATTGCCACATTTTGCATACATTGTGATTAGAGAGTTAGCAACATACTCATCTGACAAAAATCCAGTGCGTATTATGTATGCATGTAAGGGCCTTCCATAATTATGCAGATCATTTGAAGATGAGAAAGAACCATGGATATTTATCATTGTAATGTAATTTGGCTTTATCCCTGCACTTCTCATCCAAGAAAATACTTGCATTGCCTTTGTACCATCCTCAAGTACTGCGTAGCCACCAATAAGTACATTGTAGCTGACAACATCATGAGTCGGCATCGACTGAAAAACTTTCTCAGCATCTTCCATAGAATTGCATTTCCCATACATCGTGATGAGAGAATTACCAACCAGTAGATTTCTCTGAAGACTCAACTGCAATACGATGGCATGAACCATTTTGCCATCTATCAAGGCTCCTGGACTTGAACATGCTCCTAGAGCACTGGAAAATGTCAGGTGATTTGGGCTTTCATTTGTATGAAATAACTGACCTAGTGTCTTCAACGCGTCGGTGCTATTACAGTTCTGCACATAGGATGAAATCATAGTGTTCCATGATATTAGGTCCCTTCTACTCATGTTCCAGAACAGAAACTCAGCATCACTCAATTTTCCAGCAGCAGAGTACATATTAACCAGAGCATTAATTACTGTTACTGATGAATCCAGACTGCTCCTGAGACACAGGGAATGAATTCCACTTCCATGGCTGAAATGATCTGAGGAGGCACAGACAGACATCAAGCTGCACAGGGTTGTTGCATCAGGCCTTAATCCATGATGACGCATATCTGAAAACACCAGAAAACATTTGCTGCAGATTCCTTGATGTGAGTACATCGATATCATCGCGTTCCATGAAATAGTATCATGTTCCTCCATTCGATCAAAGAGCTTCTCAGCATCATGCACCCTTCCCAAGTTGCCAAACATGGTAATCAACGAATTCGCCACAGAGACCTGGTTTTGGAGTCCAGAGACAATGACCTGGGAAGAAACCTGAAGCCCAGGCACCTCATTCTCGAGCGATCCACACAAACTGACCACTGTCGCGAACGCATTTGCATTGCATGGGACCCCATCCCTCCTCATCTGACGGTAAGCTCTCAATGCCTCTTCCAGGTAACCATTGGATGACAATGCCACCATCAGTGCTGTCCACGACACGACATTCCTCTCGGGCATCTCCCAGAACAACCTCTGCGCATCGGACACGATCCCACGGGAGCCATACAAGTGCAGGAGCGCCGTGCCGATGTAGACGTTGCCCATGAGCCCGGCCCTGTGGGTGAGCGCGTGGATGGCGGCGCCGCACGCGATGCCCTCGTCCCGGCCCCGGCGCTCGCACGCGGTGACGAGGCTGGCGAGCGCGAACCCGCTGAGCGGGACGCCACGCTCCCGCATACCGCGGAGCATCTCGAAGGCCGTCCCGTCGCGTCCGCAGCGGACGCAGCCGGAGACGGCGGTGTACCAGGTGGATGGGGTCCGGTCGGCCATTTCGTCGAACAGGTGGAGCGCGGCGGCGGCGGAGGCATCCCGTTGGCGGAAGTAGAAGGCGAGGAGGGTGTTGCGGTGGAAGGCGCTGAGCGGGAGTGCGAGGCGGACGGCGAGGCCGTGGATGGCGCGGGCGAGGAGGGGGTGGTCGCCGAGGCGGGAGAAGCCGGCGCGCGGGAACTCCGCGACGGCCGGGTGCGGGTGGTCGGCGAGGAGGGCGAGAGTAGATGGAGGGCATTGTTGCGTGGAGGCGGTAGTGGTTACGCGGCAGGAGGAGGAAGTGGTGGCGAGGAGGAGGCGTGGCGGCGGCCGGTGGATGCGACGGCGGTGGATGGCCGGCGGCCGGGTGCGCCGAGGAAGGAGAGAGAGAAACAGCATCCAGAGCTTCACGGCGGCGAATTTGCGGCCTTTTGGCCCATCAAATAAGTAGAATACTGAGTAGGAATAGCCCAAAAGAATTTGGATCCATAAAGGCCCATGAATAT
Source organism: Oryza glumipatula (assembly GCA_000576495.2). Lineage (NCBI taxonomy): Eukaryota > Viridiplantae > Streptophyta > Magnoliopsida > Poales > Poaceae > Oryza > Oryza glumipatula. The sequence continues at coordinate 30,022,877 of CM002514.2, forward strand.
TTGGCCCGAAAGATAAAAGGAATAAGTTCACTTTGTGAATCTCAAAAGTAATCGAAATCTAATGGAAAAAGTACACCGAAGGTCCCTCAACTTGTCATCGAGTTACAAAATGGTCCCCTAACCGCAAAACCAGATACCGGATGTCCCTCAACTAATAAAATCGTTAAGTTTAGATCCTCCGGTGGTTTTGATCCCGGTTTTGCTTGACGTGGCGGCTGAGTCAGCGTGCAACCCACGCGGGCCCCACATGTCAGAATGTCAGGTCATCTCTCCCCTCTTCTCTTCCTTCCTCATCTCTCTCTCTGACTTCTCTCCTCTCTACAGGGCGGCTGGCGGGTGGGGAGAAGGTCCGGCGGCCGCCGCCGGCGGCGACGGCGGCGGCGCATGCGACCTCGGGGTCGAAACATTTGAGAGGCCCGGGAGGCGGCGGCGGCGACACGGAAGAAGGGAGGCGGCGGCGGCTGCGACGCTTGAGATGGGAGAGGCGCCCGGCGGCGCCGGCGCGGGAAGAAGTTGTCTTCGGCGTCGTGCCCGCTCCGCCCGCCACCGCCTGCTCGGCCCGCCGCTGCCCCGCGCTCACACATTCCCACCACCGACGCCGCTGACGGCGCGGGCGCGAGATCTGCGGCCATGGACGACGATGGCGGCGGCGTCCTCGCTCTCCCCATCCCGCTCCCTGTCAGTGCCATCTTCCTCTCCCGCAGCGCGCCTGCTCGCCGCTTGTCTGCTCCGCCAGCCGGCTGCTCCCCGCGCAGTCGGCGGTGGCGAAGGTGACCGTGCCGGCATCGAGGTCGTAGCCGAAAATCACCCAGGCTATATATAGCTATTAGCCAATTCTAGAGCCAAACGAGAATTCAGTTGCAAGAAGTAATTTTCTTATATCACCGCTCTCTACAAATTAAACGAACCCCACCACAAGAAGCTAGCACATATGAGCTAGCACGCAGGATCGATTGGATGATGATGATTATGGAGGTTTCTGGGAGAGCGCGGATACGATTTCATGGGCATCCTTCTCGATATATTGAACGAGATCCATGGCAGGCCGCTGTGAAACCATCTTCTTCATCCGCTCCGTCATTGATAGCAGGAATGTCTTGACAGATGATTCAAGGCTCTCAAACTGCCTGCCGACCGATTTCACAAGCCCATCCAATTCTTCCAGATCCTTGCCTTCTTCGGCGATCGTCGACTCCATTTGTGTTTTCAGCCCCTCGTACGCACGGTTGTAATACTCTCCTACCTCCTGTGCACAAGAATTTAATTGATCATGCATGCATGACAATGTATAATAAAGTACTAATTAATTAACTAACTAACATTCGCATGGTTTTTGCAGCAACCGTCCCATATATTGATTCCTGGCGCGTAGAGGTTGGTAATGCGCTAGGCCTCGACTTTGATTATTCTTTCTTGCCTGCAGTCGGTCGGAGTGGGGGGGTGTTGCTTGCCTGGCGGACGACCGTCTGGTCTATCTCAGATGTTCACCTTGCGGATTTCTCTCTTACCGCGTTGGTTCGGCACCTTTCTGATGTTGCCCCCTGGTGGCTCTCCATCGTCTATGGGACACAGGAGGAGCCTGACAAGCTTCGTTTCTTAGATGAACTTCGTTCACTACGCTCCTCTCGCACGGGGTCGTGGGCCATCGTAGGCGATTTCAACCTCATTCTCGAAGCTCGGGATAAAAATAACCTTAATCTCAATCGTCATATGATGGGTTGTTTTCGTCGGCTCATCGACGAGTTGGAACTCCGGGAGCTGCCGCTTCACGGACGTTGCTTCACTTGGACCAATGAGCGCGAGTCGCCCACGCTTGTTAAGCTCGACCGCCTCCTCTTCTCTGTGGATTGGGAGGAGCTTTTCCCCTCTTGCCTCCTCCAAGCGGCCTCTTCGGTCACCTCAGTTCACTGTGCTCTTCTCCTTCATACCTGCGTCACCTCCCCAAAAGCGCATCGTTTTCGTTTTGAGGCCTTTTAGCCCAAGTTCGACGGCTTTCTTCAAGTCGTGCAGGATGCCTGGCATCCCCCTGCCAACCTACCCCCTCTTGCCGCTCTTGCCTGGTGCTTCTCTACCACGGCTAAGCGCTTACAGAGCTGGAGTGACCGTCACATTGGCAGTGTTCGTCTACAGCTTCAGATGGTGAAGGAACTTGTCTTCCGGCTTGATGTTGCGCAGGAGAGTCGGTCTCTTTCCCCCTTGGAGACCTGGCTGCAGCGAGATTTAAAGTTGAAGTGTCTTGGTCTTGCCTCACTTGAGCGTACCATCGCGCGTCAACGTTCGCGTTTGGTCTAGCTTAAGGAGGGTGACACTAATACCAAGTTCTTCCACCTGCATGCCAGAGCTCGTAGGCGGAAGAACTTCATCATGCGCCTTCGTGATGGTGACCAGCTTGCCATCTCCCATGATGCGCTGCAAGAGCTTGCCTCCTCTCACTTTTGCGCCACCTTGGGGACGAGCGTCGAGCGTGAACTCGCCCTAGACCTCCTGTAGCGCCCGTTCCGTCGTGGCGCTAGCGGGAAAATTAAATCTTAAAAACCCTATATGCGAAAATCTGCTTTCCTGCTTGAGAGTCAGTCTCCGTGCCAATTCCCTGATCTCGAGTCTCCGATCCTCCGTCAAATTCCAATTCCGGATCCAATTCCTCCAAATTCAAATCCCCCGCAAAAGTCTATCTTGCCTCCCTCTGCCCGTGGGCCCAGCCCCTCTCTCTCTCTCTCTCTCTCTCTCTCTCTCTGCCGGCTCCCCTCCCCCGAGCCTTTCTCTCTTTCTCCCTTTCCTCTCCCCGCGCCGCGCCTGCGCGCGCGCGCGCGCGCGGCCGCCCGCGCACCGCCTCTCCTTCCCGCGCCGCGCACCGCCTTCCTCCCGCGCGCCCGCGCGTCGTGGCCGACAAGCCGGTTGTCGCCGCCGTCAGCGCCGGCCCCGCGCCTGCCGCCGCTGTCGCCACTCCGCTCCAAGCCCGCGCCGCCGTCATCGCCGTCGTCAGCCGCGGCCCCGCCACACCGCGCGCAAGCATCCAAGACGCGGAGGCCGAGCCCTCCCCGCGCGCGCCGCTCCCTCCCTCGCGTCGCCCCCTCTCTTTCCCTCTTTTTCCCGAATCGGCAAAAGGGGCGAGCCCCTTTCTCTCTCTCTTTTCTCTTTTCCTCCCTCGCCGGCGTCATCCCGTCCTCGCCGCGACCGCCTAAGCGTCGCCAGCTTGCCCTTGACCGCGCTAGGTCGGTTCGGGGAACCGACCTTGCCGCCCCATTAAACCGAGCTCCTCCTCCTCCATTCTTTTTCCCCCGCGTCTCCACCTCGCGCCATTGCCGCCTCCCTCCTTCGCCTTCGCTGCCGTCGCGTGTGCCGTCGAAGCCGCCGCGTCCGTGGACGCGGAAGGGGCTCCGGGCGCCTCCGCTCCTTCCTCTTCCCCGGCCCGAGGCCGGAGAGCTCCCTCCCGCGCCGTCGGCCGTCGTCCTCGCGCTCTCCCCGTCACGGTAGTTTTCCCTCCGTTCTCCCTCCTCCCTCCTTCTCCTCCCCCTAGGCTTCGGCAGTAGCTCGCGTAGACCTCCCGTAGATCGCCGGCGAAGCCCCGAGCCTTGCCGCGGCTCGCCGCATGTCCGCCGCCGCCGCCGCCCGAGCTCGGAAGGAGGCGCTCGTCGCCGGCCTTCCTCGGTGCACCTCCGTCCAATCCGGCGCTAGGAGAAGCTCCCCGAGGTCGCGTAGATGCTCCCAGCCGCCGGGGATTAGCCCCTCGAGCCGCCGTCGCCGTTTCCCCCTTCCCCCGCCGCCGTCGGTCATCGCCGCAATCCGTCGCCGTCGCTTTCCCTCCGGCGGATCCGAGCCGACGGATTATCTCCTCTCGTCGCGGTCGACCTCCCGGTGCTCGCCCCGTCGCTCGTGTCGCCGCGAATCACCCCGTCGCCCGCCGCCGCCGCCCGCCGTTCGTTCCCGGCCGGCCTCCTTCCTCCTCGCGCCCGCCCACGTGGCCGCCACGTCGGCGCCACGTCGGCCGCGAGGGTCAGCCGCCCCTCCCTCCGTCGCAACCTCCCGTGCGCGCGGTCCACGGCAAGCCGTGCGGCTGCACGTGGGCCCGCCGCTCTCGCGTCCTCCGCGCGCCGCGCGCGTGAGCCGCGCCCAAACCCTAACCCTAGCCGCGCCCGCGTGCGCCGAGTCCGCGATGGACCGCGTCACCGACAGGCGGGTCCCACCCGGGACCCCGCGTGGTGCACCGCGTCCACCCGCGTCCTCTCTCTCCTCCGCCCGCGCCCGCGCATAATGGGCCGCCGTCTTGGGCCGGCCGGCCCATTTAGCTCGGCCGAGCCGACTTTTCTTTTGGGCCGCGCCCTAGCCGCCCGAAAGAAGTCTAATTCCCGTCCCTCCTCCAATTTAATTCTTTTTCTTTTTAAAAGGATTTAATTAAATCCTTTTTCCTTTTTCCTTTAGTCCAAAAATCCAATAATCTTAGAAATTCAATATCTTCTCAACCGTGTATCCGATCGACTCCGTTCAACTTCCAAAATTCCCCAAATCTCGAGATCTATTTAATGGCACGCTTAGAGGTCAATAATAGGGCTTTATTTTAGCTGTTTGTTGAGTTGTCCCGTTTCGCGTGTAGTTCCGGAGCCCGAAGACCCGCAGTGCGAGGATTTCGAAGATCAAGCTCAAGATCTCGAGCAAGGCAAGTCACCTTTGATCATCTTGCACCTATAATTTAAATCTAAGTATTTCTTTTCCGCAAATATTGCATGGTTAGGACTCACACAAGTAATTGGCCGTGTTTTACGGGATGTCCCGTCGGCCCCAATCCCACTTTGCTGCAATTACCCTCCGTGACTTATTGAATACTTAACACTCCTTTGTCGACTGTTGTGCTTCGATGTGCGGACCCTCGGGCACGCACTTCGGAATACTCTTCCCCCAAAACTTAAAATATTCAATGATGGGTAAAACTTGAGGTTTTACGAAAGATTTGGAAAACCCGACACCTGGGTCGGTGTTTGCGAACTAAATGAGTTTCGAAAATCGCGGACCAGGGAACGTACTGGGAGTACGGTTCCCTGCTCTTGCAATTAAGGACCGATTCCTTGGAATTTCATCCAAACATAAGACTTGTGCAACCACATGGGTGGAATGGGACGCCCCTGGCTGAGTAAATTGCTAATCGGGGGAGCTTTGATGTCGAGAGGCATGTGGATTCTTCGGGGTGGTGGCGGGGAAGACCCCCGAGCTTCCTGGCACAGCATGGTCTGGGACCTAACCTGTTGTCGGTCTGGGACCCCCCTCGTCGGCATATGGCGAACCTGTGTCGGCTTTCGAAATGCCTTGTCATGAAAGCCTTTAGGTCAACCAGACGTGGCCGTTATACACGGGCTGGTTGATTCGGGTTAGTAATGTCGTGTGGGTAAAGTGTACCCCCTCTGCAGAGGTTTAACTAACTGTTCGAACAGCCGTGCCCACGGTCATGGGCGGATGTGAGGTGATTCCTAGCGTAGTTTTGTTTGACAACTGCTTTGTGAAAGCTGATGTGGTTTGGTTCCGATGTTTGGAAACCTGTGGCTGATGGGATCAGCCGGGCCCGGATGGCCGTTGGAAAGCTATTGGCCCGAGGGCCGTTTATAAAAATGTTGACCTGTTGGCCGTTTCAAAAGCTGTTGGCCTGTTGGCCGTTTCAAAAGATGTTGGCCTGTTGGCCGTTTCAAAAGATGTTGGCCTGTTGGCCGTTTCAAAAATGTGGCCTGATGGCCGTTTCAAAAGCTGTTGGCCGGTTGGCCGTTTAAAAAGGCGTTGGCCTGTTGGCCGTTTGAAAATCGTTGGCCGGATGCCAACCCTGTTTTAAAGACTGATACATTGCACATACTCCGACTGGACGAGACGCACTGTCTCATCCGTGTCGTTTGAGAAGCACTCACCTAGATGATTCCAAAAAGAAGTTTAAATAAAATCAATTGCGAAAACAACAGCCTTTCTTTGAAGCCTGCATTAAACACTTAAATTCCCATGGCTTGCTGAGTACTCCTGTACTCACCCTTGCTCTATATAAATAATCCCCCCCCCAGTTGCCGAAGAAGGTGATGTGGATCCCGCTGACGAGGAGTTCTTCCAGGAGCAAGCTGGTTTCGAAGAGTTTTAGGGTTTCGGCCTAGTTCCCAAGTCGCGCCTGTGATGTTTGGTCCAAGTCTTGGCTTCCGCTTTCCTCTTTTGTAATGCAGTTGTGAGCTCGGGGTCTGTCCGCAGCCCAACATGACTGTAATCCTACTCTATAATAAAGAGACCTCTGTTGCTGTGATATGCTGTCTTCCTGTGATACCAGCACTGTTTCCTGGGACTGGTATCGATTAACAGGTTAATTTGGAGCGTCACGGGCTAGTTCCGCTCGGGGCTAGTTCGGGGCGTGACACCTCCACTCTCTTGGCCTCCGCCCTGCGCAGCTTGAGGGGCTGGACTGTCCCTTCACAGAGGATGAGGTCTGGGCAGTGATTAAGTCCTTGCCCTCTGATAAGGCGCCCGGTCCTGACAGTTTTACGGGCTGTTTCTACAAGACTTGCTGGTCGGTGATCAAGGTCGAAATTCTGGTGGCCCTTAACTCCTTGTTCCTGGCCAACGGCCAAGGTTTCGCTTCCCTCAACGACGCCCTGATCTCCCTCTTGCCGAAGAAGGACGAGGCTGTTGACGTTAAGGATTTCAGGCCGATTAGCCTTATCCACAGCTTTGGGAAGCTGTTCTCCAAGATCTTAGCCTCTTGTCTCTCCCCTCGCCTGGACGAGCTTGTGGCGCCTAACCAGAGCGCTTTCATCAAGGGCCGCTCTCTTCATGACAACTTCCGCTTTGTCCAGCTTGCGGCAAGGACGCTCCACGCCAAACGCGTTCCCCGACTTCTTCTCAAGGTGGATATTGCGAAGGCCTTTGACACGGTCAGCTGGCCTTTCTTGCTTGAGGTGCTAGCTCAGCTTGGCTTCAGTCAACGTTGGTGTGATTGGATCTCCCTCATTCTCAGTGCCTCCTCTTCCCGGGTGCTGGTTAATGGGGTGCCAGGTCCACGGTTCCCCCATCGGAGAGGTATTTGTCAAGGAGATCCTCTTTCCCCCATGCTTTTCATTCTAGTCATGGATGTGCTCAATGCATTGCTCCGCAAAGCCTCTGACTCGGGTGGTTTTCTTCCCCTCAATTATCGTGCTATTCGACATCGTGCATCCCTCTACGCTGATGATCTAGTTCTCTTCCTTTCCCCCGTTCGGCAAGACCTTGAGTTCATCCAAGGCATCCTCTCTGTCTTCGGTGCCGCTTCCGGGCTTCGGACCAACTTCACCAAGTGCTCGATTACTCCGATCCGCTGCTCGGTTCTTGACCTGGAGCTAGTTCAGTCCTCTTTTCCTTGCTCGATCTCGGAGTTTCCCTGCACCTACCTCGGCATTCCACTGTCAGTTCGCAAGCTGCCAAAAGCGGCCCTGAAACCGCTTGTGGATAAAGTCTCCCATCGGCTCCCCCTGGAAGGGCCGTCTCACCACTCTGGCGGGTCACTCGGTTCTAGTCCAGTTGGTTCTCTCTTCCATTCCGGTCCATGTTTCTGTGGCGATCGGCTTGCCAAGCTGGGTTATCAAAGTCATTGACAAGAAGCGTCGCGCCTTCTTGTGGACGGGTACGGACTCGGCCAATGGGGGACAGTGCCGGGTGTCCTGGATGAGGGTTTGCCGTCCTAGGGATCTCGGTGGACTGGGCATTCCGGATCTCAGGATGGCTGGCTTTGCCTTGAGAGTTCGCTGGCTCTGGCTTCAGCGCTCGGGACACCCCTACTGGTCTGATCTGAAGGCCCCTGTTAAGCGGAGCGTCTCCGACATGTTTGTAGCATCCACCTTCTCTATCTTGGGAGATGGTCAATCCAAGCTCTTCTGGATTGACCGGTGGATCGATGGTCGCTCGATAGCTTCTATAGCTCTTGACCTCCTCCACGCCATGCCTCCACGCTTCCGGGGATCGCACACGGTTGCTGCTGGGTTAGCGAACTACTCCTGGGTTGGTGACATACGTGGCGCCCTCACTGTCCCGGTCATCTCTCAGTTCCTGTTAGTCTGGGACGTGGTGCTTCCTACCCAGCTCTCGCCGGGTGTTGAGGATCACCTCGTCTGGAGTTGGACGGGTGACCAGTGCTACTCGGCGCGATCGGCGTATCGGGCGTTCTTCCTTGGCCAGCACTCTTTTGCCTGTGCCGACCTACTCTGGCACGCGAAGGGCTCTGCTAAATACAAGTTCTTCCTTTGGTTTGCATTTCAGCAGCGCTGCTGGACTGCCGATCTTCTCCAAAAGCGTGGTATCGATAGCCACTCTGCTTGCCCCTTTTGCACTCAGGAGCTTGAGACGGCGAACCACATCCTCATCGATTGCGTGTTCGCTCGGCAGGTCTGGCTCCGTGTGATGTCCCCTCCTGGCTGGGCTGCCCTCTCTCCCTCTCGTGGCAGCTGGCTCCAGGATTGGTGGTCATCCTCCAGGGCCTGTTTACCTGAGCACCTCCGTAGCGGCTTCGACTCCTTCGTACTCCTAGTCTCCTGGCAGCTGTGCAAGGAACGAAACTCCAGGGTTTTTGACTCTGCGCTCGCTTCGGTTGCAGTGGTTCTGGAGTCCATCCGCTCGGAGGGCCAGCTGTGGTCTTTAGCCGACGTTGCTTTTTTTGGGGATTTCTTGGGAGTGTAGCGTGGCTCTGCCCCCTCCCGCTGTTTGGAGTTGCGTTTTTAACCGTCGTAGTAGTTCCTCGCTTCAAGTTTTCTTTTTATTTTGTTCCCCCCCTTTAGACATAAGCCAGTCTGGCTGATTGCTTTGTGTAACAAAAACTCTTTTCATGCTAATATATTGACGTGCAATCCTCGCTAAAAAATGCGCTGTGGCTCGAACTTTCACCGCATTGAGGACACTGCTCAGTATAGTCACTAGCTGATTAATCAAGCAACGCACAACTAATTAATTAGTGGAGTAGTAATTACCTTTGCTTGTCCAGTGCCGCGTTGAAGAACAGCATGTAGCAGCCACTTCTCCAGGCACGATCTGCCGTAAACATGTCCACAGGGAATGCAACTGAAAGAGGAAATGCATGCAATTAACATATATAAATTAAGGAGGACTACTATAGTACTATATATATAATTGATTAGTTATCAAATTAGTACTAATTAACAATCGATCGAGTAGCTCATCAATTGAGATGTGTCATGCATGCAGGAACGTATAGTACCAGATGCGATGGTCGCCGTTGCAGGTCCAGGGTTGCAGACAAATGCTGCAGGTCGGCGCCGGCGCCTCCTCCTCCTGCTGCTTATCAACTTCTTAGACCAGCTGGGTCGTAGCTTGGCCGCTGAGTCGCCGCCGCTTGTGACCACGACCATGTCCCTCTAGCTCCATCGTCGTCGCTACTGATGCCGTCTCATTATCCTTCTGCTCCGCCGCCGGCATCGACGACCACGGCCAAGAAACGCCCTCCCCGCCGGATCCCGCCGCGGCGTGGTGGCCGGCGTCCTTCTCCTCCTCCGCTGCCACATCGACGGCGTGCCCCGCTGCTCCCTCCCGGCTGCCTCCGCGGCGTCGTCCCTACGTGCGGCAGTGCTTGACGATTGAGGGCGATTTAGTGCGGGATTAAGTGGGATTTATTGGGGAAATTGATGCCCACTACACAAGGAACCGATTTTTGCAATTAATTTGGAGGAGAAACGATAGGGCAGGGAGATCAACGGAGGCGGCAGTGCTTGAGTTTCACGGGAGAGATGAACAGACGACGGACAGAGGTAGAAGAAGCTCCTAGCGAGCGGGGCCCGCCTGCCAGCGCACGGACAGCGAACGGAAGAGAAAGAGAGGGGGAGGATGAAGAGGATGATTTACGTCGGCCTCATATGTCAGTAGGTCCCACACATATTTTTGGTGAATGACAAATAGGTCCCACACATCCCTTCTTTCTATAAAGTTAATGCCAAAAGTTCAAACCTCATGCTTCCACATCATCATCAGTTGTGAATCATTGGATGAATGCATTAGATCGCTTCTTAGCCGTTGGATGGAACGCGGCATAGAGCCCAACCCATCAGGTACCGGGTGAGTCTCTTCACCTCCTCAATGCCAAAATATAGCCCACATGAACACATTGGCTCATCTCCATTCACATCTACATGTATCCGGCCCGTCAATCCGTATAAAAAGAGCTTTATGGCCGAACACCCCTTTAGTTGACATTATAATTTGTTAACTTATGTTAGACCATTTTGCTTCTTTATAGCTTACGCTTTGAATGTGCTACCTAAATTATCTACAAAATTTGGATAGGGCTGCTAAAAAGAATTTCTCCAAGAAAGCCATTTATTTTGTCCGTTTCTTCTTGAGATTGTACCTCCTATCTAACAAATTAATGTTAACCAAGTCCTGCAGCAACGTGCGGGGCATCCTCTAGTATTTTTTATTTCTAATACCACCTAAGCGCCACGTCAACGCCACGTGAAAAGGAGACCGAGTCAATACTGCCACGTAGGCGCCACGTCAGTGAAACCGCCCTCCAAAACCACCGAAGGAGTCAAATTGCACCGGTTTTGAGAGTTGGGGGTCGAGATATCCGGTTTCGTGATTTAGGGTCACGGATTAGATTTCGATCACTTTTTCAGGGCCACAAAGTGAACTTATTCCAAGATAAAATTAGGTTTGGGCCCACCATAATCTGGACGGGTGGGGAAACCGCTGCGACTGCGACCCCCGCCGCCGTCGCCGGAGAAGAATGGGTGGGCGGGGCGGAGGAATACAGGCGATTCCCTCCATAATCTCCGGCAATAGCTACATGGATTTTTCTAGCAGGTTAGTGCTACCGCTCGTTCCCTCACTCTTCAGGGATATTCCAAATGTAATTTCCAGATTTATTAAGGAAACCGGTATCATGTTTATATTCTTTTCTTATCCTCTTTTTGCTAAAGAAAAGATAATTTTGCTTTGTTGACTCCAAGTCTCCAACTCGGGTCACCCAAGTCTTCGCGGTGCTTAACTTGGCCAAATTGTTAGGTGCCTGAAGCATTTCGCCCGGTTTGGAGAACGAGAGTAGCTCTGTTTGCAGAGTATCGATCACTGTTCCTATGCAGTGATGGGGCTTCAAATTTTGGATTCTTGTGTTTTAAGCCGGATTTTATTGCTGCTTGATTCCTGCAGTTATGGAGGCTTGGCTTCTGATCAGGTGCAATGCCGGCGATCTGAGCTGGTGGAGTATACCAACGTAAGGGTGCGCAGATGGATGTGTAGCTGGAGATCGTGCGGGTGCTGTACTGCAGCAATCGGGGCTACAGAGGATTGATATATTTGCCTAAACTTCCATGAACATCGGAAGCGTGTCATGCAAGGTCATGTTGGTGCTAGCTTGGTACTGCTATATGCTTCTTCTTTTTTCAAATCATTTGAGAATAAATTGTTTAAAACAATCTACTCCAAAGGGCACAATGAACTGGTGGAAGAAGAGAAGCATCCTTTTCAAATTGCCATAATGGGAGCAATAGACAAACTGCATGGTACTTGTTCTATTTTTATGTTAAATATTAGTGACACATGTTACAAGATCATAAGTTAATTAATTTAGTGAACCTACTAGATTTTACCACAATATATATTGATGTATTTTCATTAGGAACAATCTGAATATATTATTCATCTAATGTAAAGATATAGCTATGGTTCTACGCAGTTAATTTCTGATTTTTCCCAAAATGTTATTTTGTATGGAAATAAAAATGAGGCTTGGTTTCTTCTCCGTTGCAATGATTCATTTCTTGCCAACATGGATTCCATGTGCATTATTGTATTCTGTTTATTTTTCATTTTCAACTTCAATGGAAAACTAAAATGAAGCTTGATTTTTATCTAAAATGGAAATTGACTTTTTTTGTATGCATATATGTGGGGACACCTAAATTAGGCCTGGTGCCCCGAAAATTCACTCATGATCGTCCAGGATTTCGATTACGCACAGATTGATATACATAACAACTTTTGATTAATTATACAAATTTGATCATACAAGCTAATTATACAACTGTTAAAGGTTTAAAAGTTCCAAACTAACACATCCTTATTTGAAAATACAAGGAAGAATCCAAACTACCCAACTACTAACCTCCTAAACTACTAATTTACAACTAATAAACTCCATAGGCAAAAGCTCGAGTGTAGACAAGCCTAGAAAAACTCGTTGTTGCTTTAGACCTCGCTATCTTCTGATCTTCTTGTTAGCACAATTCCTCTATATGTTAAATTATGCAAGAATGAGTACTTATGTACTCAACAAGACATATTATAAATAATTAAATGTAGAGAGATATGAATAAATAAACCAATGAGAAAGTAAAAGAGTAGTAATAAAATCATATATCATCTTTGTGCTCAAAATTTTAGTTTTAAAACTACTTATACTTCAGGAGCATGAATCACCCTTATGACACAACTCCAAAATCGGGAGTACAGCGCATTCGAATGATTTAATTTCACCTCTGCAGAGACTATCTAGCTTTACCCACACGATGCCCACAGCTAGCTAGAGGCTGAGAATAACAGAGCCGTTCGAAGGTCCCACTTACTACTAGTTAGTGCACAGTGGGGTCTTGGCCCATCATAGTAGTTGAACTCTTGCTAGGCCTAAGCAAGGTTACTTTATCATCATACTTTCATGGGACCCACTGTTGTGAACCATGCAGCCCAAACTCCTTACGCACGTTCACCCCAAAACCTGCTCCTAGTGAGCCAACCAACAGTCTTTCATATAGTGGGACAATATACTAGGCTAAGTTCAATTACTTGGTCGTGTGGATGGACACAAACTATGTAATTTCCATGGTATAAGGGGGTAATTATAATCCGGTTAAACCACCAAAATTATCTCAACATCCAAACTTCCATACCAACAAACTTCATCATTCATAAACATTCAACATTCACAATCCTCAACATTCACGACCTCAACTCATAAATGCCCATTATAACCGGATTCTTATGTTTTTAAATATGTTTGAAATAGTAAACCACATAAAATGATAACCAATGCATCTTTCTATAACCTCATGCAATAATGCTTGAAAGCGTTTAACATCTATCCATGAGATGTTAAAAGAGTAAGGTATTATGCATCAAATTAAATATGAAGATTATAATTAGTTTTCTATATGATCAAAATTTTAGTTATGTCTTGCCTTGTGCCCCGAGGTTTCCTGTGGCTTCAACGTAGCCATCTGAGTCCACGTCAGCTCCTTGGATGTCGATAGATCTTGCTGTACGGTCTAACGTACGAATACCAAAAAGATAGCAAATAAAGCCTATAAGAAAAATGCTACAAAGGAACGATAAACCGAGAAATAAATAAAATTGGAGCAAGGCGAAGGAAAAAGGAATGGTTCAAAATATATTTTAATTTGAAAACAAAAGAGAGGTGATGGTTTCTATAGGTTGGGAATCAAATAAAACTGAAGAAAAGGTAATTTGGATAGGTGGGGTTTATTTGGTGGATTTGGTTTCTAGTCGGTGCTAGAGTAGGGCAGCACAACGGCTAGATATTTGGAGTTGGTTAGCCGATGCTAAGGTTGGGGAGCATCACGGCTAAATATCGGCTCGTCTAGTTGATGCTACAGTCAAGCAACACAACGGCTAGAGAGTTGGGAAGTTTGTGCCGGTTTGTGGGGCGGAATAGTGTTACTTTACAGCTGTGAGTTGCAGCAAAGCTGCTAGGTTCGCACAGAGCCCGAAAGCTAGTGTGCGGCGTGCGATGGAGGTTGATGGAGTAGTGAGGCTCCAACCACTGTACGCGTTAAGGCGTGGGGTGCGAGGAGCAATACTTCGACCTTGGGATTAGCTTATGCCGGGTTTTACGACCAACGGTTTGACATCGGGGTTTGAGACCACGTGAATGTCTCCATGGAAAGCGTAAAGTTCTCACGGCGGCTGTTTAGTGGCTATGGGATGGTATAGGTATGGTTTAGAAATAAAAATGGTATTTAAATAAATCAAAGGAATTTGAATTCAAAAAGGGTTTTAATTAAAGAAATTTGAATATTCAAAAAGGGTACTAAAGAATTTTGAAATGGTATTTTAAATCATAAAGATATTTAAATGACGAAAATGTATTTAAATAAATTATAGGAAAATTTAATTTAAAAGGGGTTTTTAAATAAAACAAGAGATTTAAATTTAAAGGTATTTAAGATAAATCAAATAAATTAAAAAGGTACTTGAATAAAATATAATAATTTAACAAGGTTATTTAAAACAATTTTAAATTCAGAATGTAAATAAATAAAAGGTTTTTAAATAAATAATGAAATTTAAATAAAATGTTTAAAATAGGTAATTTGGTATCAAAATAAAGAGTTTGGAATTAGATGAATTTAGATCAAAGAATTTCTGGGATTGGGTTTGTGGTTGAAGAGATATGGGTGTCTAAAGTTTGAAATTGAAATAAAATCAAATAAAAGATACTGTTTATGTGGGGCCCACTGTCAGATGCTCCTTCTTCCTCGTCTATTTCTTCTTCTTCTCTTCTTCTTTCTTGTGACACAGATAGGGGAGGGACTATTTCTTCTTCTTCTCTTCTTCTTTCTTGTGACACAGATAGGGGAGGGAGAAAGGCACGGTAGAGGAGGACGGTGGCTCCGTGTTGATGCGAAAAACACACACTGGCCTGAGAGATTTGCTTGAGTCTAGTGCAGGTCCGAATCTTGCTTTTGGGTCAAAGGGCGTGTCAGTTGGTTTGATCCTGTAACCAACAAGAAACAAACAAGGAAACATAGTTAAATGCATAAACGATAGCCGATCGACCACTTGCCGATGACGTATCGTTTGTAGACTAGCCGATATAACGTGAATTAGATCGGCAATGGTATATAAAACATAAAGAAAGTTAGATCTAGTCGATCGGCTGTAGATATTAACAATATATAATTTATACATCGAAATATATTTAAACTAAGTGATTGGGATAGATCGGACAGCTTGCCGAGACAGTATAAATCACTTATGTATAAAAGTACTTCAATATAAAGATTATATATGTTCATAGCATAGCCGATGTTATAGATATAACATACCAACCATGCCTCATCCAGTACCAGAACGTACACTCTCTGGGTATATCACTCTATTCACCTTAGTATTAAACATGTTGCTAGATGATGCTATTACTGTTATTAGCACGTTCATGTTTACATACAACTGAATCATCCTATTATATACATGTTTTGTTTATTATGTTTTTTTATTAAAATATACCGAATCATAACTATATTTCCAATGTATAGTAACATACTGGTATATATTTCACACTACCAAACAATGAAACACGCATGGGTGTTTTCTCTGAACATAACCAATTAATCATTGAAACACCGGATGCGCTAAGAAAACCAGCCGCCCACAGCTAAGCCAAAATGCTGGAGATGTCATTGTTCCAAATTGACAATTTTGCCTACTAAGCACGTGGGCCCTGCAAAGACTCTGGACAGAAGACTTTAGATCAAGTCAATCAACGGTGATGGATTCATGTCTCCGGTCTCCCTAGAGGGATTTACTCAAGTAGTCTAAAAAGTTATAAAAATTAAAAAAAAATAAAGTAGTAATAGAAAATTAGTAAGATCACGACGAGACTACGGATCATGCACCCTATTCTTTTTTTTTCTAAAAAACCGGGCGCCCATCTCTAGCTAGTAAACCTGCACTTCACTCCCTGTCAACTGTCCACTTGTACGCATTCCATTCCCTGGGATGGCTGAGCACTACTTTTTTTTATCTTTGTGTCTCTGACACGCATGCAAACCGACTATAAAGAACCAATCTATTATTGGATTTAATATTTTCTACTACAATGAATCTGGACAGGAGCTAAATAAATCTGGACTTGTTCCTGTCCAGATTCGTTGCACTAGAAAATATCTCATCTAATACTAAGTTGGTTTTTTTGAACGGAGGAAGCATATGTGTCTTTTTAGTCACATGCAATAACATTCAAAATGATTGTTATTTTAAACTATTCATCCAATCTAAGATCTAATTCAACCATTGTATTTATCGCAAGTAAATTTTTATAACAATATCTCGCATGACTATTTTCTGATAAAAATATTATTTTATATTTTTAGCAAAGGTTCTGTTTTTTATGTTGCACATCATATTCTTTATATATTTCGATACGTACTTCCTGATGTTTCACTAGGACGTTTGCAGTTGTTGCATGTGATGTTCTAGATGTTTTATAGTAAGCATTTTGTGATATTTCCTACAATTAAATTTTCCAATAAATTTAAGTATTTGAATACATATAATATGTTCCTTATGAATTCTTTTTAAGTTTCATTAGTTGGGATTCAATGTTAATTTCCTGCGGTGCTTTTTGTGGTTATTGCAGTATGACGTCATGAGGCATTTTTCACCCTTCTCTGTTGGTTGTAGGAGCGAGAGGCTTTGGCAACCGGCCGCAATATGCCTATTTCACCGGGTGCCAATCCCATCTATGTCTTGGATGAGATCACCTAAGATTTCATAATTGGAAGTAAAACAGGCCAAGAGCATGCGGTAGGCGCCGGTAGGGGGTTTGGTGGCGATCCAACACATGTACTTTTTTTTACTAGAAAAAATGTCCGTGCATTGCAACAGGTGAAGATTATTTTATTTGTATTGTTGTTATACGGTCTAGTTAAGATGAAATTCACTTGGATATATATTTTTTTAGAAAATCATAAGCTGCAATTAGAAGTCCGATCGTCTTAGCATGCAAGTCTTTTTAAAAAGAATTCTTATATGACTCTTTCTATATTTTCAAAAGCGAATGAACTTAAAAACCGACTTAAATACGGATATGTATTTCTAAAAGCGATCGAACTTAAAAACCGACTCATACACGAATGACTTATTAAAGTACCGTAAAAACATTTTTAATTTTTATAACAGTAGAGATAGAAATAGAGATGGAGATAGAGATAGAGACACGTAACAGTACGTAGAAAATTAGAGATTCGGTGGGATATGATTTGGCCTTTTTAATCTAATCCAATTAGAGGATTTGCCGGTTATACCTTTTTTTGACATGCAATACGTACATATGCGAATTACGTACTTGCGTGTTAGAGATAGGAGGGTGTGATTAGCCGGGATGACCATGAGGAGTGATTAGTAGGATTTTCTAATCCAATGGTCATCTATTGATTTACTGAAAAATCCAGGGATATGTATTTTTTTTGTCAAAATTTTTAGAATTTCTAGGCTTTGTATTTTTAGAAAAGATAGATCTAATGGTCTAATACATATTTAAGTGAAAATCGATGAACAAATAATTTTATTAAAAATTACGTGAAAAAAAAGGTAGGTCAATATTTGTACATTCGTTCCTACTTAACAGAAGGAAAGATGAGACTATGTAAGGAAGGAGTTTGGTTCGGTTTGTTTTGAGAAATCTAATCTAATATAGTTTATAATATTAGACCCATAAATTTAAGTGAAAATCGAAGGGTATATGTTTTGTTTTTTTCTCAGAGTTTCTATATATGTTTTTCTTTAATTTATTAGAGTGCCAAGTGATGGCTTGAGATTGTTTTGAGAAAGTTTGATAGACTTTATAATAGATAGACTAAGATGCATGGGTGTTACCGCACTCTACACACACAGTATTGCCCCGTTTTTAAATATGCGCACTAGTTGAGTCTATGTACTTTTAACCATTCATCCTAATTAAAATTTATAATACAAATATAAAAAAGTAGAAGTTGTGCTTAAAGAACCTTTAAAGATAAAATAAGTCATAATAAAATATATTGTATTTATACTAAATTTCTGAATAACATGATTGGTCAAACGTATGTCTAAAAGTTAGCTGTATTACTCCCCCCGTTTCAAAATGTTTAACACCGTTGATTTTTTAATACGTGTTTGACCATTCGTCTTATTCAAAAAAAATTAAGTAATTATTTATTCTTTTCATATTATTTGATTCATTGTTAAATATACTTTCATGTACACATATAGTTTTACATATTTAACAATTTTTTTTTGAATAAGACGAACGGTCAAACATGTGTTAAAAAGTCAACGGTGTCAAATATTTTGAAACGGAGGGAGTAAAAGTTACAAGCACTTTAACACATACATAGAAGATACACTGCACTTTAACACAATAGAGAACTATAGAGCATAAAGCTTGGCACCGGATGTACGTAGTAAAGGCTATTGGTGCTCATACGTTTTGAGCAGGACCAGTGGGTCGCTCCAAGATGCCACCATGTGTAAGCAAAGCCCAGAGATGTGTGATGAAGTCTCCTCCCCTTGGCAGGGTTTCCAGGTGCGCTTTGGCATCATTCGAAGGTGCAATGTACAGCATCATCTCTGCCCAGAAATCACACAGCACCTTCCATCTGTCCCCCGGGTGTTCGATCTCGATGAGATTGTTTGCGAGCCGACCGCCCACAACGAGGAGACGGTTGTCGCCATGGTCCTGGCTTCTTAGCGCTTCCTTCCGCTGCTGCATTGTTTTCTTACCCTTGAGCAATTCGCGGGCTTCCTCGACCAGGGCGTCAAATATGGATTCGGAGACGAAGCTATGATCCGGTAACAATTCCGGAGCAAAGGCTACTAGGTAGGCACAGTACCTTGACAAGCTACAAGCTACGTGCTGATTAGTAGTAGTAGTAGTACTGCCCATTCCATGTTGATCTTCGTCTTCCACCTCGCAAAGAGTAGTGGCGATGTGCCAAGCCATTATGATATGTGTTGTAGTTGGGAGTGTACCTCGTTAGCGTGCAGAGATATGACACAGTTTCCCAGTTGGCCAAGGCCTATATTCTTCTTCAGGGTTTCTATAACGGTTTTCTTTACATCCATGGATAATCTGACACGCTTATCTTCCTTGCGGCCCTTCTTGGTCTTATTGACCAAGGAGAAGGTAGCATAGTACAGTATGTTCATCGGTTTGTAGTCAAAACTTTTGAGCAGTGTGTACTGACCGAGTTTATCTTCCCAGCTCCGGAAGTACCTGAGGCTCGTGATGCATCCAATCAACTTGGAGAACAATACGCTACTGTTCCATGAATCTGTGGTAACATATTTCGATGTCATGGCTACTTTGCTCCAGGCCGAGGCCAGGTATATGTACACCTGTAAACCCTCAAAGCAGAGCGATTGCGATCGCTGTCACGGAGGTGAAGAGAGCGTCGTAGTTCCTGCGGTGAGCATTGATGAGGAATTTGAGCTCATCTTCTTCGGGTACCCGGAGGAAATGCTGGAACAAGCCAACCGCAGGTCGGGACCATGGCAAAAGACAACGTGACGAACAGATGGTGACTGCTATAGATAAGGAAGTACTTGGTGTAGAAGTAGTCGTGCACGAAGGCTAATTCTACCTCGATGACCCTGAAGGCTCGTTCGACGCACCTGTCGCCATGGAGCTGGCCACCGAAGAGGAAGTCGCGGGTCTTGTGGAGATTTGATTCGGCGAGCACCTGAAAGCCGGCGAACCTGCGGTTCAGCATCTTGGACAAGGCCATGGAGAGGCACACGTCCTTGAGCCTGCCGCCATTGCCACCGGAGAGCAGACTCCCATTGCAGTTCCAGATATCTTGAACGGTAACGAGCTTTGCCCGGTCATCGTCGTTGTACCTAAGATGGTACTCGGGGGGCTCCTCCCTAGGATTCTGCTTGTCCTCTCCTGCAACCACATAGTGGTACCCTTGCATGTCGACAGCGTCTCGTCGTTGGACCCCGTCGCCGGCAGGGCGCCACCCATTTGGTACTCTTGGAGAGCATGGAGCTTCTACTGGCTAGCTTGAACGACGCGACCCGTGTGCCGGACTTTAATATGACTATGGAGTATATGACCCATAGAGCGTACTGGAAATCCGAGCCACCAGAGGAAACCACCAGCCAACCCACCCAGAAAGACTGGATGAGCTGCTTCAAGTAGAACCTCTTCCAGTCGTCGTTGTCTGGTAGGCTATAAGCAGAGAAAGAATCGGCGTTGCCGAGGAAGATGAAGAGGATGATGGCCCAGACGGAGAAGAGGCTGTTCTTGTAAGGGGACGACTGCATCAGGCCCAGGGTGTAGCTCACCATGGGGATGGAAGCAGCGTACGCCACCCAGATGGTCATTTTGACAGCTTCGCAGCTGGACCGTCGGCGGTAGGAGCCGAGGATGAGGAGCACAAACAGCCCGACGACGCCCAGGAACACGAGAACCTCGATGCGGATCAATCGCAACTTTGGGCTGTTGAGCCCGTGAACCATATCGACGAGTGCCATATATACGTAAATATGCTATTATCTAGGCTTAGGTGTTGGTGTACTGGTTAATATATAGGCAGCAGTTGCACGAAGCATGATAGCCCTACCAGCTGCTGCTAGGTACTCCCTCCGTATTTTAATGTATGACGCCGTTGACTTTTCGATCAACGTTTAACCATTCGTTTTATTTAAAATTTTTGTGCAAATATGAAAATATTTATGTCATGCTTAAAGAACATTGAATGATGAATCAAGTCACAATAAAACAAATGATAATTACATAATTTTTTTAATAAGACGAATGGTCAAACATTGGACAAAAAATCAACAGCGTCATACATTAAAATATGGAGGTAGTAGTTAGCTAGGTCATCGATAATTATACACTTTATCCAACCATCCCCCCTGCCTTGTCCAGACCATCCAGTCCATCCGACGGACGGACCCACTTACACATAACAACTCCACTTACACTTTCACTTTCATTTTTATCCCCATTTCATATAAAAGGGTTAATACAGGAGTAATATAGTTGAACGGACAAGCCCTTATAAGTTGGTTTCACTTTTGCTAAACTAGCAATGTGGTACGAAACATACACACACAGCTCACATGTACCACACATTTCTAATTCAAATTGGGCCGTGATGTCACACTATCCTACTCGATCTCTTAACTTTTGCCCGATGTTATAATTAGGAACTGAAGACTTGACGAAGTCACGCGAGGATCATTTCCGAGCTTGCACTTATATATGGACACTGACCCTCGTTTGTACCTCAGTTCTATTAATTAAGGGACAAAACGTACAGTATAGTGCTAGGGTAAGTTTGGCCTCGTTCTTTTTAATCACTAGCTCTATTAGATTTTTATGGACACGCTTCCATTTTCTGAACACGGTACGTACCGTTCAATCCTACTTCTTAACTAGTTAATTAAAAAATTTGCAACTTTCCGTTCGTCACATCAATTTTTTTCATTTGTAAGTCCGACCGAGCGATGGCCTCCATTTCCACACACGTGAGTAACACATCGCGTAAGGTGGATACAACACAAATTCAATAGATACAAAATCTAATCGGACAATTCATATGATATTTCACACTATATATTGATAACATATTATAAAAAATAATGATCAAATTATAAAGTTTGTTTAAAACTTAGACAAAGTATAATATTGGAGACTATGCAGACACATATATAATATGCCAATATATTTTTCAAAGTGAGGTTGTATCATCTCTTACTATAAAGTTATAACTCACTAACTTTTAAAGCTTAACATGCAAAGATACTACATTATTATACACTAACAAGATGCTATATCATTATCATCCACTAACAACCATTAAATTTAAACATCATGCAAACATGCTATATTATCTATAAACTTATAATTTATTAAATTTTAGAGCTTCCAAAATGCAAACAGGTTAAATCATCATTGCACATAATTCACATAATATTTCAATGTATATTTTCATTATTTTTTTATAATATGCTATGTACCTGTTGACGGAGTAGATCACGATTAGGTTATTTGCAGAATATGGATATCGTTGGTGCTAGGATATACGCGAGATTGGGGTAAAGATACAGAGACAATGATGTTTATACAGGTTTAGGCCCCTTAACTGACAGGTAATAGCCCTACTCATATTGGTCGAAGCCGGTATTGCTCTTCTTCATTAGAATCAAACAAGTACAATATTTGGGATAACCTATCTAGTCATCATTGACTTGGCGGCATGGAACACCACACGTAGTCGACGACGGAATAGTCTTCCTGCTTGAATACGAACTCGACGACATCAGAGATGGCGTTTGAGTCTGTCTAGGCTTATCTCCGATATCGATGTCTGGTGATGTGTATTGGTATCTATTCTCACTGAGCGTGTATATTATGGTAAGGCTTGGCTTGATCTCCCCCCTCTCCTCCTAGGGGGCTTGTATTTATACCCACAGATATCCCCTTGTCCAAATAGAAATAGGAAGACAAAAATGGATACGATCCGAGTAGTCCTTGTAGTTTCCATGTAGAACGCTGCTTCTCCTTCCGTATAAGGAATACTTTCTATATATGAGGCATGATTTCGTATAAGACTTGGTATATGGTGGGCCTCGCTAAGCTCAACCCAAGACTATTGGGTTTGCCTTATCCATAACACTGACAGTACCTACATAGTTCATCCTCACGTAGTTAATATTTTTTCTCTTGTTTCATTAAGCCATATCACATCAATTATTTTTAGTGCTAAAATGATTAATCTATGGTCCAAATTATCTCTCTCATTTTCTTCTCTCATTAATCCATATTACCTCAATTATCTTTAGCCTTTAGATGATTAATCTACGATCCAAACTATCTCAATACTTTTCTTCTTTCATAAAGTCATATCACCTTACTTTTACATTTGAATCATCATTCTATTTACTATTTAAATTTAATTTATCATAATTGTTAACGGAATTTTGCATCTGATTCGGAGAAGGAAGAAGATCGATCGGCGAAGAAGATGGCGAAGCCGGCGTGCGCGCTGATGGCGAGGGAGGCCGAGAACGGCATCTATGATCCAATGAAAGGTAGGCATCGTACCTTCTTTTGTTTTTCTGTTCGCTTTTCCTTTAGATCAAAAGCGATGGGTTTCCTTCTTTCACTTCGCGATCTACTTCGCGAGAGCGAAAGTGCTGATAACGTGTTGAAAGTGGATAAGATTGATTGAGCGAGAGAGAGAATTGAACACAATAGAGCGAATGGGTGGATTTCTCATTGATTAACAGTACATTTATACAACGTGAAGCGGTGGCAACCGCAGGGGACGTGATGTTTGGGAACATCGCGTCGGTTGTCGAAAGGGACCGTTGTTCCTATTTCCTTAGGTGGATGAGATCACCCGTAGTTTCTTAACACATTTGTAGATCACCCGTAGTGCTAGAGTAAGTATCAGATTATAAGTCATTTTTCTTCAAGGTTGAACAAATTTGTAGAACAAAGTAATTACATTTTCACCCTAAGACAAATATATATTTATCTTTACCTATTAACAAATTGAAGATGATTTCGTACTCACCTTAATTTCCGTCCTTCATTTATGTTAGACACGTATAAAACCTGATCGGACTGGAAAAAACCGTCCACCGGCAACCCAAACCCGAAAAAACCAGATTGGATCGGACCACAAGAAAAGACCCGGACCAGAAAAAACCAGATCGGATCGAACCTGGAAAAAAACCAGATCAGATCGGACTAGAAAAATACCATGTGTATTATATGCGGAAAAAAAAACGAAACATGCATGTGTGGGATTCAAACTCATGGATTTCTTTAAGAAATAATACTATTTTAATAGTAAATTGCAAAAATATAGATTGATCGGTTCAAATCACGAAGTTCGACAAGATACCTATTGAATAGTCGTTATTCGACAGGTACACAAAAGGTACCTGTCAAACAACAATCGTTAATCAATTTATATTAATTAAGTTAGATGACCAGATAAAAAAAGAAAAGTGTGTGCATGCATAGAGGGTATAGTTCGATTGGGTTGTTTATTAGATAAAATAATTCGAAGTGCATACATGCATTTGCATGCAGGTCCTATCGACCATCGACCAATGTCTGTTCGATAGGTCCTGCACACCCACATGCAACAACATGCCATTTACTAGTCTATGCGCATGCGTTGTACTTTTAATATTTTTTCACCATACCAGTCCCTGTCGAACATACGTGTTGAACAGTGGTTTTCGATATGTACCTAATAGAACATCAGTAGCAGAAGTGGGACCAGCGGAGGGGCCTGTCAGGTCATGAAGGGGAGCCATTGTAGGTGGGGCCGATGGAGAAAGAGAGAGATAAGAGGAAGAGAGAGAATGACATGTAGGCCTCATAGGATGACTCAGCGGGATAGAACAGGTCAAAGCGTTACGTCAGCGAAATCGTGTTGTACACGGCTACTATAGGTAATTCTTTTTCTTGCAAAAATTTGTCTATGCAGGTGTCCAATCAGATATTACATGTATATAACGTGATTTTTTTTTCTAAAAAGAAAAAGAAAGAGTCCTTATCTGCTTCGAATTCTCATATTTTTTTATTTTATTTCAATGAATATGAGAATTTACATACCTTGAGAGGTAACGTGGAGACTTTTTTATATTACTTTATTAAGTTAATTAATTAATAGATTTATGCACCCCATAGGAAGACATGAGCCATCGAGCCCATTAGCCTTCTGTTTTCCGCAACTATTGATACTGCTTGCAAGTTTCTTCTTGCAGATGCCGGCGAATAAAGGCCATTATATTCCAGCGATAATCAGCTGCCGTTAATTTGTTCTGGCAGGTCGGCACCTTGGCCTTCACTAGTTCAGTGTCCGAGGGAGATTCCAAAACCAAGTTGATCACGGTGGAATTACGGACGATGATGAGCTACTAGCTCTTGATTGTTTTCTGCTTCGTATTAGTGGATACTTTTGCTGATATACTACTCGAAAGCTGTCAACTTTGACGCCGGATTTCTCAAGTAGCTTAGCATGGAACTGGACAACGTTTTGTCTCAAGGTGCTGAGATACTAAACATATGGACAGAAAAATAAATGACTACTAGTGACATGAACAATTTAAAAATTGCAACTTCCCAGTCACAAGGCAACATGCCAATTATAAATTGATGTTTGACAAATGGTTGCAAAAGAATTCGAGTTGGCGATGGCACTTCAAGTTGGGACAACTGTCCTTATACAACTGATCATCGAGACTGTACCGTTATATGAACAAGTTTGTTTCTTTCCCCATTGACTACAACTCATTGAGTCTGCAAGTCAAATACTACTGTGAGCAATCAAAAGAAACTGCAACTTTTTTTTTATAAAGATCGTAAAGATTCTTTCGTATCCCAAGAACTATTCAATGAGGTGAGAAGTTCTTGCACTTATATATATTAGATCACTTATCTTTACATAATCAATGTGGAGCTATTCAACAATTCCCCCTCATACATTGGTGTCCCTCAACCATTCATCGCTCATTTTCCGTACACCGACAGACTCTCGGTTCATGCAGGTCTTCACACTCTAGTGTCCCTCGGATCAATATGTTAAGCTAGCCAGGCTCTAATACCAATTATAAAATCGTAAAAAGCATTTCTCACACAAAAAGCTAGCCAATGGGGCGAGTGCTCCGGCCCTCACTGATATATTAGGTCACTTAGCCCTTCACAACGAATGTGTGACTATTCAATATGTATAACCATCAAAACGACTAAAAAGATGATGAGAGAATATGTTTAAACACTCCATCACAAAAAGGAGAAATGCATCTTATTAAATCCTATTTGTTAAATCTCCATATGAAATTGGCAAATATCCCCATGACCGTTGACTCCAGATTCTCATCACACCTCTAGTTGGAGTATACTGCATGTAGGATCCCATTGACTCCAGATTTAGTTCATGTAATACCTGCATTTTTACTAAGCAATAGAACCCAACATAATCTCTATGAGATACCAGCCCCGCATCATCCAAACAAGACGACATGGCCAGCTTCCCCAACCCTAGCGCCACCATTCCCCCTTCTCCCTCTATCGCCATGAGAGAACCGTCAAAAAACGACGAGCAGCGATGATGGCGGCTGCGAGGCCACCTAGTAGTGATGATGGCGGCAACAACAAGGTTGTGGCAATGACATGCTTGATGGTAAAGTATTCTTGTGGCGATTGGAACAGTAGGATCCAACGTCCCATGGGCCAATCTGGCCTTCCCTTGGCCGGATCTAGCGGTTTTGGGGGGGGGGGGGGTGACGACAGCGCCAAGCCCATCCATGGCAATGGTAACTGCAACGCTATACGTTAATCTCTAAATAAACATGTATTGCCTCGGAACCTATACCATATTCTACATTTTGAACATGAACAAAATGCATCCCATAGTAGTACAATTAATGAGGTGGGTGTATAGAGCAAGTAATTAATCATCTTCCAAAGGTACACGTACACATATTAATTAAGTGGGTGCAAATAAACTACTCCCTCTATTCCATAATATAAGGCACGGTCAAAGTTAGCACAGTTTTTAAAACTAATCTTTAGCTTATAATCTCATAACTATAAAGTTTACAGTAACAAAATTATAACCATATGAGAGTAAATTTAAATCTCAATCAAATGATATAAATTTTAACAAATTAAATTTATTTCATATTATACTCTGTGTTGGTCAAATATTTTAAAGGTTGAATATTGAATTACGCACGCGCCTTATATTATGGGATGGAGGGAGTACAAAACTAGAAGATATCGGGAGAGACGACTGCTCCCAAATATTATGGGATGGAGTGCAATTAACGAGGAGGGTATAGAGTATTTCCTCTGTCCTAATATAAATGCAACTTACTATGCTAGTACAGGTGTGGCATGTCCTATAACTACGAATCTGGACATTCAGTTGTTCAGATTCATAATTCTAGGATATATCACATATGTACTATTTCGTCTGTTTTATAATGTAAGACTTTGCGCAATGCTAAAAAGTCTTATGAAATGGAGGGAGTAAGTTGCAATTATATTTGGACGGAGGAAGTATCTAGTTAATCATCTTCCAAAAGTACAGGTACGCCATATTGATTAAGTGGGTGCAAATAGGCTACACTATAAGATATCGGGGGAGCTGACTGCTCCCAAATAGTAAAGTGAAAGCTGCAAAATTAATAATTTCTTCTGGACTGCAACCAAGATATGTATGTTTACCTCTTCCAAGGACTGTAAAGAATATCAATATCGATCAAAGTTTATGCATGATGTGTGCGGGTGTGGTGTGATTATGGACCTGGTCAATCAGCAATCAGCTGCCGGCAAAGCCCTTCAACTAGCTAAAGCTCATCTATAAATTGAAGCACCGGGGAACGATGGTTGTGATCAAGTCGACGCAAAGCGCACAAATTAATTAAGAGAAGCATGATGATGGAAGATATAGCTAGGCTAACAATCGTGCAAGCAAAATCGCCTGCAGCCGCCGCTAGCACAGTACAGATCACCGACGACAGCCGCACGACGCTGTACGGTGTGTTCCGCAGCAGTCCAGCGGCCCGACTGATGCTCACCGAGGTTCTCATGCTGCTCGGCGTCGTCGGGCTGCTGGTCCTCCTCTTGCTCGGCTCCTACCGCCGGCGGTCGAGCGGCGCGGCCGTCAAGGTGACCATCTGGGTGGCGTATGCCTCCTCCTACCCACTGGTCAACTACACCCTTGTCTTCCCCTTACAACAACGGCCTCTTCTCCGTGTGGGCATTGTGCCTCTTCCTCATTCTCGGGAGCACCGACTCCCTCTCCGCTTATAGTTTACAGGACAATGAACACTGGAAGATGTTCTACTTCCAGGAGTTCATCATGTCCTCCTGGGTGGTTTTGCTGATCAGCTCTGGTGGCCACCCCAATTTCCAGTATCTTCTGTGGGTCATGTATGCCATCATCGTGATCAAATGCTCCGTGAGAGTTGCATCATTGAGGCTCGCCACTGGACGTGACATCTCAGATAAAGGGATGGTGGACTACATGAGCTTGGCAAGACCCATGACTTCCTCTTCCATGGGTTGCTCCATGGTGACAATTGCTTCGAGCGAGCCTTCAGGGTGATCGAGGAGGAGTTAGCCTTCGTGCATGACTTCTTCTACACCAAGTACTACGCTATCTACAGCGGTCACCATCTGTCCGTATTGCTGTCCTTTTCCATGATTCCTTTCTGCAGTTGGCTTGCCTACAAGCTGTTCCGGCATTTCCAGACGCCCAATGATGAGCTCAAGCTTGTGTTCCCTGCTCACAACAGGAACTACGACGCTCTCATCACTTTTGTGCTCGTTGTTGGAATCGCGTTAGTGGAGGGTTTACAGCTAGGTGTACTTGTACCTTGCCTCTAGCTGGTGCAAGGTGGCCCTCATCTCAGGCCTAAAGTTCTTCCGGAGCTGGGAAGATAAGCTTGGTCAGTACACACTGCTACAAAATTGCAACTTCAAACCAATAAACATTTTGCACCGAGTCACATTCAGCCTGGTTGACAAGACCAAAAATGGTCGCAAGAAAGATGCGCCCATCAAGCTGTCAATGGCTGTAAAGAGAGCTGTCATGGAGGCCCTGAAGAGTAGCAATGGTGAACTGACAAATGGGGTCACCTCTTTACAAGCTAATGGAGAACTCCAGAAGCTCTCATGGTCATACACCAACCATGCAACTACAACACACACCATATTAGCTTGGCACATCGCCACTACCCTTTGCGAGGCCCATGACCCCATGCACCAACCCTCCGAAGAAGAACAACACCGAACGGAGACTGCTACAAATCGGCACGTAGCTAGTAGCTTGTCAAGGTATTGTGCCTACCTAGTAGCCTTTGCTCCAGAATTGTTACCAGATCATTGCTTTATCTCTGAGTCCACATTTGATTCCCTAATCATCGAGACCCAAAGATTACTGGAGAAGGTGAAGACACTACAGCAAAGATGTGAAATACTAAAGGAGGTTGGCGCCATGCCTGACATTAACAATAACAGACGCTTCCGGCTTACTATCTCGGGTGCTCAGCTAGGAAATCAATTGATCCATGAGATAACATCCCCAAGGCTGAGATGGAAGGTGCTGTCCGATTTCTGGGCAGAGATGATGCTGTACATTGCACCGTAAAGTGATGCTAGGGCTCACCTAGAAACTCTTCCTAGGGGAGGAGAATTCATCACACAAATCTGGGCTTTGCTTACTCACGGTGGCATCTTGGAGCGACCCCCTAGGCCACCTCACAACGTGTGATCCAGCTGGTTGCTTTATTGATTTTACTAGGTGTCCATTTTTTTAAGCATCCTCTCTATATTGTACTGTTTTGCATGAAAACTGTGTCTTCTACCCTTGTTAGTTTTAAATATATTATTATCTTTCTTAATATCCCATAGTGTATGAGATGAATGTACGCTTTTCGATTACGAGTAAGTATGACAAGAAAAGATATCATAATATATTTGAATTAAATTGTAACACTACTTAAAAAACCATTTTTCATGACACAACCTTTCTATTTTTACTAGAGGGTCTAATGAACACACATGTAAAAATGTATGGGAGGGTCACTTAAGATAGGGTTATGTTCTTACAAGCAGCAAAGAATCAATTTACGCTACCAGACGGCTACTTAAAAGCACCACATGAAAAAAAATCGTGATATTAAATTGTGAGATTCCCAGGCGCGTGAGCCATCTCTCATCTTCTCCCCCACAGCCTCTCCTGTCTCGTTATACTCTCCCTTACCTCTCATCCCTCCGTCCCCCTCCCTACTCCATCCATCCTCTACCTCAGCCTAGGTGCTCTCAGTGATGGCCACGGCAACTGCGACGGCGACGGAAGGTGCGTGGGAGGCATATCCGGTGGCGGAAGACGCGTGAGCGGCAAATCCAGCAACAGTCGAGGCTGGTGGGAGGCACGCGGGTGGTAGATCCGGTGGTAGTGAGGCTTGCGGGCGTGGATTCGACGATAGCAGCCACGAGAGTGACGGAGGACGATGACCACGGTGGGGCATTGGGGAAGCGACTGAGGTCTCCAGATCTAGCTCCACTTCTATCTTCCCTTATTCTCCCTTCTACTTGTCTTCGGTGATGGAATTTTTCGTGCTCCTCTCTCTGATTTCTCTTTTTGTGATGAATTTGTGACTTATGAATGGATTATGAAGTTTGTGAATGAATTTGTTGAACGATTATGAGGTTTATGATAGAATTTGTGATTGGTGAATGGATTGTGGGTGCTAGGGGATTTTAGATCCGGAGGTGGGGGATTTCGAAGGATTTGCTAGGTTCTTTTTTGCGCATCAAAAATATTTTCCGTGCTTGGTTGCTGAAATGTTTCGTCCGCGAAAATTGATTTTCCCATTGACGACACTGACAAGTGTCACGCCTGTACCGGTAGTGATAAGACTTTTCACATCAGCACTCGATGATATGACTTGCAGGCTCCTGATCGCTCACAGTAGTATATGTCACATTTCATACTAGATTTGTTTTTTTTTTCATATTCGTATTAGGTTTGCTTTTTTTTTATGAAAGGATTATGACTTGCGGACTAGATGAGTTGTACTAGTCAAAGGGGAAAAAAATACAAAGTTGTTCATGGAACGGTAGTCCTCATAGAATTAGGGACAGATTGTATTTGTCCTAACTTCAAAGTGCCATCGCCATCTCTAATTCTTTTGCATCCAATAGTCAAACATCAATTTACAATTGGCATGTTGCCTTGTGACTGGGAAACTGTTGCAATTTTTAAATGTCCATGTTACTAGTAGTTTTTTTTTTCTGTCCAGATGTTCAGTATTTCAGCACCGTGAGACCAAAACGCTGTCCAGTTCCATGCAACTTGAGAAATCCGGAGTCAAAGTTGACAGTTTTCTACTAAAGTATATCAGTAAAAATATACAGTAAGCACAAAGCTGAAACAATCAAGAGCTAGAAGCTCATCGATAATCCCATCGTGATCCACTTGGTTTTGGTTTCTCCCTCGGACACTGAACTACTGAAGGCCAAAGGAGCCGACTTGCCAGAACAAATCGCAGCTGATTATCGCTGATATAATGACCTGTATACCTAGTTTAAGAACATAATACCTAGTTTATATGTCACGTGTAAAAATCGATCTCAATGTTATTATGTTACTTGAATCATAATAAATGGGTTTTATAAAATTTACTCTGACTACATCTTACGTATACCCATGCATTGCATATAAATTTAGTTTTAAATGGACCTAATTTAAATGGGATACTTGTAACTGAACGGATCAAAATATACTCCAAACAACAAATTTAGACCACACATATCATCAGTGAAGCTAAAATATAAGTAAACACAGATCTAATTTTGCTTCTTCCGATCGAGTTGGGCTGCTCAGTGAAAGCAATCTTAATACTGCTTGGCATGCATCGTTGTAGTTCCACTTACAACCATTGTTCCATCGATACATTTGTGCAACATATCCTCGCAGATCAACTTTAGCTTCTCAATCTTATACCTATGGGCCACGACAAGCAGATTCCGAGCCGTTCGCGTCATGTCGTCCTCGTCAATGTGAGGCAGGATATCGGTGTAGATGAACTGAAGCATGGTCAGGAACACGCTTGGATCCATGTCATCAGCCTGAAAAATGTGAGCTGCAGCTCCCGTCTATGTGCGGCGAGCACGTTCCTATGTGCCCGGAACAGCTTGCCACTGACCATGAAATGCACGTCTGCTCCGATCCCAATCCGCTGGCGAGGAGGTCGCCGAGATGCCGGTGCAAGTCCGGCGGTGGCACCACCACCAGTCCACCACAGTCGTCGACGACGACGACGACGATGCACGCCGCCTCGTGACGGCAGTGGCGGGCACTTGTAACCACGGCGATGTTACACCTGATACCAAAACGTTCACCTCCTAGTCTTAGAAATGACCACAACCAACTCTCCATCTTGTTCCTCTTGATGAATTTTTCGTAGCCCCAACGTTTGTTTGTAGCCATGGACAAAGGAGAAGGTCACCGGCGATGGGGGAATTTTCATGCGGACCATCTCGCCGTTCCCGTCGAGTAGACGGAACACGAATTCCGCGGTGACGACGTCGGCGGCGGCGGCCGGCCGATCGAGGTAGAGGAAGACGTACGGATACCCAGTTGGCGAACTCCCGGCGATCGCCGTCGGGGTAGTAGTAGGCGACGTACGTACCAGGTGTGGCCTCCGACGTGAAACTTACAGGAGTTGATGCTCTTGCCGGCGACCTGGATGGTGACTGACCCGGTTTCCGTTGCTCTCTTGCTGTCGATGGCCGACGACAACGTGGTTTCACCGCCGCCGCCGCCGCCGCCGCCGGCAGACTTGGAAGTTGTAAGACCCATTAGATTTTCACGAGCAGATCGAGAAAAGCGCGTCTCATCCACGCATATTTGCACGGATTATATGTGAAAATTACAACGACCTCGCGATACGCACGGAATCGCTGGAAAATGTCGGAAACGTATAGTCCGGCTGGGAGAAAGGGCATGGCTAGCTCGCTCGTAAACTCGCGCGCACGGGCCTCCACCGACAATGACGTCACTAATCCTAACAATTAGCATTAATCATGGTGATTAGTGAGAATGCTACAGTAATTTACCAATAAAAAAATAAAAACAATTGATTTTGTAAATTTTCAAAATACGATTTGAAAGTTTTTCAAAAATATCAATTTGAAAATTTTCAAATCCAAGTTAGAAGTTTTTGTATTTTGAGTTGAAAGTTTTCAAATTTAAGATGAAAGTTTTCAAGTTTAAGTTGAAAGTTTCAAATTTCAGTTGAAAGTTTTTAAAATTTGGGATGAAAAGTTGAAAGTTTTCAAAATTTGACTTCAAAAATTTCAAATTTCGAGATGAAAGTTTTTAAATTTTGAGTTGAAAGTTTTCAAATCTGAGTTGAAAGTTTTTAAAAGTTGAGATGAAAAAAGGAAAAAAAAAAGAAACGTGGCTCCACTAAAAAAGAAAAAAAGAAAAAGAAAGAAACACACGTACTTTATATGTGCTTTGGGATTTGGGCTTTGGGCTGCTTTTGGCAGCATATACGCGCCGATTAGCATTTGCCTGGGAGAAAAGCTTCAGCCTTAGCAGATTTTGTTATGATGTGAACTTTAGCCACAATTATTAGAACCCACTAACCTGTTGGGTCTAGCCAAAATCACCACCTCCTAATGGGCCCATATCAGGCCCATCCACATACATAGGCCTTCGGTGTGCTCAGTTTTTGCCCGGCCCACTAAATTCACATGAATGTATTTCTTCACCCCCGCCTCGTTTTACTGAGTCGATATAATGGCCCATTCATGTTGTAAGGGCCTATATTTTAGTGGGCCGGGGACTAGTTAGAATGAGGCATCGAGGACCGAAGGCGAGAGAGGCAGAGACTCAAAACCGTCTCGAGAGTAAGTGGATCCTCTTACCTTGTGTAGTTTGTAGTTGAGTCACTGAATATATGCAGGTCACTTTATTGTGGCTTATGTGCAACTACAAGCTGCACAAATTTAGAGATGCCTCATCCGTCTCAAGAAGGAGTAGCGAGCAAGCAGCCAAAGTTGTCTATTTCGTGAGCTAGGCCCATCTAGAGAGATGCATTGAGAACCATGCGAGTAGAACTCTAGTGAGCCCTTGAGACATTGAATAGCTGAAATTTGTTCTTTTCTTAACCAGTCGCACACGAAACATTGCCTATTTCATTGGATCGTAGAAGATAAAAAGTACACCTTCTAGGTGCGAAAGAAAAAAGACATATGGCTATATAGAGAGGATGATGAGCTTATGCAAGCGCTTCACCCCACAAGCATCCATGTACTGGATTCTTATTTGATTTTTCCAGAAGGATCGATCGTTGAATTATTCTGTTCAAACGTGCTCTAATTTCTTTCTTTCTTTAATTTTCATATTTTCCAAATGACTAAGGGTCTGATCGGCAACGGTAACTATGGCAGGTCAAAGCAGCTATAGCTATTTAGAACCGCCACAGCTGCAAAGGTTGTGGCAATAAGACCAACCAAACATACCCTAGCTAGAAGGGACGAGTGCATGCAAGGGTGGATTCAGCGTGGATGCTAGGGGGACTCCGCTGGATCTCCATTGATAGAAGAAAAGAGAGAAACATGAAGAAAAGATAGAGGAGGAAGATAAGGAATGGTCGAAGGAGAAAGGAGATGAATCCCCCTCTAATCTTATCCTGGATCCGTCCCTCAATGCATGTGCGAAGTCCTTTCTCCTTGGTTACGCATTGACAAGTAGCAAGCATCTTCCACCACTTATAGACAGTCAAGCTCGGCCTTCATTGGATGGGTGCGAGTTGCTAATAGGTGGTTCAGTTTGTCACTAGCCCCTAGATTGTTAGAGTATCTGCAAGTGAAATGAATGTTCTATTACCATATAGTGGCTAGTGAATAATATGTAAATTTGTTTAGATAATAGTGATGAATAATGTAATTGAAAAGTACTTTGTCCAATTATTAATTTTGTTTCAGTTTCATGGCGGTGGTGCTCCAATATTGTCCGGATGCGATAGACGCGAACACCACAACACGGGGCCAGCTAAGTCAAATTGGCCGAGATGTGATCGATCGTTCAAATGGGCAATTATGTTTGCTAGGCAAACCATGTGGCCCGTGGCCATGCATGCAGAGAAGACTCTGGACAGGAGACTTGTGGAGTCAACGGCACGTACGTCGCCGTACAAGGTTTATCCTTGACACTTTGCTGCTTTCTATCACCACTGCTGCTGCTGCTGATGATGATGATGATGATGATATATACACAAACAGGACAATCGTCTTTAATAAACACAGACTTGAGTACACCGCCCAGTCATTTGGCACACGATCGATGGTAATAATTTAATAGGACTTGAAGACTTGCTCTCATCCCTGCAGCTAGCTAGCTAGCTAGCGTGGTTACATAGGGACGAAAGGAGCTGTGTTCTATGGTAATTTGTCGATGAATTCATATTTTTAGTGGTAGACATTTGCCAGCAATTTTGTGTCATGGTGAGGTGTAGTGGTACCAATTGAGATGCGATAGTGCAGTGCTAAAAGGTGGTGTGTGGTTTTAAGCGAACTGACAAGAATATATGTTACAGATGTGATGTTGTGTCCTAGTGATATTGGTTCATTACTCGTGCAGTTGTGTTTGCCTACGCACGACACACGCCTAACATTGCCATTGTACTGTTCTTATATTGATTTATACTTTTAGAAATGAAAAGAAAGCTCTTGAATGGAAAAATGTACAATACAAAATGTTCTCACATGACCTCGAGCAAGAGAACCGAATACTATCTGCCATCTATAGCAGACAATGTGATACCGTTAACACTAGATGCCGCAACAACAACAGTTGACGCATCTTCGTTCGTCAGCCTCATGTTGAAAAATGCAGGGTGCTTAGGCTCAGGTAGACTCATAGTCTCGTTGCTTAGCATAGCAACAACCTCTGACGTGGTGGGCCGATCGGCCGCATTCTCTTGCACACAAAGCAAAGCAATGTTAATACATCTCATTATCTCCATTGTATGAGAATCGGTGGGTAACAATGGGTCTACGAGTTGAAGCCATGTTTCATCTTTCCACATCTGCCATGCCTACAAGGTTTATGATAGCAAACATGAAAACAATCTACATGACATTAGTTATTCTTTCTACCAAAGTAAGTAAAAAATACTTTCATGCTATTAAAATCTTATTCGCTTTCCACTTTTGGGAGATTAGAAACTCAAGTCATTACATATTTATATGATGAAAAAACTTACATGCCCAAGAAGGTTAATAAATTCTCCATATCGATGAAAACTTGATGTCTTTTTGCCACTGATGATCTCAAGAATTAGCACACCGAAGCTGAATAC
The DNA here is from genome assembly GCA_000576495.2 of Oryza glumipatula. NCBI lineage: Eukaryota > Viridiplantae > Streptophyta > Magnoliopsida > Poales > Poaceae > Oryza > Oryza glumipatula. The sequence goes on from CM002514.2 coordinate 30,058,505, forward strand.
ATCGGATTTGATTGAAAAAAGACCCTCAGAAGCATACTCAGGAGCCATATAACCACTGAAAAGATGCACGTACAAAACATTGAAGTGAGGCAACAGTATTGGCAGTTTTATGTACAGCTAATTAATTTATAATAAAATCTTACTATGTCCCAACGATCCTTTTTGTATTCCCTTCATTATCATTCGCGCTAAATATTTTTGCAAGCCCAAAATCTGCAATTTTAGGGTTCATTTCACGGTCCAAGAGAATATTGCCTGCTTTGAGATCTCTGTGTATGACACGCAACCGAGAGTGCTTATGCAAATACAAAAGTCCTTGTGCTATCCCATCTATTATCGCTAGGCGTTTATGCCAATCTATCAAGGCTCTTCTTGTTTCATCTGCAAATCAATTCAACATAGATATAACAAAGAATATGCATTTCGCAGTTAGAGTTAGTGAACCAATCTTTTATTTGCGGTACGCGACAGCCAGAAGTAATACCAAAAATGAAGAAATCCAAGCTTTTATTTGGCAAATATTCGTATATTAGTATTTTCTCCTGCCCCTGGTAACAGCATCCCAAGAGCCTAACAAGATTTGTGTGCTGGAGCTTAGCTATGAGTTGGATTTCATTTTTGAACTCTGTCAAGCCTTGCCCTGAATGAGAAGCAAGTCTCTTAACTGCTATCTCCACCCCATCAGGAAATCGGCCCTAGAGACAAGTGCAAAAGAGATGGATGAGTGACACGAATTAATTTGCAGTTTCAATTGACTTTTGGCACTTGACAAATATTATGTCCAATATATAATCGGCCAAAGCAGAGAGTGAATTGCATAATATGTAAATTAACGAATAATCTATGTGTATAGCTTTTGTCAGATTTTTCCTCTTATGTACCTTGTATACAGGACCAAAGCCTCCTTGCCCAAGTTTATTTTCTTCTGAGAAATTATCTGTGGCCTCTAATACTTGCGAAAAGTCATAAATAGTGAATTCTGAACTTCTTCCTTGTAGCCCCCAAATTAGTGCTTCATCTTCATCCGCGTTCGTCTTACCTGATAAATGTAGAATTGGTTTGATAATGTCAGTTGATTTAGCTCTTAATGCATTCATTCATGTATGTAACTTTTTTTATGTAGATATATATCTGACCTTTTATGTGCCTTCTCAATATGATGAAAGCGATGATACAGATAAACAATGCAAGTAGTGGAGCTACCAAAGCAGGGACCAAAACTTTTGCTACGGGCTCTATAGATTCAGAGCAAATGGTTAGTTTGTTTTGTTGAAGCTTGGTAAGGAGATAATGAAAGTAATTTTTATCTTTAATTACTACTACTCTCAAATATAACAAAATTAGAACTGAATGTGACACAACCTAGTACTACAACGATTATGAATCTGGATAAAGGGATTATCCAGATTCAATGTAAGTAATAGGATATATGTGTGTGTGTCTCCTATCTAATACTAAATTGTTATATTTTGTGATGGAGGTGCTTAAGTAAAGATAGTCTCTACGCAAAGATGTCAAAGAAGGGCGTGTTTTGCTTACTCTTTTGTTTTGGCCATGTTGGCAGTAATGGGGCGGGCTGTGGTGCTGGACTTGGAACTAGTGCATTCGACGACGACCCGGAACTCCACGTCGGCTCACCGGCGAAGAACTTATCCGTGTCATACCTCAGATTACACCGGAGAGCAAGAATACGTCCCCCTTGCCGACCGGCGAAGTTGGCCGTCGCCAGGTCGCTGAAATTCTTAAGACAGTTGTAGCAGATATCTTCAACCAAATCTGGAGCACATTGTGCCAAGCAGAAGAGCCTCCTTGGAAGGGTACCGGTGTTGCTTGCATCGGCATCATCCATGTCCACGCGGATTGCAGCGTAGTGCTTCGTCGTGGAGAGAGCTTGTGCTACTATGTAATTCATCGTCTTGATGAAGAATTGGGTGAAGTTTTTTGTCACCTGGATGTTGGTGTCCCAGCCGGATAACATGGGCTCCGACGTGATGTTCATCAGGACGAGCGGCGCGACGCCAACTGCGGCCGAGGTGTTGACACGGCCGAAGGCGTCCATGTTGAGGATGTCCTCGTCGGAGAAGCGGAGGGCGCACTCGTCGTAGAAGACGGCGGCGTCCTTGCTGAGCGGGCAGAGCCGCGCCGTCGCGGCCGCGTACGCGGCGTCGACGCAGCCGCTGCAGGCGGAGGCGTTCGCGTCGCCGCGGCAGAGCGCGACGGCGTAGACGGTGTCCGGGGCGGCGCCGCGGGAGCCCTTGGCGAATAGGGCGCCGCTGCTGGAGTCGCCGCTTACGACAAGGAATGATGAGGAGAGAAGGCTGTCGAGGTTGGATTGGTAGATGCTGTTCGCCGTGTATTTGCTGCTGCCGCAGATCATCCAGGGCTGGGCGGCGACCATAGGCATCGGCAAGAAGAAGAAGCAGCAGCCAAGGATGAGCAGGACGGTGAGAATCATGGCTAGCTATGCTGCCTCACGCGTAAGCGTAAGGTTTCTCTGAATCTCTTGCATTCCAAAGACAGGGTCGCATGTTAAGCAGATCGAGGCAGCGACGACCTGTGTGGACAAGTCACTGCTATCACTTTCATGGAGCGGGTGCAATGTATAGTAAAAGGCCAGACTGAACGTAAATGCATGGGCCCACACGTTGAAATTAATTTAGAAGGTGTTTGACATGTTAAATCATGCTTTCTAATGTCCCATTCTGAACGTGATATATTTTAATACCATAAATCTAAATATAATTATTTGAATTCGTAATATTAGAATGTGTCATATTCAATACTATATATACTACTTTTACGAGATGACGAAGGAAGCAAGTATATAACTCCGCCTCCACCATCATGGCTGTGACCATAGATAGTTTCACCATAACCGTGGAACCCCGTGTGTTTTGGTTTCATTTTGCTTTTCTTACTCCGAAAGCCTATACAATATGTGTCCTTTTCTGGATAAGGTGTTGGATTTTTTTCCGCTGTTGTTAGTACTCTTTTCAAAATATTAAAACGGTGTGTTTCGTGTAAAAAAAACTTTAAATATATAAGTTGCTTTAAATTATCAAGTAAATCCAAAATTTTAAATTTAGAGCAATTAAAACTTAATTAGTTATGTGCTAATAACGAGCTCGTTTTGTGTGCACTAATTTTTAACCTTCATCTACAGCCCACAAGGCACTGAACATCTCTACAGCCTTCATCTACAACCTTCAAACAGGGCCAAGGTATGAAAACTATGCTCCCAAATCTCTACAGCCCACAAGGTACTGAACATCGAAGTCAAATTAACCGCCCACAAAACATACAAGTCATTTATTCGTGTGCTGCACAAAGTAATACACTCAGTCCGGTCTAAGAGGATTAACAAAGACAATTAATTAGAGTATTGGAACTACTGTTTGATACACGTGCCTTCTAAGCACAAACTTTTATATATAAAGGATGAATGATTTTAGAACAAAATTTTCCAGATAAAAGTTTTGTAATGAAAATTTCAGAAAAAAAATGCACTGGGGACACACTAAATATAGCGATCTCTAGAGGCTACTACTGACGTGCAGTGTCACTAGTATTTTTTGTTCTTCCTAAACCTGTCATGCCCCGAACTAGCCCCGAACGGAACTAGCCCGTAACGCTCCAATTTAACCTGTTAACCGATACCAGTCCGAGGAAACAGTGCTGGTATCACAGGAAGACAGAATATCACAGCAACAGAGGTCTCTTTACTATAGAGTAGGATTACAGTCATGTTGGGCTGCGGACAGACCCCGAGCTCACAACTGCATTACAAAAGAGGAAGCGGAAGCCAAGACTTGGACCAAACATCACAGGCGCGACTTGGGAACTAGGCCGAAACCCTAAAACTCATCGTAGCCGACTTGCTCCTGGAAGAACTCCTCGTCAGCGGGATCCACATCATCTTCTTCAGCAACTGGGGGGGGTATTTATATAGAGCAAGGGTGAGTACAGGAGTACTCAGCAAGCCATGGGAATTTAAGTGTTTAATGCAGGCTTCAAAGGAAGGGCTATTGTTTTTGCAATTGATTTTATTTAATCTCCTTTTTGAAACAACTAGGTGAGTGCTTCTCAAACGGCACGGATGGGACAGTGCGCCTCGTCCGGTCGGAGTATGTGCAATGTATCAATCTTTGAATTGTTCAGGGTTGGCACCCGGCCAACAGCTTTCAAACGGCCACCCGGGCCTGGCTGATCCCATCAGCCGCAGACTTTCCAACATCGAACCCATTCCACAACAGCAATTTCACCAAGCAGTAGTCAAACAAAACTACGCTAGGAATCACCACACATCCGCCCATGACCGTGGGCACGGCTGTTCGAACAGTTTGTAATCCTCTGCAGAGGGGGTACACTTTACCCACACGACATTACTAACCCGAATCACTCAGCCCGTGCGGAACGGCCACGTCTGGTGACCTAAGGGCTTTCATGACAAGGCATTTCGAGAGCAGACACAGGGTTGCCATATGCCGACGAGAGGGGTCCCAGACCAACAACAGGTTAGGTCCCAGACCATACTGTGCCAGGAAGCCCGGGGGTTCTCCCCGACACCACCCCGTTGAATCCACATGTCTCTCGGCATCAAGGCTCCCCCGATTAGCAATTTACTCAGCCAGGGGTGTCCCATTCTGTCACGCCCTGAAGTTTCCCCCTCTCCTTGCTTTAAAAAAATTGGCTAAATAAATTGCGTGAAGAAATTGTTTTTTTTCACCTAGAGCTAATCCCTAATTAATAAATGCATTTAATAATCGAATTCGGCGTGGTGGAATTTTTCTTGAGTTCCCCATGCTCCAATGCATTAACAAGATTTTTAGTGGAATTTTCAGAGCCTTGGAAATAATTTTAACCAATTAAAAATCACTAAAGTGCAATTTTAAATCCCAGGAAAAATCCTTTCTTCTTTTTCTTTTTCTTTTCCTCTATTGGGCCGTCGGCCCACTCCCTCCCGCGCTCGGCCTCCTTCCTTTGGGCCGGCCCGTTCCCCTCCCTCCTCTCTCTGGGACGCCGACAGGTGGGCCCCACCTGTCGGTCATCTCCCACCTCCGGCCGTTGGAGCCGGAGCTCCAACCGCTGCCGCCGAAACCGCCGCGTCGCCGCCTCCTCCGCTCCTCCCGCGCCCACGCCGCGTCGCTCCCGCGTCCTCCCCACGTCGCCGCCCTCTCCCCCGCATCTCCCGGCCCGCGCGCGCGCTCGCAAGGGGCGGGATTCGAATTTGAATCCCCCCATTCTCTCTCTCCACCCCACGTCGCCGGCCAAATCGGCCACCTCCCCGGCCACGTCCGCCCCTCCCTCACCCATAAAAACCCTCACTCGAGCTCTCTCTCTCGTTTCCCCCATTCACCGTCCTCTCCCACGCCCTCTACCGCCGTCGCGCCGCGCTCGCCGAGCTCCGCCGCCACCGCCCATCTCCGGCCGCGTGCCGTCACCGCTAGGGCCGCCGCCGCGCCAAGCCGCCGCCGCCGCTAGCTCCGCCGCCGTGTGGGCCATCTCGGCCACCGCCTCGCGTCGCCGGAACCCCACCGGAACCCCATCTCCCTCGCGAGACCGGTGAGCTATCCATTCCCCTCCGCCTCCGGCCGGCCACTTTGGTCGTCGCGGTCGTCCTCTCCATCCCCTAACCCCTCTCTGCTCTCTCTTAGGGTGCCGCCGCCGCCCGTCCGCGCCACGGCATCGCCGGTCGTCGCCGCCGTTTTCTTCCTTCGCGCCGGCCGCCGTGCTCGCCGGTGAGGAATCCCCTCTCCTCCTTCCTTCCCTCTCTGCCATGAGCGCCGCCGCCCTCCGCGCGTGCGCTGTCGTCTTCGGCCGCCGCCGCCGCCTTCGCGCTGGCCGCCGCCGTCTCCCGCGCCGCCGGTGACCGCTCGTGCCGCCGCCGGCCGCCATGGCCGCCGGTCGGCTTTGAAGCCGAGCCGTGCCTAGCCGCCTCCCCCGCGCCGTCCGATCGCCTTTGAGGCCGATCCGGACCGTCGGTCCCGTGGACCGGCGGTGGACTACCCGCGTGGTTCCGGTCCACGGTGGACCGACCGCCTTGTGCCGCTGACCCATGGGGCCCACGTGCCGGCGCCCCCTCTCTCTCTCTTGAGCCGCTGACAAGCGGGGCCCGCCTGTCAGCCGCCGCCGCCCCCCCCTTCGCTGACGTCAGCCCTGGGATTATATTGCGCAATAAATAATTAAGGACTTTTTCTTTATTAGTAAAAACACAGTTTATCTTCTAAAATTCATAAGTAATTCATCCGAGCTCCGTTTAAGTCCATTCAAGTCTCAGTAAATTCATAAAAATGCAAAAAATCCATTAAAAATGGTTTTGTTTCCTGTTTCAGTAGTCCTATAGCATGTTTTGCTTGTGTGCTTTGTTTGTCGCGTAGGTTTCGGCTGTTTCGTCGATCCGCGGTTTCTCGAAGACGTTGCTGAGGTCTCATCAGTGCGAGAGCAAGGCAAGTCATGCATTACAATTGATCATATTGTACCCAATTTACAAATGTCCCGCATTTCTATTAAATGTTGCATTCTTTTACAATGTCATGTGGGATGGGTCCTATTACTCAGCCATTTATTGTTTACCATATGCCATTGATAACCTGGGTATCAAAATGATTAGATGTTGGTTTAGGAAATGCTTAGCCATGCTTAGCTCAACTAGTACACAAAAAGGGATCACATTATTACATAGACTTTGTCTATTAGCATAGTTTTGGATTGGTACCACCGCAATGGTGTTAGCTAATTAAAATGCACTGAATGGTGGGCTGTGGGTGCATGGTTTTGCTGGTCGCACCCATGGCAATTAAGGACCGGTTCACGGGAAACCCTGGGAGACTTACCGTGCTTACCACAAGCGGGAGTGGGTAACTGCTTGATCTGAAGTGTAGCTCGACCCTTTCCTATGCATCGGTGACGAGGGTGGGCATGATGGAGTTGGGTCGGCCGGGGTGTCCGGTTGTCCAGCTGCCGGATTCACCGCGGCGCAAGAGGGGACCGCCCACTGCCTTTTGAGGGGTGGGGGTGAAACCTTAGCGTGGTGTGGATGGTTAGGAGAGGGTTATGTGGAGGGTCTTGTCACGATTTCCCCCTTTGCAGTATCATGGTGATACTTCGGGGCATGGCGACATGTGTGGAATCGTGTCTTGTGGGTACAGTTGTACACCTCTGGCTAGAGTAAAACTATTCGAATAGCCGTGCCCACGGTTATGGGCGATCAACCAGATTCACCGTGATTAGTCTCACCCCTAGTTTAGCTTAATGAACTGGTGTAGTTCAGGTGGTTGGTTGGGCCTGTTGCAACGTGGTGTAGCGTTGGACAGTGGTTGGTTAATATTGATTAATTACTACAACTGTTTTACTGCTTTCAACTACTGTTTTTAAATGCCTGCTTTGTGCAAAGAGCCTTTAGCCTCCTTCGGTTATATCCTGCATCATACCTCCTCTTCCGGTATGACTTGCTGAGTACAGTGGGTAGTACTCAGTCTTGCTCTCTTTTCCCCCACACCAGAGTTGAAGTTCTTCTCAATTGGAGCCGTCTCAGAGAAGTTGGTTTCGTCGCTGCCGTCAAGGATTGCCTGTGGAGTGGAGTCGCCCGCTGCTGAAGTCAAGCTTCCCGGTTTAGCTCGCTTTTATCTTTTCCGCTGCGTTTGTAATCTTTTCTATTTTTGTAAGACGTGGATCTGTATGTCAACAATTGTCGTTTGTGTACCCTGGCTGGTCCTGGACAGGGATTTAATGCACATTCAGCTTAGAAATTCTGGTTCGTGAATTTCTGGGCGTGACACATTCCACCCATGTGGTCGTACTTGTCTTATGTTTGGATGAAATTCCAAGGAAACGGTCCTTAAATGCAAGAGCAGGAAACCGTACTCTCGGTACGTTCCCTGGTCCGCGACTTTAGAAATTCATTTAGTTCGCAAGCACCGACCCAGGTGTCGGGTTTTCCAAGCCTTTTGTAAAACCCAAGTTTTACCCATCATTGGATATTTTAAATTTGAGGGAAAGTGTTCTGATGCGCGTGCCCGAGGGCCCACACATCGAAGCACAACAGTTGACAAAGGAGGGTTAAGTGTTCAATCATTCACGGAGGGTAATTGCAGCAATTTAGGATTGGGGGCCGACGAGCTATCCCGCAAATCGCGGCCAGTTTACTTGTGTAAAACCTATCCATGCAATATTTGCGGAAAAGAAATACTTAGATTTAAATTATAGGTGCAAGATGATCAAAGGTGACTTGCCTTGCTCGAGACCTTGAGCTTGATCCTCGAAATCCTCGCACTGCGGGTCTTCGGGCTCCGAAACTACACGCGGAACGGGACAACTCAACAAACAGCGAAAATAAAGCCCTATTATCGACCTCTAAGCGTGCCATTAGATAGATCTCGAGATTTGAGGAATTTTGGAAGTTGAACGGAGTCAAACGGACGTACGGTTGAGGAGATATTGAATTTCTAAGATTATTGAATTTTTGGTCTAAAGGAAAAAGGATTTAATTAAACCCTTTTGGAAAAGAAAATAAAATAAAGGAAAGAGGGAGGGAAATTAGACTTTTGCGGGCGGCTTGAATGCGGCCCGAGAGAAAATGGGCGGCTCGGCCGAGCTAAATGGGCCGGCCGGCCCGAGAAGCGGCCCAAAGCGCGCGAGCGGGCGGGAGGAGAGAGAGAGCGCCGGTGGGCCGGGCTCACCTCGCGTGGTCCCGAGTGGGACCCGCTTGTCGGTGACACGGTCCACCGTGCGGAGGGAGTACGCGGCGCGCGCTAGGGTTTGGGGAGGGATGTGGCGCACGTGCGCGGCTCGCGGTGGGAGCGGTTGCGGCGGGCCCACGCGCAGCCTCACGGCTCGCGGTGGACCGCGCGCACGGGGGGGGACGGAGGGAGCGGCTGACTGGGGTCGGCCGATCCGGTCGCGGCCGATGTGGCGCCGACGTGGCGCCTACGTGGCTGCCACGCGGGCCGGCGAGAGGAAGACGACGACGCCGGCCGAAACGGACGGCGGACGGCGGCGGCGAGCGACGGGGCGAACCACGGCGATACAGGCGAAAGTGAGCACACCGGGAGGTTGCACGGGACGAGGAGAGACGAGTCAACGGCTCGGATTCGCCGGAGGGAGCTCGACGGCGGCGGATTGCGGCGGCGGCAAGCGACGGCGAGAGAAGGGGGAAACGGCGGCGAGACGACTAGGGTTCGATTCAAGGGAGCTAGAGCATCTACACGACCTCGGGAATCCACCCCTTGCGCCGGATTAGGAGGGAACACGCCGAGGGAGGCCGGCGACGAGAGGCGGCTATCGAGCTCGAGCGGCGACGGCGGCGAGCCTACTGCGAGCGGCGGCGCTGCTTGGGGCGGTGCCAACTTGCTGCGGGGAGGCTATACATGCTACTAACCGAGTCTAAGGGGAGGAGACGGAACGAGGAGGGAGAACGGGGAGATGCACTACCGTGCGGGCGGGCGCAGTGACGATGGCCGACGGCGCGGGGCGTGATCGCTCCGGCCTCGGGCCGGGGAAGAGGAAGAAGAGGGTGCGCCCGAAGTCCTCTTCCGCGTCCTAGCGCGCACCGGCTCCTCCGGCACACGCGACGGTGGCGGCGGCGAGACAGAGAGAGGGGCGGCAATGGCGCGGTGGCGAGAGACGAAAACGAGGGAGATAGGTTTGGGGAGGGCTCGGGTTTATAGGGCGGCGATGTCGGTTTGGGAACCGACCTAGGGCGGTCAAGGGAGACGGGCCAGCGCTCGGCGGTTGCGGCCAAAACGGCGACAGGAGGGGGATGACGCCGGCGAGAGAGAAAAGGGGAAAAGGAGGAGAGAAAGGGGGCTTGCCCCTTTCCTCTTCGGGAAAAGGAGGAAGGAGAGAGGGCGACGCGGAGGGGCTCTGCCTCCACTCCTTGGGAGTATGCGCGCGGAGTGGCGGGGCCGGATCGATGACGACGGCGATGACGGCGGGGGCGGTTTGGAGCGGAGCGGCGACACGGGCGGCAGACGCGGGGCAGGCGCGGCAGGGCTGACGGCGGCGGCGACTGGCCGGTCGGCCACCACGGCGCGCGCGCGCGGGAAGCAACGGGCGGCGCGGCGATTTGGGCGGGGTCGGCGGGAAACGGCAGCGAGGGCGGAGGGAGCGGCGCTCGGCGCAGCTCACGCGCATGCGCACGCGCACGCGCGTGCGGCGCGGGGGCGGCGCGAGGGAGAGAGGGAGAGGGAGAGGGAGAAAGAGAGAGAGAGAGAGAGATGGGCCGAGAGGAATTCGGCCCACGAACTCGAGGGAGGCAAAATAGACTTTTGCGGAGGAAATGGTTTGGAAGGAATTGGATTCGGAATTTGAATTTGACGATGGATCGGGGATTCGAGATCAGGGATTGGCACGGAGACTGACAACAAGCAAAGAAACGGATTTCACAATTAGGGTTTTTAGAATTTAAATTTTCCCGCTAGGCGCCACGACGGAACGGGCGCTACAAAACCCAAACATAATATGTGGGTTCCTGGTGATGACATCACTGCAATGCAGACTCTGTTCACGCCCATCAACAGTACTATGGGCCTTAATGGGCCAGCTGTTGGGCCTAGCCTCCCTAAGCCCATAATAGCTTTTGGTCACCTATTGTTCGAATAGTTCTCGAGATATTGTTGTATTTTTTGTTTCCTGTGTTCTTTCATCTCATACATAACAATATAGCAGATATTTTGTAAACTATATATGCGTACTTCCTAGTTAAATGAATGAGCAGTGTCCTGCTTAATGTCTAAACTCGAATACATGGTGCCACACGGCCGAAAGTGATCCCACAACCTACTCTTCATCGTTTTCTAAAAAATGATTCAATATTTCAAACTGATCCTCAAAAGACAAATGAAAGTATGATAAATTGGTCTTATAAAACACGTTAACTACAAAATGACGTACCCATATGCATGCATATAAATTTATTAGTTCAAATGGACCTAATTTAAATACAAGAATAAACACATATTAGTTTAAAAGAAGCATCTCTCCTTTAACCGTGGCAACCATACTGTGCGAGCATCATTGTAGTTGTTGCGTCTGTAGATCATCTATGCACCTTTGCGTATCATGTCGACGCTGATCGACTTGAGCCTCTCAATCCCATACCTATGAGCCGCGACGAGCAGATTCTGAGCCATGAACGCCGTGTCTCCCTTGTCGATCTTAGGCAGGGTATCGGTGTAGATGAACTGAAGCATGGCCCGAAACACCCTCAAATCCATATCATCAATCCGAATAACGCCATTGCCAGTTGCCGCAGCAGCAGCCTTCGCCTCCTTCTGATCTTTCCCGCCATTATTGCCGAAGAGCTCCGCCATGAACACCGGCGACCGTGCCGCGAGCACGTTCTTGTGCGCCGCGAACAGCTTGCCGCCGACCCTGATGCGCACGTCGGCCCCCACCCCGCTGCCGAGGGCGGCGTGGTGCCGGTGCAGGTCCGGCGGTGGCACCGCCACCGCCGTGGTGGCCGCCTGACAGCGGCGGCCACCACTTGTAATATCCATGGTGATATTACATCTGATATAGAAACTTTGACCGTCTAGATGTAGACACGACCACAATCGACTGTCCATCTTCTTCCTCTTGATGAATCTTGTATGCCCCCAACTTGGCCAGTAGCCATTGGCGAAGGAGAATTTCTTGGCCGTGCAGATCTTCTCTTCGACCACCGCACCGTACGTCCCGCTGAGTAGACTGAGCGTGAATTTCGCTTCGACGACGTCGTCGGCCGCGGCGGCGCCGGCTGGCCGGGCGAGGCAGAGGTAGACGGAGACCCAGTCGGAGTACTCCTCGCGGTCGCCGTCGGGGTAGTAGGCTATGTACCAGGTGTGGCCTCCGGCGTGGAACTTGCTGGAGTTGATGCTGTTGCCGACGCCGATCCCCTTGGTTTGAGAGTAGCCGGCGATCCTCATGGTCATCGACCCGGTTGCTGTCTCGCTCACGACGGCCGCCGCCGCTGCCGCCGCCGAGGTGGTTTTGGGTTTGGGCTTACCGTCGCCGGCAGACTTGGAAGTGGTTTGACCCATGGGTACAACAAGCTGTACCTGCCACGGAACCTAGACAAACAGATCGGAGGAGGACGACGACGATGAGTTATCGATATGATGCGTCTCATCCACGGATAGATTAATTTTGTAGATCGATGGGAATTAGAACGAGTTCGATACGGAAGGAATCACTGAAATATAGAACGTCTCGATCGGAAACGTATGCAGGTAGGAAACTTTGGATTTTTTTTTTTCAATATAGATCCGCCTCTGTTTCATCTGTCACTGGATTTTATGCACATTCGCTCTTGGTCCGTTTCAATATCGAAGCGAATCCGTATTCAATTCCGCAAAACTCGAGATAAAAACGGACGGGGTAGCTCATCGCCGGGCCATCATTGGCGACAGTTAAACAGAAATTAATTTGGTGAATTTAAGCCAAATTAAAAAGAAAAATCATGGGGAAATGATAAGCGAGGGGTGAGGAATCGATTTTTACAATTGAAAGAGGAAACATATGAGGAGACAGATTGATGTGGCGGCGGCTCTAGAATTCTGCCAAGAGAGAAGAACAAGCAGCGAGTCGAGACGCGCGCGGTGAAAAAGGCTAGGATGAGCGATGGCTGGGCCGAGCCCAAACACAGCCAGGCCGAGGGATGGAGGGGGGAGCAGGCCAAGGCGGGGAGGAAAAGGAGATGACTTTCGGCCCGAGGAGGAAAGGTCCAAGAGAAAGAGAGATGAAGGCCCAAGAGGGAGAGAAAAAGGGAGTGTGAGAAAAAGGCCGAATGGGTTGGCTGAGAGACGATGACGGACGAAAAAAAAAGTTGTGGAAGCCTTACGTATTTTTTAACTAGACATATAGGTATAGATGTACAGAAAAATGACTGATATATACAGAAAAATGACGTGTGTTACAACAGATAAAGATATTTTTCAGTGATATAATAGCTACTATGAGCTAAGTAATAAATTGAAACATTGGGATATCGTTATCATTATACATTATAATTGAAAAAGTTTATGAAAATGCTTCCTTGGATTCGGGCCAAAAGCCCATTAATTGCTTTCTTTTCAGCCCTAGCTCAGACCGTAGGTTTTGACCATGATTAGATCAACGCATCTCATCCACAAATCGATTAATTTGTAGATGTGAATTAGATCGAGTTCGAGACGAAAGGAATCACTGAAAAACAGAAAGACTCAGAAATTTTTTTTTAATAATGGATTAAATCGGTCTCTACACCCAAAGAATATACACAGCATAAGACTCATGAACTTATGCAGGTAGGAGTCTTACTTTTATTGAATGCTTAGGATTTTTCCAAATAGTCACACCAGGATTTCGTCCGTAGCTAACCTTCGTGCTTCTTGCGTTTCAATGTAAATTTCTTTCCTTTTGACTAGTGCTATATTGCCATGCCCGTGTGTTTCAACGGGATCTGAAGATTCAATGACGAAATACAAAATTTGTTTCCTTTTGACTAGAGTGCCATACTGCCATGCGTTAAAACTGAATCTGAAGATTTAACTTCAGGAGTTGAGTCTGGAGTGGAGTTGTGGAGCTGTCTAAACCTAGCTCCACAACTCTAGTTTATTTTGTGAGAGAGCTCCACCCAGCTACACTCCCAGTTTAGGTGAAGCTGAAACTGTTTGGCTGAGCTCCAGCTCAAGGAGGGGTGGAGCTGGAGCTGGAGCTGTGCCAAACAGGCCCTTAATGACAAAATATGGACAAACGGTTTTATGACAATTTTTCCTCCGTGGTTTTTCAGCTGGTGGGTCGTGAATGAAAACATTAGTATTTTTTAAGGGGTAATTTGGAACCATGCCATTATAATTTTGCAAAGTTTGAGATATGCCATCGGTATCTCAATGACATGTAGAACCCACATGAGTCAATGACATGTGGGTTAGGATGGCATGGTTCCAATTTTGCAAAATTATAATGGCATGGTTCCGATTTTCTCTTTTTTGAAGTGGGTCTTGCAAACACGTACTATTTCTTGCATGAGGTGTTTTTTTTTGGTAGTGATTATTTCACTTTTCACTTTTCTTTTCGTGAAAACACTTGCTTTTTTCATGGGCCGTGAAAGCACTAGTTTTCATTTGGCTTGTGAAAACATGTACATATGCTTGGATAGACAGTTTTTAGACGGTTTTTTCTTAGAAAGGTACGATGCTCATGGAGGAGGACAACTCTATTTTCAGAGTAGACCAGTAGAGAGAGATGAGTCCTATCAAACTCTGCAGATCTGTTTTGATGAGTCAGATCAAAGTCTATGATGCACATGTTCGCTTCCGGCTCCCTAACAACCGCCAACCTGTACCCCGACATCGAGGCCGGCCGCCGGCGACAGCAACCTACTCCCTTTGTCCTATAAAAAAGAATCTAGGACCGGATATGATATTTCATATTCCTATGAATCTGGATGATGTGTATCCGGTACTAGGTTGGTTTTTTTATGGGATGGAAGAAGTAGCTCTCATTGACCACGCCGGAGCAAGAGGCAGTGGTAGGGATTTGGGTGCACGCTAAATACTACTCCGTAGAAGAGAAGGAGCAGAGAAGACAGCTGAAATAATGGTGAAAGCAGAGGAAATCTTTCCCGGGCTCCGGGTCTGATTGGCATTGATAGATGACAAGGGTCTATAGAAGGAGAAACAAGAGAGCGGGAGTGTAAAATGATAAAGGATCGGAAGCATTCTCTCCTCTACTTTCTTTTACTCTAGTATTTTTTTTATATCAAAATTTAAACTATCATAGATCTGATTTAAAATTCATCTATAGTGTTATATTCATTTTGATTAAATTAATAATTCAACACCCATATTGATCCCTACATTTTTAGTAGGCAAAACTTTACTTTATATCGTCTTCTATCCTTTTCATGCATCTTGTACCGTATAAGCCAATAACAATTTGGTCAGAATCTCTAAACATTGTGTACGTTATTAACCATTAGAGATACCTATGATATCAATTACTAAGATTAAATTCCTACCAGAAAAGATATTGGCCCCCGTGTCTTTCTGCTTGGGGCAACAATGGTGGTGATTCAGGCTGCCGCACCACCACCCGCCTCCTTGCCTCCTCCTCCCTCTCTACCGCCTGAGCGGGCCATTGGAAATCATGTGGTTGCAAGGATGGTAGCGGCAGGGTCTTCTCCCTCTCTTGTTGGGCAACCGACAAGCAGCGAGCTGCGGGAGCCGACCCGGTTGCGTTGGCTTCCCCAGTGGTGGCGAAGGCAGAGGCGGCTGCGCGGGAGCCCAGGATGGTGGCGGTGACAGAGGCGATGAGGTGTGGTGGTGGTGGGACGCCGGTTGCGCTGGCTTCCCCAGTGGTGGCGAAGGCAGAGGCGGCTGCGCGGGAGCCCAGGATGGTGGCGGTGACAGAGGCGATGAGGTGTAGTGGTGGTGGGACGCCGGGCATAGTGGAAAAAACCGAACCGGTGGTGGGACGCCGGTCGCCAGGTCACAGCCGGATCTAGGCCTCCGCACCTAGCCATGAGATGGTGTCTGCAAGAGGCCGGACAGTTTGGTGACCGCGAGGGCGTCCACGACGGTGGTGGAGGTGGCTGCATCAAAGTGTGACGGTGGTGGAACAACATCGGTTGTGTTACGGATGGATATGGGCTTCCATGCATAGATTTGTCCATGCATCGGCGGTTGTTTCGATGGGAGAGCGAGCATCGATGGGACGCGATAGTTGGGGCGTGACCATCTAGGGGCCCTGCACCTTGATCCCCGTTGGGGACTACACAGGCCCCATCCTCGGCAAGGTAAATGGTGCGATGTGAGGGAGACGGGGCCAACGCACGGTGGACGCATGCTGACAACAACCGTGGCCAAGGGCGAGTTCGCGTGCATGGAATTTGGGGATGTCTGGGAGCAGTTGCTGGCGACTACTCTCCACTCTACTCATGCTCATCCATCGATGATGGGATGTGGAGGGCAGCTTGGCAATGGGATGGGGCAGTGTAATGATGGCCAGCTGCAGCGGTGTGGACAGTTGTTCCCCTACTTGTGCCTTCTGGTGATGGGATGGGAGCGGGCATGGCAACTGTTTTGTCAAAGGGGCACATCAAGAACATAACACCGCCCGTTTTCTTGTCCTATCCATGTCAATTGACCACCACCTCCTTGACCTCCTCTCCCACCCCACAACGCCACCTCGGACCCGCCAACATGCGCCACATTGTCTCTGCAGCTCTTAGCTAGTACTTCTTGTTTCATAATAATAGTTTACAAACATAGGAAAATAATACTTTTATCAAACTGTATTTCAAGATCATTTTCAAACATAGAAAAATAATACTCATATCATTTTCAAATATCGATACCCAATACATAAACATAACATGTAACCAAAGTTTGAAATGAATTATCGACTTAAGGCAACTCCATAAATTCCATTTATTTGTGACTTGGTAGTACAAGGATTCTTCATTATTGATATACGTACCCATGAAATATACCATTTACAGTATGGGGAGATCTATAGACGACTCGATATGTGACTTTGGCTCCATATAATAACATCTAGAAAGTCTTTTATTCAGTTTTCTCTTACAAACCAACAAAGAATACATATGGGAGCAAACAACTCGACATCTCAACACACACCTTGGACTCCAACTTCAGAAAGCTTAAATCAAGCAAAAGCAGCTATTGTATATATTCTTGAAAATATGGACCTGTGTAATTAATCCGCCGCTATATAAGAACGTCATATGAGACATTCGACACTAGATCAGTTTTAAGCATGTTCAGGGCCAGACTTGATAGTAGGATTCTATTTGGAGCCATCATGTTTTTCTTCACCTCCTTTCTTCCATAAGAAAAGAATAACAACAAAGCCCAACACAGGTAAGAGAAGCAGGATGACATCCTTGAATGTGCACCAATTCCGAGTACTGCCTGCCGCGTAGGCTCCCAGGAGGGCAAGCATGTCCAGCAACATGGCTGTGTGCATTGGCCAAAGAGGCAATTTATGTTCATCGCCCTTGGTCATCCTTCGAAGCAGCAAAACAATGACAGTGATGGATGCCATGAAGGAAGTGGAGTTGCTATAGAAAAAAGCATTGTACCGACGCTTGTCAATGTCGTAGAGGACCGGGTTGCCAACAGAGTGCCCATTACCTTCATCCCTCCACAGGCCACCAGGTGGTTTTAGGCCTGTGAGGTAGGCCACACTCGCAGCCAATATTCCTGCTAGCATTAAGTACTTGGCCATCATGTCGGCTTTCTTTTTCATGTCAGCTTCCTGTTGATCTTGTGTTTGTCTTGGTGTGTCCATCATGCCATCTTCCTTGTTGGTTTGTTGATTTTGTGTTTGTTTTGACTGATGTTGATTTATGTTTGCACGTTGTCCACGACCGATGATTGCCACATAGACTACAGCTGCAAAAACTACCGTAACCAATATTAAGACAACGATGGAGGTTCGCAGATGCATCGAACTTCCAGCAGCATAGGCACCGATGAGGCTGAACATGCCCGCTACCATGCAAACAAAGAGCGCATAGCACTTTATGCCCGGCCCGTACAGATTTTGGTTGAGAAGGAGAACGATGAGAGCCACGGATGCCATGAAGCTTGTTGCATTGCAATAAAAAAATGCCTTGTAACGGATAGGGAACTTGTCTAGTAGGACAGGGAAGCCTGCGCGGTGCCCAAACTCATCATTTTCCCAGAAGCCACCCGGTGGGGTCAAGCCGGCTTGGTAAGTGAGTGTTGCAGCCAAGATTGCAACAAGCAGCAACAACTCACGCTTCTTCTCCAACTGATGCTCCTTTATCTTGTCTTCCTCACCCTGCTTGTCCG
Source organism: Oryza glumipatula (assembly GCA_000576495.2). NCBI lineage: Eukaryota > Viridiplantae > Streptophyta > Magnoliopsida > Poales > Poaceae > Oryza > Oryza glumipatula. The sequence goes on from CM002514.2 coordinate 30,076,303, forward strand.
ACTTCTTTTCTAGTGTGGAGAAGAGAATGTGAATCACCACATAGATAAGGACACCACCAGCCAAGGCAACTGTGTAAATGGAAGTGCTTGTGTCCCTGCAACTTCCGACAGCGTACACGCCTATGAGGCAAAACAAATCAAGTATCATGGCTGCCTCCAGTACATGGCTTCTAACTAGAAATTCATTCTGCAACATCACCATGATGACTAGGGATGCCACAAAAGCCACCGAGTTAAAATAGAAGAAGACCTTGTACCGCCTAGGGTGCGTTGTCAGGAGTATTGGGTCTCCTACACTGTGGCTAGCCCCATTGTCTGCCCAGACGCCTCCAGGTGGATCTATTCCTGCTTGGTAAGCAATGATCGCCACAAGAATGGCAAGGAGCTGAATTAATTCACAAGGCTTGTCTAGATCATTGTTGTATTGTTTACTTCCCCTGTACAATTAAATAGATAGTTCAATTGCAGTCTAGAATAATTCTTTTGGTACTCGAAATTGATGATGTGGAATTAAGAATTTCTAGCACTCAAAAAATGTGTACAAAAATGCAAGAAATACTCACCGAATCAACCCCCCCCCCCGTCCCCCATGTCATCATGATTGAAATGATAGTTAACAATGTGAAACAAATTAATTTTTGGCCGGTTAGCCCAATATATGGCCTTAAATGGCTCCAATCAATAATCACTACATCTCCCTAGGTCTTGATTGAGGGGCACGAAGGTCTTTTCCTTCCTCTTAATTGATATGTACTCAAACTATTAGAAATGCTACAGCCCCCCTAGTACTGGTCCTTTCTATGCCCATGCCAGCGGCATGGATGATCGTAGAGCTATCTTCATGGAAGTAGAAAGCATGAATAGAAATATTTTTTTTTCCATGATGATAAGCAGCGGTGGAGCAAGCTAGAATTTCCTCATGCCCGGGTCGAGGCTAAAAACAAGGGAATAAAATTGGCAGGCGACTGATAGCATTTTAATGATGTGGAGCACAAGTAGTTGGGCATTATGAACACATCAAGGTGTGAAGAGCTTGAGCTGATGAGCAGTCCGGATTGGAAGCAAGGTCATTGGGTGCAGTGGCATGGACTAGCAGGAAAAAATTATAAGATTATAGCCCTAAGAGACTATGATCAGGAAAAAGAAAAAAAAGCACTCCGCTGCAAGTTGGCGACTCCAACCCATAGACTCGAGGACAAGACTGACGCTATGCGTGCTCGGTTGCTATCAGCCTTTCGAAGGGAGAACAAACATGTCGCCTAGATCAATGGTTCTCGATGAGCATGTGCTTTGTGGATCTATGATCATGTTCAAGAAAAACTGGTACAATAAAGTATAGATGTTAATAGTGAAATAGTTCTAGTGATAGGCTCATTTTGTAAGGCTCATGTCTACATACTTTTGGGAGCAAGACACCATTGAGTCCATGGACCTTTTTTTTCTTTTACCGTACCAGTTTCTTTACCTATCAATGGTTCTCAGTAAGCATGTGCTCGTTTATTATAGTTTTACAGTTTTCAAATATTTCTAAGTAAAATCATTTCCTACAATACACAATATAAATCTATGATCGTTTTCCATATATCTTTACATAAGGAAAAAGTTCAAATACCCCCTAAACTTTGGATGGAAATCCGTCTAGCACCTTGAACTTTAAAATCAAACACCCATTCTCCTAAACTTTGTAATACCATGTATATTATTCTCTAAGGTGGTTTTGGATGGTGTTTTTGCATATTTGAAGGCTTAAACGAGTGGTTTTGAATAACTAATATACATATTTAAATATGATTAGTTTGTAGGACATCAATTTATATTATATAGTGGTGCCATATTATTATTATGTTGATACTCATTTTGTAAGTGAGATTGAATAAAGGGTACAAATTAAAGAAGGGATATTTAAGTGAAGATCTTAGCATGCATATCTAATGTATATGTCACGTGATCAAACTCATTCAACTTATATACAAATTAGATTAAAACCATCTTATCGGGTTATATAAATAGTACTATAAAGTTCAGAGAGTTGTATGTCCGTTTTCGAAGTTCAGGGTGCTAGATAGACTTTTACTACTAGAGAACTCATCTTTTATCCAATGCCCCAAACATACAAATACCTTGGATGGATTAAGAAGCGATACTAAATCTCTTTAGTACCGGTTCTAAAAGCCCAAGTCCCTAGAAACATTTTTAGTACTGGTTGGTGTTATCAACCGGTATTAAAAATTACATCTGTAGTACCGGTGTTAGCACCAATCGAGATTAATGCTGATGGATCTTTAGTCCCGTTGATATTATCAACCGGTACTAAAGATGTATTTTTAGTACTAGTAGGTAACACCAACCCATATTCAAGATATTTTTACTAAAGATGCCTCCTGAGTTAGTTCAAAAGGAAATCATCTCTATTCAAGTCAAATGTGTAAGGTAGGTAGGATCGTAACACGCGTGAGGGCTGAGGTGAGATATCTTGAGTTTGATTCCCACATCGCACATATTTTTTTTTGACTTGGTATGCATCGTTAGTACCTGTTCTTTAGTCTTGATTTTTTTTGTCACGGTTGCTAACTAGAATTAATGGGTATACATCTTTAGTACCGGTTCAGATCGAGATCTTTAGTCTCGATTTTTTGTCACGGTTGCTATAATCGGGATTAATGGCGGTTTTCAACTGATATTAAAGGTGATTTCTCTCCTGGTGTTTCAATCAAAGTTTAGGGTGATATTTGGACTCTCTCCTGCATATAAATGTACTACATGAAGCAAGGAAAAATGTAGGGCATGTATGTTTTTGACCTAATGTGGTTTTATATATCCTACACTTTGACCATTGTATTTTATATTATATTGCTCATGATCATGAAATTGACATCATTGGAAAATGTTTCGAAATATGAATCTAATCATACCATAATGATTTTTATTAAGGACAAAGAAGTTTTGCTTTCAGACTTTTGTTAAATTATTTGAATGCAATTCAGGTGGGGAGCGCGCGGTTGTGACTTTTTTTTTAAAAAAAGTAACAAGAAAAGATAAAAAAAAATTAAAAAAAGGCTAGGCATGGCATTAGAAATGCATGATGAAGATGAATACTGCGTACCTGGTACCAAAAGGGAGACTGATGGCATTAGATCCTACAAGAAACCACTGGAGAAAGATGCAGACAAGAACCGGGACAATCAGGCCAAGAACATAGCCGGTGTGCCTGCTGTCCCTGCAGCTCCCGGCGGCGTAGGCGCCGCCGAGTCCCAAGATCGCCGTGACGGTGAGCCCGTACAGCGGGAACTTGATGCGCTTGAGGTCAAGCTTCTCGTAGTACACGTTGAACGTGATGGCGAGCAGGGACGCGATGAAGGAGATGGCGTTGGAGAAGAAGAAGAACTTGTACCGGATTGGATGGAGGCCCGGCAGCACCGGGTCGCCGGCGGCCTCGGTGCTCCGCCAGAAGCCGCCGGGTGCGTTGAGCCCAGCTACATAGGCGTCGGTCGCCACGAAGATGGCGATCAACATCAGGATCTCGTGCTTGTCGATCGAGGTCGTCGGCCGACGGCGGCGGCGGTGTCGTTTTCGCCGTGAGGGTTGGGACGATGAAGACGATGACATAGGCGGCGGTGGCGGAGACGAGCGCGGCGGCGCCGATGGTGGTGAACTTGTCATGGCTGGTCCCGGCGGCGTAGGCGCCCATGAGGGCGAGCAGGTCGACCACCATCACCGCCCGGGTGAGCGTGAGCAGCTTGGTCCCCTGGTGCTGGTGGTGGCCGGCCCTTGTGCAGGAGGAGGAAGAGGAGGCTGACCACCAGCGACGCCGCGAAGGAGATGGCGTTGAACCAGTAGAAGACGATGTAGCGCCAGTAGTTGGTGTCCTGTAGGATGGCGTCGCCGGCCAGCTGCCACCGGCCGCCGCCGCCGCCGTCCTCCAGCCACGAGCCACCCGGCGGGTTCAGCCCCGCCGCGTAGGTCACCGTCGCCACCAGGGTGGCCAGCAGCACCAGGTACTTCTTCAGCTGGCACTCCATTGGCGACGACGACGACGGCTGCTTGTCGTCGCTGCTGCCGCTGGAAGAAGTGAGGTTTTGCTGGCTACTTCCACCGGCCACCGCCGGCGCCGCCATTGATCTGCTACTGTTGATCGGGTGATCGATCGAGGTGAATCTTTGAGCAATAATACACACGATGGCATGGCTCTATGCATGCATTTATATAGAGGGCTGATCGATCGATCGAGCGTGTGTCACAATCATGGCATATATGTATTACTTGATCGTCTAGTCATATTTTAGGCTTTATTCCCTTGTCATTTTTATGCCCTTTGCATTTCATTCGGTAGTGTCATGCAAGTGACATTCATTCGGTAGTACTAGTCTCGTGCACAGTGACCCTTGCACGCACGCCAGGTTTCTATTCCTCATGTGTGTCGCGCACGTGCTTTGTTTTGAGCTGCTGATTAAGGCCGCGATCTCTTGGCATACAAAACGAAGCACGTATTATTGCATGATTAATTAAGTATTAACTATTTTTTTAAAAAAATGATTAATATGTTTTTTTAAAACAACTTTCGTATAGAAATTTTTTTAAAAAATATACACCATTTACCAGTTTAAAAAGCGTGTGTGTGGAAAACGAAAGAGGTGAGTTGGGAAAACTAGGGGAAGAACACGGTCTAATTATGGATGTTTTTACACGAATTATGCACCAGTTCATTGCACAAATCGTGTGTTTTTCCCTTTCTTATGAGTACAACGTAAATAAAGAGCGTGTAATTTTGTATACACTAGTTATAGGGCTAGCCTAATGGGCGGGTGATCGCCTTGGGTGATCAGCACCCCCATCCCTCCCCTAACATGCACACGTCTCCCCTTTTATCCCCTTCGTACCACACTATGAAATTTCAAACCATTTAAAAAATATAAAAGAAATCTAATACACTTGAAAACATATTCATGTGAATAAACCTTACACTTATAAATTATAAATATATAGACTTTATGTATAGAAATATTCTATATAAAAATATATTTGAATCCAAATTCAAATTCAAATTTGAAGCGAGTATATAAACTTTTAACCTATAAACTTTGGGTATATGTGTAAACTGGGCTAATAGCTGCGCGTGATCGATCACGCGTTAGCTTTCTAGCTAGTTATGGCCCCTGCGTTGCAATGGTTTTTTATCCAGTTTAGTAGAAAAAATTGGACCGAGTAGACCATCGGTTTTTATAAAGTGACCGGGCTTTTTTTAATTAGAAATTGGTTTTTTAGGATGGATGTTTTTTTATGAGAGGTAAGATATGTTTAAGTAGAAATGGAGGATGGATTGATAGAAGAAGACAACTCCCTCTTTAAGTAGTTGTGAGATATAGGTTTTTATTCGGTTAAGAGGGCAACTCCCTCTTTAAGTAGTTGGAGTATTTTTTTTATAAAACTAGAGTACTTGAAATTAAACTATCAATGTAGATATGTTATGACGTTTTAGTCAAAATATATAAATTTATCTAAAGTAACAACTTTCATAATTTATTGTTATGTAATAATGATACAATTTAAAATGAACTTTCAGTTTCATTGGTATGTAATTCATCAAGGGAACATTTTTTTATGGAACATTAATACTGTATGATTTAAACATAACACAATGTATGCCAAACTAAGGGCCTTCAAAGTTCAAACCAACCTTTCCACCGGAAATGAATTTAATGTAGTGGACAAATTCCGGCCCATACGTATAGATGGGCTGAGGGGTAGTAGGACCACGTGAAGAAGGAAAAAGTCCACTTAGACTCCCTTAATTGTTCACCGAATCTAATTCGTGACCCTTAACTACAAAACCGGGTAGGACGACTCCCCTAATTACTGAAACCAGTGCAATTTGACTCCTCGAGCAGTTTTGGAGGGCGGTTTTGCTGACGTGGCGCTGACATGGCATTGCTAACCCGGTCTTCATTCCACGTGGCGCTTACGTGGCATTAGAATTAAAAAAATATCTGTGGGATCCATCTGTCATTCACACATAAAATATATTGTGGGACCCACTGACATGTGGGGCCCATATGTCATCCTTTATCCTTCCCTTCTTCCTCCTCCCTCTCTCTCTCCCTTCTCTCTCTTCTCTCCCCCTTTTCTCTTCCCCGTTCGGACGCCTCGGCGGCTGCAGCGGCCAGGGGCCGGAGTGGCGACGGCGACCGCGCCACCGCTTGCCCCGTCTCCAAGCTGGCAAGCCATCGCGCAAGCTCCACCAGGGGCTCCGCCGGGGGCGCGGCATGGGCGCCCGCGTGCAGCCCACGCTGTCGTGGGCGCGGGAGCCACTGTTCGAGAAGGCCGTGACGCCAAGCGACGTCGGCAAGCTCAACCGCCTGGTGGTGCCCAAGCAGCACGCGGAGAAGCACTTCCCGCTGCAGCGGACGAGCTCCGATGCCTCCGCCACCGCCGTCGCGGCCACCTGCAACTCTGCAAGGGTGTGCTCCTCAACTTCGAGGACAGCGAGGGAAAGGTGTGGAGGTTCCGGTACTCGTACTGGAACAGCAGCCAGAGTTACGTGCTGACCAAGGGATGGAGCCGATTCGTGAGGGAGAAGGGCCTCCGCGCCAGCGACACCATAGTCTTCTCCCGCTTGGCGTATGGCCCCGACAAGCTGCTCTTCATCGACTGCAAGAAGAACAACACGGAGGCGGCCACCGGCGACGAGAAGCCAATTACAAGCTGCAAAGCAGCACGCGTCGTGAGGCTGTTCGGCATGGACATCGCCGCCGGCGGTGGCGATTGCCGGAAGCGGGAGAGGGCGGTGGAAATGGGGCAAGAGGCGTTCTCGATGAAGAGGCAATGCGTGGTTCATCATCGTACTCCTGCCCTTGCGGCTTGTTTGTTAACTCGAGGGAATGGGATTGGGAGTTTACGCGAGGGAATTGATGATGAGATTAAGATAGGAATTTGATTTTTAATCCCAATATCTTGTTTGGTAGAGATGATGGAAATTGATAGAGAGTTTAGTTGGAGATTAGATCATTAATAAAAAAACGGATGGCTGAGATTTGCTTAGACAAAGTAAAGGAGGAATTCTCTCCCAATTACCTGCCCCTACCCAGGTACTGAAAAGGAGGGAGTTCCTTCCTCAATTCCCCATCTCCATTCCACCAAAATTCCCATGTCTTCCAACCAAACAAAACATTTAATAGTCTCATCTCTCTAAACTCCCAATCCCTCCTAAAAACTCCTTCTAACCAAACGGACCATTGGTGCCCTGCTGTTATAGCATCAAATCAATTCATATATACATCATAAATCTTCCATCTTTTTGTTGTTCATCGTCTGTTGTTGTTTCATCTTCGATTTAGAGCTGTTCTATCTTCATTTTTTTTCCTTTGTTTTGCATAGAAGTTTGCCAAGTCAGAGATTGCAAACGATCGATCGATCGTGCCCCGTCTCCAAGCCGGCCCGCCATCGCTGGTGGTGGCGCCAGCGCCGCTGCCGAACCTCCGGTGGAAGGCGGTGTACAGAGCTTGCGCGATGGCAGGCTGGCTTGGAGACGGGGCAGGCGGTGGCGCGGCCACCATTGCCACTCCGGCCCCCGGCCACCGCCGCCACCGATGCGTCCGAACGGGGAAGAGAAAAGGGGGAGAGAAAAGAGAGAGAGAGGGAGGAGGAAAACGGGAAGGATAAAGGTGGGTCCCACAATTTATTTTATGTGTGAATGACATATGGATCCCGCAAGTATTTTTTTTAATTCTAATGCCACGTAAGCGTCACGTGGAATGAAAACCGGGTTAGCACCGCCATGTCAGCAAAACCACCCTCCAAAACCGCTCGAGGAGTCAAATTGCACTGGTTTCAGTAATTCAGGGAGTCGTCCTACCCGGTTTTGCAGTTAAGGGTCACGAATTAGATTCGGTGAACAATTAAGGGGGTCTAAGTGGACTTTTTCCCGTGAAGAAGTACATCCCTGTACGTATAGATGGGCCGGGCCCGGCCGGCCCATCTAAAGAAGCGGCTTCGAGAGAGAGCACCCTCCGTACAAGGAGAGGTCGCGAGCCCCCAAGAGAAGAGAAACCCCACGAGCCCTCCTCCACCTCCACGCCGCAGCCAACCCAAAGCGCCATGGCGGACGACCACGCCGCCGCCGCCGACCTCGTCAACGGCGGACGCCCCGAGGTGATCCCCTCTGCTCCCTCCTCCCTTGTCTGTCTGTCCTGTGAGGGGGAGTTCCCATCTAGGTGCCGAGCCTTGGGGGGCCGTGAAGCCCTCCGATGGCTCTCGATCGATCTGTGCGTAGCTAGGGCTGTCGCTCGTGAAGGCCCCTAGGGCGTGGCTTCTCCTAGGGCTTACTAGTGTTCTCCGAGGGGGTTGTTCCGCTGGCGTGGGGCTTTAGGGGTGGGGTTCGCTCGATGCAGATTCGGCGGACTGAATCGGGGGGGGGGAGCCGACGGCCTCCCGTGGGGCAGGAGTTTTTGCGTATTTGGTTGTTCTCATGTTGGTGTGCTGCTGCTCCTTGGTGTCAAATTCTACTGCCTCCTTGGGTTGCCTTGGCGTCATGCAGTAGATTCGTTTGCCGAAGATATGGTCGGTAGGTATGAGATGGAGTTGTGGGATTGGTGCATACAAGGAGGGTTTTTGGATATGCTTGCTTTGGGGGATAATGTGATTTGAGTGGGGCCGGCAGTATTGATCCGTTACGGCACGCCAAGGACTTCTGTTTCTGGCTGTTCATTAGCTTGTTTGGTCAAATTGGGTGTTGAGAGTGATGAGCATTATGTAGTTTATTATGGAAAAGAGGGTTTGGCTGATCGACGAAAGCGGGAAAGTAATGAGTCTTTTTGTTGGCCCTTTTTTTTTTAATTACTCTGAATGTTTTCCTGTCAAATAACCATCTGCACTCAGAATCAGAAAATTTTAACATATAAATAGTTACCGTCACACTTCGCTTTCTCTGAAACTAATTGAATAGGCACGTGCAACTTTTGGTATGTTCTATAAATGTACATCTAGATTTCCTAATTATACAACCATTTAATGTAACCATCAAAGTTGCTTGATAAATGAAAGGTATTTCTTCGTTTGATTGCTCATATTGTGCATTTATTGGGAGCATGTCGCAATTCTTCCATGTTTACCTATTTTTTCCTTCCGCCAAGAACTATATATATTTATTGTGTCTCTGTGTAATGTGAATGTCCAGGGCGATACGCATTCACGTGAAGACGGATTATCAAAACCAAGAGATAAAGATAGAGAAAGAGAAAAAGACAAGGACAGGGAACGCCACAGGGACCGTGACAGAGATCGAGGAAGAGACCGAGATCGGGACAAGGACAAGGAAAAAGACAGAGACAAAGAAAGGGACAGGGATAGGGACAGGGACAAGGATCGGGATCGCCACCATAGGCATCACCGTGAAAGAAGAGAACACAGAGATCGCTCTGATGATCATGATCGCCACAGAAGCCGTGATTCTGAAAGGTATTCTTTGTTAAGGGAGTTCTGTTTTATATGCACCTTATTTCTTACAAACCATGCATCCTTGCAATGAATGCATTTTATCAAATGTGTTAAATGCTTTTAGATTTAGAGCTATTCAACTGTCTTATACATGCCTACATGATTAGTCAAATGCCCACACCAATCTTGTGGTTTATATTTAATACAGGAGAAGAGACCATGAACGGGATGGGCGTCGCAGGCATCGGTCTTGCTCACGCTCTCGTTCTAGGGGCAGGGATCGCAGATCTAGGTCTCGCTCTCGTTCAAAAAGGTATGTAAAGGAAGCTCCTTGCATAGTCTTCCATTTGCATCTTCTTTAGCTGCCGTGCACATACTATGTTTTCCGTCATGGTTAGTTAAATTGTTTATTCCATATAGTAGCAATTTTGGACATACTTTATATATGCTTTCTCTGCATGGATTATTTTCCTGATATTTTCTTTGTGTATTATCGAATTCAGACATGTACAATTCGTATTTGAATATGTATGGCAGTATGGTTTACTGGCTTAGTCTTCTTAATCTGGTTCTCATTGATGACCGGTTTATAACTTGTTAAATATGCTAATTTTATGTGTTATTCAGCTTTACTTTTTAAGTTTTGTTTTATCACTAACCACTAATATCTACTAAACTATTTTTCTAAAGCAGCAAGCGAGTTAGTGGATTTGATATGGCGCCTCCAGCTCAAGCTGTGGTTCCACAATTTCCTGCTATTCCAACCCCAAGTATGCTCTCATCAACTAAGTTAAACGGCTCAATTTCATTTTTCTTTTCCTCGTCAATTTGTGTCACTTTTTCTGAATAATAATTTTAGTGGGACATTTGAACAATGGAGTTAAGAAAAATAATTTTGCTGGGTTGGATGATTGATGTACATGAGTTTTTTTTAGAATGAATTATATCTTCTGCCGCTATATTCTTCATCCTTATCACTGTATAATGCCACACTATCTTATTGCCGTTGCCATAAACTACCGGTGAATTACTAGTCCATTAAGGTCGATTATTGCCGTAGCAGGATGATGCTTGGTGTTATACCTAGTAAATTGGTGGACATGTCTGGATGTTATACCTAGTAGAACTCCAATACAGTTAATATTTGCTTAGTATGATCGGCCTTGAGCATTCTACACATAATAGTAAGAGGACAGGAGAACAAGCAAATTGTTATTTTATAGTAGTCTACATGATGCATTTGGAGAGACATTGGTGCTTTTATTAAAGGATAAAAAAGAATACCAACCAGTGGGCTCCGTAAGCACCCCTCAGGCACCTATCTGCTGCAGATGCACTTCATGTGATAGTTACTAATATGAATAAGTGAATAACTTGTAAGTTTCCATTTTATTATTACTTGGTAACTGGAAACTGAGCAAAACTTTTTTGCTTGTGTTCTTTTGTTGTTTGTCTGTTTTGTGTATGTGTATGGTAAGAAGGCAATCTTGGGTTACTTGCCCCCACTGCTGCCAATGGAATGAGCTGCCTACTGTAGCTTTAATGTACAAGGAGGAATCAGTGCTCTGGTTTGATACCATCTTATTCGTCTTCAACTAGCAAGTATTACTGGTTGCTAGCATTATGTCTATTATATTTGTCCTTGCACATATTTTGTTCATTCTTAGGCTTGGATACTGAACAGCTAGATCTATTTTAGACCCAGACTGATGGTGAGAACTAGTCAGTTCTAATGGTGGAATTTTTTTCCTTGCTAATTGTTTATGCTCTGTACTAGAAATTTATTGATAAATTGCAGGTCAGTTTCCGGGCACTGCTATTCCTGGAATGTTTCCAAACATGCTCCCGATGGGTGTTGGACAGGTAACCTGTCAGTATTTTAATGTATTATAAGTGCCAAAAGAATCATTTTTTTATTTATGTTTGTAAATAATTTTTATTTGCCTGTAATAATAAATTTTGTTTGAAGCAGTTCAATCCCCTTGTTATCCAGCCGCAAGCAATGACGCAACAGGTATGAGTTGTTGTGACATCTACTGCAGCTATTATTGATAAGGATGTCAACAAAATAATGTGTTAACACCTTTTTCTCTCAGGCTACTCGACACGCGAGACGTGTTTATGTTGGTGGACTTCCTCCAACTGCTAATGAACAGGTCTGTGTATTTAATCACTCATTCTTTCTTACTGCTCATTTCCCATACCCAAACCAAAAGCTGTATGGGAGTGCACGAGTGTGTACCCGCATGCAACATATTACTGTGGAATTGTTACATTAGTTTCCTTTACTGCAGTCAGTTGCAATATACTTTAATCAAGTCATGGCTGCTATTGGAGGAAATACTGCTGGTCCAGGTGACGCTGTTCTTAATGTCTACATAAACCATGACAAGAAATTTGCTTTTGTGGAAATGAGGTCTGTGGAGGAAGCAAGCAATGCAATGGCACTGGATGGCATTTTGTTTGAAGGGGCTCCAGTGAAGGTTAGGAGACCAACAGACTATAACCCTTCTCTGGCAGCTGCCTTGGGCCCCAGCCAGCCAAGCCCCAATCTGAATCTTGCTGCAGTTGGCTTAACACCTGGTTCAGCTGGAGGGCTAGAAGGCCCAGATCGTATTTTCGTGGGTGGCCTTCCATATTACTTCACTGAGGCTCAAGTCCGGGAGTTGCTTGAATCCTTTGGGCCTCTTCGAGGATTTGACCTTGTGAAGGATAGGGAAACTGGTAACTCAAAGGGCTATGCATTCTGTGTCTACCAAGATCTCAATGTCACTGACATAGCCTGTGCTGCTCTGAATGGCATCAAGATGGGAGACAAAACCCTAACTGTTAGAAGGGCAAACCAGGGAGCGGCTCAGCCTAGACCAGAACAGGAAAGTATCCTGTTGCAGGCACAGCAACAAGTGCAATTACAGGTATAGGTCTCAACTATTTTTCATCCAGTATCAGATAATTTTACTTTCTTATGCCAACTATTTTGTAGCTGTATTGTGATTCTTGCATTTTGACCCTGATGTGCTTCTTAACAGAAACTTGTATATCAAGTTGGAGCACTCCCTACAAAGGTTGTATGCCTGACCCAGGTGGTTTCGGCTGATGAATTAAAAGATGACGAGGAGTATGAAGACATTATGGAGGACATGAGATTGGAAGCAGGCAAATATGGTAATTTCCAACTTCTCACCCGCAATTTCCTCCCTTGCCTCTAAACTCCGGTTTAGTTTGATCATCTGCTGGGCTAAAACCCCATATGTATCTTCTTGCGTTGAGAGTTTATGCATGTTTTCGGATTCCTTTTGCCTCGATTGATACTTTTTGTTTATTTAGTTGGTCTTCCTAGGTGTTTTCTCCCTTTTGTTTACTCACAAGTACCTTCCTTAGGTAATCTGATTAAGGTTGTCATCCCTCGCCCTGATCCTAGTGGATTACCAGTTGCTGGAGTTGGAAAGGTAAGTCTTGTGTATTGCATCGCACAAACATTGAAGAGCGTCTGTAATCTTTCTAATGTACGACCTTTCCATCCAGGTTTTCTTGGAGTATGCAGATGTGGACGGCGCCACCAAAGCAAAGACGGCAATGCATGGAAGGAAGTTCGGTGGAAATCCAGTTGTTGCAGTGTTCTACCCTGAGAACAAGTTTGCTAGTGCGGAATATGACGCGTAGATTATCCCGCTATGTAAAACACTAGTCTTTTGTTTTTCTTTTGCGCCAGTTTGCTAAATTGTAACAACAATTTCTCTTTAAGTTGAACCTTCCAATAGCTTGGATTTATGCAGAGCGACCGATTAATTAATATTAAAAGATGTGATGGATTTCCTAAAGTTAACTGAAGGGCTTGGAGTATGATCTGATTCTTGTCCGTTTATCCTGATAGACCTGGATTATTTGTTAACTCTGTTAGGCGGTAGCTCTTGTCACCGGAGACGAAGGAGAATGGTGGGGGCGAGGACACCTCATCAGTCTGTCCCTCTGGCGTAGACGCGAGCGAAGAACGCAAGTGGAAAGGAAATTAAAGGATGCGGGCGAAGAACGATAGGAAGAGGATTATGGAGGTTTGGATGTGATCTGAGCAGTTGGATTGTGATCTAATGGTCTAAAATTTGCAAGATTTGGACGCAGGTTTTCTGGCAAATTACATGTAGGTAGGCCCCTATGATCTAGTAATTCTTATTCAAACGCGTGATAGTTCATGATAGTAGTAGTAAATTAACAGGAGAAATGAGGGCAATGGCATGGATGATTCATCTGCACACCCGTGCGGTACATGCTAGACGTGCAAAACTATTTGCACCAATGGTTTTAAAACAACAACAATAATAAATACAGGTACAGATGGAACTTGAAACAGAATGATAGCTTACAATTACATGCAGTGGATGCTATGTTTAGCTAATCTGGACGTCGCCACAAATGCTGTGCCGTATGCAGTATATCAAGATGATTAATCAACGGATTATTTGCTGATCGATATGCTTAATCCTTCGCCAATTTGGATGTCCAGGGGTCAGACAAGTGTCCGCAAGAGAAGGGTGGCAACCAGAGATTACAATGCTCTTGAGCGATTGGGGAAGCTTGGGCAGTGTCATCATGTTGGGACACTCCTGGACGATCAATTCCCTGAGTGTTTTCAGGCGGCACAATTTGACAGGCAAATAGTTCCAGCTGCAGTCTGTAACTGACAGTGTATGCAGGCAGGTGAAGAATTCACCAATCTTTGGGGGATCACTCGATCCCTTGCAACTCCAGAACATAAGATTCTGCAATGCCGGGCGATCTTGTTCCTGTTCCTTGTCGCAACCGTCTCCTGTCAACCAGCTTGGGTATATCACACCACTGTAATCCCTGATGCAAAGTACTGTAATCCCCGACGGTGGACGGAGCCCCTCAAGAACCTCCTCCTGAAGTTCTGGAGGTTGATGTTGCTTGATCTCTGTTACAGGTGGAAAGAACAGCTTCTTGTATGACTCCAACGCTTTCTTCGAGCAGCGTTCGTCAGTGCCACCCCACCGTAGCGTCAGCTCAGTGAGATATACCTTGTCAGATAGCCTGGCTCGAACAGCTTCCTCCTTGCTCTGAACATTCTCGATGCAGTCGATGAACAGCTTGCCACGAAGGTTGTTCAGGTGCTCCAGCTGCTGTATCTCGTATCCTTTCTCCTTCCTCACGTAGAAGTGATACAGAGCTCGGAGAGATGTCAGCTTCCCAACATCAGGAATGTTCAGGCCATACCATGTCAGCATGTACCTCAGGTTGATCAGGTTGGCGATCTTCAGCTGGGATGGACAATGCAAGCGAGTGTTAGGATGGACAGAGAGCTCCTGAAGATGGTAAAGCTTAAAGCTTGGAAAATTCGGCCGGCAGAATCAGGCTGTGGGGAGGAGGTGACATGATGCCAAGATAACGAAGATGTTTCAGTCCACCGATGCATGGTGGCACCCTGCTCAAATGTCTCAAATCCAAGTGCACCACCCTCAACTTTGTTAGCTTCTTCAGCACACGCTCAAAATCATCTTGGTTCATTCCCTCTACTGAATAGCACATGATAAGAGTTCTCAAGTTTTTAAGCTCCAAAATCTTCTCTGGGAACAATATTTCACTGTATGACTCGATGCAAAGATGTCGAACGTGTTTAGGAAGATGTTCCGTGATGCTTTTCTCGATCTTGACGCAGTCGCTTCCCGCGATCGTCTTCGCTAATTCATGGAACATGTCATGAACTGTGAAGTACTCACCGGTGCTAATGTCAGAGGGTGCTTTCCTTTTGAGCTGAAGGAATGAGCATGAATGCAAGTCATGGAAGTAGTCCTGACCAACATCTTCTACGTCCTCATTGTTTCCATCATTGTCCTTCACAAATCCTTGCGCTATCCACATACGAACAAGATTGTCACGTTCAAGCTCATACCTTCTGGGGAAGATGCTACAGTACTGGAAGCATCTCCTGACATCCACAACAAGTTGATTATAGCTCCACCAAAGAGCTCCCTTGGTCTTATTCAGCACATCGAGGTTCGCGGTTGTTTGCCAAAATCTGATATCTGGGTTTCTCCAGAGCTGACCTGCCACTGTCACTGCTGCAATAGGTGATCTGTTCAGCTTCTTAGCGATTTTCCTCCCAATCGGTATGTATTCTCGATCATCGAAAATTGTACTGTCAAGTGCATAATGCATGAACATTGAGAAGTATTGCTCCTCTTCCAGATCAGATATTGGAATAAGCCTATTAGAGCCTAGAGCTGCCTCTTTACTCTGGGCTGTCACCAGGATTCTGCTTCCTGACTTCCCAACATTGAGTGGAGAAAGCAGCTTCTCATGATTCTCATCATTGACCCACAGATCATCCAGTACCAACAAGAACCGTTTGCCTCTCAAATTCTCCACCAATTTTGCTTCCAAACCTCTGCAGTCACTAATTTCAGAATGCCGGCTTTGCGTGATCTCCTCGAGCATATCACGAAATATATCTTCCAGCCTGTAAGTCTTAGAAACATAAATTAGCATGACAGTGTCAAAGTATCTATCTTTATCCTCCTTTTCATACTCACAAACATACTGTGCCAGTGTAGTCTTTCCAGACCCTGGAATGCCATATATGCAAATTACAGAATAACATTTCCTGCTACTGGAGCTTGGTAAAGAATCATCCTCACGAAGCATACTTCTTATCATATCGCGCTCCCGGTCTCTACCGAATACCTTGCGCGTACTACTCGATGTAATGCTTCTCCTGTTCATGTTGACAATATCATTCCAGGCACCACTGCTTGTCTGTGTTAAATAGGGAGATTTCTCCACGTTTGTGACAGTGTTTTCTAGTTTCTCTATTCTTTTCCTCAATTTCCATCTAGCAATAGCAGGCATGAAAGAATATACTGCTGTACCATCCTCCAGCTGGAAGAATAAAGAACAAAAAAAATGATTAGAATAGAATGGTGGAGGAATGTGCATACTTTCCAAGCTCCTAAATGGTGCATTTTTTCCGAACACTTTCTATATACGAATTTATTAGGAAACTCTTTTAAATCCATTTCCACTTTATAGTATCAATTCAATTCGTATGTACACTTGAATAATTATCTTTAATCATTGAGCTATTCAACCAATTTAGCCATTCAGCACAAAAGAACAGGACCATGTGAGCTACATACTGAACTTCCTTAAAATATATATATATACTGAACTAGTTCTACTCTCTGACGACTGTTGTCCCCTGATTAATAATAGATGTTGTTTTCTTCTAAATTAGTGCTTCTGTTTAGAACATGGAAATTTTTTCTTGTTACTTCAAAAATTGAAATATTTGATGTAGTAATATTAGTGGTGTCTCAAACACTAAGACCCTTTAACACATTCCAGCAACTATTGATTTCCGAATAAAATTGAGGAGCGCGACATAAATTTTACCAAGATCATAGCCCGTGCATTGTAACTCCTTTTGCATAGTGTTTTAGTGTTGATGTAAAATAGGAACATTCCCCTCGATTGAGAGAAGATGCATTGCTAGATTGGGGGGGGGGGGGGGGGGTGTTAGGGGGTAGAGAAGTGGTAACCAACCTGGTAACCTGTGGCTGTGATGCCAGTTGCATCATAAAACCAATCTCGATAAGAGCGAGCAACCTCAAACCAGTTGACTGACCAGATGAACAGGGATTGGCAGCATCTGATGAAATCAAATTGCCCGGACAAGCAACTAAGCCGCTCCAGCAAGGAGTTAGAAGCTGACCCGCAGCATCTGCTACAAGAAATCGGTAGCAGCGCAGCTGATCTGCTGCGTAGCGATCGATACAATCTCTGTGCCCACTCCAGTAGAGTGGTTATGCATCTCCCAATCCAGCTCGTCTTGCAAGCGTGGATGGCATCATCGTCGATGTGCGGATGCCATTTGCTGCTGCTTCCCTGTGGCTCGTCATCGCCGATGACATCCTTCTCGATCTGGTGATAACCAATGAGATCGAGGATGTCTTCTGCTTCGTACAAGGCAGACTTGACCAGCTTCGCCAGCGTGTCGAGATTTTGCACGGCTGATCTCTCCTTCGCTTTCCTGTGCATCCTCTCTTCCTCTATCTTTCGCAGCATCTGCTCCAGCTTCGGGACAGTCTGAATCTCCAGCTCTTGGATCTTTGGCGACGCGTCGAAGAGGTAGGAGATGAACCTGTTCACGAGCAAGCTGATGATAGGCGACAGCAACCAACCTAGCACGGTTATGGCAGAGCCCATGGCTGCAATCCTCCATGGATTTGCCATGGAATGCAAGCTTTTCGATCTCCTTCAGAAAGGAGACAAAGCTAAGGAGCAATGGGAAGAAGAATGGAGCTCTACTACTGTCTTGGTAGCTATCTATCTATCTATCTATCAGCAAACTATTGCAAAGCATCTGTCTTCTAGCGAGCTCAGTACAGTGCAAAACTTAATTAAGCAGAAATTTCACCCGAAATTTCTGGCGAATCATCATTTTTTTTTCCCTGCAAGTGTCATTACTGAAAATGACTTGACCACATAGCATGTGGCTAACCGACTAATAACAAAGTCAGACTTGTTTCCGAACTAATGCATATGGTTAGTACATTGCATTACATAGCTTCCCCGAGTTTGCAGCTGGCTGTCTGATATGATGTAGTGTAACCTGCACGTGAGTCCATGTGACATGACAATCACAACACTATATTATGACTATTATTAACACAAGGATCAGTAATACGAAGAGTGACAGCAGTAATTGGCCAATGATTCCTCTCTGGGTTGTCAAACTAATGTTGGCCTGATTCCACTCTCTTCAATTTGTTGTAATGATTCGTTCAAAAAAAAAATGTTGTACTAATGAATAAAGAAGAGCCAGGCTCTTGTTTCGAATTAGAGAAATATATATAAAAAAACAGCTCGTTAAGGAGTCACATTAGATCGTTCCTTTTGGAATCAATAATAATCATTGACTATTAAATCATAGTCATGAGGTACAGAATATTGATTTAGCCTAAATAAGTACTGTTGGATTTGTCTATTGGTACCAAGTTTTTTCGTGGCAGTCTGCATCTATTTATTTACTAGCAAAATGCCCGTGCTTCGCTACGGTGTATTAAAACTAAAAATATTTATTTTCATCTGAAGTTATTTTCACACTGCTTTGGTACTTTCGCTCGCTAGAAAAGGTCTCAAATAATAGAGATAGAGAGAAATATAATAGCTCATAATAAATTATTATTGCAACGGAATAATTTTAACTAAAATCACAATAAATATTTTAACATGTTGAAAACAATATATTTCTTGTTTACCAGATTTAACATTAACTAAGGTTTTATAGCAATTAAAAAAAAGACTAACTTTCTCTTGGTGGCTAATTTTTATTTTTAGTTTTTTTCTATGAATTAGATTGGAGAGAAAAGGAAAAGGGAAAAGAACAGTAGATGATAACCAGAAAAAAAAAGCTAACCAAAGTGATCAAGGAATCAAACGCATGACCTGTCGGTCACAGGTTTTCTAGGCTAACCAATTGAGAATCATGGACGTTGTGACATGCACTGCATTATATGGATATTCACCTGAACAGCAAAGAAAAATATCAGTGTACACCCCACCTCCTCTCGAACCTTATCTCTTCTCTAGGAGGAATTAGACATTCTGCCACTCCCAAGAGTGGGTTTCGCCACAATGCCATTCTGCGGAATGGCATCGTTAAAATGCCACTTTCAACCGATGCCAAACCGTTGCTTTGCCATATTCGCCATTTCACAAGATTTTCACCTTTTTTGCACTTCAGCTGACCAAAATACCCCTCTCTGGTTTCTTTCTCTTCTCCGATAAACATGTGGGATGAGGAGAAGACCACGACGGCAGGGGTGGCGCTAACCTCAGGCTCGGCGCCACCACCGCCGGAGCTCTCCTCCTCGTCGTCCTTCTCTTGCTCTATAAATTCAAGAACACAATCTTTCAGCTCAAACCACACACAATCCAGAGAGCTAGTGAGGGCGAGCGCGAGGGTTTCGGCTCACCTCCCGCCGCCTTGGTCGCCGGCGAGGGCTTCGGCTCACCTCCCGCCGCCTTGGTCGCCGGCTCGTCGGTCTCCATCCCCGCCGCAGTCACCGCGCCAACCAAGCCCGAGACGGCGACGCAAGTCTCGTCCTGCCATGAGCTCCTCCTGGAGCTAGCCTTCTTGGGCCATGGTGGCGGGCAGCCTGCGACGCGCGGCGGAGACGACGGCGGAAGAGATGGTGGCGAGCGGCGCACGGTGGTCAGCGGGAGAGGAGCGGCGCGGTGGCCGGCGGGAGAGGAGCGGCGCGGTGGCCGGCGGGCGCGACGATGGAGGAGATTGTGGCGCATGACGCGGTGGCCGGCTTAGGGTTTCCTTCTCTTTCTCCGATGTGCGGGCGGCGGGCTTCGGCCATAGGGGCGGGACGTCGCTGGCGGTGAGCTTGGGCGTCGGCGGCGCGCCGGCGGCACGAACGACTCGGTTGTGACGTCCGGAGGAGTATTTTAGTCAGCCTGGGTGGAAAATTAGGTGGAAATGGAGAGAATTGGCCTAAATGGCAAAACAAATGTTTGGCATCTCTTGTGAGTGGCATTTTAACGACGCTATTCCGGGGAATGGTATTGTGGCGAAACCCACTATTGGCAGTGGCATAATGTCCAATTTCTCCTTCTCTAGAATCCTCCGCCTCCGCTTCTCTCTCGTCGCTCTCTCTGTCTCCCAGTTTCTCCTCCCCAGCGACGGCGACAAGGTGCCCGCTCCCTCCATCTCGCCTTCCTGGCCCCCTCCTCTCCCGTCTCCTCCTCTTCCTCCCGTCTCCTGGCACGGCGTGGCGATGGGGAGGGGACCCACTGGCAGCGCCGTTTCCCCACAGCTATTCCCTCCCCTTCCTCCACCCTCCTCCCTCCCGCGGCAGGCAAATCTGGTAGCGGTGGCGGCCTCGCGGCAGCTGCGGGTGGTGGCAGCGGTGGCTCCCTCAGCAGCCGCGGGTGGCGTCAGCGGCGGCTCCCTCCGTCCCCTGTTGCCTCCCCCCTGGGCTGAAACGACGGCGGTAGCGGGCGGCGGCGGCGTAGCTCAGCAAGCCACTGCCAGCGGCCACTCGCGGGATCTGGCCATGGGAGGAGGCGGCGGCAGCAGCAAACTCCACTCGATTTTTCGTTGATTTGGTTTTTTTTTATCTCCGTTTGCTGTTCTTCTATTCTTGTATTTGGGATCTAACACGGATTAAAACTTTTTGTGTTATTTGACGCGGACTCATGTGTATATGCTTCTATTTGTGTGATTGAATTTCGATTAGGATTTTTTTGGTTGGGGGATGATGGAATTCCGACTGAGATTTTGGGTGGGGGTTTGGATGAACGAAAAATTTAAATTTGGGTACCGATGATGTGACGAACAGAAAATTACGAATTTAAGATTTTACCCTCGTTGCCGGAGCGTGCTAGGCGAGGCAGCCGCCGCCTTCGTCTTCGACGTCCTCTTTAGACGAGTGATTTGGAATGGCCTTCGGCCCAGCCCAACTCCCTACGTAATGGGCCCTTCTTTTATGAACGGGATTGGGCTGTGTTTTACAGGCCGAGACAAATGCAGTTTGGAATAAGTTCATATAAGGTCCGTTAACTTTACACCGAATACGATTTTCATCCTTAACCTAAAACAAGATACAACCGGTTCATGAACTGTTAAAACCGGTGTAAACGAGATCCCTCGACGGTTTGGAAGACGGTTTTGGCTGACGCTGCGCCTAAGTGCTGATCTGACTCGGTCTTCGTCCCACGTGGCATTGACGTGACGCTTACGTGACTATTTTATCCTAGAAAAATAATAAAAACGGTGGTCCCACATGTTAGCTACACCAATTTTTTTAAAGGTGGAGCCCACGTGGGCCCCACATAATCATTCACACCCCCTCTTCTTCCTCTTCTCTCCCCAGCTCCCCTTTCTAGTTTCTTCTCTCTGTCCTATTCCTCCCCAGAGCCGGCGGCATTCATCGTAGCACCACGGCACCCTCTCTCCCTGCTCTACCTCTTCGGCTTCTCCTCTCCCCGAGATTCCCTGACTTGGTGCCACCGACGACCACATCGAGCCACCATCTGAGCCCCATGGGAGCACTGCATCCCAAGGCGTCAACGACCTGCATAATCCCGATCTATACCAGCAAGGATCCTCGGATCCATACAAGCAGTGCCTCATATTTTTATCCATCTCTCCTTCCAACTACTTTTTCTCTCTATTTTTCTTCCGATCTCTTCTCAAGATTTGTTATATTTCTTCTAATCTGATCTGACATGTGGGTCTCATTATTTTTTAATCTGACATGTGGGCCAAAATATTTTGTTTTATTTTTTAAAATATTAAATTTTGCTTCGTGTGTCACGTTAATGCTACGTCAGATGAAGACCGAATCAAATTAGCCATGTAGGCGCCATGTCAGCTAATACCACCATCCAAACGGACCTATATTGCACAGTTGAAGGACCAGTTGTATCTGGTTTTCGGTTAAAAG
This sequence comes from Oryza glumipatula, assembly GCA_000576495.2. Taxonomy (NCBI): domain Eukaryota; kingdom Viridiplantae; phylum Streptophyta; class Magnoliopsida; order Poales; family Poaceae; genus Oryza; species Oryza glumipatula. Next base: position 30,098,202 of record CM002514.2, read on the forward strand.
ACGAAAATCGGATTCGTTAATAAGTTAAGGAACTCAAATGAACTTGTTCCAATGGAATTTCTGCAAGTCGTCCGAGGGAAAAGTTCGATAATTTTATGGGCCGATATAGATCGACGTGGACCAACTTTGTCAACTTTGTGGGCCGATATAGATCGATATACATGGGCTAGTTAGTTAGCCGTGGTAATGGGCTGGGCTTGGGTTATACTAACTGAGAATCCTTTTTATCTCTTAAATATCTGTCTCTTCTCTACTTATCTCTACTACTATAAAAATTTAAAATGCTTTTACTGGTACTTTGGTGTGTTATTCGTGTATGAGTCGGTTTTTAAGTTTGTTCGCTTTTATAAATACAGATCCGTATTTGAGTCGGGTTTTAAGTTCGTTCGTTTTTAGAAATATAGAAGGAGACGTATAAGAAATCCTTTTTTTAAAAAAAAACTCGCATGCTAACTTTAAATGATCATAATCCTAATTACAGCTCATGATTTTTTAGAAAAATATATATCTAAGCGAATTATCATAGTGAATTTCACTTTAACTAAACCATATAACAATAATAAAATTAAAATTAGTCTTCAACTGTTAAAACGCACGGGCATTTTTCTAGTATTATAAAAATTAAAGATGTTTCCGCTGATATTTTGGTACATCGTTCGTATTTGAGTTGATTTTTAAGTTCATTCACTTTTAGGAATATATAAGGAGTTGTATAAGAAATCCTTTTAAAAAACATGCATGTTAACTTAGGACGAGAGTCGGACTCCTAGTTGCTTCAGAATTCTTACCAAACTATAAGAAATCAACGTATATGATATGACCATCATCCCAATAAAAATTCCAAATTAGATATCAATACTATCAAAATAAATATCGCATATACTTTTTAGAAAAAGAAAATCTAACAACAATATGATTAAAAATAGTCTTCATCCGTTACAACGCACGAATATTTTTTCTACTAAAGGAAAACAAAGAAATCTACGTAACGGGAGGGATCCCCTCCCGCGCAAGTACGTATCCATGTTCCCTTGCTTCCCATAGGCAACTGCTCCTTCTCCCTCTTACTTTTATTGGAAGCTACTTCCGCTACTAACCATGGGTATAAAAAATAAAGATTAAGTAAAGAATTATCACAAAATTATAGGTTTAGTGTCAATTTAATCACAAAACTATAACGCTTATAGCTTCATAGTGGTAGTGCTAGGGATTTAAAATTTAGAATATGTAGTTTTGTGACAACCTCAATATTAAATATGTAGTTTTATAATGTTTGGCCTTAAATATGTAATTTTAGGATAAATTTATCGCTAATATATAGTTTTGTGATAAATTTACCATTAAATCTGTAGTTTTATACCGGTAATTTTATAAAATTTACTCTTAAAAAACAGTGGGATCCACGTGATACTGTGACCGGCGGCGAGAGACGGCTGCCGCTGCCCAGATAGCCCATCTTCAATCATACCATTGCACTAGAAATTCAAACAAAGATTGAAAACTATGTCGGCTTCTTTTTTTTTTTGAAAAAAAAGAAGAAAATATGTCATTTGTCTTTCTGACACAGGATTGTATAATGTATAGAGAAACATAGTTGCCGTCACTTGTGTATCGATAATCCCTGGTGGACCATGAATACGAACAGGACGACGCGTACAGGGTACAGCAATAATCATCGATCATCAACCCAACAAGACAACATGGTTGCTGTATCTTGAGACACCAATCTGAATAATGGACAGGACATCGCGCCAGCTCTTCGGAAGTTGCCTTTATTTAATTTGCACTAATCCATCGCTACAATGGTACAATCTCATGTTACTGTTCATCCTACACAGATAAGGATGTACTCATGTAGGTTGAGAACTATATTGAGATAGTGCTTGCTCACTTTTGTCAATATGATGCATACAATTTGCAAGAAGTACGTGAGCACTCACTTTATTATGCTACAGAACCAATTTTGCAATGTACTTACACAACAGTACCAAGACAATGCCCTGTGAATATGCAGTTTTTTTTTAAGCTAATGAAAGTTTTAATTGAACTCAGTTCGTCAAGTTGATACAACTGTACTGAGAATACTCCCAACCATATTATCTCTGAAACTTCAAGGTGAATATGCAGCTGTAATGGTAATTATCTCCGAATATTCTTGTTCAGTACATTAATTATCCTCTGGCTATATTAGCATGGAGTTCTTCCAGCTAGCACTGAAAGTAGTGGTCTAGCTAATCCTGTTTTGAGCCTCACTCTTAATAATTTCCAATATGAGAGCTCCTCCTCTCATATCCATTGTTATGAGAATAGCAACGGGGTCTTCCAGTTAGCACCACAATGTAATGGGTTAGCCGATCGAGTTCAAATATCACGTAAGTTATGCAATTTGCAAGAAGCACTCACTTTATTATGCCGCAGAACCAATTTTGCAATGTACTTACACAACAGTACCAAGACAATGCCCTCTGAATATGCAGCTTTTTTTAAGCTAATGAAAGTTTTAATTGAACTCAGTTAATTCGTCAAGTTGATACAACTGTACTGAGAATAGTCGTGGGTATGAATAAACATGGGCAGATGACCGTCAGTCCTCAACATGACACATGATGGGTATTAATAACCCCCACACTGCATGATCTGCCCTTCTTGTTTGCATTTATCAGTAGATGCCAAACTAGCAATCCTCTTCCATCACCACATGAACTATGCAATTGCAGTACAGCCGAAGAATTAATCTCACAGTTACTACTATGCTCAAACAGGCTTCTCCACTGGTCAGTTGCTATCGCCGTTTTGGACGGAAACGTAGTTTTCCCAAGATTCGCACCGCACGCTCAGTCACAAATCATATCTAGTCCTGATCCATTGTGAGTTTGACACATGATTGTGAAATCATGGACAAGAGTACGGTGTTAAAGAGGTCTCTCCTGCTCTGAGATTCTTGGGCCCAGCAAGAGTACAGTGCTGCCTTAACAAGAGCACCAGTAAAAATTACTAAATCACATTTGAATGAATAATGCTAAAATCTTGCAAATTTCTAAACTTAAAATCTGCTTCATGATTCAAAAACATCAAATACGTACTGAGGGAGAAAAAGAAACATCAGTGCAACACTAACAAGTACGGTATTCTGAGTCCTAAATGATTCCTCCGTGTACCTTAAAATGGTAATACTAAATATAACATGTTTACAGAGCATAAATAGCAAACACACACTGGATCGCATGATACAGAAATGTGTAGTTTTTTTCCCTACTAATATATGCTCTATGTGTTTTTGAGTCACATGATTGCTACTTAAAAAAAGGGCCATGTACAAAATACACAAAGTAGAACACTTGTACTACAACTACGTACAGGAGCACATAAAAACAATGTGGACCAGTACCATCAAACTATACATATTTCAAGACAAATTTAGTTCTAAAAAAAGAGGACAGATTTGTAGCCATCTGCTTAGCTCAAGTTTATTAGGACAGACACAATAAATGCAAGTTAAAGAAAATTGTATTTCATTCTAGGCTGAGGTGGGAAGGGCAAGTTTGCTTTAGTTTTTTTCATGCGATTAATAAATTATTAACCAAGTATTAATTAGTATAAATTTGAAAAGAATGATTTATTTGATCTTCTTAAAAAAATACATATAATTTTCTTTTAATGAAACACACCATTTAGTAGTTTGGGAAGCGTGGTCACAATAAACGATAGATTTTTCATGCCGAACTCACTAACAAACTTAGCGTTTAAAGAAGCTGCTTAACGAACAAAATGAGTTCCAAACATATAAAATAAATGATTGACCCCGAATAATCTGCTCGTGTAAACATATTTTTTAGACGAAAACTTGATATATTTGTCTTTGTAGATATATTTTTACAGGCGGTTCTTTCATGCGCCAGCACAAACTTGATTTCTGTATACCATAGGCTAGAGGTGAATCGAGAAAAATGCCCGTGAAAATGGGTTATTAGCCACCTAGACAAACACATTATCTGTACTAGTGTCAGCGCATTTCCTAAGTTTGTGTATCCTGTCATGCTATTATCACCGACAAAGAATATTTGCACAAATATAATACTGATTATTTACATTCCTTAGATGTACCAATAAGAGCTGATTTTTATTACTTCCTCCGTCCAAGATTGTTGCAACCTAAGATTGTAATAGGATGGGTCTAATCTCATTATAATCTAGATTGCAATATTTTAGGATGAATGAGTAATTATTTTATGGCAATGCTGTGTGAACAAATCTAAGGTATACAAGAATGAAAATTGTGTCTCTCTTTAGCCGTTTCCATGCAGCAATGCATTTTTTAAGGAAAGTCGGCATATATATTCGATATAATCTTGCATACTCTCTCCGTACTTATAAAGTAAGTCGTTTTGGACAGCGACACGGTCTCCAAAACACAACTTTGATTTCTTGTTTCTATAAAAATATTTATTGAAAAGTAATATATGTATACTTTTATGAAAGTATTTTTCAAGACAAATCTATTCATATAATTTTTACATTTTCAAACTTAACAACTTGAGAGTTATTCATGATTTATATTCCCAAGGTTTGACTTAAATATTGTCCTAAATAACTTCCTTTACGAGTAAGGAGGGAGTATATAACTATAAAAATCATCGGTCAAATTCATAGTACTTGTATAGTTACATAAATGAGAGCTGGAGAGAGGGCAGCATCACCATGAAAGAGCATTTATCTAGGCACATGGATGGTGTACTTAGCCTATGTTCTTCCCACATGCATCTGATCCTGTGAGAATGGATGTGCTGCGAACCAAAAAAGAAGTTAATAATAGATTAAATTCAGACTTTGCTTCAATAGAAGTTACAACCACTTATTATAAAATTTAAAATTTAGTTCCAAAACTAAGGATAATAGTATCTAACAAAGGATAAAGAGACAACGCATAAAAAAGGCGCCAACAATGAGGAAGAGATACAATTTATTCAAATTGCAGTCTTATAAGTAATCTATATCTAAAATTGATGAAAATTTGTATAACCTGCCGGTATGCAACATGAATAATGGAACCCTTGTTCAGCTGCCGGCATATGCAACTGGTGCAGGAAGACAGTAAGCGCGTACACTCATTATGGAGTTCATAGCTCAAGCAGCCATATAAGTTCCCACTTGATGCAGCATGGGTGCCTGAGAAAATGCACAGTAGCTAGTACATGAATGTAGGACATATATGCTGTGTTACTCAAGGAAAAAAATACCAAGCACATCCAGACCATGATGACAATAATAATGCCTTGCCAAATGGCCCCATCTATGAGAGGACACTATTAAGTTATGTACTACTAACATTAGACGCGTTATCTTAGGTTGCTTTCTAAACGGATTTTGGGCTAGGCTACTTGTTCATCGTGATTCGTGAACATGTTTTCTAAATTGTTAAACATGTGTTTCACGCAAAAACAACTTTTTATATAAAACTTTCTTAAAAAAATCAAATAAAAATATAGTATTTTTAAGTTTATAATAATTAATACTCAATTAATCATGCGCTCTTCACTTGTCTCGCCCCACCAAAAATCTAAGCCAAGGAGCTGATTCGATCTACAAGCCCCACCAAAAATCTAAGCCAAGGAGCTGATTCGATCTAAAGCCTTGCAAAAGAGGAAATGACCTTTCTCAGTTGGAAAAAGAACATTTAGATCAAACCATGATTATGCACACATACTTAATACCGGTCTTAAGATATATCCACTGGTGGAGAAACCATCTTTGGTCGGTCGACCAGATTTTACAATAGTCCCAGTTGTATTAAAAACCGGGACTAAAAATATCTTTAGTCCCGGTTTAAAAGCTACAGGGTACTTTTCAATCTTTAGTAGTCCCGGTTATTTGTAGTCCCGGTTAATAACACCAACCGGGAAAAAAGATCGCCATACGCTTTACTCCCGGTTGGTAACATTTATAGTCCCGTTGGTAAAACTGACCGGAAAAAAAGATCGACGCGGAGATCGGAGAGGTGGCGCGATCGGATCGAGGTATCTCCTCCTCTCCTTTAACTCCTCTCTCCTCCTCTACTCAACCTTATCTCCTCCTCTCATTTTTAACTCCTCTCCTCGACCTTATCTATTCTTCTTGTCTCTATTCCTCTCATTCTCCTCTCCTTCTCCTCTCTACTGCCAGGCCGACGCGAGGGCGGCGAGGCACGGAGGGCCGGCCAGCGTGGCGGCGGCTGGCGGCCGCGCGGCGGCGGGGCGCGGAGGGCCGGCCGGCTGGCCGGCGCGACGGCGACGCGCGGCGAGGCAGCGGCTTTCTTTTTTTATATTATTTTTTTTGAGAATCTGGGATTGTTGTGTGATGTATTTGATTGGATCTGAGATTGCTGTATGATGTATTTGATTTGTGTGTGATGTGAATATGTGATGAATTTTGTAGAAGTTGTGATGTAATTTTTTTTAAGATTTTGAGATGTATTTGAGTATTTGAGATGATCGATTTGTGGATTTAGAGGCAATTTGAGGATGATTGATTTGGGATTTTGGGGACGGGATGGGGTGAAATCAATATATTTAAAAATAATGAAGAAAAGAAAAGAATTAAGAGGAACCGGAAAGAGCAACCAAATTAGCCTCTTTAGCCCGGTTGGTAACACCAACTGGGACTAAAGATGCTTTATCTGTTACCAACCGGGACTAAAAATGGATTTTTACTCCCGGTTTTTTCACCCGGGACTAAAGATCGTAGTCCCGGTTGGAAAACCATTTCTCCACCAGTGATCCTCCATATCTGAGACCAAAATTTAAAAGTGTACATGGGGATAACAGTCAATTAAACTATTTTATAACAATAAACAGTTTCACTTCCTACCTTATTTAGCCTATAAATAATTAAGTACTAGTACAAGATAATGCTCCGAAATCGCACTGCTGGAAACTGTCTCTACCGTAAAGTTAGGTTAGAAAACTAAATGCGCCAGCCACTTAACAGATTCATCAGATTATCCATGAATACATTGAAGGTCACATCTCAAGCTTACATGTTACAATATTGAATACCTCCATGTGCTGTTCCAGGGACACCGAGTATGGCGAATCTGTCAGGTGTTGGGTAGTGGAGGAAGAACTTGAATAGTGTTAGTTGGTTGGCAGCTTACAGGATGACAGTTTAAGTGCAGTTAAGCCCCAATGGCAAGATAAACCGGCCGGTATATTACATAAACTTGGATCATAATATTTGGGATCACAAGCATCCATTCAATGAAGGTAAAAAACTATACGCGCTCTCTAGACTCTAGTGCTCTTAAAGAAGAAAAGGCACACAGAAGGACGAGGGGAGCTTTGGTTGGGAGGTACAGAGAAGATTAGAATGACAAGTAATTTAAAACAGATAGAGTACCTATTTTCTGCTAATTCTAAAAATTGCATGAGCTTATATATGAAAAAGTTTATAATCTGTATAGTTACTTGCAATTCTCATCAAATACAGTTATCTAAGAGTATATAAATTATTTCTGTTGTAAAGGAAGTAAAAGGTAATAATCATATACGTACACGAGATCGAGCGCATCAACAGGCTTTCTAGTACAATCAAGGGACGAATGGACCAAAAGACTTGAGATGGATTTCCTATTTCTTATTTTTACTTTTTTTATCTATCATTTAAAACAACAACCGGTAATTACTCCCTCGATCCCTCAATATTTGACGTTGTTGACTTTTTAAAATTTGTTTGACCATTCGTCTTATTCAAAAATTTTGTGAAATATATAAAACTATATGTATACATAAAAGTATATTTAACAATGAATCAAATGATATAAAAAGAATTAATAATTACTTAAATTTTTTGAATAAGACGAACGGTCAAACATATTTAAAAAAGTCAACGACATCAAATGGAACGGAGGGAGTACATTTTTCCAATTATATATAAGTGAAATATTGACAACTAATGGTACCGAAGTGCTTGTTTTTGACAAATAAATTACAATATCAATTCGGGATGCCAACTCCAAATACCATTAATTATTTCAATTACACTCCTATTTTTAGCACCGTTGTCTTTTGATCCATGTTTGAACTATATATTCACATAATACAAGGTCATATTACAGTTTATTGGATGATATTTTTGCATCATTGCAAAAGTACTCTCAGCCAGAGGACCCTACAGCTTTTATATGAGCATGATATATTGTCCATCCTTAATTGACAATGGCAAGATGGAAAATCCTATGCATGTTAAGGCACAATTTGACAAGGCATTTCCTATATAAAGGTAGCCAAGTTTCACTATGAACAACACAACCATAATACCATACAAAGCCAAGCCTCCAAAAACTGCCTCAGAGCTGAAAAAAAGAAGAGATACATAGAAGATGGCTCTTGTTATTGCTGATGAAATCAAGGCCAAGGCGGAGGTCTACTATGATGATGAGATCTGTCAACAATGCACAAGGCTCTTGCTCAAGGAAGCAGGCCTCCCAAATGGCCTTCTTCCCTTGAAGGACATAATGGAGTGTGGCTATGTTGAGGAAACTGGATTTGTGTGGCTCAAGCAAAAGAAGAGGATAGACCATGTCTTCCAAAGCTTAGGAAGGTTGGTATCTTATGGCACTGAGATCACTGCTTTTGCAGAGAAGGGGAGGATCAAGAAAGTCAAAGGGATCAAGACTAGGGAGCTCATGGTGTGGGTACCAGTAGAGGAGATTGCCCTTGATGAACAAAAGACTGGGAAACTCATCTGCAAGAGCATTGCTGGGATTACGAAAACCTTCCCTGCATCAGCTTTCCAGATACCAGAGAAGGAGGAGAAGATTACCTGTGCCATACCAAAACCAGTGGTACTAATGGAGAGAGCTCATCAAGTTATCAAGAACAATTGATCATTCTGCCATCCCTTGGTCCACAGATCATTACCAGCTCTGCAATCCTATAATACTGAAATAATGAACACTGATGATCTACTATTTGCTTATGTACTTCAAAAGGCGATAACACAAAAGTCTTTCCTAAATATATACTGCTTATGTATGATTGCCATGGCATCAATAGCCCTGTAAGGCAACTAAACAACTTCCTGTTCTGTACTAAATAGCTCATGTAACGCAATATGCGCCATAATATAAAAAATCATATGATTATATGCTCCCTTGTTTCTCCTGTGAGATACTTTCTTTTCCCCCTGTTTTTGTTTCACTGAAAATAAATGACACCACATGAGAATAAATTTGCATGACAATTGTACTAAAGATGTATGGTCTTTTGATATTCGCCCTAGTTAAGATCCCTAGTCAAAAGACCGACATCATGACAACAGTTTCTTTGAATGAAGAACAGTAGGGAGGCCCCTATGGTTAATTATATATATTAGAAAAACTGTACAGGAGAGGTGTGGTTAGTGATTACGGGGTTGTGCATAAAAAATACCACATTCCAGATTATGAATATAGGGCTGTGTGCATATAAAGTTTAGTTCTTTTTAGATTGTAATGCAGCATGAATAAAGAAGTTAGTGGCTAGTTCCACTAAAGAATACATGCCACATCCTAGTAAATAAAATGCATGCCATGCCCATAAAAAAAGGTTTGGAAGGCCAGTTAACAAACCAGTAATTTTTCCAATAAAATCTGGCTGTGTGAAATTTGGAAATGTGAAACTTGCATGATTCCATGAGGTCATGCAGGAGGATACATCTGCAATGATCCCTCCAAATGCATCTGATGGCTTAGGCAGCTAGGCTTTGCATGTCAAAAATGTAGTACCACTGTTTAATATGAAAACTCACGTACACAAGTTATGGGATAACAAAACCCTTGAATTCCTCTGCTGCAATTTGCAAATCTTATTCATTTCCTTCTACTACTTATGCCTCAGCTCCATGAATTAAGACTGAATCTTACACTATAAATGAAAAGAATTTATTCATTTCCTATATACAGTGGGTGAAAAGTGTTTTTTTTACAATAGAAAAGTAAAAAAAATCTATATGAGGAAACAATAGGAACCATTAACTCACTACTTGAACGCGTCTACACGCACAGATCTGGATGTAGCCTGGAGGGTCAGAGGTCTAAATAAGGTAGGCAGGTGCCCATCTGTTCACCCAAACACTTCCCAGGAAGCATCTTCAATTAAGAAGTGCAGGACATAGCTATGAGCCAGCAAAAGTAGATCCACAAAAGATATTTTGGCTTAGAAGATATTTAGAATACAATCTACATGACATTAGATCAAACACATCTTAAACCAAAAAAAGGAGATGAGAATAAAATAAGTGTATGGAATCTAAATGTGTACTATTATACAAATAGTTAACCCATGTAGTAATTACCTGAAGTTGAACTTTCCATTTCCAAGACTCTTTTTATTTACTTCATCAAGAAAAAAGTAATAACCTACAAAAGATTCCAAACTAGATGTTCTAAATAGGTAACATGCACAAAGAATCGAAAAGCAAAATGCATTGTTGCTCTTGACTCACCAAAACATGGATGTGTTTTTGGTTGCAACATAAGAAACTGAACTTAAAGTAGCAACTATAGTAGCAGGGCATCAGTTAATAGAATAAGAAATAACATCATCTTCTATGTAGTGAATCTTCTTTTGGCGTGAAAATGGTGCAAAAATGCATCTTATAAAGCAACTCAAAGGATCCTGCAAGCCTTCCATTTTATAGTGACCAAATCTCCAATCCCGCAATATGAAGGGCCTCTGAATAGGCCGATCTAGACCACCTGTAAGACAAAAGGAGACACCAATGCTTAGACAAGCAGGAAAACATGGATCTTATTGAACTTATATTTTTGTATATAGTTTTCTAAGGCCTTGTGGTAGTTCAAAAAATACCTTAACTCAGAAGAGATGGGCATTAAATCAGAAATTATTAATAAAAAGAAGCAAAACGAGAAGCAACACTAATCTTAATTCTAAGGAGCTCCATTGATGGTAGTATCTATTGACATAAGAAGTCAATGTCTGTTGCTAATCCTAATCAAGTTGTTTTTAGTAAAACAAGCCACTACTTATTGATCCTGCCAATTTACCTGCTGATCAGATCATCAGAATCATTCAAAAAGAAACAATACATACCTGCATACATCCGACCATGCTTATCCACTGCCCTGAAAAATGGACGTGTTTTCTTTTGAACTGCAGCTTGTTGCAGCTCCCTCCAAGCAGACATTCTGTCCTGTCTTGTAATTTTTCCAGTTGTAACAACCTGGAGTTCAGATGCATCTTATCATGCTAGTTATATAGCCACCACATGCATGAACGTAAAAAGTGGCAAAAAAAATGCTGGAGGTAATCTCAGGTCTAGACACGTTTAGTGCTTTATCTAGCCATAAAATTACTCTGATAAAAGAAAATGAATGAACTTTAAACTTCAGAAACAAGGAGTAGATCTAGTTAGTTTTCAATATTTCAACAGAAGACAAAAATTCACCTAGGAGTTAGACAACGTAAGAAACTGAGATAATAGGTAAACTACCATGGTTTCATGATTTGCTAAAAACGAAAAAGTTACCCTGGAGAATAAAAAGTATGAAGGCCGAGGTTTCCGTGCTAGGTTATTAGCACGGTCAACAGCAACAAGCCCAAACTTGGGACCATAGCCATCCGCCCATTCCCAATTATCTGATGTTGTCCAAAACAAATAACCAAGTACACGGACACCCTATAAAACATTATGTTGTTTAAGTGTTGGAAGTTCCATCTCCATGAGCACAGACTAAAACATGTTTGCTTAAAGGTTAAGAAAGGACCATAATGATGGCAGCGTATGTGGCTAACAAGTGTTCCAGTATATATGGTTTCCGTATCAGATCAGTCTCATCAGAAACTCCATTTTCAGTAATGACAAAAGGTATATTTAATCTCTTATATCGTTCATTGAATTGAATCAGGATGCGGAACAGCCCATCAGGATAAACCCCACGACCAGATTCACTATACTCATCATTATCCACAAGCTTTAGACCAGGTCCTGATATAACCTCCTGCATGGAAATGGGAGAATTAACTCGGTCACTTACATAGCCATTCATTAAGCAGCAAATAATTTGCTTACCTGTCCATAGTAGTTGATTCCAATGAAGTCCAATTTATCACATATGCTATCCACGTAAGGAAAAAGGGTCAATGAGTTAGCTAGCGCGACAGCAGCAACATCAAATAGCCCATATGGCCTTGTAAACGATACATGGTGTGCAACACCAACTATTGGCTTCCTTTCGTTCTTGCTGTTAATCAAGAAATAAATAATAAGAAAACCAGAGGAAACCAACTCCTTGATATCGAATAAAAAATACCAGGTAATCACTGGAATAAGGGCACTGCAAATAATACATTATGTAGAACCAACCTTTTCGAATGTATGTAGTCATAGGCTTCAGCATGTGCAATAGCCATCCAATGCAAAGCCTGATTGTATACACCAGTTGGCAGAGTAGATGTTGCTACTTCAATTGCATTAGGGTCTCCACCAGGCCAAGCACCGGCACAATAAGTTAGCATCACAAAAACGTGAGGTTCATTGAAAATCACCCAGTAGTCCACTAAATTGGATACACGATCAACAACAAGCCTGCACAGCCCCAACTATCAAAATCTAATAAATTATTGAACAATTCCCAATGGAGAGAATGTATTGGCAGGTCAATTTGACTGCCCTCAAAAGGTACCTCACAAAATCCATGAAATAGGTGACAGTTTTTTCCATCTTCCACCCGCCATATTTTCCAGCCCAAGGTGGAAGTGAGTGATGAAACAGAGTAAGCATTACTTTCATTCCATATTCGCGAACCCTTTGAATGATCCATCTATACCGCTCAAGTGCTGCAAAATTAACCTAGAGAAAGAGATGTCTATCTTATTTCACCGGTACTGAGATCATCATGCTGGAAAAAGAAGGATGAATATAAAGGTAAAAAGAGGCACGTGCATAACTATGAACTTACTGAGCTCTTCAATTCTTCGGTTGGTTCCTCAGGCATTAACCTTGCCCAATCTACCCCCATGCGGAAAACGCTGATGCCGGTCTCCTTAGCAAGTTTCAACTCAGCATCAGGATCAGACCAAAATCTAAGCCTTTCTTGCCTGAAAAAAAAATGATCAGAGTTTGCTAACATACAACATCCAAAGACATCTACATTTGGAAGGAAAGCTAGAATCTTGAATTACTTTTTTTAAAAGCATGCATTCGTTTTTTATCCTTGGGACCCACCACTACATAGTAGCACTATCGAAGTCATATCTAGACTTGGAAAGAAGCTACAATATTGAAAGACAACAACTCTTCCTGGAGAGATAGTTAAGATGAGAAGTGACTCTAGGTGACTTTACAGGCAAGGAGATTTGTGCTTTGGAGTACAGAACTGAGATAAATTAGCTCATTAGAGATTCTATACTCATGTACTTACGGGCATGGAACATTATGCCAAGCAGCAACATTGTGGCTGCAGTTATCGCCGCCAGCAGATTCTCCACTCTCAGCAAGAATTTCAAACCCCCTGAGCATAGCCTCCATGGCTACCCTAAGTGGTTTCCTCTGCTCTCTATCACCAATATTTTCCCCACCTGTTGACCTCCAAGATTGCTGGGAGCCTCCATCACCAGCAGCAGATGCCATCAGTGCATCTACTGGCCTCTGGTCGCGCACGTTTCCATTGTCATCGCAGGAAGTTTCAGTTGCAAACTGGAGCCAAGCATCTTCTAGCCTGTCCTCAACATGCGCAGGCGCTGTTGCTAGCCCAAAGAAGAAATTATCCTCCTCTGCAAACAAATATGCCACACCATCAGGGCTTCCATATTGCCTTGACAATTGTTGCTTCCAGCCAGTGATGGCCTTAAATGTTAAAACACAGTTTGAATGCTCGAATTTATAGAGAAAATTAATGAGAGAGAGGTGCAAAACATAACTGTGCCTATAGTGAGTAATCTTATCCCCATGTATGATGTAACAGGACATTTGCAATGGGCAAACAAAGTTCTTTTCAGTACTCTCGTATTGACATTGACTAATTGATCAAAAAACTAATTGAATATAAGGATTAATTGATTAAATTCAAATCGATTATGCCAACAATTCCCCATCTCAAAAATTGATAAAACCTAAAACCTCCCAACTGGGCATCCACAAAGACTAATCAAATACATAATCTCCCAACCCCAATGCAATAATCCATTGACCTCAACGATTAGCGCTTACATGGCTAGGGCTTTACAGAGGGAAACGAAAGTGAGTGAGACGAACCTGAGTCGTCAGCGTCGGAGGAGGGAAAGGCGCGGAAGTCGGCGAGGGGATCGGCGGACTCGTCGATGGGGCTGGGGATGCGGCGGAGGTGGCGCCGCCGGTACCGCGCGTAGGAGGCGGCATTGGCCGCCGTCGCCGCCGCGGCCGCGAGGACGGCGAGCCTCGCCGCCGCCGCCACGAACGCCGGTAGTGGCATTTCCGTGATTTTCTTCTTCCTTCGCCTCGCTTATTTACCGCCGAATTTTAATTTTTTTTTTCTTCGTCGAATTTTGTTTTTATTATTTTTTTGGGAAATAAATAGGAGTGGCGGGAACCGGATGAGGAGGCGGGAGTAGTCCGGTCGTTGGTGGGGCCCACCTCGACACGTGGCGGGGTTTGGTGGCTCGTGGCAGATTTTGCGGGGGCCACAGCTGCGAGTGTACTAGAGGATTGCCACTTGGCTCTCGCTATGCATGGCTCACTTTTTTTTTGTGTGGTTTTCTTAATTTTATCGTGAATTTTGTGTGTTTGGCTTTAATTGTCACTGCAAAATCCATACTCTACTCCTATAAATGTGTAGCAAGAGAAGCACCGATAGCTTAAATATAAGCCATTGTTAAAACTGGAACTTTTATTTTAGTTTTTCAATTGATTTTTTGGGGTTCGTATTGGCATTAAATCGCTCAGGATTATACATATATAAGCCATAAGTTATTTTTTAAAGTTGTTGATTATCAGTTTTAATTAGGCCAACTGATGCTGAACACAGACGAAATGGATAACAATTTGGAGAGATGTATAGCATGTGTCGTCCCTGATCCACCCATTTCTCATCCTTAATTTGAGTCACTGTTCTATGTACAGTTCTAGAACACGCTGTTTATCCATTTGTCGTTCTCTAAAAACCAAATTATACACTGTACAGCAAGGAACTTATCAGAACCACACGAAGAATTAAACTCGATTTTATGCAGACCCTGGATAATTCACAATTACCACACTCTCGAACGAACTGCTAGCTTTACTAGGCTTTGTTCTTTGCCCCAGGTTCCCAACTCCCCCTCTCGTTTTTCGCGCACACGTTTTTCAAACTGCTAAATAGTATGTTTTTTTTATAAAAAGTTTCAATACGAAAGTTACTTAAAATAATCATATTGATCTATTTTTTTTAAAAAAATAGCTAATACTTAATTAAATACACGCTAATGGATCGCTATGTTTTTCGTGCGCGGGACATGGGTTCCCAACCCAGGGTGCCGAACATAGCCTAATAATATGTGTATGTATTGGTTATCTCTCGTTTTCGTCAGAATTAGATGCCGTCGTGTCGATCGTTAAAGTAAATTGCCACGCATACAGAGCACAAGTCTTCTTCAAAAACTTCTGTAAAAATTCACCATTTTGAAGGTGCGTACACTGATAGAAGACCAAAAATGAATTGGGAAAAAAATACAAATGTTACACATCTATGTGGCCGGCCGACCAATCCGGCCCAATTAACACAACACAAAGAACAAACGGGCCTCCAAAACAGAATTGATTGGGCCCAATTAAATTGGTAATAGTTACTCCGAAATATTTGAATCACTTTGGTGGCGGGAGGATCCTTCAATCGCCGTAGATGAAGTTGTGACTCACCGCGCCGCCGCTGCACTTATCTACTCGCCTTTGCCGGTGTGCTTGAAGCACTTGGCGTCGCCGGTGGACCCGAGTAACTCTTCGTGGCAGGTGGGTTTGAACTACTCGCCGTCGCCGGTGCAGTTGAATTACTTGCCGTCACCGGTGCAGTTGAGTTGCTGGGTGTCGCCGGTGCAGTTGAGTTACTTACCATTGCCGTCGCCGGTGCAGTTGAGTTCCTGGGTATCGCCGATGCGGTTGATTTACTCGCCGTCGAGGTAGATGCCGCTGATTTCCCGCTATTCGATGTTACCCCAAAATCGAAATACCAAAGAAAGTTAATGTAAAAATAGTACTCCCTATGTTTCACGTTATAGGGTTTATTTTACTTTGTTAGAACAAGATTTTAACCAACCACTACTCTGTTTTCTATAGACCATTACTCTTTTATAATATAACTTTTGTGAAGCATAAGAAATATTATTTAGATTCGTCTTCAAAAGTATTATACTTTTGCGGCACAAATATAATATATTGGAGAAGCAATCATTGGTTAAACCCTTATCTCCTAACAACAGCCCTATGTTTTGAAATGGAGAGAGGAGTAATTACTCTGGTGGCGGGAGGATCCATGAGTCGCCGTAGATGTAGTGCGTGCCGATGAAGGGCTTGGCCTGATCCGCGGTGAGGTCAAGCGCCCAACCCACCCTCTTCTTGGCGTCGGAGCCGGGGCCGGTGCACTTGAACTCGCCGTAGTAGATCCCGCTGCTCTCCGGCTTGGCGATGTTCCAGCCATCCCACCCTATCGGCACCACCTCCTTGGACATGTCCGTGTAGGAGTACACCACCCGCGACGAGTCCCCCCATGCCCGGCCGAGGTAGATCTGCCCTTGTCCTTTGATGCTGCAGTTCTTGAAGGAGAAGCCACTTTCTATGGCGCCCTCGATGGTCTTGGTCCTCTGCTGCGCCGTCAGCACGGACACCTCCTTGGTGACGGAGACGATGGTGCAGCCCTCGTAGAGTGATCTCCCGAATCCAAAGATGAAGTCGACGCTGCCCCTGATGAGGCTATCCTTGATGTAGTGGAGTCCCTTGTGATCGTATAGGGTGTCCTGCCCGCCGTCGATGGTGCAGTTGTAGATGGTCGCCTTGGTGCCAAACAGGCGGAGCGCCACCGCCTGGCCACCCTCGGCGCCGGGCTTGGCCAGCGGCGCGTCGTTCTTGAACACTACGCCGTAGGCCATGAAGTAGTCGGACTCGACGGCGACGGTGGTGCTCCCGACGGTACCGACTGGCTTGCCGTTCTTCCCCCTGGTGGCCGCCATGTCGTTCCAGGCGATGACTGCCGGGTTGGCGGGGTCGGACTTGAAGGTGATGTAGGGCTTGGTGATGTTGAGGAGGAGCTTCTCCCGGAACTCGGCGCCGGGCTTGAGTTCGAGGATGACGCGCTTGGTGTTCCCCTCGGGGACCTTCTCCAGCGCCGCCGCGATGGTGGTGAAGGTGGTGTCGCCCTGCTTCCCCTTGGGGTCGACCACCCACGTCACCTTGGCCTCCTCCGCCGCCGAGAGGCTCGCGTCGATGGTCTTCCCGCCGATGTCGCCGGCGGCCTTCATGGCGTACAGCGACTTCTTCTCGACGTACTCCTCGTGGTTCATCAGCACCCACTTGCCGAACCCTCCGCCGGAGGAGCGGTGGCTGGGGCCGGGGGAGAGGAATAGGTCGAAGAACTGCCATGACGGCGCCGGCAGCGTCGCCGCCACCACCGCCAGTAGCCCCACCACGGCCACGGCGAGGTTGGGACGATCCATCGTTTATTAGTTGCTGCAGTATGCAGCTAATTCGTTCTGTCCCTGCCCATCATGGCGCGATGCGTATATAGGGTGATCGATCTTGGCGGATTAATTTGGAACTTCCATGGATGGAAGGGACATGGCTGGCCATCCATTTTTGGGGACAATGTTCGTGCTTGGATGGCCGGATAGGTAGCAAGCACTTCTTGCTAATTTGGTGACCGGCGATCTCTCGACCTTAATTTGCTTCGATGATATCTTGGCTCGATTTTAAGGCCTTTTTGCAGGATTTAGAGGTTGCATTTTGGGTCGCAGTTCATTTGATGCGCCCAATTTTGGTCGCTGGTACTCTATATTCCCTAATGTAAGATGTTTAACCAAGTTAATTTAATGAAAAACATAGCAATATTTGTAAAAAAGAAAACCTATTATAAAAATACATTTCATGGTAGCTAGATTTAATAAAATTAATTTGGCGTTCTATATGTTACTACTCGATCCGTTTCCCATTTCAATCTACTTTGTTGCTGTAACAAATCTCACATGCACTAAAATAGAATATCCGGCAAATTATATTGCTACACTAATTATTACATCCTAATAACTTTTCTTAAAGCAAACATTATATTTTTCTGGTGAGAATAATATTACTGCATTGATAAAAGGTAGACAAAGAAAACATCTCATTGAAGTAATTTCGAACATGCCAACGAGAAATGAATATGGAATACATTATTTTATAAATCTGATCAAACTTGAATAAATTTGATTTCTGACAAAACCAAAACATCTTAAATTCTGAAATATGGAGCAAGTAAGAGTGTATTTGTGGGGCTAAAATTAGCTATTATGATCCAGCCTTTTCTGGAACGTGTCAAAATGCATAAATATCATACACAGAAAGTACTATATATTATGAACATAAAATCCTCAGAAAAAAAAAACTATGTACTTGTAGTGTACTACTGATCACTAAATTATACTATCGTACATTGGAGTATATACACACAATTAATACAGTAACTGAATGAAAGGAAAACAATCTAACTACTTTAAAAACCTTTGGTGGGGAATATGCCACCCACTATTGCTCTTGCAGTTTTTATAATTTGTCTTCTTTTTATTTTCGAATATTATGGAATTAATAGTCCAACATTTTATTTAAACAAGTGGTAACAGATCTTAAAATAAGCAAACAATTAAGTACATATTTGATAAAAAATATTTTGTTATGATATATTATAATATTTTTTTTCTTTTGCCCATTGCAAACTGGAACCGAGCTTCTTCTAGCATGTTCTCAACTTATGCGCAGGCGTTGTTGCTACCCTAGGCCCTGTTTGGATGGAACTAAAACTTTTTAATCTCTATCACATTGGATGTTTGGACACTAATTATAAATATTAAACGTAGATTATTGATAAAACCCATTCTATAACCCTGGACTAATTCGCGAGACGAATCTATTAAGACTAATTAATCCATGATTAGCCTACGTGATGCTACAGTAAACATACGCTAATTATGGATTAATTAGGCTTAAAAAAATTTGTCACGTGAATTAGCTCTTATTTATGTAATTAGTTTTATAAGTAGTCTTTGTTTAATACTCCAAATTCATCCGATATGACAGGGACTAAAGTTTAGCCCCTGGATCGTCCAAACACCCCCCCAAATAAGAAATTATCGTCTTCTGCAAACAAATGTACGTACCACACCATCAAGGCTTCAATGTTGCTTCTAGCAAATGTGCTTAAAAGTTTAAATCACAGTTTGAATGCTGAAATCTAGAGAAACTTAATGAGACAGAGGTGCAAAGAATAACTGTGTGCCTACCTAGTGAGCAATCTTATCCCCACGTACACGATATTGCAATAGGCAAACACGTTCTTTTCGGTACTTGTATTGACATTGAACTCGGGTGGATTGGTTCCATCACAAAAAATCTAACCAGTTAATAAGCTACTTACCTTTGCACGACTTATTAGCCATGGAACAAGTGGGAGGTACTTGTTACCCCCGTTTTAATCACGGTAAGATGCCTATTCTGTTGATCGTTTTCGTTCCCGAAAGTTAATTGCAACATAAGTATAGAGCACAAGTCTTCAAGAGTCATTTTCAAAAGGAAAACATGTGTAAAATTCACTATAGTTTTGAAGATGCGTACACTGATAAAAGACCCAAACGAAATGGGAAGAAAATACAACTGTTACACGTACGTGAAACATCTAAGTAGCCGGCCGATTGATTAATCCGGCCCAAATTGACACAAAGAATGAACAATTAAACGGGCTTCCAAAACAGAATTGATTGGCCCCAATGAACGCGATTCATCGCGTCGGCGCCGTCGTCGCCGCTGCACTTGTATTAACTACTTGCCTTTTGCCGGTGGACTTGAACTCGAGTAATTAGTCGCCTTCGCTGACGCAGTGGAATTACTCGTCGTCGCTGACGCAGTTGAGTTGCTAGTCGCCGTCGGCGCTTCTGCAGTTGAATTGCTTTCCTTTTTATTAGCCGATGCAGTTGAGTTACTACTGGCCGTCGGTGCTTCCGCGGTTGAGTTGCTCGACGTTGAAGCTGATGAGCTAGATGACGTTGATGTCCCGCTATTTGATGTTACACCAACAATTGAAATGCCAATAATTAGAATTAATTTCTACTAGCATAATTAATTGATTACACCTTCCATTTCATATCGTAAGTTGTTTTGATTTTTTTTTGTCAAACTTATTTAGATTTGATCAATTTTTTTTCAAAAAATTTAGCAACATTTTTAAAAAATAGTTTAATTAATAAATGTAACGTTGAATATATTTTTATAATATGTTTATTCTTTTCTTAAAAAATGTGTTGATATGTTTTCCAATAAAATTTGGTTAAACTTAAAAAAAATGCAAAAGAAATCAAAGCGGTTCATAATATGAAACGGAGAGAGTGTTAATTAATTAATCGATGTAAAAACAGAAGTAGTAATTAATTACGCTGGTGGGATGAGCCAGGAGTCGCCGTAGATGTAGTGTGTGCCCATGAAGGGCTTGGCCTGCTCCTCGGTGAGGTCGAGCGCCCAACCCACCCTCTTCTTGGCGTCGGAGCCGGGGCCGGTGCACTTGAACTCGCCGTAGTAGATCCCGCTGCTCTCCGGCTTGGCGATGTTCCAGCCGTCCCAACCCACGGGCACCACCTCCTTGGACATGTCGGTGTAGGCGTACACCACCCGCGACGATTCCCCCCATGCTCGCCCCAGGTAGATCTGCCCTTCTCCCTTGATGCTGCAATTCTTGAAGGAGAAGCCGCTCTCGAGGGCGCCCTCGATGGTCTTGCTCCTCTGCTGCGCCGTCAGCACGGACACCTCCTTGGTGACGGAGACGATGGTGCAGCCCTCGTAGTACGATCTCCCGAACCCGAAGATGAAGTCGACGCTGCCCATGATGAGGCAATCCTTGATGTAGTGGAGGCCCTTGTGGTCGTACAGCGTGTCCTGGCCGCCGTCGATGGTGCAGTTGTAGATGGCCGCCTTGGTGCCGAAGAGGCGGAGCGCCACCGCCTGGCCGCCCTCGGCGCCGGGCTTGGCCATCGGCGCGTCGTTCTTGAACACGACGCCGTGCGCCACGAAGTAGTCGGACTCGATGGCGACGGTGGTGCTCCCGACGGTGCCGACGGGCTTGCCGTCCTTGCCCCTGGTCGCCGCCGTGTCGCTCCAGGCGATCACCGCCGGGTTCTTGGGGTCGGACTTGAAGGTGATGAAGGGCTTGCTGAGGTTGAGGAAGATCTTCTCCCGGAACTCGGCGCCGGGCTTGAGGTCGAGGATGACCCGCTTCTTGTTCCCCTCGGGGACCTTCTCCAGCGCCGCCGTGATGGTGGTGAAGGTGGTGTCGCCCGGCGTCCCCTTGGGGTCGATCACCCACGTCACCTTGGCCTCCTCCGCCGCCGTCAGGTTCGCGTCCAGCTTCTTCCCGCCGAGCTCCTCCGCGGTGGCCATGGTGTGCAGCGCCTTCTTCTCCACGTACTCCTCCTGGTTCATCGCCAACCACTTGGACAACCCTTTGCCGGAGCCGGAGGTGCTGGTGATGAGCTTGTTGCCGTTGGGTGGCTGCTGCTGCCCCCACGACGGCGCCGGCAGCGTCGCCGCCACTAGCAGCACCACCGCGGCCACGGCGACGTTGGGACGATCCATCGTCATCACTTTATTAGTTACTAGTTGCTGCTGCTGCAACTGCAGCTTCTTCTTCTTCTTTCCTCGCTTCGATCATGGCGATGCATATATATTTATAGGGTGTTCTTGGTAGATTAATTTGGATGCTCCCATGCATGGAAGGAAGATGGCCATCCATCTTGTCTTTTCTTTTTTTTGATTGGATGGAAGAAGCTTGTGCTTGGATGGCCGCATAGGTAGGACTTGTCAACTAGTCAGGGCTAGTGAGAGGTGATCTCTCGATTTTTCATATTTTGGTCCTATTAAAAAACTTATTTCGTAAATAGACCCCTGGAAAAACTTATCCTAGAAATGGTCTTTTTTTGGGCGCCAGAGTGGCTGGCGCCTACCACCGTGGCACACACGAACCGACGTGGCAGGAGGAGGGCGCCAGCCATGCTGGCGCCGCCCCCCCACCCCTCGTCTCCATTCCTGTTTCTCTGTATGGAGTTGCAACGGTGTCATTTTTGTTTTATTTTTTCGGATGTTTTTTCACACTTATGATCACGATACAGCCAATCACAAAAAAAATTTAAACTCGAACGGAATATACCACTTAGCTAAGTCTGAAAATAGCTAGCATACCACTTAGACCATAACTCCTTTAGTAAAACCCTTTGATCAGCATGTTAAACATAATGCACTCTAGCACCATATGAAATTACTTAATCTAATTCAAAATATAACCATATGAAATGATAGCCATAAGTTAAACAGTACAGAGAGATGCAATTTTTTTATTTTTATTTTATTTTTTTGATATTTTTTTCACACTTAGGAGAACATATGAACTAAACTATAGAAAAGATAAACTCAAACGAACAAAATATGTGACTCGTAGAATTTTCCAAAGCTCTACCGAAACGGACAAAATATGTCATTTATTAAAATAGGCGTAATTTTCTCATATGGACTCGGAATCAGGCAAATAATATATCCACAGGCAAATAATATATCCACGGACATTTGAGTTCATTTTTTTATGGTTGGTTCTTGTGTGTCCCTAAACGTGAAAAAAATATCAAACAAATAAAAGAAAAAAATAAAAAATTTCGCAGAGGGGGGGGGGGAGGGGGCGCCAGCCACTCTGGCGCGCTCCCCCCAGCCACCTCAGCATCGCCCCGCCATATTGGCGGGGGATGGCACCAGCCACTCTGGCGCCCAAAAAGGACCATTTCTGGGATAAGTTTTTTCTAGGGGTTTATTTGCGAAATAAGTTTTTTAAAAGGACTAAAATGTGAAAATACAGATCTCTCGACCTTAATTTGCTGAATTTTTTTATATTTATTTTTTAAAAGATTGTCTGGGAGGAGTGTAAATCTTTTAAAAATAAATAAAGTTATAATTTGCTTCGGTGATAGGCTTAATTAATTATCTGGGCTCAATTCTAAGGCCTTTTGTGCAGAGTTTAGTGGGCCGTATTTGGGTCGCAGTTTGATGGGCCGAATGAATTTAAGTCGCTGGAACTATGGTCCATCCTTTCAGGAACGAGTAGAAAAGCATAAATATCATACACAGAACAAAACCGACTCCCTCCCTCGTTCTAAAATAAGTATTTCTAGATTGTTGAGATTAAAGATGAATAAAAAAAATTCTTTCAATCGCGTAACTGGTCGAAATTCAAAATTTTGAATTTCTTATCTTTTCTAAGTTTGTGATTGGTTGAAAAATGCTTGTATTTCTATGCATTATAATCATTACATGCCTAGAATTAATGTTTATATTTATAACCATATACCTAATTAAAAATATGTAAGGCTTCTGTAGCTTTCTTTTTCGTCCATCGTCATCAATCAGTCAATCCATTAGAGCTCGGCCTAGCCATCGCTCGTCCCGGCCTGCTTCGCAGTGCGTGCATCCAGCCGCTGCCCCGTTCTTCTCTCCTGGTGGAACCCTAGCGCCGCCGTCACGTCGGTCTGTCTCTATGTGTCTTTTCTCTTCTAATTGATTGTAAAAATGGATTCACCACTCCCCATGATTTCCCCTTTCGATTTGATGACGTTTTAATTCGTCGAATTTAATCTCTGTTTAACAGTTGCTAATGATGACCAATGAACAAGCTTCTCTGATCCTTTTTATCCCAGAGTTTTACGAAATTGAATGCAGATTCACTCTAGTTTGGGGGAAACTAAAGAGGAGATATAGTGGAGTGAAAAAGAAGAAATTAACCGACTTTTAGCCCAAAACCAAGCATTGATTATAATTCATAAAAGTACATATATTTAGAGACGGAGTGACCAGAACATATATATATATATCCTAGTACAGTATATATGCATAATACAGTGGTACGCAACTCCTCCTAATAAACTGTGGAAAAAAGAAAGAAAGAAAAGTAACAGTGTAGCAGTGTGGCGCCATCAGTGCCAGCTGCGCAGGTAAACGGTCAGACTTCTGTACTCAAGTTACGACCACGACACACCCATGAGTATCGACCAGTCAGTTCCAGTCGATCGCCGCCCCAACATCGACAAGACGTCGCCGCCCGCCGACCGCCACGTACTACCATGCTACTTTTCCCCTCTTTTTCATCATCATCCATAATAAATTCCTCTCGTACTAAAATCTACTCATATACCTGCACGTGCATATCTAAAATTATTATATATTTAAAACGGATATAGTAATATTGCGTTCACAAATACAATTGATTCCGGATTGCTCGCCAAAGTTTAATGTTGCAGGAAAACTACTTTGATGTCTAAGAGTTCACTTGGTTGGAAATTATCGAGTTTAGCGATGCAACGATCAAGATAGATTAGAAAAATGTAGCACTTAAAATTAAAGTTCCTTACATTTGAGGGTAAATAGAGAAGTCCAAATTTTTTTATATTTATGGACGGGGAATTATTACAATTTTTTTTTCATATTTATAGAGTAGTACGTAAGTTCTATTGTTGGTTTGTGACGTAATGACCGATTAATTAATTAAACGTGCGTGCGTGCTCAACGACTTCGAATAGCCCCCCGAGATAATCATTAGTTTATTATCACTGTTGTGAACAACTGAATGCGGTCGTACGTTATCGGATGGAGATGTTACCTATAGAAATTTGTTGTTTCCGCAACTACTACATGTACATATATACTCCATTTGATACTATTAGGGCAACCAGGAAGAAAACCCGCACAGATGCGTGGGCATCTGATTTATTCTTTTATGAAAATAATGCTTACAAAAGTCATATATCTCCATTTCTACTCCGTGAAATAGATTGTATATTTTAATATATTTAAATGATAAGGAGATCTCCTAGATTAAATAAAATCATTTTGCCCCGATTACATATAAATGTTCTTAGGACCCATTCTATACTCCAACTGCAAACTTCAACTTTCTCGTTTTTCATTAGCACGCTTCCCAAATTGCGAAACGATATATTTTTGCAAAAATATTTTATATAGAAGTTTAAAGAAAAAATCAAAATTTCAAGTTTACAATAATTAATATCTAATTAATCACGTGGTAATGAGCTTTCTATACCTAATCACTTCAACTTACTACATATGTACCTATTCATGGATGACACTGCATATGTACCAAGAAAATACGCCTAATACATCATTAAAACACTCAAATATCCATTACACGCAAGCGTTTCATGCCTCACCTATTTTCAAATCCATATATAAATATTGTAAAAAAAACACATGTACAAATTAATGGGACGACATCATTAAAGTTAAACATAGATGCCTCTCTAATGGGCGAAGATGGATGCGATCAAAATAATATTTTTTAAAAAGGTTTTGAGTAGATTTGTGGTATAGTGTTGTTAACGACCAAATTTGATAATATCAGCATCGGAAAAGAAGATTAGATCGAAGCGGAATCGAAGACGAAGATCGTTGCGGAAACAGAGCAAGAATCGGCTGCAATCCGAATCGGCTACGGTCAGGATCGGCAGAGTTCGAGTTGGACAGGGCTAGCCGATACAGCCGATTCCAAGAATACGACTCGGTGTACATCATCGGGTTGAGTTGATATGCTTCAAGATGATTGCCACGCATGGATAGAGTCCTGAGAAGACAATTGTATCTATTAATTAGGATATTTTATGTAATTTTCTTAGAGATATGTTTGGGCAAAAGTCTGCCGCAAAGACTTATAGTATCTTAGGGTTTGTTAGAGATAATAGTCATGTTCGGTATGGACATATCTTGTAATTCTCGGGTATAAATAGACCCTGAGCCCTATGTAAAAGATAACACACACGTTCAATACAATCTCGGCGCATCGCCACCCTTTTTGCTTTAGTTTTATTTCGACGAGTTCTTGCTTTCGGGTTGAGCTGTATCGGTTTCGATCTTCAACAAGAGGTAAAACTTGTTATGGCGACTTGTGTTCTCGGGATTAATGCTTTCATCTTCATGATACTCTGATCTTGTTTATGTAATTCGTCAAGTTATCATATATCTTATATAATCTTCGGTAATATCGTCATCTAACCTACAATCGGCTAACATATGTTAATAGAAGGCGGCCGATTAGGTTAAATAGCGACATTAGCTTGGATTGTATAAGATATCTACCACACTATGAAACATCCAGCGGCTTGATTGTCTAGATATTGTTCTTCTTTTCATACTTAATGCTGCATCAGTTTGATCTATTAAGTCGTGCTTAGAATATCAATCTCTAGCCTGCTTCCTGGTTGCCGATTAGGGTAGCATCGGGGTTTCAGCCGATCTTACCTGATTTAACTTCTTTTACCTTATAATATGCATGATTGACATGTTAAATCTGCCCTTTATGTTAAGATCTTGTTGCATTTAAGTATATTATGCTTCTGTTTGATATATTTTACTTGCTTTAATATCTTAATATAGAGTGGTATCGGAGTGTTAGCCGATACATGCTAGATCTATCTGATCGGCTATGCTATGAACGTATATAGTTCTGTTGTTAATTTATATTTCGATCTAAGTGATTTATACTGTCTCGGCATGGCGACCAATCTATCCCAATCACTTAATTTAAGTATACATCGACATAAGGATTATATATTGTTAATATCTACAGCCGATCGAGTAGATTTAGTTCTTCTTTAATTATTCATGACTGCCAATCGATGTACACATGACATCGGCCTAAAATAAATGATATGTCATCGGCACCTAGCCGATCGGCTATCATTTAAATGATTAATTGCGGTTTCTTTGTCTTTATTTCTTATTGATTGCAGGATCAAATCAAATGGCACGCTTATACCTCCGAAGGTGAGTTTTGGACCTGCACTG
Source organism: Oryza glumipatula (assembly GCA_000576495.2). Classification (NCBI taxonomy): domain Eukaryota; kingdom Viridiplantae; phylum Streptophyta; class Magnoliopsida; order Poales; family Poaceae; genus Oryza; species Oryza glumipatula. The sequence goes on from CM002514.2 coordinate 30,125,250, forward strand.
GAGTTAAGCAGATCTCCTAGGCCTCGTGTTTTCTATCAACAAGTGTAGATACCATTTGTTTATCGTGTTAATCATAAATACTCAAATGGTTATGGTATAGATATAGGATACTCTAATTTGAAAATGAGCAAGGTTATCATTCGATGGTACTAAAAAAAATTATAACTAAAGAGACATACTACCATGATATTTTCTAGGGTACCATATTATTATTTATATTTTGACAAATATCTATAGTTAAACCCTTAGTTTATTTTCAACACCTATTGTTGGTAATCACATGAGACACCTTTACTAATTTGAAAAACATATTTATTTTTTAAACTTATTAACAATAACTAATTTTTGGGAGAATATTTATAGTCACATCGGTGAGGTATGTGACATACATCCATCAAATATGCCTAAAATGTTGAAATTCCTTAACCATAAGAAAATATAATATGAGTAGTTCAATCGACATGTTACTTGATTGTTTATTTGTTGTCAAAACTATTTGGCAAAGGAAACAAAATATACATATACGACCATAAATCTCATCACGGATTAAGAGGTTATATTATAGCAATATTATTAACTCAAAATATTTTTTATGACTATTTTCACATCTACGTATCATGTATGATACTCACTTCTCAAATACCAACTAGTTTTGAAATATTCATAAAGAACTTTGAGAATATTAATCTCGAACAAATTAGAATTATAGTAAATTTCACAAAACTATAGATACTTTGATCATCTGTTGTTTTGTGAAATTTAGCCTTAAATCTACATTCTTAAATCATGTCTACTTGAGAAAATATGCAACAAAATTTTGGTGTTTTTATTTTTTGTTTTACATATGTAGATTTAAATTAGCGTCGCATAATTTTGAAGTGATTTTTGAAACCATAAATTATAATGTGAAATTATTTTAAAAATTATCATGATATTAATTACTATTTGTCAGCCCTAATGCGTCATGATGTATTTAGGATAACAAACTTTGAAAATATTTAACTAAAGGAATACAACGGGATCACATATTAAATATATAATTTGAAAATATTTTAAAATATGAACATAGAATGTTGATTTGATATTTGATATTTGTATCCTAGATCTAGTTCGTGGAATAATATATTTTATTTTTATATGGTATAAATTCTATTTTAGAGATCCTCGATTTTCTACGTACGTATGTTTATTTTCTCTTTATGTTATATATGTAGAAAGTTCTATTTTTGATTTTTGTTATACTACATACATATATTTGTTTGGCTTTATCTTTTCTTTTGCATATGGTTTTATTTTTTTATCATAAGAACGTGGGCATGTTTTTGTTCTTGCTGCCGGAATGTATATAAGGTTTAATTTTTTTTCCCAATCTTACGTACTTATGTTTTTTGTTTTTCCCGACTAACCTATTTTCTCTTGTACATACATATGAAAGGTATTAGTATTACATATATATATATATATATATATATATATATATATATATATATATATATATATATATATATATATATATATAATCTTGATATAAGATAATGGGTCCACTTATTTAAATGAAAATCAATGGTACATCATATAGATATAATCTAATAGTTTAAAATAACGGGTCCACTAATTTAAGTGAAAATTAACAGTGAGATTAAACAGTGTCACATGGCGGTTTGGGATTGTTTATACAAGCACCACATGACTGTTTAGGAACGTTTATAAGAAATTTAATAAACTTTTAGTATTTAAGTTATAAATTAAAGAGTTTGTTCTAATTAAAGTGGTTATAGGATTAGCTACTCCTTTATTTGTAGCGAGTAAGATCATCAAACGGATAAATGGTGCATTACATGGTGCATGCTTTACAAATACTTTCTATATTAAAGCTTTTTAAAAACAAATAAATTGTTTTTATTTTTGCAATATTTAATACGCAATTAATCACGTGATAATGATATGTATCATTTTGTGTCCTGATAAGGTCATTCAATTAGCTAGATCAAACAAATCCTAAGTATTCCTTAAAGAAAACAAAGAGAGTAATTATTAAGTCTATTGAAATGAGTAAGACACAAAGAGCTAAATATGATTTTATGTGATAATTTTTTAATTAAAATATAGCTAATATGTGATGTACTCGTAATATTTTTTAATATAAATTCAGATACCTCCTTTTCTTTTATATAGTAGGTTCATATATGTACTTGGAAACATATATCTTCCCAATCGTAAATACATTATGCTCTTATTCGTTTTTTTGTTAAGTAGTATACGTACGTACACGGTAATTTATTTTCCCGGTAATAGAACGTACATGTTTTTCTCCGGTGAATAGTTGTACGTACACGGGAGACTTGTTTTTTTCTTCAGTTTTTTTTATTGTGGCAGATTATCGAAGATAATGGGTCCACCAATTTAAATAAAAATCAACGGTACACATAGATATGATCTAATGGTTTAAATTAATGGGTCCACCAATTTAACTGAAAATCAATGGTGAGATTAAACAGTGCCACATGGCGGTTTGGGAGTGTTTATAGAAGCGCCACAAGGCGGCTCAGGAGCGTTTGTAGGAAGTTTAATGGACTTTTAGTATATAATAGATAGCAGTGCAAGCTATGGGGCCCATATCCCTAGCCCAAAGTCACAGCTCAAAGACACTCATCCCACAGTGGAAGCACCCATATATGTGTGACTTAATTGGATAGAGACACAGGTGAAGGAAACGAAACCCACAGTGGACGATACCCTACGCGAGGACATGGGTAGCGCACCCAAATTTATTTTCCTCACCTACCCCTCACCCTCAGCACGTCTCCTCCTTCGCCTCGCCTTCTCCCTCTCCTCCCTCGTCGTGCTCTCCTCCCTCTCCTCCCTCGCGTCGGACGCCGGGGACACCGCCGCCGTGCGCCTCGTCTCGCCGTCGACCGCGCCGCCCGCTCCGCCCGCGCCGCTCGCTCCTCCCGCTCGGACTCGGGAGCTGTGGGGGTGGCTGTAGTGGACGGCGCGCCGTCGACGGTGGGAGCGGTGGGAGTGGACGAGACGCCGGGGACACCGCCGCCGTGCGCCTCGCCTCGCCGTAGACCGCGTCGCCTGCTCCGCCCGCACCGACGGTGGGAGCGGCGGGAGTGGACAAGACGGCGCCGACGGGCGGCCGACGGCAGGAGCGGACGGCTTCTACACCTCCGCGGCGCAGGAGGCCGTCATTGCCATGGAGGTCGTCATGGCGACAGCGACGGCGGTGGATCTGTCCGCCGCCCCTCCCCTCTCCCTCCCCCACTCCCTTGCTTCGACCGCTTCTGCCTCCGGCGACGCATCTGTCCATCTACCTCGTTGCCGCCGCCATTTTTGTTTCTTGGGAGCTCGCCGGTGACGTGGTATGTGTGTTGGTGGTGTGTTAAGATTTGTTGATTTGTGTCCGATTTTTGTTTCCTCGCCCTCGATTTGTGTTCTTTGATTTGTTGCATTGTTCTGATTTGGTTTTGATTTTGATTTGGGTTGATGCAGCTGGAAGTGTGCTAGGCGCCTCCCTGCTCGTCGGGCACCCCGGTGGCAGCTGCGGCACCGTCCGACGAGATGGCGAGGCCGCCCGGGATTTTGCTGTGGTGGGAGTGGATTTGGAGGGCATATCGGGGATTTCGCCCTTGGATTTCGCCGCGAGGGCACGCGTGGCTTCGAGGGCACGCGTGGGCGAAGCCACGACGCCCACAGCACGAGCGCCTCCAGTCTTCTCCTCTGCTCGCGACATCGTTTTGGCGAAGTCCTGCGTCGCTCAACATGGAGACGAGGTTCCAACTTGAGACGCGGGTTCGAGCGCCACGGCAGCAAAAATCTAACGCGGCGTCTCATAGCACCGGTCCAGGGTGGAGCACTATGAAAGGCCTTATAGGCTTATAGCAATAGCACTATCGAAATCCAAGTAGTAGCCGGCCGTATCACATACTGTTCGTGTAGTGTAGTAACCTATAACGCAGCTAATCACGCATTAACAGACGGCGGACAGTTATCTAACAGCCGGCACGCGTGCACCGGTGACGGTAGCTGAAGCTGACATGGACGGCAGCGCATGGGGTTGGGGCCCACATCCCCGTGATAGGCGCGTGACTACCGGTGACGTGGCTAGCTGACGTGTCGCCGACCAGAGGACCACCACGACTCGATCCGATCGGTCAATCGCCAGCTTCGCTTCTCGGCTTTCGGCACGTGCGGGATAGCTACTTAACAACGAGATGGTGGGTCCCACCGCCTGGCTCGATCTCTCTCTCTCGCACGCCGGCGGCGGCCGCCGGTGCATGAACCGCGGCCGTGGGTTTATTTCACACCATTTGCTACGAGTAGCTGTCACTGCACCAACTTGGCTTTTAAATATTCACACACTACTTTCCAAATGTGAATGGTGATCACTACCCGCTTGGCAGCCAAATATATACTCGCTCCGTCCCTAAATATTTGACGCCGTTGACATTTTTTAAACATATTTGATCATTCGTCTTATTAAAAAATTTAAATAATAATAAATTCTTTTTCCTATAATTTGATTCATTGTTAAATATACTTTTATGTATATATATACTTTTACATATTTCACAAAAGTTTTTAAGTAAGACGGACGATCAAACATGTTTAAAAAGTCAACGGCGTCAAATATTTAGGGACGGAGGGAGTATATATATACATAATGTATACTTCCTTTGTTTCATATTATAAGCCACTTGCGAATGATGGTTATAACCCATTAGCCAAATATTCCATCCGTCTCAAAATATAAGCATTTTTAAAATAGTGTCAAGTTAAACATTTTCAAGTTTGATTAGCAATAGCAAAAAAAAAAGACCAATCATGTAAAATTGTTAATACTAGTAGATTTATTATTAAATAAACTATCCTAATATCCAACTATTTTCATCTAAAACATCTTAATTTTATAGATATTGCTAGTCAAAGGATTGTTGTTTCAAAAATAAAATATTATGCTTTATGTAAAATGGTTGTCTTCTTCTCGATAAATGTGCTAATCTTATGAAAAAAAATCTTAGATAATTAATGTTCCCCAGTCAAAGCCCGAGCTCTAATAGAAGGGAGCAGTGAAGCCTACTTCTATTGGGTTCTAAACTGGATCCCTTACTGCAATATGTATAAAGTATATTGTTCTTTCTCTAAAGCTCGTGAGGGTTTCTATTCTTAGTGGGTTTTCAAGGTGCGAATCCTCTTCTTAGTTGCCTCGGTCCTCCCCTTATAGCCCAGGGGTACCACATTGGGCAGCCGCTTACGAGTGGGCTCCATGTACACATGAGTTAGGAAAGGCTCGATGATGGGTGCGATCTCCTACGAGCCTTTAGGACCTTGCTAGGGGGCCAACTACAAGCTAGCCCATTGCACCTTGCCTCTATGCATGGACTAGGGGTCGGTGACGAAACCAAGGGCGATGCTAGCCTGGCCCACTCGTCGGCCTCTAACAACGAGTACACCAGGTCATGGTCGACGGGTCAAGGACCTATGCTGTGGACCCCCGTTTTTATAACAGGAATCAATCGTGTAAACCGTACCATTTCCCTGGATCAAGTAGTCTGGTACACACGAATTCATGGCTGAAATACCGAGTACTCATACACGAATGTCTTAGAACAAATTATTACATCATAAGCCCGCAGGCATAGTTTTAATCATCGGACCGAAAGGTCCGGAATACAGTCAAAAGCAGAATAGGTAAGGCAGCGGAAAAATGGAGGCAGCGGCACGCCATTGCCACAGGCAACGACCGTATCTAAGACCTATTGGACCCCATCGTCTTCATCTCCCTCCTGATAATAGGCATAGGGATCTTCCGACGCTTCATCTCCAGCCTCTGATTGAGTTTGTATATAGCAAGGGTGAGTACCAACCGTACTCAACAAGTCATCACAACAACAATGCACATGATAGGGAAATTTGAAGGATTGTTATGGCTCTTTTGCGTAAAGCAAGTTTTATAATTCTTTTCACAAACCTAAGACCTAGCACAGACTGATCAAGTTTTAATACCAGTATTCATATTAAACAATGACGGTTCTGTCCACCATCCATTGTGATCCCAAGGATGGCTTCCCGCCATTGAGTCGTCATGGTTTTCTGAGGACGTCCACCTTCCCTACTCTCAGGAAGTGGCTCCAACAGCATATAAATCATCATGCAATATCCCAACCCACACAAGTTAAGAATTCAGAGTCTAGCCAAGTGTAATACACGTCCCGGTGCTCAATAACCGCGAGCACGGCTATTCGAATAGATTTGGTTTACTCACACTGCAGTGGATGTACACTTTACCCGCACTCCGCGACTGCCCAACACATGAGCCTCGTCCCAACACATGAGACGCGTCACGGCAAAGCTTTTCGATAACCTCGCATTGGCAGTACCCGCTCCATGAACTTGACATCCTCATACACTCTATGCGTCCGTTTCTAGCAGTGTGAGGAGTTCTGGCGCACCCGGGAAAGAAGAACTCACACATGCATTAAGTTAATTAAGTTTAAATTCTCACATGGCAGTCCTACTGATGGCGACACCACTGTAGACACCCGCCTCGCGGTTCTACCAATGGCTGCCCCATCGTAGAGCCCCTGCCTCACACATCAAGAAACCACTATGCAAGGATACTGCCTCTGCTCAGCTATCTATTCCGCTAGGTCTATACCCATACGAGAAGTGCGGTTGTACGGGGGTCGTTTCATGCTTAACTTCATGGCTCGGTCCTTAATTGACCGGGGACGGTACTAGCCTTTTCCGGATACCACCCAATTCCTCCGTCCGCCCCAGTCGAAAAACATTTGTTTAGCTTTGTTTTTCTTTTCACAAATCATGTCATCAATCATCATGGCACTGTGGCGCTCATGCCTCCACATGCCGTGTCTCAATTACCTTCCCAAAGGTAATTGCCCAAGCATTCAGCATTTTGATAAATATGAGTATGCACAATTCTAGGATAGCATTGCTAAGCAATTGTCATAATTGACTAGGGACTCATTCGTAAACATGGTTACAAAGGAAAATAATAGGCAAACAATCATCAAGGCATGGCATAATCACAAGTGGGATGTATATTATTGCATGCAATTTTATTTGTAAACAAAACAATTTCGCAATTGGGATCAATATGTTCAATGGATAGTGATGACTTGCCTTGCTCAAGGTCTTGCGGGTCTTGGCCTTCACCTGGATCTGCAACTCCCTCGGGTTCTATAATTACGTGCGAAAATTGATTTGAATTCGGTTAGAATTCAAATAAAGATCCAAATAAATCCGAATAAAACTCGAATGCGGAAATCGATTCTCTTTATTAACTATTCGCGAATTAGGGCCAACCCAATTTTGATTTATATCTATATCCTAAATTATGTTTACGGTGCAATTATTTTGTTATTATAAGTTTTTAATTTAATCTACCCCGAGTATCGTATTCAAATAACAGATTAGAAATTTATATTGCGAGTTAAATATTGTGCGGAATCCAAATATTAAATGATTTAATTTACTCTTATGATTAAATATATTACGTGTCTAAAATCCTTATTTAATTAAATCCGAACTCCCTTCTTGAATTAATTGCTTATAGGGATTACCTCTAAATAATTTATAAAAATCTATAGGAATTCATCTAATTGTTTTTAGATATTAATTTATATTTAAATTATCACCGCGAATCGATTTCTTATTAAAACTACCAAGAATAATCTATATTTAAATTTTGCAATTCTACGATTAATGTTAGTCTATAATTAGATTCTAATTTATTTTAGACTTTCTAAACCTCCTAATTTTCTCCCTAATTTTCTCTCTATTTTTCCCCCTTCTTTCTATTTCCCTTTTTCCCTATTTTTCTTTCCTTTTTCTTTTCTTTCTCTCCCCTTTTTCTTCTTTTTCTCTCTCTCTCTCTCTCTCTGTTTCTCCTCTCTCTCTCTATTCTCTTCTCTCTCTCTCTCTCTCTATCTCTCTGTTCTTTTCTCTCTCTCTCTCTCTCTCTCTCTCTTTTCTTTTTCTTTTTCTCTCTCTCTCTCTCTCTCTCTCTCTCTATTCTCTTCTCTCTCTCTCTCCCTCCCGACCCTTTCTTCTTCTTTTCCTCCTTCTCTTCTCTTCTTCGGCTCGACTCCGATCTCTCTCTCTCACTCGGCGCTATCCCTACCCGAAGCGACGGCGACGGCGACGGCGCAAGGGGAAAGGCGGTGGCTTACCGACGGCGGCGGCGGCGGCAGCGGCGCAAGGTGAGGATGCACGGCGGGGCGGCCTTGAGGCGACGGCGCGGCGGCTTGGATGGCGGCAGCGCGGCGACACGACGACGGCTCGGTGGAGAAGGAGGAGAGGGCGGGGAAGAATGGGGAATGGAGGGGGATGAGCGTGGGGTGGAGGAGAAAGGGGAGGGGGAGCTCGGCTTTTATAGAAGGGGAGAGGGGAAAGAAGGAAGGAGAGGGCGGCGGCGGTTAAAGGTGAGGCGACCGCGGCGTGGTTGCGGGGCGCGAGGCAGAGGGGACGGGCGTGCGGCGCGGCGGCATGGGGAGCAAGGCAACGTGCGGGTGGTCGGGACGGGCGCGCGAGGCGGCGGCAAAAAGGAGGGGAGGCAGGGCGATGTGCGGGGATGTGATGGGCGGCGGCGCGGAGGAAGAAAAGGGGAAAAAGGAACGGGCGACGGGCGGGGCGGCGACGGCGCGGGATTCGAGATGGGGACGACGTGCGGGTCGACGTGACGACGCGGCGGTGTGACGACGAGACGGGGCGGCGGTGCGGGGTCTTGGGCCGACACCCATGCGTGCGGCGCGGCGATGGAATGATGGCGGCGGCGACGGGATGGGCGAGACCGCGCGGGTTGGAGGCGGCAGCGACGCGCGTGCGGCGGGGGCGGTGATGGCGACGGCGACGGAAAGGCGAAGCGGCACGGCGGTGTGGCGCTCGAGGCGACGACGATGCGGCTCGGGGCGGCAGCGGCGACGCGGGGCGCGAGGGTGCGGCGGCTAGGGCTCCGGGCGGCGCGGACTCGGCGCGCGGCGCGCGGAATGGGCGCGCGGGATGGGCGGCAGAGGAGGGGGCCGGGTCGGGGACACTGGTCGAACAGTTGGCGGGCGATGAACAGTGCATTTTCTGAATTTTCCCGATTTTCAGCCCATTTTCCATTTAATTTAATTTAGCAATTCCCAAATGTTGTAAATTTGATTTTTATCCATTATGTGTGTTGTTCCAATTATTGTATTCATCATAAATTAATTTGGCTCAAATCCCATCTATTTATTTGAATTCTCAATTAGTGTTTAATTCCTAATCCGATTGCGTTTAAATTAAATTGATGCAAATACGTTCACAACAATTATATTTATTTTACTAATTGACTTCTAGGGTTTATTCATAATTAATTATTCTTTACTCACGGTCAACGACCTCAAAATCAAATCCAAATTAAAAGGCGAATGAAATCGGCATGATGCAATTTAATTTAAAAATGTTTTTGAAAATCCGTATTTTTAGGGTTTTGTTTTTATTGGTTGGATTTTCAGGATGTTACATATGCCAGCTGACAACCCACGCTTCCGACTTTTTAGGGATGATGATGCTTGTTCCACGGTCAGCATGCGTCGTCTTGTCATCCACTCCTCTCCATGCATGCGCGTGGCCATCAGATTTGCATCCTTCGCATTAAATGCAAGATCAGGTGTGCGATGTGAGGGAGAGACGTGCCACGTCCTACCATATTAATATAGCATTCCAGGGTCCCGAGCAGCTCATGGGAGGCCATGCTCAAGGCCTGCTTCGAGCTAGCGTCCCGAGTACACGGCGTGGTTTGCCAAAATTGGGGATTAGGTCCTTGGCCTCGCTCACAGCTGGTGCTGTTTAGCGCCACGTAGCACGATCCCTAAGGCTTTTGGTGCCACGAGCAGCTGTAGGAGAGAACTCGGGTTCTCATTTCTTCGACATCCCCCTGTTTTGTAAAAAGTTTTGGGTGAGGTGGCTTGCCTCATCATCATTTTCTTAGCAATCTCATATGCTACATTCTCTGCATCTCAAGTCCTCTCTCCTTTTAAATAGAAAAAATTGAGACGGGGAGCCTATATCGCCTATATCTAGAAGACTAGAATCATAGTACTACATGGATAGCCTAATGGGTATTCTTCTTTTGGTTCGCCACCCAAAAGCATACCACCTTAAGATAAAGCCAAGCAAAACCCTAGGTATCATTTTCATAGTTTTAATAATTTATAAGTGAGTTTTATCCGGTATTCTTGAGCAATGGAAATTAAACTATATGAACAGTCTAGGTACCGAATATAGACTTTCTTACTAACCCCTATATAGTCTATATAAAGCTGACTTTCGCTTAAAAAATTGATATTATCTTTGAGGAATTCACAGGATTTCCTTTCAGTTTCTACTGTTAATTAGATACAGTACTCAGTTTGAAAAAGCTTACACATGACATACATGTGCCTGCAGCCTTTCTGGTCCATACGTTTGATATGATCAAGTGCTGCAATAATGTCATGTACGGTTTTTGTTCTGGAGACTTTAGCTGTGATGAGCTCCCAAAGCAAATTTTTTATTCGTTCCACATTTGTTGACGGCGATGGATCGTACAATCTATCAATTCTTGTTGCAGCTCTCTTTTCTCAAGTGTGATTAGAGTTTTGAGAACACATGAAAAGACTTATTTTCTTAATTTGTTAGCACTGTGCTTATTACTGTTGATGAGGATGTATTTTCCACACTGTTCCACATGTGTTGGAGAAATAATCTAGTTGACATGGGGAAAACAAAGTAGATGCACATGACACAACATAATTTTTTTATGATGAGGAAGATGAAACTACAAAATTGGACATGTAATTTACAATATTGCAACTGGTAAGGTTTGCATGTCTGAATTGGATATGTAATCCTCAGTGCAATTCTGGAGTATATATATAGTAAGGCATATATCAGCTCATATATCAACATATCCAAACACATATATATCTCCTCTGGTCCTCTTTGAACCCCTAGACATCTAGAAGGCAAAAACCCCTTCAGGGATCGAAAGAGGCAGCAAAAATAAAAGAAAAAAAACATTGAAGTTGGCAAAGAACTTAAGTGTCTCAACGTTCTAAAGTTAAAACTAAAGAACTTTTTCTCTTTGCCTTCCTTGATGTATCTCTATTCTATTTTACAAATATGTCCTTTGTAAATGTAAAATTTATTGCATCTTCCATATGTCCTCTAGACTCCATAGAGTTTCGGACAAACCCTCAGAAAAACCTTGCACCCAACCGTTGAGCTGTTGGTCATGAAACTGTTCATTATTAGGCTGAATCTCTGTAGACCAAAACTCATGGTCCACCTCCTGCATCCAGTCTTCAGAGTTCATCTTCTCATCATCACCATGCACATGTAAGTTAATCTTCTTCAAATCTTGTGACTCCGACGTGAACGAATCGGAAGATGAGCTAGTCACCATGCTCGGAGAGCCATCAAAACAATTAGCAACAGTGGCCATTGTTACACCAGAAACACATGATAAGTCGTTGTTGCTGTAGTCTCCGCTATCATCAACAGCGCCAGCCCTGGCATGGATGCGCTCGGCAAGGCGAGGCATCCACAGGTACTTCATGGCATCCTTGAACCTCTTGCTGTTGACATCACAATTGAGTTGCTTGGCATGCTTTTGCACTCTGGTCCTCCAGTAGTTCTTGATCTCGTTGTCGGTCCTCCCAGGCAAATGTTGTGCTATCTTGGACCATCTGTAGTTTCAATATTAATTGACCAAATGAGAAACCCACACATCTAATTATGTTACCAAGGTGTGAACCAAAGTGCAAATATGCTAAGAACAAACAAAAAACACAAACATACAAGTGTAGAAATGAGAAGAGAGGAGGCGTGCAAATTCCAAACTGGTGGTACATCTTTCAGTGCCAGCGATGCATGCGTTTCTTTGTGCACAGGGGAATAAAATTAAAATTCTGAAAGTGTGTGAATTAGTGTGTCACGTCACGTACGTGCGTTTGTACGTGGCAGGGACGAGTTGACATGTGTTGAGAGCGGCCAAGTCCACGTCACGTCCACGTCACAAGTCTGTACGACCGTGACATGTCCTTCCTCTCTACTTTTAGCTTAGCTTAAGCTAGCGGCGTCTACACGAGTCTAATCTGCATCACGAGGCGTCAAAGCTCCCGGCTAATTAATCTAAGCTAAGCTAAACTAAGCTAGTCTTCATTCTTCTCTACAGTGTAGGACACGTGTCGCCTCGAGGTTTGCTGGATGTGAGCATGGTGGTTAATTAGCAGGTCTTAAGAAGGGATTTAATTAGTTAATGACTACTATAAGTTAATGAAAGCTTCACTGAAGTCAGCCAATTAGATTAGAACGATAGTGCCTCCGTCTTCTAATATATTATGTTGTTCACTTTTTACATTATGTTTGATTTATTAGTAAAAATTTAAGCAAATATATTTTCTTTTGTTGTGGCCGTGTGGCTTGATTTATCGGTAATGAACTTTAACCATTACTTATATTTTTAAGATTTGTATAATTTTTTTAATAAGATGAATGATCAAAGGTTATAATAAGAATTAATACCGTCATATATTAAATACAGAGGAAGTAGCTGAGAACATTTCTGATCTCTGCATGAATACTAGATTCTATAAGATTAATTAATGACGAGTGAGTTAATTAATTAATTGATTATTACCGGTTGCCCCATCGGGAGTGGAGGTCGAGGATGAGCAGCTGCTCCTCTGCGGTGAAGTTGCCGCGCTTCACATCCGGCCGGAGATAGTTCAGCCACCGGAGCCGGCAGCTCTTCCCAGTCCTCTTCAGACCTATATATGCACAATTAAAATTTCATCAATAATCTCTCTCTCTCCACTATTAATCAGCATCTATCTCACAGTTGATTAATTGATTGACTCATTAGTTGGAGTAGTAGTACATGTGAGACACATGGCGTGATGGCTAGGTTACAATTAATCAACAGTTGTGTGAGAGATTGGTTAATTTGTGATAACTGTGCATGGCTATAGTGATTAATTATGTGGTCGGAGGCGCACATAGTTTTGAAGACAAGTAGTGGAGGAAATGATTGGACTCGTGACTGACGTCGCCGGCTAAGCTGCACTGGAAAGAAAAATTCTGTCCTAGCTAACCTACTCTATAAACAGGTTGTTGGTTAAGTTTGCTGCTTAATTCTCCCAACCCAATTAATTATTAATCCCACTGCTCATGCATACCTAGCTTTCTTTTTTTCTCTGCTGGTAATTAAAGCGTAATTAAATTTACGTGTATATATCTTAGCTATACCTTGCGGAGTTGCGGATTGAGAAATTTTGATAATTTGAGTTAATCGAAGTTAATTAAGCAGCTAAGTAGCTAGTGTTTTCGACAAAGAGAACTTTTACGGTACAATTTACTGGCAGTATAAGAGGTATAGAAGCTTACCGGCGGCGCGTGCGAGTGCGTTCCAGCGGCCCTCGCCGTGATCAGAGATATAATTGATGAGGGTGAGGTCCTCGTCGACGGTCCACGGCCCTCGCCGGAGCTCAGCCGACGACAGCTCCGCCGCCGCCTCCTGCTGCTCCCCGGGCACCGGGTGGTGGCTCGTCCTCTGCAGCACCATCTCCATCGTTTCGCCAATCTTGATTTGATCTTAGCTTAACTATTACCGAATGAAATTGC